>OY997264.1:367657276-368857276 GCA_963921465.1 Triticum timopheevii
AAGACGAGCTCCGGGGACTGGTGGAGGATGTTGTAGTACTGCTGCACGAAGGCGTTGCCCACCTGGAAGACGAAGACGGTACGCGAATCGGGTCAGGGCGGATCGAGTCAGCTCGGCAACGGACGGATCGGGAGGCAGGGAGAGTCGCCAGCTTACCACTTGCGCCGGCGGCGTCGGTCCTGGCGCCGCGGCGGGGGCGGCGGGGGCAGCGGCGGGCGGAGGCGTCGGCGCGGCCATCGTAGGAGGAGGAGGAGGGGCGAGGGTTTTGGCAGGGAGGGGAGGCGAGGTGCGGGAGGAGGGTTTCTCCGGGTGGCGTCGCGTTTCCCGCAAAATTTGGCCAAGGGAGGAAGAGAGGGGGAGGAGCGGCGGCGGCTGCGGGGGTTATACGGGAATGGGAGAGTGGTGGAGGGTCGAGTGGGGTGAGGCGAGGGCTGGCGCGGGGGGCGAGCCCGCGGCCGTTGCGTGGGAGATTCGACGGCCGCGATGGGACGGAGCGGGAGTGCCTGTGTTTTCCCCAGTGGTTTTTGCCCATTTGGGGTTTCGGCCAGTGACACTGATCCGTGATCTGCTCCAGCCGGCCGCCACGGCTGGACGCGGATGTGCTTTCGGTTGCCGCGATGCGATGGTGATCTGATCTGACGCACGCCACACCGGTGTAACGTGTCAGAGTAGGATTTGGATTAGATTTTGACCAGCCCCAACTCCACCAAAAGGTGGAGCCTCCCCAGTCCTACATTGTGTACTTGTGTCGCTCTGCCGTGATTCGTTTGGTAGTTTTTGAAAATTATTATATGCATGAAAAACATGTAAAATGTGAGGTCCACTGTCAAAAAAAAATGTAAAATGTGAGGTCCTAAGTTTTTTCCCCTGTCGGCTTCCATCTAGTATCTCTCTCCTCACCGCGGAATCTGATTCCATCATCTAGATCTTTTCCTCCCCTAACCCTGTCGCTCGAGCTGATAAGAGGGTAAGGGGGCTTGCGAGTTTGTCTAGCTTTGGCGACGGATTAGGGCAGAGTGCAAGCCACGATTTTCTCATCTAGGGTTTTGGAGAGGTGAGAAGACAACATCAATGTCTAGCTCATCTACAAAGCGGAGAAGTGGTGGAGGATCTAAAAAGGGCGAGGAGGATGTGATCATCTATTTTGCTAGAGCATATGGGGTTGGAGGAAAGTGAGTTTTGAGGATGAAATCAACGTCATGCGAGAGGAGATGAAGTGGATGACGGTGGCAAAAGTTCATATGCAAAATCAATTCACATACCAAGCCTTCATTGCCAATATGAGTATTGTTTGGAGCCCAGTGAAGGATAACATGATAAGGGCGGTGCAGGATAATCTTTTTACTACTTAATGCTTTTGTTTTGGTGAAAGGATGAAGGTCATGGGTGGAGGACAATGGTTATTTACGCAATTTCTGAGTGATGGTCAAGCCTTATGATGAACTTTCTCAGCTGGATCGATTGTGCTCAACTGGCTCATGGTGTGGGCGTAGATCCATTGCCTCCCGAATGGATACATGCAGGGTTCCCTAGTATAGATCTTAGCGACCAGGATTAACATTGTTGACAAAATTGAGATGGAGTTACAATGCATTGGGAATTTTGTGTGAGTTATGGTGCATTTGAATGTGGACGAGTTGTAACAAAGAAGAAAAAAGGATAATTTTACCTGGTACAATATGATAATATTTTGAAGTTTTTGCGCATCATGTGTTGCAAGTGTGGCACCTAGGAACGTGCAAATGAGGATATGAAGGGGTCCAGAAGGTACAACAGGAAAGTGGCATGGGCGAATTCTTTTTGGTGGCAATGGTCGAGGAGAAAACTTTGGTTTATGAGGCCGAGGCAACGATTTTGGAAGAAGGGGTGCTTGAGGTAACTTTGATGGACGCGGCCATGGTGGAACAGGCATCGGTGCTGGTTGGGTCAATGAAGAAGTCAGTGGTATGTGTAACATCCCAAATGTAATAAACCAAATATTGCTATTGTTGTTTTTATTTAATAAATAATTTTGCACTTCATGCATTCACCCATGTCTTTAACATGTTAACAAATATGTGGCATCTTAAAAATATCAGTTATTTCAGTTTTATTTTTCAAGGCCTCGAACTATTTCATATCTTGGCTCCACTTCAAATCCATTGGCAAAGGATTTGAATCTTTTCAAACTCAAATAATTACATCTGATCTATAACTTTGCACATGATCTTCTTATCACATTCCTAGCCTCCACATAAATTCTCATGAATTTTTAGACCCTTTCAACTCCTGTCTATAGTTCAAATTCATCTGAATTAAATATTGATAAGTTTGAAATCCAAACTTTTCAATATTTATGGAGCAAATTTTCAGGACCCAACTATAAATCTTGGAGTCCAAGGAAATTAGTCCCATGGAGAAATTCCACTTCTAACCATCTCTTTTCTTTTTCTCCAATTTCTATTTACTTAAATGGAACAAGGAAAAGAAATAGAAAAGAACATAGAGAAAAGAGGCAACCCGCTTACCCTTTACCCTTTTTACTGCGCGGCCCAGCCCACATGCGGTGAACTACTTCGGTTGGCGTCTACCTCGGTAGAAAGAGGAGGACGCGTTGGGTACATGCGCACATGACCACCATGGGGCCATGTTTCCCTGCCCTCCGCATGCCCCTCCTCTATATAAACCCCAGCTGTCGCCTTAGGGTTTCCCCTTACTCCCACTTCCTCCTCCGCCACTGCCACGCACTACAAAAAAACACATCCGTGATGACATGCTTTTGTCACAATAGGCCACGTTTTCTGTCAGTACATACGTGATAATTTTATGACAAAATCAAGATAGTCATCATGTGTTGTCTCGTTAGTGTTCCATGACAATAATCTATTTATCATCACAGAATGCGTCATGGAAGTGTTTTCGGTCAAGGGCAACTGACACATGGCAGCCAACGTAAATGGGTCACCGTTAAGCTATCGGTGTGGGCTTTTGATCTGATACCCGTTAAAGGCCCGACCATTGACGATTTTCCACGTTTCAAAATCTCATTCGCCAATAGAACCATGCATCAGCTCTGTGTTGCGACAAGTGTCGCCCATCGAACGAACAATACACGCCAATGGAACGGTGAAACGTGGCATGGCCCAACAGTGGCGGAGGACTTCGTCGGCTCTGCCGAGGCGCCGCCCCATCGGCAACGAGGTAGAGGACATCGTCGGCTCCGTCTAGGCCCCGCCCCATCGGCAATGAGGTCGCGCCACACAAAAACAAGGAAGAGTAGAAGATGGTAGGTCACCGGCGCTCGGGTCCAAGTAAGGCCACCACTTCTACCCTCCGGTTGAAGCCAAGCTTGGCAGGTTGAACATCGACCGCCGGTTAGCTGCTTGGTGGCGACGTGGAGTCGGACAACTTCACTTCACTCCAGAGGCGGAGCTGGAGAGCGGCAAGGTGGAGCTGGAGAAGAAGCTTCAGTTCTTGGGGCTCAACCGGACAGGGGGAATGGGCGCCGGAGATCATAGATTAGGTTAATTCATTATACCTACAGAGCCAGATGGGCATCGCTTTTTAGTTGAAGAATGTCTGAAGTGTAATGAAATCCGGCATGTTTATATGAAATTTGGCCGTGTTTGAACAAATTTAGTCTGGTAGTTTGAATTCTTGTATCAGCGGCATTAGATGAACATGCAAAACAATACGTACTAGCATTATTCTCAGGACGCACGGTGATCACCTCATTTGTTGTAGTTTCACACGTACAAGAAGTTTGAGCAGCCTTTTAGCGTGGTTGTACATTGCAATAAAACTCAAAGGCCTGGCAAATCATAGACAACATTCACAACAATCGATCGATGATTATGCATCTCAATGAATCACGCGTTGTTGGAAATATGCCCTATAGGCAATAGTAAATTGGTTATTATCATTTTTCCTTGTTCATGATAAAGGTTTATTGTTCATGCTATAATTGTATTGACCGGGGACTTAAATACATGTATGAATACATAAACAAATATTATGTCCCTATAAGGTTTCCTAACCATAGACATGAGTTGTCATTTGATAACGGGATCACATCATTAGGAGAATGATGTGATGGACAAGACCCGATCATACCAGTTTATTTCTGTAGCTTTCTTCATGTCAAGTATTTATTCCTAAGACCATGAGATCATGCAACTCCCTGACACCGGAGGAATACTTAGTGTGTATCCAAACGTCACTTCCTAACTGGGTGATCATGAAGTTGCTCTACAGGTATCTCCAAAGTTGTTTGTTGGGTTGGCACGGATGGAGACTGGGATTTGTCACTCCGTATGACAGAGAGATATCTCTGGGCCCTCTCGGTAATACAACATCGTAAAGATCTTGCAAGCAATGTGGCTAATGAGTTAGTCATGAGATCTTGTATTACGGAACGAGTAAAGAGCTTGCCGAAAACGAGATTGAACTAGGTATGGAGATACCGATGATCGAATCTCCGGCAAGTAACATATTGTCGGACAAAGGGAATTGCATACGGGATTAACCGAATCCTTTACATCGTGGTTCAGCCGATAAAAGATCTTTGTGGAATATGTTGGGGAACGTAGTAATTCAAAAAATTCCTACGATCATGCAAGATCCATCTAGGAGATGCATAGCAACAAGACGGGAGAGTGTGTCCACGTACCCTCGTAGACCTAAAGCAGAAGCGTTTAGTAACGCGGTTAATGTAGTCGAACGTCTTCACAATCCAACCGATCCAAGTACCGAACATACGGCACCTCTGTGTTCAGCACACGTTTAGCACGATGACGTCCCTCGTGCTCTTGATCCAGTTGAGGACGAGGGAGAGTTCCATCAGCCCGACGGCATGGTGACGTTGTTGATGAAGTTACCGGCGCAGGGCTTCGCCTAGGCACTATGATGATACGACTGAGGTGTTAAACTATGGAGGGGGGCACCGCATGAGGGAGTCCTGGATTAGGGGGTCCTCGGACAGCTGGACTATATACTTTGGCCGGACTGTTGGACTATGAAGATACAAGATAGAAGACTTCGTCCCGTGTCCGGGTGGGACTCTCCTTTGCATGGAAGTCAAGCTTGCCAATTCGGAAATGTAGATCTCCTTCTCTGTAACCGACTCTGTGTAACCCTAGCCTCCTCCGGTGTCTATATAAATCGGAGGGTTTAGTCTGTAGGACAAGAACAATCATAATCATAGGCTAGCTCCTAGGGTTTAGCCTTTACGATCTCGTGGTAGATCAAATCTTGTAATACGCATATCATCAAGATCAATCAAGCAGGAAGTAGGGTATTACCTCCATAGAGAGGGCCCGAACCTGGGTAAACATTGTGTCCCCCGCCTCCTGTTACCATTAGCCTTAGACGCATAGTTCGGGACCCCCTACCCGAGATCCGCCGGTTTTGACACCGACATTGGTGCTTTCATTGAGAGTTCCACTATGTCGTCGTGGTAAGGCTTGATGGCTCCTTCAATCATCTGCAACGATGCGATCCAGGGTAAGGTTTTCCTCCCCGGACATATCTTCGTATTCGGCGGCTTCGCACTGCGGGCCAACTTGCTTGGCCATCTGGAGTAGATCGATAGCTACGCCCCTGGTCATCAGATCAGGTTTGGAAGCGTGAACTACACCGCCGACATCCGCAGAGATTTGATCTTCGACGGATTCGAGCCCATGATAGGTGTGCCGAACAGTCACGAGGAGCATGACCTAGATTTGCCATTGGACGGTGTTCGGAAGATCACACCTACGGCTGCCCCGGCTCCTAATCTGGAGCAGATCGTGCCATCCGAGGACGGGGGGACGGACCCCGCCATGGAGGCCGCACACTCAGCGGCGTTAGAGCCGAACACAGACTTTGCCTCCAATGAGGTCTGTGTCATCGGACCCCCGGACTCGTCTCTGGCCATAGGCTCCGAACCGCATGCACCCGTGCCTATCGAATCTGATTGGGCACCGATCATGGAGTTTACCTCCGCGAATATCTTTCAGCATTCGCCCTTGGGCGACGTGCTAAATTCATTAAAGTCTCTCCCCCTGTCAGGAGACTTTTGGCTGAACTGTGTCCGGCTTGAGTGGGAAGCGGGCGACGAAGAAATTCGTTCCCCACCCACCACCCACTTAATAGCCACTATCGATGACTTAACCGACATGCTTGATTTTGACTCTGAAGACATCGACGGTATGGACGACGATGCAGGAGAAGAACAGGAACCACCGCCCATAGGGCGCTGGATAGCCACCTCATCGTATGATATATATATATATATGGTGGACACCCCCAAAGAAAGCGATGGCAATGAGGCAACGGAGGATAATCCCCTTGAGAAGCAATCTAAGCACCGGCGTCATCGGCGCCGCTCTAAGCCTCGTCATAGCAAAAATAGCGATACCGCCACAGGAGACAATAGCACTCCGGATGGTGCTGAAGACGAAAACAACCCTGCCCAGCCAAGCTTCGAGCAGGCCGGACAGGAGGATGGGCAAGTTAGCCCTGACAAACAGGCAATGGATGGAGACTCAGAGGATGATAATTACATGCCCCTCTCCGAAGACGAGGTAAGCCTCGGCGATGAAGAATTCATCGTGGCTGAGGACCCCGTCGAGCAGGAGCGCTTCAAGCGCCGGCTTATAGCCACTGCAAAAAGCCTGAAGAAAAAGCAGCAGTAGCTTCAAGCTGATCAAAATCTGCTAACTGATAGATGGACTGAGGTCCTGGCGGCCGAGGAATACGGACTCGAGCGCCCAACCAAAAGTTACCCAAAGCGCAGGTTGCTACCTCAACTTGAGGAGGAGGCATTAAAGCCTACACTACCAGCGCAGGATGCGGCTGACCGGCCACCTCGTGGCCGAGACAAAGCAGCATATCAGCCCGAAGTCCAGCCCGCACCCCGTCTCCAAACAAGCAAAAACACGAAGGCCCGGGGCTACACGTATGACCTACGAGACAAATTGGAAAACAAAGCAGGACAGTCAAGATCGATCTACGGATCACGGGGGCGCGCCCCAACACGTGACGATGACCGTCACGCCGGATATACTAAAAACAAATCTGGCTAGGCCGAATACAACAGACCAGACTCATTTGAACTGCGTCGTGATGTAGCCCGGCATAGAGGCGCTGCACACCCCCTATGCTTCATTGATGAAGTAATGGATCATGAATTCATAGAAGGGTTTAAACCCGTGAACATTGAATCATACGATGGTACAACAAATCCTGTGGTATGGATTGAAGACTTCCTTCTCCACATTCACATGGCCCACGGAGATGATCTACATGCCATCAAGTACCTCCCACTAAAACTCAAAGGATTGGCTCGGCATTGGCTGAACAGCCTGCCGGCAAACTCTATTGGCAGTTGGGAGAACCTAGAAGACGCATTCCTTGACAACTTCCAGGGCACTTATGTGCGACCCCCGGATGCTGATGACTTAAGTCACATAACACAACAGCTCGGAGAGTCAGCCAGGAAATTCTGGACTCGGTTCCTAACTAAAAAGAACCAAATTGTCGACTATCCGGATGCCGAAGTGAAAGTGCTAGTTATCGACTAGAGGGGGGTGAATAGGCGATTTTTATGAAAGTCTTCAAAACTTGGAAGTTTCGAAGACAAACGATAGAAATGACCTAATTGATATGCAGCGGAAGATAAACTACAATAAGCAAACCATGGTCAAGTATGCAATGATGTGAAAGTACAGGACTAATGGCAGCTAAGTAGTAAGGATCAGGATGGAAGATAGTATGAAGCCAATCAACGATAGTAGTCAAGCAATGAAGTCAAACAGGTACGACAGATAGGCAATGACTTCACGAAGACAAACTCTAAGTAAAGGAAGGGAGAGGATAGAACCAGTCACTTGTTGAAGACACGGGATTTGTTGGACCAGTTCCAGTTGCTGTGACAACTGTACGTCTGGTTAGGGAGGCTGAGATTCAACTCAGAAGACCGCGTCTTCACCTTATTCCCCCTGAGCTAAGGACACACAGTCCTCGCCCAATCACTCTGGTAAGTCTTCAAGGTAGACTTCCGAACCTTCACAGACTTCATTCACCGGCAATCCACAATGACTCTTGGATGCTCAGAACGCGACGCCTAACCGGCTGGAGGATTCACAGTCCTCAAGTGTAATAAGTCTTCAGGTCACACAGACAGAAAGACTTCAGTGATGCCTAACACTCTTTGGCTTTGGGTGTTTGGGCTTTGTCCTCGCAAGGATTTCTCTCTCTCAAAGGCTTCGAGGTGGTTGCTCTCAAACGACAAAAGCCGTGCACTAACTCTGAGCAGCCACCAATTTATGGTGTAGGGGGTGGGCTATTTATAGCCACTAGGCAACCCGACCTGGTATGTCCGAATGACCCTGTGTCACAAAGGAACTGACACGTGTTCCAACGGTCAGATTTCAAACACACACGACAACTTTACTTGGGCTACAAGCAAAGCTGACTCATCCAGCTCTGGATAAGATTTGCTCTCATTGTCTTCGCTCGAAGACATAGGATTTGGGTTGAGCATCACTTCAGTCATTCTAACTTTGTTCACTTGGACCCCACTTAACAGTACGGTGGTTCCTATGACTCAACAAAGAAGAAAAAGGAAACAACGAGACGACACAGTCTTCGCGCTCCATAGTCTTCACCCAATGTCTTCTCATGTCATAGTCTTCAATATGAATATCTTCACATACCACCATTGTCTTCAATGTCTTCATACATTTTTAGGGGTCATCTCCGGTAGGTAAACCGAATCAATGAGGGACACTACCAGCGTTATCATGCAATTCTCACAAACGCATTAGTCCCTCAACCAACTTTGTCATCAATACTCCAAAACCAACTAGGGGTGGCACTAGATGCACTTACAATCTCCCCCTTTTTGGTGATTGATGACAAACTGGTTGAAGTTTTCAACGGGGATAAAGTATGTGAAATTGTAAAGGATAGGATATTGTCTTCATAAGTAGCACGGGCTCCCCCTGAAGATGTGCATATAAGTAATTTGCTTTTGGAATGCAAATGCACATGGCAGGTTGTACTTGTGGAGATCCTCTTCAACTTATGAAGATAATTCATCATGCATGAAATGATATAGCAAATAGAATGACATGCATAATGAAAAATGGACGTCTGCAGAATGATCTAAGTGCGGAAGTTATCATCGCACATGTGGAATTTATCATCGCATCACAGTAAAGCAAATAAGTAGCAGACGACCATCGAGTTTAAGTGTTACAACTCAAAGAACCAAATGTATCAAAAGCGAGAGTTGTAAACACGAGGCAAAATATAAAGCAACCGCCCATATGAACCCGCTTGAAGACTATCAAACTCATATGCTTCTCCCCCTTTTGTCAGTAAGGACCAAAAAGGTTTGAAGACATAGAGCATCTACTCGTCCTCATGAGTAGGTGAAGCAGAAGGGTTGTCGTTGTTGTTTGGCGGTGCAGACGTACTTGGTGCAGTGTTGATGCGTGCAGAAGTAGGGGGGCGGTGAAGTAGCATCGTCTTCATCATCGATCACTCTGGCATTCACAGTTGCCGCGGAGGAAGAATAGTCAGAGTCTTCAAGGGATGGAGTTCGACGTAGGACAGCATTCCAGGGAGGAGTGGAGTCCAACTTGAATCTTTCAGTGAAGCCATCGTCTTGAAGATCTGCTTCAGCACTGAGCAGAGTCAAACTCTTCCATGATCGCCGACAGGTTTCGTGAGTGACAAAAGCATTCTTGGTGGCAAGATTTCGAATGCGATTGACGTCCATCAAGAGGCTTTGCATCTGTCTCTTGAGCCAAAAGTGATGCTTATCTTGTTTCTGATGAAGTGCCACAAGAAGTTCTCGGTCATTTAGAACACGAGAGCGCTTCTTAGGCCTTTGGGCAATGGTGCTTTCAGTGGCTTCAATTTGTGCATGATGAGGCAGACGAGTGTTCCCAGCCATTGGATAGATACGTGTTACTGCTTGGACGCCTTCAATGGGTTGAGTGAAGCTTTGGTGCTGACATTTTGAAGACAAAGAGGCTTCTTGGCAGACTCAGAGTATATGGCTTCAACTGACATATCAACCTCTGGTAGAAAGATCAGATGATTGCAAGCAGAGGGCTGATAGTTGACAGAGGAGTGTAGCTTGATGAGGCGCATGACCCATGGAGCATAGAATTTCAGGCCAAAAAGGTCAGATCCAGACGCAGCCAATTACCGGATGAAGAATTCTTGTGCATTGAAGCTGATGCCATTGAGGATGTAAGAGACCAATGTCTTCATGGCTCCTTCAAGTTTGGCCGCTGATGAATGCCCTTTGATAGGCCATAGAGTTCACCCTGATGATGTGATATATTGTGCGAGGCAGATACCCTAGGTCATCAACGAAGAACTCCTTCGGGTATTCAGCGTCAGATGGCAGAGGCTTCATCATGCTCAACATCTGGCTCATGTTGGGCTCTGGCTTATGGAAGATGCTCTGCAATGCATTGCGGTGGAGTTGACAATCAGGTTCATACAGCTCTCCAGGAGTGGGTAGGCCTGTAAGCTCAATGACGTCAAGAGCTTTGGCTTCATGATGAACATTTCCGGTCATCCACTCGAGAACCCATGTTTTTATATCCCTGTTGTAGCCGCGAATGTGGAGGGTAGCATAGAATTGAAGCAAAAGTTCCTCATTCCAATGTTCTTTGTCTGTTACAAAGCTGAGCAGGTCTGCATCACGAAAGCAGTCAAGTGCTTCTTCTAAGCATGGCAGTCCAGCAATGGCTTCAGTGTCGAGGCGCATATGAGGGAAAATGCGCCCTTAATCATACAGAACGCAGGAGTAATAGCTTCTCTGCTGATAGCTCCAGAAACGATCAGATGATATTCTTGGCTTTGAGTAGGGGTTCTTTGCGCTGTCAAAGAAGGTGTTGTGGCTTTTGAAGCCATTTGCATTGAAGGACCCTGTAGAGTTTGTAGTACCTGGGAACCTTGGCAGTCTGGGCTTTGGTTCTGGACCTGAGGCCTATGCTCAACATGATAATCAAACTGAGGACCAGAGGCAGTAGGCGGAGGGACCAGAATGGGCCATCGGACAGTGGTTAGCTGACCATGATTGTATGCTTGCTCAATTGTATATGGCCTTGGTGACGGAACAGGAGCAGTGGCAACAACTGAGGCTTCAGGCTGCACAACAGACACTTGAGGAGCAGGTGCATCATTGGCTTCGGGCACATTGGTTGGTGCAGGCTCCACATTTACTTCAGCCATGATTATATCATTGGCTTCATTTGTGTTGGTGGTGGCAGCCTCAAGATTTTCAACCTCCACTTGATGAGCTGGAGGGTCGGGCACTGGCACGTTCACATCAGGAACAGCTTCTTCATTATTGGGGGGAGTAGGGACACGTACGTCTTCTTGATTTTCATCGGCTGATGCAGCCGGATTGTCTTCATCAGCTTGGGCTTCAGACATGGAGACATTCACAGTTGGAGTGGCTTCAGGAAACACTTGACGTGCAACAGATGAGTGGTGCACTTCTCCTTCTGGAATGCTCGACAGAGGGACTTGAGGCCCGGGTCCTTTGCGAAGCCTGCGTAATGCTGGCGACGCCTTTGGAGATGGAGTTGGCTGGGCCTCAAAGTCTTCTTGTTCTTCTTGCACAGGTGGTGTGACTTGTTGTTGTTGTTGTTGGGGAGTACTTGGGGAGTCTTGTTGCTGTGGGTGATCAGCCCATGATGCATCCTGAGCAATTGGCGTCAAAGGACGACCAATGCTGATGAGTTCGCTGTTCGTGAGAACAGGCGATGATACCAAGTTGTGTTCGATCTGAGGAAGAACTTCATCATCTTCAACATTGTCATTGTGACCAATGTCTTCAGCAGCGGTGGGTTCAGCTGCTGGAATGTCTTCAGCTTCATGAGCCTCTGTGGAAGCAAGCTCATGAACTATCATTCGTCGTTCTTGGTGTTCAGATGCAGGGCGAACTACAGAGATAGGTTCAACAAACAAGGGCTCTGTGGGAGCAGCCCGATTCTTCTTGGTTTTGTGCTTCTTCTTGGAGGGAGCAGCATCAGAGGCTTCAGTATTTTTCCGTTTTCTGGCTTCAGCCTCGGCAGCCCTTGTCTTCTTCTGTTCTGAAGCGGTTGACATGACCTTTGGCTTCGAGCCAGTCATGCTGCTTGGGAAGATTATGTTGGGGAACGTAGTAATTTCAAAAAAATTCCTACGCACACGCAAGATCATGGTGATGGCATAGCAACGAGAGGGGAGAGTGTTCGTCCACGTACCCTCGTAGACCGTAAGCGGAAGCGTTATGACAACGCGGTTGATGTAGTCGTACATCTTCATGAATCGACCGATCCAAGCACCGAACGTACGGCACCTCCGTGTTCAGCACACGTCCAGCTCGATGACATCCCCCGGACTCCAATCCAGTGAAGTGTCGGGGATGAGTTCCATCAGCACGACGGCGTGGTGACGATGATGATGTTCTACCGGCGCAGGGCTTCGCCTAAACTCTGCGACGATATGACCGAGGTGGAATATGGTGGAGGGGGGCACCGCACACGGCTAAGGAACGATCTGTAGATCAACTTGTGTGTCTATGGGGTGCCCCCCGCCCCCATATATAAAGGCGAAGAGGAGGAGGGGGCCAGCCAAGGGGGAGGCGCGCCCTAGGAGGGGGAAACCTACTCCAAGTAGGTTTGCCCCCTCCCTTTCCTATTCCAAGAAGGAGGGGGAAGGAAGGAGTGGGAGAGGGGGAAGGCAAGGGGGGAGCCGCCCCCCCCCCTTCCTTGTCCTATTCGGACTCAAGGGGAGGGGCGCGCCACTTGCCCTGGCCGGCCCCTCTCTCTCTCCACTAGGGCCCATCAAGGCCCATTACTTCCCGGGGGGGGGGGGGGGTTCCAGTAACCCTCCGGTACTCCGGTTTTTCTCTGAAAACATCCGGAACACTTCCGGTGTCTAAATATAGTCATCCAATATATCAATCTTTATGTCTCGACCATTTCGAGACTCCTCGTCATGTCCGTGATCACATCCGGGACTCTGAACAACCTTCGGTACATCAAAACTTATACACTCATAATAAAACTGTCATCGTAATGTTAAGCGTGCGGACCCTACGGGTTCGAGAACTATGTAGACATGACCTAGAACTATTCTCGGTCAATAACCAATAGCGGAACCTGGATGTTCATATTGGTTTCCACATATTCTACAAAGATCTTTATCGGTCAAACCGCATAACAACATACGTTATTCCCTTTGTCATCGGTATGTTACTTGCCCGAGATTCGATTGTCGGTATCCAATACCTAGTTCAATCTCGTTACCGGCAAGTGTCTTTACTCGTTCTGTGATGCATCATCCCGTAACCAACTCATTGGTCACATTGCTTGCAAGGCTTATAATGATGTGCATTACCGAGAGGGCCCAGAGATACCTCTCCGACGATCGGAGTGACAAAACCTAATCTCGAAATATGCCAACTCAACATGTACCTTCGGAGACACCTGTAGAGCACCTTTATAATCACCCAGTTACGTTGTGACGTTTGGTAGCACACAAAGTGTTCCTCCGGTAAACGGGAGTTGCAGAATCTCATAGTTGCAGGAACTTTGTATAAGTCATGAAGAAAGCAATAGCAACATACTAAACGATCAAGTGCTAAGCTAACGGAATGGGTCAAGTCAATCACATCATTCTCCTAATGATGTGATCTCATTAATCAAATGACAACACATGCCTATGGTTAGGAAACATAACCATCTTTGATCAATGAGCTAGTTCAAGTAGAGGCATACTAGTGACACTATGTTTGTCTATGTATTCACACATGTATCATGTTTCCGGTTAATACAATTCTAGCATGAATAATAAACATTTATCATGATATGAGGAAATAAATAATAACTTTATTATTGCCTCTAGGGCATATTTCCTTCAGTCTCCCACTTGCACTAGAGTCAATAATCTAGATTACATAGTAATGATTCTAACACCCATGGAGTCTTGGTGCTGATCATGTTTTGCTCGTGAGAGAGGCTTAGTCAATGGGTCTGCAACATTCAGATCCGTATGTATCTTGCAAATCTCTATGTCTCCCACTTGGACTTGGTCCCGAATGGAATTGAAGCATCTCTTGATGTGCTTGGTCCTCTTGTGAAATCTGGATTCCTTTGCCAAGGCAATTGCGCCAGTATTGTCACAGAAGATCTTCATTGGTCCCGATGCACTAGGTATTACACCTAGATCAGAAATGAACTCCTTCATCCAGACTCCTTCATTTGCTGCTTTTGAAGCAGCTATGTACTCCGCTTCACATGTAGATCCCGCCATGACGCTTTGTTTAGAACTGCACCAACTTACAGCTCCACCATTTAACAAAAATACGTATCCGGTTTGCGATTTAGAATCGTCCGGATCAGTGTCAAATCTTGCATCGACGTAACCATTTACGACTAGCTCTTTGTCACCTCCACATACGAGAAACATATCCTTAGTCCTTTTCAGGTATTTCAGGATGTTCTTGACCGCTGTCCAGTGACCCACTCCTGGATTACTTTGGTACCTCCCTGCCAAACTAATAGCAAGGCACACATCAGGTTTGGTACACAGCATTACATACATGATAGAGCCTATGGCTGAAGCATAGGGAACTCCTTTCATTTTCTCTCTATCTTCTGCTGTGGTCGGGCATTGAGTCTGACTCAACTTTATACCTTGTAATACAGGCAAGAACCCTTTCTTCGCCTGATCCATATTGAACCTCTTCAATACTTTATCAAGGTACGTGCTTTGTGAAAGTCCAATCAAGCGTCTTGATCTATCTCTATAGATCTTAATGCCCAATATGTAAGCAGCTTCACCGAGGTCTTTCATTGAAAAACTTTTATTCAAGTATCCTTTTATGCTATCCAGAAATTCTATATCATTTCCAATCAACAATATGTCATCCACATATAATATTAGAAATGCTACAGAGCTCCCACTCACTTTCTTGTAAATACAGGCTTCTCCAAAAGTCTGTATAAAACCATATGCTTTGATCACACTATCAAAGCGTTTATTCCAACTCTGAGAGGCTTGCACCAGACCATAGATTGATTGCTGGAGCTTGCACACTTTGTTAGCTCCTTTAGGATCGACAAAACCTTCTGGTTGCATCATATACAACTCTTCTTCCAGAAATCCATTCAGGAATGCAGTTTTGACATCCATCTGCCAAATTTCATAATCATAAAATGCGGCAATCGCTAACATGATTCGGACAGACTTAAGCATCGCTACAGGTGAGAAAGTCTCATCGTAGTCAACCCCTTGAACTTGCCGAAAACCTTTCGCAACAAGTCGAGCTTTATAGATAGTTACATTACCGTCAGCGTCAGTCTTCTTCTTAAAAATCCATTTATTCTCAATGGCTTGCCGATCATCGGGCAAGTTAACCAAAGTCCATACTTTGTTCTCATACATGGATCCCATCTCAGATTTCATGCCTCGAGCCATTTTGCGGAATCTGGGCTCATCATCGCTTCCTCATAGTTCATAGGTCCATCATGATCAAGTAACATGACTTCCAGAACAGGATTACCGTACCACTCTGGTGCGGATCTTATTCTGGTAGACCTACGAGGTTCAGTAGTCACTTGATCTGAAGTTTCATGATCAATATCATTAGCTTCCTCACTAATGGTGTATTTGTCACAAGAACTGATTTTTGTGATGAACTACTTTCCAATAAGGGAGCAGTTACAGTTACCTCATCAAGTTCTACTTTCCTCCCACTCACTTCTTTCGAGAGAAACTCCTTCTCTAGAAAGGATCCATTCTTAGCAACGAATGTCTTGCCTTCGGATCTGTGATAGAAGGTGTACCCAACAGTCTCTTTTGGGTATCCTATGAAGACACATTTCTCCGATTTGGGTTCGAGCTTATCTGGTTGAAGTTTCTTCACATAAGCATCGCAGCCCCAAACTTTAAGAAACGACAACTTTGGTTTCTTGCCAAACCACAGTTCATAAGGCGTCGTCTCAACGGATTTAGATGGTGCCCTATTTAATGTGAATGCAGTCGTCTCTAAAGCATAACCCCAAAACGATAGCGGTAAATCAGTAAGAGACATCATAGATCGCACCATATCTAGTAAAGTACGATTACGACGTTCGGACACACCATTTCTTTGTTGTGTTCCAGGTGGCGTGAGTTGCGAAACTATTCCGCATTGTTTCAAATGTAAACCAAACTCGTAACTCAAATATTCTCCTCCACAATCAGATCGTAGAAACTTTATTTTCTTGTTACGATGATTTTCCACTTCACTCTGAAATTCTTTGAACTTTTCAAATGTTTCAGACTTATGCTTCATCAAGTAGATATACCCATATCTGCTTAAATCATCTGTGAAGGTGAGAAAATAACGATATCCACCACGAGCTTCAACATTCATCGGACCACATACATCTCTATGTATGATTTCCAACAAATCTGTTGCTCTCTCCATATTACCGGAGAACGGTGTTTTAGTCATCTTGCCCATGAGGCACGGTTCGCAAGTACCAAGTGATTCATGATCAAGTGATTCCAAAATCCATCAGTATGGAGTTTCTTCATGCGCTTTACACCGATATGACCTAAACAGCAGTGCCACAAATAAGTTGCACTATCATTATCAACTCTGCATCTTTTGGCTTCAACATTATGAATATGTGTATCACTACTATCGAGATTCAATAAAAATAGACCACTCTTCAAGGGTGCATGACCATAAAAGATATTACTCATATAAATAGAACAACCATTATTCTCTGATTTAAATGAATAACCGTCTCGCATCAAACAAGATCCAGATATAATGTTCATGCTCAACGCTGGCACCAAATAACAATTATTCAGGTCTAAAACTAATCCCGAAGGTAGATGTAGAGGTTGCGTGCCAACCGCGATCACATCGACTTTGGAACCGTTTCCCACGCGCATCGTCACCTCGTCCTTGGCCAGTGCTCGCTTATTCCGTAGTCCCTATTTTGAGTTGCAAATATTAGCAACAGAACCAGTATCAAATACCCAGGTGCTACTACGAGCTCTAGTTAGGTACACATCAATAACATGTATAACACATATACCTTTGTTCACTTTGCCATCCTTCTTATCCGCCAAATACTTGGGGCAGTTCCGCTTCCAGTGACCAGTCTGCTTGCAGTAGAAGCACTCAGTTTCAGGCTTAGGTCCAGACTTGGGTTTCTTCTCTTGAGCAGCAACTTGCTTGCTGTTCTTTTTGAAGTTCCCCTTCTTCTTCCCTTTACCCTTTTTCTTGAAACTAGTGGTCTTGTTGACCATCAACACTTGATGCTCCTTTTTGATTTCTACCTCCGCAGCCTTTAGCATTGCGAAGAGCTCGGGAATAGTCTTGTTCATCCCTTGCATATTATAGTTCATTAGAAAGATCTTGTAGCTTGGTGGCAGTGATTGGAGAATTCTGTCAATGACGCTATCATCTGGAAGATTAACTCCCAGTTGAATCAAGTGATTATTATACCCAGACATTTTGAGTATATGCTCACTGACAGAACTATTCTCCTCCATCTTGCAGCTGTAGAACTTATTGGAGACTTCATATCTCTCAATCCGGGCATTTGCTTGAAATATTAACTTCAACTCCTGGAACATCTCATATGCTCCATGACGTTCAAAACGTCGTTGAAGACCCGGTTCTAAGCCGTAAAGCATGGCACACTGAACTATAGAGTAGTCATTAGCTTTGCTCTGCCAGATGTTCATAACATCTGGTGTTGCTCCTGCAGCAGGCCTGGCACCCAGCGGTGCTTCCAGGACGTAATTATTCTGTGCAGCAATGAGGATAATCCTCAAGTTACGGACCCAGTCCGTGTAATTGCTACCATCATCTTTCAACTTTGCTTTCTCAAGGAACGCATTAAATTCAACGGAACAACAGCACGAGCCATCTATCTACAACAAACATAGACAAGCAAAATACTATCAGGTACTAAGTTCATGATAAATTTTAGTTCAATTAATCATATTACTTAAGAACTCCCACTTAGACAGACATCTCTCTAGTCATCTAAGTGATCACGTGATCCAAATCAACTAAACCATAACCGATCATCACGTGAGATGGAGTAGTTTTCAATGGTGAACATCTTTATGTTGATCATATCTACTATATGATTCACGCTCGACCTTTCGGTCTCCGTGTTCCGAGGCCATATCTGCATATGCTAGGCTCGTCAAGTTTAACCTGAGTATTCTGCGTGTGCAAAACTGGCTTGCACCCGTTGTAGATGGACGTAGAGCTTATCACACCCGATCATCACGTGGTGTCTGGGCACGACGAACTTTGGCAATGGTGCATACTCAGGGAGAACACTTCTTGATAATTTTAGTGAGAGATCATCTTAAAATGCTACCGTCAATCAAAGCAAGATAAGATGCATAAAGGATAAACATCACATGCAATCAATATAAGTGATATGATACGGCCATCATCATCTTGTGCTTGTGATCTCCATCTCCGAAGCACCGTCGTGATCACCATCGTCACCGGTGCGACACCTTGATCTCCATCGTAGCATCATTGTCGTTTACGCCATCTATTGCTTCTACGACTATCGCTACCGCTTAGTGATAAAGTAAACCAATTACAGGGCGTTTGCATTTCATACAATAAAGCGACAACCATATGGCTCCTGCCAGTTGCCGATAACTTTGGTTACAAAATATGATCATCTCATACAATAAAATATAGCATCACGTCTTGGCCATATCACATCACAACATGCCCTGCAAAAACAAGTTAGACGTCCTCTACTTTGTTGTTGCAAGTTTTACGTGGCTGCTACGGGCTGAGCAAGAACCGTTCTTACCTACGCATTAAAACCACAACGATAGTTCGTCAAGTTGGTGCTGTTTTAACCTTCGCAAGGACCGGGCATAGCCACACTCGGTTCAACTAAAGTTGGAGAAACTGACACCCGCTAGTCACCTGTGTGCAAAGCACGGCGGTAAAACCAGTCTCGCGTAAGCGTACGCGTAATGTCGGTCCGGGCCGCTTCATCCAACAATACTGCCGAACCAAAGTATGACATGCTGGTAAGCAGTATGACTTGTATCGCCCACAACTCACTTGTGTTCCCTTGGACTCCAATCCAGCGAAGTGTCGGGGATGAGTTCCGTCAGCACGATGGCGTGGTGATGATGATGATGTTCTACCGGCGCAGGGCTTCGCCTAAACTCTGCGATGATATGACCGAGGTGGAATATGGTGGAGGGGGGCACCGCACACGGCTAAGGAACGATCCGTAGATCAACTTGTGTGTCTATGGGGTGCCCCCCGCCCCCGTATATAAAGGGGAAGAGGAGGAGGGGGCCGGCCAAGGGGGAGGCGCGCCCTAGGAGGGGGAAACCTACTCCAAGTAGGTTTGCCCCTCCCTTTCCTATTCCAAGAAGGAGGGGGGAGGAAGGAGTGGGAGAGGGGGAAGGTAAGGGGGCGCCGTCCCCCCTTCCTTGTCCTATTCGGACTCAAGGGGAGGGGGCGCGCAACTTGCCCTGGCCGGCCCCTCTCTCTCTCCAATAGGGCCCATCAAGGCCCATTACTTCCCGGGGGGGTTCCGGTAATCCTCCGGTACTCCAGTTTTTCTCCGAAAACATCCGGAACACTTCCGGTGTCCGAATATAGTCATCCAATATATCAATCTTTATGTCTCGACCATTCCGAGACTCCTCGTCATGTCCGTGATCACATCCGGGACTCCGAACAACCTTCGGTACATCAAAACTTATAAACTCATAATAAAACTGTCATCGTAACGTTAAGCGTGCGGATCCTACGTGTTCGAGAACTATGTAGACATGACCTAGAACTATTCTCAGTCAATAACCAATAGCAGAACCTGGATGTTCATATTGGTTCCCACATATTCTACGAAGATCTTTATCGGTCAAAATGCATAACAACATACGTTATTCCCTTTGTCATCGGTATGTTACTTGCCCGAGATTCGATTGTTGGTATCCAATACCTAGTTCAATCTCGTTACCGACAAGTATCTTTACTCGTTCTGTGATGCATCATCCCGTAACCAACTCATTGGTCACATTGCTTGCAAGGCTTATAATGATGTGCATTACCGAGAGGGCCCAGAGATACCTCTCCGACGATCGGAGTGACAAAACCTAATCTCGAAATATGCCAACTCAACATGTACCTTCGAAGAAACCTGTAGAGCACCTTTATAATCACCCAGTTACCTTGTGACGTTTGGTAGAACACAAAGTGTTCCTCCGGTAAACGGGAGTTGCAGAATCTCATAGTTGCAGGAACTTTGTATAAGTCATGAAGAAAGCAATAGCAACATACTAAACGATCAAGTGCTAAGCTAACGGAATGGGTCAAGTCAATCACATCATTCTCCTAATGATGTGATCTCATTAATCAAATGACAACACATGCCTATGGTTAGGAAACATAACCATCTTTGATCAATGAGCTAGTTCAAGTAGAGGCATACTAGTGACACTATGTTTGTCTATGTATTCACACAGGTATCATGTTTCCGGTTAATACAATTCTAGCATGAATAATAAACATTTATCATGATATGAGGAAATAAATAATAACTTTATTATTGCCTCTAGGGCATATTTCCTTCAAATTATGCGAGGTGCTTCCTGCCTTGAAGGTTCAGATTGAGCAGTCGATAGCTTCTTCTTCTTTGCAGCCATTCTAGGGTCAATGCCAGGACGACCAAGAGATTTGCGCTTCTCAGCCTCATTGTAGGCTAGCACACATTTGTCAGCCAAACTCTTCATACGCTCACGAGAGCCTTGAGCTTCTTCACGCTTCTTGAGAAAGGCTTCTTTAAGCTCGTGCAGCATGATCTTGAAGTTTCTGACATCTTGCACGTTGAGCTTGGCCACATGCTTCTTGAACTGAGCTTTCTCATAATCAATCTTGTGCTTCAGTTCAACGATTCGCTGAGCAAGAGCTAGCTCAGAAGCAATGGCGCCACTGAAGGAGACGCTGAGGCCAATGGGAAGCTGCAGATCTTCAAAGCTGAGATTTGGGGTGTCAAACCATTCATCAATGAAGTTATGGATGATTACCATATCGAAGAGAGGCAAATTATTGAAGATCTCTGCTTCTTCCTTGCTCTTGATCAGTTGCTCAAGGGCATCATCTGCAAGATCTTCATCGCTGGACAAATCAATGTACTCTTCACGCAGAATGGCAGCAGGAGTCAAGGTCTGATCGGTATGCTTGACGATTTCCTTTTTCTTCTCCGTCCTCTTGGAGATACGTGAGAGATCTTCAAACTGCACACTGTCTTGAGGAGGTGCAGTGGCCAGTGGCTTCACACGTGAAGCTTTTGGAGGAGCAGCCGATCTTGAAGCCTTAGGCTTCTTTAGCTTCTGCGGCTTTGGAGGAGGAGCTGGGGCTTCATCAGTGTCAGCATTATTATCGGAATGATCCACTTTGGCACCTTTGACCAAGATGTAAGTGATGAGGCCATCAAGGTTGGAGAAGGGGCCGATGACATTGGGATCAGCATCACGTGAGCCGTCAGCACGGGGAGCAGAGGGACCAGGGTTGAAGTCTAATCCCAATGACTTCTTGTTTTCCTTGGCCGATGCCTTTGCGTGCTGGAAGTTGCGCTTGAAGAGTGTATCGTCACGACACCAGAGCAATGATGATGGGTCGGCATTTTCAGGCTGAGGTCCACGGACCATACAGGGATAGAAACCCTGTGCAATAGCTTCAGCTCTGTTCTTGGGTTGAAGGCCTCGATAGAGAATATCACCCCAAGGACTCTTGATAGCGTTCTTCTCAGCATATTCCTGGGTCACGAACTTGTATTTGAACCATTGTTCAGCCCAATATCATCGAATCCATTGGATTCGTGTCTTGCGCTGATGATAATTCTCTTCAGGATCTGTCTTGTAAAGTTCTGCGAGGTCATCAGGCAAATCTTTTGATGTACCCCCACGACAATGTCTGCCATGCTTCCTTACAGATTTCTCTGCAGCCATGAACTTCAAACTGAATGGCTTCAATACGTTCAAGGGCTTCAAAGACTTTCGCTTGCTGGACAGACAGGAACTGGCTTTGGGAGTGTTAATGTGATGCTGTAAGAATTCTGCAAATGAATGCAGACTATGAGAACCAAGGGATTCTCCCACGGACATGTACCTGTGACAGCATTAGAGATGCGAGGGAAGGGGAAGAGGTCATATGCATTCTCAGAAGATTTTGAAGATAAATCAGTTTGAAGACATTGACCTCATGATGCGAAGACATTCACTTATATGTTGAGAGTTGGTTCCAGATTTGTACGAATCCGTGAATAAGTACAAGTGAGGAATCAAACTAGATATAAAGTTTAAGTGAATAGACTAGGCAGTATGAGATGCAGACATAATAGATTTAACATTGTGTAGGCAGAAACAACTTTTGGTACATAGGATGAATCTTTGAAGATCAAAAGGATGGTAAAAATAGAGTTATATTTACCACACGAAGAACTGCTAGATGGGATGAACTGGAGACCGAGCAGTTCAATCCACCATGCCCTAACTTGGCGACGGAGGACACCTACGGCGACGGCGGAGAGGACGATGTCCGCGGCCGGCGTGAGGACGGCGTCGGAGAAGTCGCGGCAGCTAAGCGCTTCGTCGCCGGCGTCGTCGAGAGCTAGCGGTGGCGTTAGGGTTTTGACGAGGTGGAGAGGTGGAAGAAGGTTTTCTTTACCGCAGGGGACATGTATTTATAAGGAAGTGTGCGGCACAGCGCAATTACGCAGGTGTCCCTGGCGGTTCACATCTGAGGGGCACGTGGCAAGCATGCAACATACTCAGAGTTGTCCCACGTTCCCATGCCCGCCAGGCATGTCGGATGGTTGTTCCGGCTTCTCCAGATTTAGAAAATAAAGACGAGTCATTTAAGACAGACTTAATGTTTGTCTCTGTGTCTTCTGCTGACTAGGACGCAGAGAAGACATTCGACAGTTTCAATAGAATGCATATGATTTGGACAGATAGAGTTTGAGATAGAAAGCATAGAGAGATTAGGGTCCAATCACATTCACTTAGTTCAAAAGATTCAACTAGGAAGACATAGCTATAAGTGAATGCTGTAGAGGACAGAACACTAGTATATATATATATATATATATATATATATATATATATATATATATATATATATATATCAGAAAGCAATCAAATCATCATAGTGAAGAAAATCATGAAGATAAATTGAAACTGAAGACAAATCAAATGTGAAGTCATTGCAAAAATAACGCCGTGAGTGAAACACTTCAAACCAAGAGATTTGGTGGTGGCGTTACCCACCGTATAGGAAGTATTAGACCCAGACACGGCGCACAATTATCGTGGCGCTCCGAAGTCAAATTCCATGTTAATGTATTCACACTCAGAATGTAAGTCTTCATTGATTGAAGATATACTGTACTTCGTGTGTTGCACATCTAAGTCATCAACATGCATAAGTGTTAGGATGTGTGCCTGATCACAGGACATTTGAGGATTCCAAGATATTTAGCTCACACTGTAACATGCAAAACCTTTTCTCATCCAAGGGCTTTGTGAAGATATCTGCCAGTTGCTCTTCAGTGTTGACGTGTATGATGTCAATATCTTTCTTCATGACATGATCTCTGAGAAAGTGATGACGAATTTCAATGTGCTTTGTCTTCGAGTGCTGGACTGGATTATTGGCAATCTTGATGGCGCTTTCGTTGTCGCAGAAGAGAGGCACTTGTTTCAGATTGATGCCATAGTCCTTGAGAGTTTGCTTCATCCATAGAAGCTGAGCACAACAAGATCCAGCAGCAATGTATTCAGATTCAGCAGTTGAGAGTGATACACACTTCTGCTTCTTTGAAGACCAACAGACAAGTGATCGACCAAGAAAGTGACATGTGCCTGATGTAGACTTGCGATCCACCTTGTCACCAGCATAATTAGCATCCGAGAATCCAACCAAATCAAATTTTGAGCCCTTTGGATACCATAATCCGAGTGTTGGGGTGTAAGCCAAATATCGAAGAATTCGCTTCACCGCTAAGTGATGCGATTCCTTTGGTGCCGCTTGGAATCGAGCACACATGCAAACACTAAGCATAATATATGGCCTAGATGCACATAGTTAAAGTAAGGAACCAATCATGGAGCGGTATACCTTTTGATCGAACTCTTTACCATTGTCGTCGGGACCAAGATGGTGTTTGGCTGGCATTGGCGTCGTGTAACCTTTGCAATCTTCCATTCCAAACTTCTTCAGACAATCTTTGAGGTATTTTTCTTGAGATATGAAGATGCCATTCCTTTGCTGACGAATTTGAAGACCAAGGAAGAATTTCAGCTCACCCATCATGGACATCTGATATTGCTCTTGCATCATGTATCCAAACTCATCACTATACTTCTGGTTGGTGCAGCCGAAGATAATGTCATCCACATATATTTGGCACACAAACAGTTCACCATCATATGTCTTCGTGAAGAGTGTGAGATCGAGGGATTCAGATTTGAAGCCTTTGCTCTTCAAGAATTTTTTGATTGTATCATACCAAGGCCGAGGTGCTTGTTTGAGGCCATACAGTGCTTTGTTTAGCTTGTACACCATATCAGGATGTTTTGGATCTTCAAAGCCAGGTGGTTGAGCGACATACACTTCTTCTTCAATCTTGCCATTGAGAAATGCACTCTTCACATCCATTTGATATAGCAAGATGTTGTGGTGGTTAGCATAGGCTAGCAGTATGCGAATAGCTTCAAGCCTAGCAACAGGAGCAAATGTTTCATCGAAGTCAATTCCTTCAACTTGAGTATATCCTTGAGCCACAAGACGTGCTTTGTTTCTGACGACTTGACCATGCTCATCTTGCTTGTTTTGATATATCCATTTTGTGCCAATAATGTTATGCTTGCGAGGGTCAGGTCGCTTGACAAGTTCCCAAACATTGTTCAGCTTGAACTGTTGAAGTTCTTCTTGCATAGCTTGAATCCATTGAGGTTCCATAAAGGCTTCAGCAACTTTCTTGGGTTCTGATATTGATACAAACGAAAAGTGCCCACAGAAATTTGCTAACTGTGTTGCTCTTGAGCGAGTAAGTGGACCAGGTGCATTGATGCTATCAATTATCTTCTCAATTATACTTCATTTGCAACTCGAGGATGAACTGGACGAAGACTTTGCTCTTGCTGGTCATTGTCATCATTGGGAGGATTGTCTTCAGTTTGAGCATTGTCTTCAGGTTGGTTCGGAGCAGAAATGATAAGTTCCTCTTCAGGCTGTGCTTCAGAAGGCATGATTTCACCAGTTCCCATCAGCTTGATAGATTCGCTGGGCGGAGCTTCGTCTATTGTACTTGGTAGAAGCTCTCTCTGAGAACCATTGGTTTCATCAAATCTCACGTCCACCGTTTCGACGATTTTGTATAGATAGAGGTTGAAGACTCTGTAGGAGTGTGAGTCCTTTCCTTAGCCAAGCATGAAGCCTTCGTGAGCTTTAGGTGCAAATTTTGACTTGTGATGGGGATCCTTGATCCAACACCTAGCTCCAAATACTCTGAAGTAGTTGACATTTGGCTTCTTGCCAGTAAGGAGCTCATAGGATGTTTTGTTCAGAAGCTTATGGATGTAAACACGGTTGATGATGTGACATGCTGTATCAATAGCTTCAGGCCAGAACTTTCTTGGTGTCTTGTATTCGTCGAGCATTGTTCGAGCCATCTCAATGAGGGTTCTATTCTTGTGCTCAACGATGCCATTTTGCTGAGGTGTGTATGGAGCAGAGAACTCATGAGTGATTCCCATTGTATCCAGATAAAGATCAAGTCCGATGTTCTTGAATTCAGTGCCATTGTCACTTCTGATATGCTTGATCTTCACGCCATAATTGTTCATTGCTCGATTGGCGAAGCGTCTGAAGACATCTTGCACTTCAGTCTTGTAGAGAATTATATGCACCCATGTGTATCTTGAGTAGTCATCAACAATGACGAAGCCATAGAGACAAGCAGTTGTTGTGAGGGTTGAGTAGTGACTAGGTCCAAATAAGTACATGTGTAGTAGCTCGAAGGGTTGAGATGTCGTCATGATTGTCTTCGAGGGGTGCTTTGCCCTGGTCATCTTTCCAGCTTCGCAGGCACCACACAAATGATCCTTCTTGAACTTAACACCCTCGATGCCTATGACATGCTTCTTCTTGACGAGTGTGTGTAGGTTCCTCATACCAGCAGGCCCCAGCCTCCGATGCCAGAGCCAGCATTCTGAAACTTTTGCGAGAAGACATACGGCAAGCTGTGGACCTGCTGAGAAATCTACCATGTATAGATCATCTTTTCGATACCCTCCAAAGACTAGAGACTTGTCAGAATCCATTAGTACAAGGCAACGATATTTTCCGAATAGCACAATCATGTTCAAGTCACAAAGCATTGAGACAGACATTAAGTTGAAACCAAGGGATTCAACAAGCATCACTTTATCCATGTGTTGATCCTTTGAGATTGCAACTCTACCTAGACCCAATACCTTGCTTTTACCAGTGTCAGCAAATGTGATGTGACTCTTGTCTGATGGACGTAAGGTTGAGTCCATGAGAAGACTTCGATCACCAGTCATATGATTGGTGCATCCGCTATCCATAATCCATTCTGAAGCTTTTGGTGACATACCCTATAGTGCAGTTAGGAGGATGGGCTTCACAAAGAGTGTTGTGAAGCATAAGCATTTGATACACACAAGGATTATCACAGCTTAGATCAAGGTTAGGACACATAGTATGACTTATAAGTGATTCAGATGTGAAATATATAGTAAGACATTTTATCATGTGTCCTTAATGTGTTTTAGGTCTCCAGCAATAGCATCGGACGCCTTTGATTACACGCTGGAGACCTTTCTCTGCAAAAGAAAGTTAATTCTTCTTTACCACCCACATTTTCAGGGGTGGCTTAGAAGCAATGAGTCTAAGTGCAGCATCTGAGAATTTTGGCTTTGGAGCCCTAGCAAATAGCCTTGCAGGAGATGAATGATACTCATATGAATAAGCAGAAAAGTTCTTGGTTCTATGAACATAGCGGTTTGAAGACACACGCTCATATTCATAAGTCTGAGTATGAATTCCCTGCAAAACATTGGCGTTAGGGTGACTCAGGTGAGTCCTGTATCTGTATGAAGCCTTTGGGCCATATGAAGCCATAGGTCTAGGGATTGTCTTCTTCCTTGGTGGTGTAATGACGACATTCATAGGAAGATTCTCAATGCACTGCTTAGGTACCTAGATCTTCTTCATAGGTGGTCCATTCCTGCAGTTGGTACCAATATACCTAGCAAACACTTCACCATTCTGATTCTTGAATAGCTTATAGTTTGCATCAAAGGATTCATCAATGACAATAGGATTAGCACAGGTAAAGCCAGATAAGGTGGATGGATCTACTGAAGGTTCCTTTGCAGCAACCCATGTGGTTTTGGGGTACTGCTCAGGCTTCTAGTACGACCCATCAACATTCATTTTCCTCTCGAACCCAACACCCTCTTTCCTAGGGTTTCGGTTCAGAATCTACTTTTTGAGGACATCACAGAGTGTCTGATGCCCTTTCAAACTTTTATACATCCCTGTTTCAAGCAATGTCTTCAACCTAGCATTTTCATCAACAATAGTAGTGGTATCCTCCGCAGAGGGGTTAGTAACCACATCAGTAGGTGAAGACAATGAAACAGTAGCAGCAGTGGAACATTCAGCAACAGATGTAGCGTTATCACGCTCAATGCATTTTAGACATGGTGGTTCAAATTCTTCCTGTGTAACGCTGATTTGTTGAGCAAGTAATGAATCGCGCTCCTTCTGAAGATCTTCATAATCCACTCTTATCTTTTCAAGATCTTGATTTCTTTGAAGACATTTAGAAGAAAGCTTCTCATGACCAGACAAGAGAGCATTATGTTGATCTTGAAGGGCGTCAAACTTGGAATGAAGTCTCTGAAGACTCTCAGCCAGTGCTTTTGACTGATCCATTTCTTCACCCAACATATCATCGCTCTTACTAAGCATGTCTTGAACCCTTTCCAAGACTCTTTGTTGTTTAGTGGCAAGGGAAGCAAGCTTGACATAACTGGGGCCAAATTCATCACCTGATTCATCATCACTAGTTTCAGAGAGGTAGCATTCAGTTACCTTATCACCCCTTGCCATGAGGCATGGTGAAGATGATGGCGATTCAGGTGCAAAATTCATCTCTTTAAGAGACTCCTTGTAGTCCTCAAACCAAGGATCATGACAAGTACGATGACCTTCATAGACCTCAGAAAGCCGGTCCCAGATTAGCTTCGCATGATTGAGGTGCATGACGTTCCTGAACTGATTTCGGGACAAACAGGAGCAGATGACATCCTTCGCCGTGAGGTTCAGTAGAGTGTACTTGCGAATGTCATCGGCCTTTGCCATCTTGCACAGATCAGTAAGGCCAATCTCAGTGACGGTCCACAATTCGCTGTCCATAGCCATGAGTCTCTTCTTCATCATGGCCTTCCACCGAGGATACTCATGACCGTCAAAGGTGGGGCAAGATACATTCCTCAATCCTGCAATCGACATAGCTAAAACTCCAGGTGGTTAAACCGAATCACACAGAACAAGGGAGTACCTTGCTCTGATACCAATTGAAAGTGCTAGTTATCGACTAGAGGGGGGGGGGGGGGGTGAATAGGCGATTTTTATGAAAGTCTTCAAAACTTGGAAGTTTCGAAGACAAACGATAGAAATGACCTAATTGATATGCAGCGGAAGATAAACTACAATAAGCAAACCATGGTCAATTATGCAATGATGTGAAAGTACAAGACTAATGGCAACTAAGTAGTAAGGATCAGGATGGAAGATAGTATGAAGCCAATCAACGATAGTAGTCAAGCAATGAAGTCAAACAGGTACGACAGATAGGCAATGACTTCACAAAGACAAACTCTAAGTAAAGGAAGGGAGAGGGTAGAACCAGTCACTTGTTGAAGACATGGGATTTGTTGGACCAGTTCCAGTTGCTGTGACAACTGTACGTCTAGTTAGGGAGGCTGAGATTCAACTCAGAAGACCGCGTCTTCACCTTATTCCCCTTGAGCTAAGGACACACAGTCCTCGCCCAATCACTCTGGTAAGTCTTCAAGGTAGACTTCCGAACCTTCACAGACTTCGTTCACCAGCAATCCACAATGACTCTTGGATGCTCAGAAGGCGACGCCTAACCGGCTGGAGGATTCACAGTCCTCAAGTGTAATAAGTCTTCAGGTCACACAGACAGAAAGACTTCAGTGATGCCTAACACTCTTTGGCTCTGGTGTTTGGGCTTTGTCCTCGCAAGGATTTCTCTCTCCCAAAGGCTTCGAGGTGGGTTGCTTTCAAACGACAAAAGCCGTGCACTAAATCTAAGCAGCCACCAATTTATGGTGTAGGGGGTTGGCTATTTATAGCCACTAGGCAACCTGACCTGATATGTCCGAAATGACCCTGGGTCACTAAGGAACTGACACGTGTTCCAACGGTCAGATTTCAAACACACACGGCAACTTTACTTGGGCTACAAGCAAAGCTGACTCATCCAACTCTGGATAAGATTTGCTCTCATTGTCTTCGCTCGAAGACATAGGATTTGGGTTGAGCATCACTTCAGTCATTCTGACTTTGTTCACTTGGACCCCACTTAACAGTACGGTGGTTCCTATGACTCAACAAAGAAGAAAAAGGAAACAATGAGACGACACAGTCTTCGCGCTCCATAGTCTTCACCCAATGTCTTCTCATGTCATAGTCTTCAATATGAATATCTTCACATACCACCATTGTCTTCAATGTCTTCATACATTTTTAGGGGTCATCTCCGGTAGGTAAACTGAATCAATGAGGGACACTACCTGCGTTATCCTGCAATTCTCACAAACGCATTAGTCCCTCAACCAACTTTGTCATCAATACTCCAAAACCAACTAGGGGTGGTACTAGATGCACTTACACGAAGCCCTAGCGGCCTTTAAGCATAACATCCGCGAGGAGTGGCTCGCCCGACACCTTGGCCAAGAGAAGCCGAAGTCCATGGCAGCCCTCCCGACACTTATGACCCGCTTTTGTGCGGGCGAGGACAGCTGGCTGGCTTGCAACAATAGCACATCAAGAAATCCTGGCACTTCAGATGCCAGAGATAACAACGACAAGCCCCGACGCAATAGACATAAGCGTCGCAACAATGGCAATAACACCAAAGACACGGTAGTTAATGCCGGATTCAGTGGCTCTAAGTCCGGTCAGCGGAAAAATCCATTCAAAAGAAACAATCCGGGCCCGTCCAGTCTAGACCGCATACTCGATCGCTCGTGTCAAATTCACAGCACCCTCGATAAACCAACCAACCACACCAACAGAGAATGCTGGGTGTTCAAACAGGACGACAAGTTGAATGCCGAAAACAAGGAAAAGGGGCCGCATAGTGACGACGACGAGGAGCCCCGGCTGCCGAACACAGGAGGACAAAAGAAATTTCCTCCCCAAGTGAAAATGATAAACATGATATACGCAACCCATATTCCCAAGCGGGAACGGAAGCATGTGCTAAGGGACGTCCATGCGATGGAGCCAGTCGCCCCAAAGTTCAACCCATGGTCTTCTTGTCCGATCACTTTCGATCACAGGGACCATCCGACTAGTATCTGTCATGGCGATTCTCCCGCGTTGGTTCTCGACCCCATCATTGACGGATTCCACCTTACAAGAGTCCTTATGGACGGTGGCAGCAGCCTGAACCTGCTCTATCAGGATACAATGCACAAAATGGGCATCGATCCCTCAAGGATCAAACCCACTAAAACCACCTTTAAAGGCGTCATACCAGGTGTAGAAGCCTGTTGCATGGGCTCAATCACACTGGAAGTAGTCTTCGGATCTCCGGACAACTTCTGAAGCGAGGAGTTAATCTTCGATATCGTCCCCTTCCGCAGTGGCTATCACGCACTGCTCGGACGAACCGCATTCGCTAGATTCAATGCGGTACCGCACTATGCATACCTCAAGCTCAAGATGCCCGGACCTCGCGGGGTTATAATAGTCAATGGAAACACAGAGCGCTCCCTCCGTACAGAGGAGCACACTGCGGCCCTCGCAGCAAAAGTATAGAGCAACTTTCTTAGGCAGATCTCTAACTCGGCAATAAAGCCCCCGGACACCGCCAAGCGAGTCTGAAGTACTCTGCAACAGGATCGTCTGGAGCTCACCTAGCAATTCGGCCTCCGTCCTAGTCCCAATCAAGCGGTGAAATTTATACCGCGCATACATAATTACGCACTTGAAATACCATGGGCATAGGCGGAGGCACAGCTACAATGCGGCTCAACCGCCCCAGGACCCGTACACTTTCATCCTTTTCTTTCTTACAAGTCCCTACTTTCAGGAGGCTATTGGACCCATCACGGGACGGAAACACCAAGGAAGCAAGGAGCTTTGACGTACAAAGGAATCCCCAGGTGGTCTCTGATAACGATCGCTATACCTGTTTTACATACCCACACGCAACTCGCCTTTGGTCAGGACATGTCAAATAGTCCTATTTTTGCTTATCGCACTACTTGTATACATACCGCCTCAACGTATTATTTAAATAACAATGGGAAACAATGTACAGCGTCAGCTTATTATTACATTTCTTTATCTCTTTTCCTTGTCTGCTTATTTATTACAAAATGCACCCGTACATTTTGGTACGTTCAACTCCCCAGGGGCTTCAGTGTACCCCATAACACGGCAAAAAAAGTCTGAACACTTACGATAGTGCGGCACCCCAAACTTATAGCATTATATGCATCAGCTCCGAATCATGTCTTGGGTCAATAGTTGGGTTTGCCCAGCTCCCATGTTTTGCTACCTTACGTTCCACTACATCAGCTAAGGTGACATAGGGAGAACTACTGCGATTGTGTCCTGGTTCTTCCGGACGAGCACCTCAGTAGAGAAAGCCGAAAACTGACTGTCATGATGAGGCGAGAGCTGTTCGCTGTTCGAGAGGTCTCAAATCCTTAAAGATTTTTTCTGCTTTGGGCGAGGAATCGGCCTTGTCCGATTTCGGCGTGCATAGCGCCCCAAGTTCGGCCTTTCGAATACAAGGGGCTACACCAAAATTTAAAATTATAGACTTCTATGTGAAGGAAATATGCCCTAGAGGCAATAATAAAGTTATTATTTATTTCCTTATTTCATGATAAATGTTTATTATTCATGCTAGAATTGTATTAATCGGAAACATAATACATGTGTGAATACATAGACAAACATAGTGTCACTAGTATGCCTCTACTTGACTAGCTCGTTAATCAAAGATGGTTAAAGTTTCCTTACCATAGACATGAGTTGTCATTTGATTAACGGGATCACATCATTAGGAGAATGATGTGATTGACTTGACCCATTCCGTTAGCTTAGCACTTGATCATTTAGTATGTTGCTATTGCTTTCTTCATGACTTATACATATTCCTATGACTATGAGATTATGCAACTCCCTTTTACCGGAGGAACACTTTGTGTGCTACCGAACGTCACAATGTAACTGGGTGATTATAAAGGAGCTCTACAGGTGTCTCCGAAGGTACATGTTGCGTTGGCGTATTTCGAGATTAGGATTTGTCAGGTATCTCTGGGCCCTCTCGATAATGCACATCACTATAAGCCTTGCAAGCAATGTGACTAATGAGTTAGTTGCGGGATGATGCATTACATAACGAGTAAAGAGACTTGCCGGTAACGAGATTGAACTAGGTATTGAGATACCGACGATCGAATCTCGGGCAAGTAACATACCGATGACAAAGGGAACAACGTATGTTGTTATGCGGTTTGACCGATAAAGATATTCGTAGAATATGTAGGAGCCAATATGAGCATCCAGGTTCCGCTATTGGTTATTGACCAGAAACGTGTCTCGGTCATGTCTACATAGTTCTCAAACCCGTAGGGTCCGCACGCTTAAGGTTACGATGACAATTATATTATGAGTTTATGAGTTTTGATGTACCGAAGGAGTTCGGAGTCTCGGATGAGATCGGGGACATGACGAGGAGTCTCGAAATGGTCGAGACGTAAAGATCGATATATTGGACGACTATATTCGGAGTTCGGAAAGGTTCCGAGTGATTCGGGTATTTTTTGGAGTACCAGAGAGTTACGGGAATTCGCCGGGGAGTATATGGGCCTTATTGGGCCATACGGCAATAGAGGAGAGAGGCCAAAAGGAAGGAGGCCTGCGCCCCCCCTCTGGTCCGAATTGGACAAGGGGCGCAGCCCCCTTTTCCTTCTTCCTCTCCCCCTCTTTCCCCTTCTCCTACTCCAACAAGGAAGGAGGGAATCCTACTCCCGGTGGGACTAGGACTCCCCTTGGCGCGCCCCCTCCTAGGCCGGCCGCCACCTCCCCCCTTGCTCCTTTATATACAGGGCAGGGGGGCACCTCTAGGTACAACAACACAAGTTGATCTTCGTGATCGTTCCTTAGCCGTGTGCGGTGCCCCCCTCCACCATATTCCACCTCGGTCATATCGTTGCGATGCTTAGGCGAAGCCCTGCGTTGATAGAACATCATCATCGCCACCACGCCGTCGTGCTGATGGAACTCATCCCCGACACCCTGCTGGATCGGAGTCCGGGGATCGTCATCGAGCTGAACGTGTGCTGAACTCGGAGGTGCCGTACGTTCGGTACTTGGATCGGTCGGATCGTGAAGACGTACAACTACATCAACCGTGTTGTTCTAACCCTTCCGCTTACGATCTACGAGGGTACGTGGACAACACTCTCCCCTCTCGTTGCTATGCATCACCATGATCTTGCGTATGCGTAGGATTTTTTTTGAAATTACTACGTTCCCCAACAGTGGTATCAGAGCCTAGGTTTTATGCGTTGATGTTGTATGCACGAGTAGAACACAAGTGAGTTGTGGGCGATACAAGTCATACTGCTTACTAGCATGTCATACTTTGGTTCAGCGGTATTGTTGGATGAAGCGGCCCAGACCGACATTACGCGTACGCTTACGCGAGACTGGTTTTACCGCCGTGCTTTGCACACAGGTGACTAGCGGGTGTCTGTTTCTCCAACTTTAGTTGAACGGAGTGTGGCTACGCCCGGTCCTTGTGAAGGTTAAAACAGCACTAACTTGACGAACTATCATTGTGGTTTTGATGCGTAGGTAAGAACGGTTCTTGCTCAGCCCGTAGCAGCCACATAAAATTTGCAACAACAAAGTAGAGGACGTCTAACTTGTTTTTGCAGGGCATGTTGTGATGTGATATGGTCAAGACGTGATGCTATATTTTATTGTATGAGATGATCATGTTTTGTAACCGAAGTTATCGGCAACTGGCAGGAGCCATATGGTTGTTGCTTTATTGTATGAAATGCAAACGCCCTGTAATTGCTTTACTTTATCACTAAGCGGTAGCGATAGTTGTAGAAGCAATAGATGGCGTAACGACAACGATGCTACGATGGAGATCAAGGTGTTGCGCCGGTGACGATGGTGATCACGACGGTGATTCGGAGATGGAGATCACAAGCACAAGATGATGATGGCCATATCATATCACTTATATTGATTGCATGTGATGTTTATCCTTTATGCATCTTATTTTGCTTTAATTGACAGTAGCATTTTAAGATGATCTCTCGCTAAAAATTATCAAGAAGTGTTCTCCCTGAGTATGCACCATTGCGAAAGTTCTTCGTGCTGAGACACCACGTGATGATCGGGTGTGATAGGCTCTATGTTCAAATACAACGGGTGCAAAACAGTTGCACACGCGGAATACTCAGGTTAAACTTGACGAGCCTAGCATATAACAGATATGGCCTCGGAGCACGAAGACCGAAAGGTCGAACGTGAATCATATAGTAGATATGATCAACATTGATGTTCACCATTGAAACTACTCCATCTCACGTGATGATCGGACATGGTATAGTTGATTTGGATCACGTGATCACTTAGATGACTTGAGAGATGTCTGTCTAAGTGGGAGTTCTTAAGTAATATGATTAATTGAACTTAAATTTATCATGAACTTAGTCCTGGTAGTATTTTGCAAATTATGTTGTAGATCAATAGCCCGCGTTGTTGCTTTCATATGTTTATTTTGATATGTTCCTAGAGAAAACTGTGTTGAAAGATGTTAGTAGCAATGATGCGGATTCGATCCGTGATCTGAGATTTATCCTCATTGCTGCACAGAAGAATTATGTCCTTAATGCACTGCTAGGTGACAGACCTATTGCAGGAGGAGATGCAGACGTTATGAACGTTTGCCTAGCTCAATATGATGACTACTTGATAGTTTAGTGCACCATGCTTAACGGATTATAATCGGGACTTCAAAGACGTTTCGAACGTCATGGACCATATAAGATGTTCCAGGAATTGAAGTTAATATTTCAAGCAAATACCCGAGTTGAGAGATATGAAGTCTCCAACAAGTTCTATAGCTAAAAGATGGAGGAGAATCGCTCAACTAAGTGAGCATGTGCTCAGATTGTCTAGGTACTTCAATCGCTTGAATCAAGTGGGAGTTAATCTTCCAAATAAGATAGTGATTGACAGAATTCTCTAGTCACCATCACTAAGTTATTAGAACTTCGTGATGAACTATAGTATGCAAGGGATGATGAAAACGATTCTCGAGCTCTTCGTGATGTTGAAATCGATGAAGGTAGAAATCAAGAAAGAGCATCAAGTGTTGATGATTGACAAGACCACTAGTTTCAAGAAATGGGCAAAGGAAAGAAAGGGAAACTTCAAGTAGAATGGCAAACAAGTTGTCACTCCCGTGAAGAACACCAAAGCTGGACCAAAGCCTGAAACTTAGTGCTTACACTGCAAAGGAAATGGTCATTGGAAGCGGAAATGCCCTGAATATTTGGTGGATAAGAAGGATGGAAAAGTGAACAAGGGTATATTTGATATACATGTTATTGATGTGTGCCTTACTAGTGTTTATAGTAGCCCCTGAGTATTTGATACTTGTTCGGTTGCTAAGATTAGTAACTCGAAACAGGAGTTACGGAATAAACAGAGACTAGTTGTAGGGGAAGTGACGATGAGTGTTGGAAGTAGTTCCAAGATTGATATGATCATCATCGCACACTCCCTATACTTTCGGGATTAGTGTGTTAAACCTAAATAAATGTTATTTGGCGTTTGCGTTGAGCATGAATATGATTTGATCATGTTTATTGCGATACGGTTATTCATTTAAAATTAGAGAATAATTGTTATTCTGTTTACATGAATAAGACCTTCGATGGTCATACACCCAATGAAAATAGTTTGTTGGATCTCGATCGTAGTGATACACATATTCATAATATTGATGCCAAAAGATGCAAAGTTAATAATGATAGTGCAACTTATTTGTGGCACTGCCGTTTGGGTCATATTGGTGTAAAGCGCATGAAGAAACTCCATAAAGATGGATTTTCGGAATCACTTGGTTATGAATCATTTGATGCTTGCGAACCGCGCCTTTTGTGCAAGATGACTAAAACACCATTCTCCGGAACAATGGAATGAGCTACTGACTTATTGGAAATAATACATATCGATGTATGCGATCCAATGAGTGTTGATGCTCGTGGCAAGTATCGTTATTTTCTGACCTTCACAAAATGATTTGAGCAGATATGGGTATATCTACTTGATGAAACATAAGTCTGAAATAGTTGAAAGGTTCAAAGAATTTCAGAGTGAAGTGGAAAAAGCATCGTAACAAGAAAATAAAATTTCTGCGATCTGATCGCGGAGACGAATATTTGAGTTACGAGTTTGGTCTTCAATTAAAACAATGTGGAATAGTTTCACAACTCACGCCACCTGGAACACCATAACGTTATGGTGTGTCCAAACGTCGTAACCGCACTTTATTGGATATGGTGCGATCTATGATGTCTCTTACTGATTTACCACTATTGTTTTGGGGTTATGCATTAGAGACAGCTGCATTCACGTTAAAAGGGCACCATCTAAATCCGTTGAGACGACACCATATGAACTGTGGTTTAGCAAGAAACCCAAGTTGTCATTTCTTAAAGTTTGGGGCTACGATGCTTATGTGAAAAAGTTTCATCCTGATAAGCTCAAACCCAAATTGGAGAAGTGCATCTTCATAGAATACCCAAAGGAAACTGTTGGGTACACCTTCCATCACAGATCCGAAGGAAAGATATTCGTTGCTAAAAATAGATCCTTTCTAGAGAAGGAGTTTCTCTCGAAAGAAGTGAGTGGGAGGAAAGTAGAGCTTGATAAGGTAATTTGTACCTTCTCCCGAATTGGAAAGTAGTTCATCACAGAAATCAGTTCCAGTGATTCCTACACCAATTAGTGAGGAAGCTAATGATGATGATCATGAAACTTCAGATCAAGTTACTACAAAACCTCGTAGGTTTTCCAAAGTACAGTCCGCACCAGAGTGGTACGGTAATCCTGTTCTGGAAGTCATGTTACTAGACCATGATGAACCTATGAACTATGAGGAAGCGATGATGAGCCCAGATTCCGCGAAATGGCTTGAGGCCATGAAATCTGAGATGGGATCCATGTATGAGAACAAAGTGTGGACTTTGGTAGGAGTTGCCTGATGATCGGCAAGCCATATTGTATAAATGGATCTTCAAGAGGAAGACAGTTGCTGATAGTAGTGTTACTATCTATAAAGCTCAACTTGTCGCAAAAAGGTTTTCGACAAGTTCAAGGTGTTGACTACAATGAGATTTTCTCTACTATAGCGATGCTTAAGTCTGTCCGAATCATGTTAGCAATTGCCAAATTTTATGAAATCTGGCAAATGGATGTCAAAACTGCATTCCTTAATGGTTTTCTTAAAGAAAAGTTGTATATGATGCAACCAGAAGGTTTTGTCAATCCTAAAGGTGCTAACAAAATGTGCAAGCTCCAGCGATCCATCAATGGACTGGTGCAAGCATCTCGGAGTTGGAATATATGCTTTGATGAGTGAATCAAAGCATATGGTTTTATACAGACTTTTGGAAAGGCCTATATTTACAAGAAAGTGAGTGGGAGCACTACAGCCTTTCTGATAAGTATATGTGAATGACATATTGTTGATCGGAAATGATGTAGAATTTTTCTGGAAAGCATAAAGGAGTGTTTGAAAGGAGTTTTTCAAAGAAAGACCTCGGTGAAGCTGCTTACATATTGAGCATCAAGATCTATTGAGATAGATCAAGACGCTTGATAAGTTTTTCAATAAATACATACCTTGTCAAGATTTTGAAGTAGTTCAAAATGGAACAGTCAAAGAAAGAGTTCTTGCCTGTGTTGCAAAGGTGTGAAAATTGAGTAAGACTCAAATCCCGACCACGGCAGAAAATAGAAAAGAGAATGAAAGTCATTCCCTATGCCTCAGTCATAGGTTCTATAAAGTATGCTATGCTATGTATCAGACCTATTGTATACCTTGCTCTGAATTTGGCAAGGGAGTACAATAGTGATCTAGGAGAAGATCACTGGACATTGGTCAAGAATATCCTTAGTGAGGGCTAAGGAAATATTTCGATTATGGAGGTGATAAAAGAGCCCATCATAAAGAGTTACATCGGTGCAAGCTTTTACACCGATCCAGATGACTCTAAGTCTCAATCTGGATACATATTGAAAGTGGGAGCAATTAGCTAGAGTAGCTCCGTGCAGAGCATTGTAGACATAGAATATTTGCAAAATACATACGGCTCTGAACATGACAGACCCGTTGACTAAGCTTCTCTCACAAGCAAAATATGATCACACCTTAGTACTCTTTGGGTGTTAATCACATAGAGATGTGAGCTAGATTATTGACTCTAGTAAACCCTTTGGGTGTTGGTCACATGACGATGTGAACTATGGGTGTTAATCATATACAGATATGAATATTGATGTTAAATCACATGGCGATGTGAACTAGATTATTGACTCTAGTGCAAGTGGGAGACTGAAGGAAATATGCCCTAGAGACAATAATAAAGTTATTATTTATTTCCTTATTTCATGATAAATGTTTATTATTCATGCTAGAATTGTATTAATCGGAAACATAATACATGTGTGAATACATAGACAAACATAGTGTCACTAGTATGCCTCTACTTGACTAGCTCGTTAATCAAAGATGGTTAAAGTTTCCTTACCATAAACATGAGTTGTCAGTTGATTAACGGGATCACATCATTAGGAGAATGATGTGATTGACTTGACCCATTCCGTTAGCTTAGCACTTGATCATTTAGTATGTTGCTATTGCTTTCTTCATGACTTATACATGTTCCTATGACTATGAGATTATGCAACTCCCGTTTACCGGAGGAACACTTTGTGTTCTACCAAACGTCACAACGTAACTGGGTGATTATAAAGGAGCTCTACAGGTGTCTCCGAAGGTACATGTTGGGTTGGCGTATTTCGAGATTAGGATTTGTCACTCCGATTGTCGGAGAGGTATCTCTGGGCCCTCTCGGTAATGCACATCACTATAAGCCTTGCAAGCAATGTGACTAATGAGTTAGTTGCGGGATGATGCATTACATAACGAGTAAAGAGACTTGCCGGTAACGAGATTGAGCTAGGTATTGAGATACCAACGATCGAATCTCGGGCAAGTAACATGCCGATGACAAAGGGAACAACGTATGTTGTTATGCGGTTTGACCGATAAAGATCTTCGTAGAATATGTAGGAGCCAATATGAGCATCCAGGTTCCACTATTGGTTATTGACCGGAAACGTGTCTCGGTCATGTCTACATAGTTCTCGAACCCGTAGGGTCCGCACGCTTAAGGTTACGATGACAGTTATATTATGAGTTTATGAGTTTTGATGTACCGCAGGAGTTCGGAGTCCCGGATGAGATCGGGGACATGACGAGGAGTCTCGAAATGGTCGAGACATAAAGATCGATATATTGGACGACTATATTCGGAGTTCGGAAAGGCTCCGAGTGATTCGGGTATTTTTTGGAGTACCGGAGAGTTACGGGAATTCGCCGGGGAGTATATGGGCCTTATTGGGCCATACGGCAATAGAGGAGAGAGGCCAAAAGGAAGGAGGCCTGCGCCCCCCCTCTGGTCCGAATTGGACAAGGGGCGCAGCCCCCTTTTCCTTCTTCCTCTCCCCCTCTTTCCCCTTCTCCTACTCCAACAAGGAAGGAGGGAATCCTACTCCCGGTGGGAGTAGGACTCCCCTTGGCGCGCCCCCTCCTAGGCCGGCCGCCCCCTCCCCCTTGCTCCTTTATATACAGGGCAGGGGGGCACCTCTAGGTACAACAACAAAAGTTGATCTTCGTGATCGTTCCTTAGCCGTGTGCGGTGCCCCCCTCCACCATATTCCACCTCGGTCATATCGTTGCGGTGCTTAGGCGAAGCCCTGCGTCGGTAGAACATCATCATCGTCACCACGCCGTCGTGCTGACGGAACTCATCCCTGACACCCTGCTGGATCGGAGTTCGGGGATCGTCATCGAGCTGAACGTGTGCTGAACTCGGAGGTGCCATACGTTCGGTACTTGGATCGGTCGGATCGTGAAGACGTACAAGTACATCAACCGCGTTGTTCTAACGCTTCCGCTTACGGTCTACGAGGGTACGTGGACAACACTCTCCCCTCTTGTTGCTATGCATCACCATGATCTTGCTTATGCGTAGGAATTTTTTTGAAATTACTACGTTCCCCAACACTATGGCTAAGTGAGAGTGATAAAACTGTATAGTCCGATTGCCTTGTTCGTTGCGCTAAACACCTCCTTAAAGGACCAAAAATTTGGATAAAGAGTGTTTAGATTTATCCCGAACACCCCGGTACTAGTTACATGGGGGCAGAAGCCGACGACTGGCCAACTCTCAGATTTTATAAACGGCCGCAGAGAAGGTAAAATTTTAAATCAACAAGCATTACATAGCACAAATGAACTCGTTTTCATATTACAGGATCAAATGAGTACATTCATTCAAATATTACATCCTTAGCACATTCCTCTGCCATGAGGCAGGCGCCCTTCAGGACACCGTCATAATATTTCTCAGGGTGGCGGTGCTCCTTTCCCTTCGGTGGCCCCTCCGTCACCAGCTTCTCGACATCCATCTTCGCCCAGTGCACTTTCGCGTGGGCGAAGGCCCTGCGCACACCTTCAATGCAGACTGACCGCTTTATGACTTCGAGCCGCGGGCAGGCAGACACAGGCCGCTTCACCAGGCCGAAGTAGCTGCTGGGCAGGGGCTCGACAGGCCACATCCGGATTATGAGGTCCTTCATGGCCAGTTATGCCGCCTTGTGAAGTTCGACCAGTTGCTTCAGCTGGTCGCTCAAGGTCATCGGATGTTCGGCACCAATATACTGGGACCAGAACAACTTCTCCATCGAGATCCCTTCTTCAGCTCGGTAGAACTCTGCGACATCAGATATGCTGCGCGGCAGATCTGCGAATGCTCCTGGAGAGCTCCAAATTCGGGTAAGTAAAAGGAAAGTCTCCTTCACATGCTTGCTTTGCATATTGAATGCCTTACCCGCCGCAATCTTCTTGGCTGCCTCAATCTCCTGGAGGGCCTTTTGGGCTTCAGCCTTGGCGTCTCGTGCACTCTGGAGGGCCTTCACAAGCTCGGACTCTTGCGTCTTGGAGTCACGCTCCAAGGACTCATATTTTTTGACAAAATCCTGGAGCTCTTGCTAGACCTCGCCGACTCGGGCCTCTTGCTTCTCGCGCTCGGTGCGCTCCTTGGCCGCTTTGTCTTTGGCTTCGGTTAGCGCCTTTTTAAGGGCCGCCACTTTGGTCGTGGCCCCTATTAAAGTTCATAACGCTTCTATGAGCAAAAACTATTCCTTCTTTATCAATATATAGACGGGGTATTATGTACCTTTGTTCTCCTCGAGCTGCCTCTTCACGAGGCCGAGCTCTCCTTCGGTCCGCTCCAGGCCCCGCTTCAGTCCGGAGACCTCCGCAGAACAGGCGGCAGTGGCCAACAGTGACGCCTGCTTATTCACATAGACATATTTTGTTAGACTCCTGTGGATGTTATTTGATCCTCTGTTCGACCTTTCTTTCTGAACACCAAACAAAGCATCAGGGGCTACTGTCTATACTGTGATATTTTCTTAATTTTATTACTTACCTCGAAGCCTGTTAGGAGGCTGACGCAGGCTTCGGTCAATCCGCTTTTGGCGGACCGGACCTTCTCAATCACCGCACTCATGACGGTGCGATGCTCTTCGTCAATGGAAGCGCCGCGAAGCGCTTCCAGCAAGTCATCCGATGCCTCTGGATGGACAGAGGTCATCGACACAAGCGGCTCGCCCTCCTAATTAGTGAGGGGCTGCCTGCCTGAATCCGGAACCACTGGAGGTTCTGGCGCAGTATCCGGCCGGGGGCCAAACTTGCTGCAGCCCCCGTCATCAGAATCCATGGGGGTGTTCCCCCCATGTGCCCTGCGTCTGGGGTTTCTCCTTGTGGCGTCTCCAGAATAGTCTCCCCCTGGTTCGGTATCCTCTGGGACAGCACCTCGGTGTCGTCCGTGGGCCGGGGGAGGTGGCCTTCGGGAGTGAATCATTGTTCATCCCTGACTGACTCAAAGACCCATCCGAGGAGGAGTTGTTGATGTGGGCTTTGGCCGGACTGCACGATCATATTTGGCATGATAAGAAGCGATAAAGCAGTACGTACCAGAAGTATTATAGTGTCCGGATACTTACGACTTCGCCAGGGGCTTGTCCCTGGGCAACCACCCCTCGTCGATGTAGGTGGCTGTGGTGGAGTGGTCCGGAGGGAGGGTCTTTCCTTTCTTGGACCCTTCGGCCTCCCCGGACGAGGCGGCCTTCCTTTTCTCCCCCCTGGTTGGGGGGAGGGCTTTCTTCTTCCTCCTCCTCGTTTTCATTGGAGGAGCGCGCCTCGGTGTCTTCGGATGATGAGTCCGACACAACCTTGCGCCGGAGACCTTTCCTGGTCCCCGTGGCCTTCTTCTTGGCCTTCTTCTCCAGCACCTCATAGGGCGCCAGAAACAACATCTCCATTAAGAGAGTCGTTGCTGGATCTTCAGGTAGTGGAGCTGGACAGTCAATCTACTCCGCTACCGCCACCCAGTCCTGTTAAATTGGCATGGAGGCTTAGATTCCTCCCACGAATATACTAGGGAAAGAAACATCTTGCAAAATATAAAGAGCTTACCGGATTGGCGGGGCGCTTTCCGCTGAGTCCGCGATCCTCAGTTATGGGAGGAGGTACCTCGGCGGCCTTGAACATCACCTTCCAGACATCTTTGTGCGTCGTATTGAAGAGCTCTCGTAGCGTTTGGTGTTTGGCCGGGTCGAACTCCCACATATTGAAAGCCCGTCTTTGACACAGAAGGATCCGGCGGAAGAGCATGACCTGGACCATGTTGACAAGCTTGATTTTCTTGTTTATCATGTTTTTGATACAGGTTTGGAGTCCGGTCAGCTCCACCGATGAGCCCTAGGCTAAGCCCTTCTCTTTCCAGGAGGTGAGCCGCATGGGGATGCCGGATCGAAATTCAGGGGCCGCTGCCCAGTTGGTATCGCGCGGCTCGGTGATGTAGAACCACCCCGACTGCACCCCTTCACGGTCTCCACATAGGAGCCCTCAGGCCAAGTGACATTGGGCATGTTGCCCACCATGGCACCTCCGCACTCTGCTTGCTGGCCGACCACCACCTTCGGCTCCACGTTGAAGGTCTTCAGCCATAGGCTGAAGTGGGGCATAATGCGGAGGAAGGCCTCGCACACGACGATAAACACCGAGATGTTGAGGATGAAATTGGGGGCCAGATCATGGAAGTCCAGCCCGTAGTAAAACATGAGCCCGCAGACAAATGGGTGGAGGGGGAATCCCAGTCCGCGGACAAAGTGAGAAAGAAACACTACCCTCTCCTGGGGCTTCGGGGTAGGGATGATTTGCCCTTCGATAGGGAGCCGGTGCGCGATGTCTGCGGCCAGGTATCCGGCCTCCCGGAGCTTCGTGATGTGCTCCTCCTTAACGGAGGAGGCCATCCACTGGCCTCCCGCTCCGGACATGCTTGGAATGGCTTTGCGGAGAGGGTGAGAACTTGGGCGCTGGAGCTCGAGCGAGGGAGAATGGATGAGCAGAGAAAGAAGAAGGCGTGGGTGAAAAAAGGGAATCCTTATCTCTTTATAAAGACGGTAGAAACCATGCGTATCCCCACTTGCCCGGTAAACTCGCTTGTCCCCCAAGCGCCGTGTTGATGGCGCGGTTGGGTTACCCACACCCGTATTGATGAGAATCCTGTGATAAGGGGACACGATCTCTGCTTCGACAAGACGTGTCAATGAAACCGCCTCGCAATATGTGTAGTAGCAGGTTGAGAAAATGGTTCGAATAATGACCGGGCCGTGGCGTGATGTCACGCGGTGAAAATTTGTCAGCAGATTAGATTGGTGGAATATTGTACTCTTTATGGTGGTATGTGGAATTTGTTTCGCAGAGCCGGACACGATCCTTGTGTTCAAGATCTTCTATGGAGAATTCGGAGATGGAACACGCCTTGCAATGCCGAGGACAATCTGTGCGCCGGACTCATCATCATTGAAGCCTGGTTCAGGGGCTACTGAGGGAGTCCTGGATTAGGGGGTCCTCAGACAGCCTGACTATATACTTTGGCCGGACTGTTGGACTATGAAGATACAAGATAGAAGACTTCATCCCGTGTCCGGGGGGGGGGGGACTCTCCTTTGCGTGGAAGGCAAGCTTGCCAATTCAGATATGTAAATTTCCTTCTCTGTAACCGACTCTGTGTAACCCTAGCCCCCTTCAGTGTCTATATAAACCGGAGGGTTTAGTCCGTAGGACAACAACAATCATAATCATAGGCTAGCTCCTAGGGTTTAGCCTCTACAATCTCGTGGTAGATCAACTCTTGTAATACTCATATCATCAAGATCAATCAAGCAGGAAGTAGGGTATTACCTCCATAAAGAGGGCCCGAACCTGGGTAAACATTGTGTCACCTGCCTCCTGTTACCATTAGCCTTAGACGCACAGTTCGGGACCCCCTACCCGAGATCCGCCGGTTTTGACACCGACACCGCACACGGCTAAGAGATTATCTGTTGTGCTTTGGGGTGCCCCCTGCCCCTGTATATAAAGGAGGGAGGGCGAGCCTGGCGGCCAGGAGGGGAGCACGCCATAGGGGGATGATACGTCTCCGTCGTATCTATAATTTTTTATTGTTCCATGCCAATATTATTCACTTTCATATACTTTTTGGCAACTTTTTATATTATTTTTGGGACTAACTTATTGATCCAGTGCCCAGTGCCAGTTCCTGTCTGTTGCATGTTTTTTGTTTCGCAGAAACCCAATATCACACAGAGTCCAAACGGGATAAAAATGGATGGAGATTTTTATTGGAATATTTATGATTTTCGGGAAGTAAAATCAACGCGAAACGGTGTCCGAGGTGGTCACGAGGTAGGGGGGGCGCACCCTACCCCCCAGGCGCGCCCCTGACCCTCTTGGTGCACCCGTAAGGCGGTTTATGCTCCCCTTCTGGTGCAAGAAAGCTAATTTTACAAGGAAGATCTGAGCGAAAGATTCACCCCAATCGGAGTTACGGATCTCCGGATATAAAAGAAATGGTGAAGGGGTAGAATCTGAAAACGCAGAGAACGCAGAAACGGAGAGATAGATCCAATCTCGGAGGGGCTCTCGCCACTCCCAAGCCATGGGAGCCAAGGACCAGAGGGGAAACCCTTCTCCCATCTAGGGAGAAGGTCAAGGAAGGAGAAGAAGAAGGGGGGCTCCCTCCCCCTTGCTTCCGGTGGCGCCGGAACGCCGCCGGAGGCCATCATCATCACCGCGATCTTCACCAACACCTCCGCCATCTTCACCAACATCTCCATCAACTCTTCCCCCCTCTATGCAGTGGTGTAACCTCTCTCTTACCCTCTGTAATCTCTACTTCAACATGGTGCTCAACGCTATATATTATTTCCCAATGATGTATGGCTATCCTATGATGTTTGAGTAGATCTGTTTTGTCCTAATGACTATTTGATGATCGTGATTGGTTTGAGTTGTATGTTTTATTATTGATGCTGTCCTATGGTGCCCTCCGTGTTGCGCAAGCGTGAGGGAGTCCCGCTGTAGGGTGTTGCAATACGTTCATGATTCGCTTATAGTGGGTTGGTGAGTGACTGAAACACAAACCCGAGTAAGAGGGATTGTTGCGTATGGGATAAAGAGGACTTGATGCTTTAATGCTATGGTTGGGTTTTACCTTAATGAATATTTAGTAGTTGCAGATGCTTGCTAGAGTTCCAATCATAAGTGCATATGATCCAAGTAGAGAAAGTATGTTAGCTTATGCCTCCCCCTCAAATAAAATTGCAATAATGATTACCGGTCTAGTTATCAATTGCCTAGGGACAAATAACTTTCTTGTTGACAAAAGCTCTTTACTTTTACTAATTCAGTTGTGTCTTTATATAAACGGCCCCTAGTTTATATTTACGTGTTCTTTACTTTCTTGCAAGCTTATGCAACAACACCTATAAAGTACTTCTAGTTTCATACTTGTTCTAGGTAAAGCAAACGTCAAGCGTGCGTAGAGTTGTATCGGTGGTCGATAGAACTTGAGGGAATATTTATTCTACCATTAGCTCCTCGTTGGGTTCGACACTCTTACTTATCGAGAACTGTTGCGATCCCCTATACTTGTGGGTTATCAAGACCTTTTTCTAGCGTCGTTGCCGGGGAAGAATAGCGTAGGGTGAATATTCTCGTGTGTGCTTGTTTGCTTTATCCCTAAGTAATTTTTATTTGCTGTTCTTAGTTGTTCTCTATCTTTAGTTATGGATATGGAACACAAAATACCAAAAAAATTAGGTGTACTTGCTACTCATGAGGATGGGGTAACTCCTAAAACCCTCGATTCTCATCATGAGAAAAATATTTTGTACTACTTTGATAATCCTGAGACAACCCCATTCAACTTTATAATGGGAGTAACGTTGGATCAACGTGAATACTTTAGGGATTATCGCTCGACACAAAAAGGGAAACTATTATGGGATCAAATTAATATGTTGAAGTGGTATGCTAGACAACTATGCCCGGAATATGATTATACTTGTTGCTCTAGGATGAATGCTCCACACCTCCCCTTTTCATGCAAATTTAATGATAATGAAACCTTGGCTTCTTATGCTAGAGGTATATATGATTACTATGATGTGGAACAAATAGAAGAATTTGTTGCTTTTATGGGTGCTTATGAAATTGAATCCATGTTTAAAGAGTTTGAGGATTTTGATGATGCTTGTTATAGATTTAAAAATTTAGCTATCCTTAAATATTGTTATGAGAATTATAAATACAATTATGAAATTAATGCACTTATTAATAAAGTCTCCGCTGTCCAAGAAGAGACTAATATTTTGCAGGAATCTATGGAAGAAGAAATTGATGAAACTATGAGCTCATTGGATGAAAAAGATGATGAGGAGAGCGAAGAACAAAAGGAGGAGGAGCGGATTAGCTACCCGTGCCCACCTTCTAATGAGAGTAACCCTCCAACTCATATATTATTTAATTCCCCTTCGTGCTTACCGAAGGATGATTGCTATGATGACTGTTATGACCCCTATGATTCTTTTGAAATATCCCTTTTTGATGATGCTTGCTATGCTTGTGGCCAAGATGCCAATATGAATTATGCTTATGGAGATGAACTTGCTATAGTTCCTTATGTTAAACATGAAATTGTTGCTATTGCACCCACGCATGATAGTCCTATTATCTTTTTGAATTCTCCCAACTACACTTTATCGGAGAAGTTTGTGCTTATTAAGGATTATATTGATGGGTTGCCTTTTACTACTACGCATGATAATTTTGATGAATATAATATGCATGTGCTTGCTGCTCCTACTTGCAATTATTATGAGAGAGGAACTATATCTCCACCTCTCTATGTTTCCCACACGATAAAATTGCAAGAAACTGCTTATACTATGCATTGGCCTTTACTATGTGTGCATGAATTGTTCTTTTATGACATGCCGATGCATAGGAAGAGAGTTAGACTTCGTCATTACATGATTTATGTTACTTTGTGCTCACTACTAAATTACAAATCATTGTTAATTAAAATTGGCTTTGATATACCTTGGGATCCGAGTGGATTCACTACTTGAGCACTATATGCCTAGCTTTATGGCTTTAAAGAAAGCGCTGCCAGGGAGACAACCTGGAAGTTTTAGAGAGTCATTTATTTCTGTTGAGTGCTTTCATATAGTTTAAAAACACAAAAATAAAGAGGGGAACCTAAAACTTTTCAAAAAGGAAAGTGAAAGTGAGAGAGACAAGCATTGTTGAAGTGGGAGAGCTCCTTGAACTTTGTTCATGCTCACCGAAACTTTGTGAATCTTAATTACAGAAACTTTTCATCAAAAATAATTATCCCCTTGTACAATTCCATTGTATTATAAAAATAATGTGCCAAGGTTTGCCTTTAGGATGTTTACAATGCTTGTTGGTTTGTACGGTGCAGGACAGAAACTTTGACTGTAGTGCGCGATTTTACATTTTTAGCTGGAACGTCAAATGGTTCTGATTCCTCTTGCACTGTCTTGATGTACAACTTTTTTATTTCTCCTAATTTTGGTAGAAGTTTTGGGGTACCAGAAGTATGGTGGATGTTCAGATTGCTACAGACTGTTTTGTTTTTGACAGATTCTGTTTTTGATGCATAGTTTGCTTGTTTTGATGAATCTATCAATTTATATCAGTGGATTAAGCCATGAAAAAGTTATATTACAGTATACACAATGCAAAAATAAAATATGAATTGGTTTGCAACAGTACTTAGAGTGGTGATTTGCTTTATTATACTAACGGATCTTACCGAGTTTTCTGTTGAAGTTTTGTGTGGATGTAGTGTCTAATCGAGGATGTTTCAATGTGAGAAGAAGGAAGAGAGGCAAGAGCTCAAGCTTGGGGATGCCCGAGGCACCCCAAGTAAATATTCAAGGAGACTCAAGCATCTAAGCTTGGGGATGCTGGGGAGGCATCCCCTCTTTCTTCAACAAGTATCAGTATGTTTTCGAATTCGTTTCGTTCGTGCATTATGCGCAAGTCTTGGAGCGTCTTTTGCATTTAGTTTTCATTTTTCTTTTATGCACCATGCTGGTGTGAGATAGTCCTTGGTTGATTTATAGAATGCTCATTGCACTTCACTTAAATCTTTTGAGTGTGGCTTTATAGAATGCTTCATGTGCTTCACTTATATGATTTGAAGTTTGGATTGCTTGTTTCTCTTCACATAGAAAACCGCCATTTGTAGAATGCTCTTTTGCTTCACTTATACTTGTTAGAGCATGGGCATATCTTTTGTAGAAAGAATTAAACTCTCTTGCTTCACTTGTATCTATTTAGAGAGATGACATGAATTGGTCATTCACATGGTTATTCATAAAATCCTACGTAAACTTGTAGATCGCTGAATATGATATGTTTGATTCCTTGCAATAGTTTTGCGATATACAGATTGTGATATTAGAGTCATGCTAGTGGGTGGTTGTGGATTGTAGAGACACTTGTGTTGAGGTTCGTGATTCACGTAGCATGCATTTATGGTGAACCGCTTTTTGATGAAGTTGGAGCATAATTTTATTTATTGATTGTCTTCCTTATGAGTGGCGGTCGGGGACGAGCGATGGTCTTTTCCTACCAATCTATCCCCCTAGGAGCATGCGCGTAGTACTTTGTTTTCAATGGATTGTAAATTTTTGCAATAAGTATATGAGTTCTTTATGACTAATGTTGAGCCCATGGATTATACGCACTCTCACCCTTCCACCATTGCTAGCCTCTCTTGTGCCGCGCAACTTTCGCCGGTACCGTACACCCATCATATGCCTTCCTCAAAACAGCCACCATACCTACCTGTCATGGCATTTCCATAGCCATTCTGAGATATATTGCCATGCAACCTCCATTATCATCATATACATGACTTGAGCATTCATTGTCATATTGCTTTGCATGATCGTAAGATAGCTAGCATGATGTTTTCATGGCTTGTCCGTTTTTTGATGTCATTGCTACGCTAGATCATTGCACATCCCGGTACACCGCCGGAGGCATTCATATAGAGTCATATCTTTGTTCTAGATATCGAGTTGTAATATTGAGTTGTAAGTAAATAGAAGTGTGATGATCATCATTATTAGAGCATTGCCCCAATGAGGAAAGGATGATGGAGACAATGATTCCCCCACAAGTCTGGATGAGACTCCGGACTTTACAAAAAAAAAGAGGCCAAAGAAGCCCAAATAAAAAAAAGAGGCCAAAGAAGCCCACCAAAAAAAGAAAAAAAAGAAAATAAAAAGAAAATAAAAAATGAGAGAAAAAGAGAGAAGGGGCAATGTTACTATCCTTTTACCACACTTGTGCTTCAGAGTAGCACCATGTTCTTCATAGAGAGAGCCTCCTATGCTTTCACTTTCATATACTAGTGGGAATTTTCATTATAGAACTTGGCTTGTATATTCTGATGATGGGCTTCCTCAAATGCCCGAGGTCTTCATGAGCAAGCAAGTTGGATGCACACCCACTTAGTTTTAGTTTGAGCTTTCATACACTTATAACTCTAGTGCATCCGTTTCATGGCAATCCCTACTCACTCACATTGATATCTATTGATGGGCATCTCCATAGCCCGTTGATACGCCTAGTTGATGTGAGACTTTCTCCCTTTTTGTCTTATCCACATAACCCCCACCATCATATTCTATTCCACCTATAGTGCTATGTCCATGGCTCACGCTCATGTATTGTGTGAAAGTTGAAAAAGTTTGAGAATATTAAAGTATGAAACAATTGCTTGGCTTGTCATCGGGGTTGTGCATGATTAAATACTTTTTGTGATGAAGATAGAGCAACAACCAGACTATATGATTTTGTAGGGATAACTTTCTTTGGCCATGTTGTTTTGAAAAGACATGATTGCTTTATTGGTACGCTCGAAGTATTATTGTCTTTATGTCAAATGATAGACTATTGCTTTGAATCACTCGTGTCTTAATATTCATGCCATGATTAGACATATGATCAAGATTATGCTAGGTAGCATTCCACATCAAAAATTATTCTTTTTTTATCATTTACCTACTCGAGGACGAGCAGGAATTAAGCTTGGGGATGCTGATACGTCTCTGTCATATCTATAATTTTTGATTGTTCCATGCCAATATTATTCACTTTCATATACTTTTTGGCAACTTTTTATATTATTTTTGGGACTAACTTATTGATCCAGTGCCCAGTGCCAGTTCCTGTCTGTTGCATGTTTTTTGTTTCGCAGAAACCCAATATCAAACGGAGTCCAAACGGGATAAAAATGGATGGAGATTTTTTTTGGAATATTTATGATTTTCGGGAAGTAAAATCAACGCGAAACGGTGTCCGAGGTGGTCACGAGGTAGGGGGGTGCGCCCCTGACCGTCGTGGTCCACCCGTAAGGCGGTTGATGCTCTTCTTCTGGCGCAAGAAAGCTAATTTTACAAGGAAGATCTGAGCGAAAGATTCACCCCAATCGGAGTTACGGATCTCCGGATATAAAAGAAACGGTGAAGGGGTAGAATCTGAAAACACAGAGAACGCAGAAACAGAGAGATAGATCCAATCTCGGAGGGGCTCTCGCCCCTCCCAAGCCATGGGAGCCAAGGACTAGAGGGGAAACCCTTCTCCCATCTAGGGAGAAGGTCAAGGGAGGAGAAGAAGAAGGGGGGCTCTCTCGCCCTTGCTTCCGGTGGCGCCGGAACGCCGCCGGAGGCCATCATCATCACCGCGATCTTCACCAACACCTCCGCCATCTTCACCAACATCTTCATCAACTCTTCCCCCTCTATGCAGCAGTGTAACCTCTCTCTTACCCGCTGTAATCTCTACTTAAACATGGTGCTCAACGCTATATATTATTTCCCAATGATGTATAGCTATCCTATGATGTTTGAGTAGATCTGTTTTGTCCTAATGGCTATTTGATGATCGTGATTGGTTTGAGTTGTATGTTTTATTATAGGTGCTGTCCTATGGTGCCCTCCGTGTCGCGCAAGCGTGAGGGAGTCCCGCTGTAGGGTGTTGCAATACGTTCATGATTCGCTTATAGTGGGTTGGTGAGTGACTGAAACACAAACCCGAGTAAGAGGGATTGTTGCATATGGGATAAAGTGGACTTGATGCTTTAATGCTATGGTTGGGTTTTACCTTAATGAATCTTTAGTAGTTGCGGATGCTTGCTAGAGTTCCAATCATAAGTGCATATGATCCAAGTAGAGAAAGTATGTTAGCTTATGCCTCTCCCTCAATTAAAATTGCAATAATGATTACCGGTCTAGTTATCGATTGCCTAGGGACAAATAACTTTCTTGTTGACAAAAGCTCTTTACTTTTACTAATTTAGTTGTGTCTTTATCTAAATAGCCCCTAGTTTATATTTACGTGTTCTTTACTTTCTTGCAAGCTTATCCAACAACACCTATAAAGTACTTCTAGTTTCATACTTGTTCTAGGTAAAGCAAACGTCAAGCGTGCGTAGAGTTGTATCGGTGGTCGATAGAACTTGAGGGAACATTTTTTCTACCTTTAGCTCCTCGTTGGGTTCGACACTCTTACTTATCGAAAACTGTTGTGATCCCCTATACTTGTGGGTTATCAGGGAGTCCAACTAGGATTCCCAATCCTAGTTGGAGTCCCCTTCCTTTTTCCAAGAGGGTGGGAGAGGGAAGGAGGAGGAGAGGGAGAAGGAAAGAGGGGGGCGCCGCCCCCTCACTAGTCCAATTCGGACTTGCCATGGGGGGCGTGCGGCTGATACGTCTCCGTCGTATCTACTTTTCCAAACACTTTTGCCCTTGTTTTGGACTCTAACTTGCATGATTTGAATGGAACTAACCCGGACTGACGCTGTTTTCAGCAGAACTGCCATGGTGTTATTTTTGTGTAGAAATAAAAGTTCTCTGAATGACCTGAAAATCCACGGAGCACTTTTCAGAATTAATAAAAAATACTTGCGAAAGAATTAGCGTCAGGGGGCCCACAACCTGTCCACGAAACCTGCCTCGTGGGCCCCCTGGACGTCCACCGACCTCAACTCCAACTCCATATATTTGCTTTCGTGGAGAAAAAAATCGGAGAGAAAGTTTCATCGCGTTTTACGATACGGAGCCAATGCCAAGCCCTAATCTCTCTCGGCAGGGCTGATCTGGAGTCCGTTCGGGACTCCAGAGAGGGGGATTCGTCGCCGTCGTCATCATCAACCATCCTCCATCACCAATTCCATGATGCTCACCACCATGCGTGAGTAATTCCATCGTAGGCTTGCTGGACAGTGATGGGTTGGATGAGATTTACCATATAATCAAGTTAGTTTTGTTAGGGTTTGATCCCTAGTATCCACTATGTTCTGAGATTGATGTTGCTATGACTTTGCTATGCTTAATGCTTGTCACTACGGCCCGAGTGCCATGATTTCAGATCTGAACCTATTATGTTTTCATGAATATATGTGAGTTCTTGATCCTATCTTGCAAGTCTTTAGTCACCTATTATGTGTTATGATCCGACAACCCCGAAGTGACAATAATCGGGATACTTCTCGGTGATGACCGTAGTTTGAGGAGTTCATGTATTCACTATGTGTTAATGCTTTGGTCCGGTACTCTATTAAAAGGAGGCCTTAATATCTCTTAGTTTCCATTAGGACCCCGCTGCCATGGGAAGGTAGGACAAAAGATGTCATGCAAGTTCTTTTCCATAAGCACGTATGACTATATTCGGAATACATGCCTACATTACATAGATGAACTGGAGCTAGTTCTGTGTCACCCTATGTTATAACTATTACATGAGGAATCGCATCCGACATAATTATCCATCACTGATCCAATGCCTACGAGCTTTTCACATATTGTGCTTTGCTTATTTACTTTACCGTTGTTGCTATTGCAATTACTACACAACTGCTACCGTTACTTTTGCCACTGTTACCGTTACTTCCATACTACTTTGCTGCTAAATACTTTGCTATAGATACTAAGTTATCCAGGTGTGGTTGAATTGACAACTCAACTGCTAATACTTGAGAATATTCTTTGGCTCCCCTTGTGTCGAATCAATAAATTTGGGTTGAATACTCTACCCTCGAAAACTGTTGCGATCCCCTATACTTGTGGGTTATCAAGACTACTTTCTGGCACCGTTGCCGGGGAGCATAGCTCTATTATTTGAGTCACTTGGGATTTATATCTACTGGTCACTATGAGGAACTTGAAAGACGAAAGAACTAAGATTTTTCCCTCAACTACGAGGGGAGGTAAGGAACTGCCATCTAGCTCTGCACTAGATTCTCCTTCTGTTGTGAGTAAGCTTGCGACACCTAAACCTGCTTCTGCTATTAATTCTGATATGTCGCATGTTATTGATGATGCCACTTCTACTATGCATGATACTTATGATGAAACTACTTCTGTGCTTGATACTACTTTGCCATTAGGTGAATTTCTAGATGAACAACTTGCTAGGGTTAGAGAGAATGAAATTATTGAAGATAGTGATGATGAAGGTTCTCCTCCTAAGTATGAATTACCTGTTGTTCCTGAGGGTTATGTTATGGATGAAGAAACTACTAGAGATATTCTTGCTTGCAATGATAGATCTGATCTTAAGAAGTTATTAGTTAAACTGAAACAGAAATTTCTAAATGCTAGAATGAAATATGACCCTGCTTTTGCTACTTCACCTATCTTTGTTACTGATAAGGATTATGAATTCTCTGTCGATCCTGAGATAATTACTTTGGTTGAATTTGATCCTTTTTATGGCTATGAATCTGAAACTGTTGTGGCACATCTTACTAAATTGAATGATATAGCCACCCCGTTCACTAATGATGAGAAATCTCGTTACTATTATATCCTTAAGATATTTCCATTCTCATTAAAGGGTGATGCTAAAACTTGGTTTAATTCTCTTGATCATATGATTTATTACTTATCTGCTAAATATTTCCTTGCTCATAAGAAACAAGCTGCCTTGAGGGAAATATATAATTTTGTGCAAATTGAAGAAGAGAGTCTCCCACAAGCTTGGGGGAGGCTTCTCCGATTACTTAATGCTTTGCCTGATCATCCTCTTAAGAAAAATGAAATCCTTGATATCTTTTATAATGGACTAACTGATGCTTCCAAAGACCATTTGGATAGCTGTGCTGGTTGTGTTTTCAGGGAAAGAACAATCGGTCAAGCTGAATTGTTATTGAATAATATGTTGACTAATGAAAATAATTGGACACTTCCTGAGCAAACTCCTGAGCCAATTCCTGAGCCTACTCCTAAACCAACTCCTAAGAAGAGGGGCGTTCTATTTCTCAGTCCTGAAGATATGCAAGAGGCAAAGAAATCTATGAAAGAAAAAAGGTATTAAAGCTGAAGATGTTAAGAATTTACCTCCTGTTGAAGAAATACATGGTCTTAATATACCACCTATTGAAGAAACACATGGTCTTGATAACCCGACACAGGTAGTAAAGGTAAATTCTCTCTATAGATACGATAAAGTTGAAATCCTGTCTACTAAGTTTCCTAGCCAATGTTTGGATGAATTTGATGACTTTATGGCTAGACAAGAAAATTTCAATGCTTATGTTGGTAGAGAATTAAAGAGTAATGCTTACATGATTGGATGCTTGAGTGATTATATGGCTAGAGTTAAAGGTGAACTTAAACTCATTAGCAAATATGCTTCCATGGTTACCACTCAAGCAGAACAAGTACTTAAAGCTCAAAGTGATTTGCTCGATGAATTAAATAATAAACATGATTTTTCTGTTAGAGTGGCTACTAGAACTGGTAAAATTACTCAGGAACCTTTGTACCCTGAAGGCCACCCTAAGAGAATTGAGCAAGATTCTCAAAGAAATAATGTAGATGCACCTAGTCCTTCTAAAAAGAAGAAAAAGAAAAATGATAGGACTTTGCATGCTTCTAGTGAACCTGTTGTAGACACACCTGAGAATCCCAACGATATTTCTATTTCTGATGTTGAAACACAAGAAGGTGATGAACATGAACCTAGTGATAATGTTAATGATAATGTTCATGTTGATGCTCAACCTAGCAATAATAATGATGTAAAGATTGAACCTGCTATTGATCTTGATAACCCACAATCAAAGAATCAACGTTATGATAAGAGAGATTTTGTTGCTAGGAAGCACGGTAAAGAAAGAGAACCATGGGTTTAGAAACCCATGCCTTTTCCTCCTAAGCCATCCAAGAAAAAGGATGATGAGGATTTTGAGCACTTCGCTGAAATGATTAGACCTATCTTCTTACGTATGCGCTTGACTGATATGCTTAAAGTAAATCCTTATGCTAAATATATGAAGGATATTATTACAAATAAAAGAAAGATACCGGAAGCTGTAATTTCCACCATGCTTGCTAATTATACTTTCGAGGGTGGAATACCTAAGAAACTTGGAGATCCAGTAGTACCAACTATACCATGCTCCATTAAAAGAAACTATGTTAAAACTGCTTTATGTGATCTTGGAGCCGGTGTTAGTGTTATGCCTCTCTCTTTATATCGTAGACTTGGATTGAATAAGTTGACACCTACTTAAATATCTTTGTAAATGGCTGATAAATCAACTGCTATACCTGTCGGCATTTGTGAGGATGTGCCTATTGTGGTTGCAAATGTCACTATCTTAACGGACTTGTTATTCTTGATATTCCCGAGGACGATAGTATGTCGATTATCCTTGGTAGACCCTTTTTGAATACTGTAGGGGTTGTTATAGATTGCAACAAAGGCAATGCCACTTTTCATGTTAATGGTAATGAGCATACGGTACACTTTCCGAGGAAACAACCTCAAGTTCATAACATCAATTCTATTGGAAAAATTCCAACTATCATTATTGGATGTTTTGAATTTCCTCTTCCTACTGTCAAGAAGAATATGATATTCTTATTATTGGGGATGTTCATATCCCCGTTGAGGTAACCTAGTGTTATTCAAAATTTCTCCGGTTCCATGTTATTTAGAATGAGTTTGTTAACAAGACTTGATCAACCTTGTTAGTGGATCCCTTTTGATGATCATGAGATGGATGAAGTTAGAAGGCACAACCTTCTGTACCCTCTTTTTACTTTCTATTATTTAGATTAAATAAAGCAAGAATAGTATTTTCTGTCTGTTTTCTGAATTATCCATGCAATAAAAAATACCCCAAAAATAGAAGTTCTCCAAATGCCCTGCAAATTTAGTATGATTTTTTCTGAAATATTTGAGAATATTTGGCACTGAGAAAAGAGCAGGGGGAGCTGGCACCTGGCCACGAGGGTCCAAGCCGTGCCCCCTGCCTCATGGTCCCATGGTGGCCCCCCTCCACTTATTCCTGCACCCACACACTTCGTCTTCCTCCCAAAAAAATCACCATCCAGCTCAAGCATGAGTTCTAGCTCATTTTGCTGCGATTTTCGATCTCCTTGCTCAAAGCTCCATTCACAAAACTGCTTTGGGAGATTGTTCCTTGGTATGTGACTCCTCCAATGGTCCAATTAGTTTTTGTTCTAGTTCTTTATTCATTGCAAATTTTTTGCTGCCTAGGTGACCCTGTTCTTGAGCTTGCATGTCAGATTTATATGGTCCCAAGTAATTTTAATGCATGATATAGGCTCTAGGCACTTGTGGGAGTAGTTGCTATCAGTTTTATTAGGTTTGATTCACTTTTATTTTGAGCTACTAAAAGTTTCAGAAATTTTCAGGAAATGATTAAGAGATTTTTGAGGGGCTCTTCTAGCCCAGGCTCCAAGGATAAACAAGCTAAGGAGAAATAAAAGGCCAAGTATAATCTTCCTCGTGTGGCGGAAGTACGGCAGTGTGAATGGCCTTGTGATGATTTCTTGAGAGCAACCGGATTTATGAAGACTTTTATTCTTTGGCTGATAATGCGGGCCTCACCGACTTCCTCCATGACCAGATCGAACAGTATCTCTTACTCACCAATACTTTCGTGCAAAACTTCTACTATTACCCTAGGAATTCACCTCCTTCAGTAGCTTTCCATTTATATGATGCGGCTAGGGAGATGTCATTACATGATTTTTGCGCGGTCTGCAGAATACCCTTCGAGGGCAGCTTAGATGAACAACATCGTAAAGATGTGGATGGTTTTATTGATACTATTACTGTAGGGGAATCGAGGAAGGTTTCCGATGCAAGAATTACTAGCATACATTTTCCTGTTTTACGCTACTTTGCAATATTTGCTAGTCGATGCTTAATTGGTCGCAGAAACTGTGGAAACCTTAGTGTTCCTGATATTATTATTTTGTTCCATGCTATATTTCGTGATAACTCTGTTAGTATGGGTGCTATTATTGCTAAGAAGCCTGAACCGTACAAAAGGCCCCATCTTTGGAGGTATCTATGCTGCACGCCTTGCTAAACACTTCAAGATACCTATTAGGCATTATGAGAAAGAGGAAAAACTGCTGCCCCCTACTTTTCTAGATTATAAGAGCATGGTAGCACATGAGTTTATTGTTAACAATGATGATAAGATGCTTCTGTATAACTTGAGATTTAATAAGAAACACAATGAGATTATTATCTTGCATGTGCCTTCTTTGTTTGATTTAACTGCAGGCCATTGCCTCGTCTTGCCGGCAGCCATTTACGTGCACCGAGGCCAGACATCAGATCCAGAGCCTGAGCCGGAACCACCCCTTGATCCTTATTGTCCATCATCTTATCAGTGGGATCTAGAGGAGATCGCCAGTCAGTGGCAATATGATGACACTCCTCAGTACACCGGAGAGAGTAGCCATGATCCATGGGCATAGACGAACTTAGGCCAAAAGCCTAAGCTTGGGGGAGCACGTATTTCTCACCGACATTACATTCATGTTCACACACTTATTCTAGTCATCAGTGCTCATACTCTTTCATTGTACTATCCATGCTAGTTTAATTTCCTTTTCTAGTTTTCTTCTTGTGTGTTTGATAAACCTTAAGAAAAACCAAAAAAATAGTTAGTTTATTTTCCATGCTTGTAGTAGTAATTAAAAGAAAACCCAAAAAGATTTCTCGTTCTTCTTTTGCTTGTTGGGAGCTTTCCCGTGTAAATAGTTTTGTTTTATTTTCTTTTCCTTTGGGGTCGAGAGGAGAAGACCATAATGAAAATGTTTAGTGGCTCTAATATGCATGATTATTAATCTAACCAAGAGCCTTTATTATCTTGTCTTCTCCCTTGAATTGAATGCTTGCAGATTCCAGCTCAGTCCAATGCACGTGCACTATTATTATTATCCACACCGTTCGGTCGTGCAAGTGAAAGGCAATAATGACGATATATGATGGACTGATTGAGATGAGAGAAGCTGGTATGAACTCGACCTCTCTTGTTTTTGTAAATATGATTAGTTCATCGTTCCTGATTCAGCCTATTATGAATAAACATGTTTGCAATGACAATTAGAGATTATAGTTGCTTATGCCATGCTTAATTAGCTATGAGTTTATAATGATTTACCTTGCGTGCCAACATGCTATTAAAATGGTTGTGATGTGGTATGATAGGGTGGTATCCTCCTTTGAATGAATTGAGTGACTCGACTTGGCACATGTTCACGCATGTAATTGAAACAAAATCAACATAGCCTTCACGATATTTATGTTCATGGTGGATTATATCCTACTCATGCTTGCACCTGGTGTTGATTAATTTTAATGCATGTTCATGACGTTGTCGCTCTCTCAGTTGGTCGCTTCCCAGTCTTTTGCTAGCCTTCACTTGTACTAAGCAGGAATACTGCTTGTGCATCCAAACTCCATAAACCCCAAAGTTATTCCATATGAGTCCACCATACCTTCCTACATGCAGTATTTACCTGCTGTTCCAAGTAAAATTGTATGTGCCAAACTCCAAATCTTCAAATGAAATTCTGTTTTGTATGCTCGAGCAGCTCATGTATCAACTAGGGTTGTCTGTATCTTCCATGCTAGGTGGGTTATTCTCAAGGGGAGTGGACTCCGCTCCTCATTCACGAGAAAATGGCTGGTAACCGAGATGCCCAGTACCATGCTCAAATCAAATCAAAATAATTAAACAAAACTCCCCCAGGATTGTTGCTAGTTGGAGACACCCGTTGTTTCGGCAAGCCATGGATTGATGCTTGTTGGTGGTGGGGAGTATAAACTTTACCATTCTATTTGGGAACCACCTATAATGTGTGTAGCATGGAAGATATCGAAATCTCATAGTTGTTGCGTTGATAGTGAAAGTATACCGCTCAAAATGTTATTCATATCTATTTTAAAATCGAGCTCTGGTACCTCTACAAATCCCTGCTTCCCTCCGTGAAGGGCCTATCTATTTACTTTTATGTTGAGTCATCACCCTCTTATTAAAAAGCACCCGCTGGAGAGCACCATTATCATTTGCATGCATTACTATTAATTTATATTGGGTATGACTTGACTGGATCTCTTTTACCATGAATTACAATATTTAGTCAGTCCTTGATCTTTAAAGGTGCTCTGCATTTATGTTTTGCGGTCTCAGAAAGGGCTAGCGAGATACCACATTGTTATATCATATTATGATTGTTTTGAGAAAGTGTTGTCATCCAAGTTTTATTATTATTGCTCGCTAGTTGATTATGCCATTGATATGAGTAAACATGAGACCGAAGTGTTATTGTGAACAAGCAAAAGTTTTTCCGCTCGGTAGTTGATACGGTGGTCTCAGAAAGTCTGGGTTAGTTCATAATCTTTGCTGAAAACTTGAATGCTGGCTTTACATATTTGCAACAACAAGAGCAAACAGAGTTTGTAAAAGTTTTTCTTTATCACTTTCAGTTTGTCAACTGAATTGCTTGAGGACAAGCAAATGTTTAAGCTTGGGGGAGTTGATACGTCTCCGTCGTTTCTACTTTTCCAAACACTTTTGCCCTTGTTTTGGACTCTAACTTGCATGATGTGAATAGAACTAACCCAGACTGACGCTGTTTTCAGCAGAACTGCCATGGTGTTATTTTTGTGTAGAAATAAAAGTTCTCGGAATGACCTGAAAATCCACGGTGCAACTTTTCAGAATTAATAAAAAATACTAGCGAAAGAGGCAACCCGCTTACCCTTTACCATTTTTACTGCACAACCCAGCCCACATGCGGTGAACTACTTCAGTTGGCATCTACCTCGGTAAAAAGAGGAGGACGCGTTGGGTACATGCGCACATGACCACTATGGGGCCATGTTTCCCTACCCTCCGCATGCCCCTCCTCCATATAAACCCCAGCCGTCACCTTAGGGTTTCCCCTTACTCCCACTTCCTCCTCTGCCACTGCCATGCACTACAAGAAAACACATCCGTGATGACATGCGTTTGTCACAATAGGTCACGTTTTCTGTCAGTACATACATGACAATTTTATGACAGAATCAAGATAGTCATCATGTGTTGTCTCGTTAGTGTTCCATGACAATAATCCATTTATCATCACGGAATGCATCATGGAAGTGTTTTCGGTCAAGGGAAACTGACACATGGCAGCCAACATAAATGGGTCACCGTTAAGCTATCGAGTGTGGGCTTTTGATCTGATACCCGTTAAAGGCCCGACCATTGATGATTTTCCATGTTTCAAAATCTCATTCACCAACAGAACCATGCATCAGCTCTGTGTTGCGACAAGTTTCGCCCATCGAACGAACAATACATGCCAATGAAACGGTGACATGTGGCATGGCCCAACAGTGGCGGAGGACTTTGCCGGCTCTGCCGAGGCGCCGTCCTGCCGGCAACGAGGTAGAGGACATCGTCGGCTCCGTCTAGGCCCCGCCTCGTCGGCAATGAGGTCGCGCCACACAGAAAACAAGGAAGAGTAGAAGATGGTAGGTCGTCGGCGCTCGGGTCCAAGTAAGGCCACCACTTCTATCCTCCGGTTGAAGCCAAGCTTGGAAGGTTGAACATCGACCGCCGGTTAGCTGCTTGGTAGCAACGTGGAGTCGGACAACTTCACTTCACTCCAGAGGCGGAGCTGGAGAGCGGCAAGGTGGAGCTGGAGAAGAAGCTTCAGTTCTTGGGGCTCAGCCGGACAGGGGGAATGGGCGCCGGAGATCATAGATTAGGTTAATTCATTATACCTCCAGAGCCAGATGGGCATCGCTTTTTAGTCGAAGAATGTCTAAAATGTAATGAAATCCGGCATGTTTATATGAAATCTGGCCGTGTTTGAACAAATTTTGTGTGGTAGTTTGAATTCTTGTATCAGTGACATTAGATGAACATGCAAAACAATACGTACTAGCATTATTCTCAGGACGCATGGTGATCACCTTTTGGATCTCAATACAATGTTCTCCCCCTCTCTCGTGGAGATCTATTCGATGTAATCTTCTTCTTTTTGCGGTGTGTTTGTTGAGACCGATGAATTGTGGGTTTATGATCCAGTATTATCTATGAACAATATTTGAATCTTCTCTGAATTCTTTTATGTATGATTGAGTTATCTTTGCAAGTCTCTTCGAATTATCCTTTTGGTTTGGCCAACTAGATTGGTAGTTCTTGCAATGGGAGAAGTGCTTAGCTTTGGGTTCAATCTTGCGGTGTCCTTTCCCAGTGACAGAAGGGGCAGCAAGGCACGTATTGTATTGTTGCCATCGAGGATAACAAGATGGTTTTTTATCATATTGCATGAATTTATCCCTCTACATCATGTCATCTTGCTTAAGGCGTTACTCTATTTTTAACTTAATACTCTAGATGCATGCTGGATAGCGGTCGATTAGTGGAGTAATAGTAGTAGATGCAGAATCGTTTCGATCTACTTGTCTCGGACATGATGCCTATATACATGATCATACCTAGATATACTCATAACTATGCTCAATTCTGTCAATTGCTCAACAGTAATTTGTTCACCCACCGTAGAATACTTATGCTCTTGAGAGAAGCCACTAGTGAAACCTATGGCCCCCGGGTCTATTCTCATCATATCAATCTCTATCACTTTATTTACTTGCTTTGTTTTTACTTTGCATTTTACTTTTCACTTTGCATCTATCTATATAAAATACCAAAAATATTATTTATCATCTCTATTAGATCTCACTCTCGTAAGTGACCATGAAGGGACTGGCAACCCCTAATCGCGTTGGTTGCGAGTAGCTATCGTTTTGTGTAGGTACGAGGGACTTGTGCGTGGTCACTACTGGATTGATACCTTGGTTCTCAAAAACCGAGGGAAATACTTACGCTACTTTGCTGCATCATCCTCTCCTCTTCGGGGAAATCCAATGCAGTGCTCAAGAGGTAGCAAGAAGAATTTCTGGCGCCGTTGCTGGGGAGGCTCACGCAAGCAAGTCAACAAAACAAAGTACCCATCACAATCCCTATCTCTCGCATTACATTATTTGCCATTTGCCTCTCGTTTTCCTCTCCCCCACTTCACCCTTGCCGTTTTATTCGCCCTCTCTTTCCCACTCTCCTCCTCTCTTTCCCATTTGCCTTTTTCCTGTTGCCTTTCTGTTTGCTTGTGTGTTGGATTACTTGTTGCCATGGCGCAAGATAATACCAAATTGTGTGACTTCTCGAATACCAATAATAATAATTTCCTTAGTACTCCGATTGCTCCTCTTAATAATGACGAGTCTTGTGAAATCAATACCGCTTTGCTGAATCTTGTTATGAAAGATCAATTCGCCGGCCTTCCTAGTGAAGATGCCGCTACTCATCTAAACAATTTTGTTGATTTGTGTGATATGCAAAAGAAGAAAGACACGGATAACAATATTGTCCAAGTTATTTCCGTTTTCACTCAGAGATCATGCTAAAGTTTGGTTTTTGTCTTTGCCTAAAAATAGTATTGATTCTTGGAACAAGTGCAAAGATGCTTTTATCTCTAAGTATTTTCCTCCCGCTAAGATCATCACTCTTAGGAACGATATTATGAATTTTAAACAACTTGATCATGAGCATGTTGCCCAATCTTGGGAAAGAATGAAATTGATGCTTCACAATTGCCCTACTCATGGTTTGAATTTATGGATGCTCATACAAAATTTTTATGCCGGATTGAATTTTGGTTCTAGAAATCTTTTAGATTCGGCCGCGGGAGGCACGTTTATGGAAATTACGTTAGGAGATGCTACCAAATTGCTTGATAATATTATGGCTAATTATTCTCAATGGCACACCGAAAGATCTTCTAGTAAAAAAGTGCATGCTATAGAAGAAATCAATGTTTTGAGTGAAAAGATGGATGAACTTATGAAGATGTTTGCTCCTAAAAATACTCCTCTTGATCCCAATGATATGCCTTTGTCTACTTTGCTTGAGAATAATAATGAATCTATGGATGTGAATTTTGTTGGTAGGAATAGTTTTGGAAACAACGCTTATAGAGGGAATTTTAATCCTAGGCCTTATCCTAGTAATCCTTCTAATAATTGTGGAAATTCCTACAACAACTCTTATGGATATTTTAATAAGATGCACTCTGAATTTGAGAGTAGTGTTAAAGAGTTTATGAATTCACAGAATAATTTTAATGCTTTGCTTGAAGAGAAATTGCTTAAAGTTGATGATTTGGCTAGGAACGTTGATAGAATTTCTCTTGAAATTGATTCTTTAAAGCTTAGATCTACTCCTCCTAAGCATGATATCAACGAGTCTCTCAAAGCCATAAGAATTTCCATTGATGAGTGCAAAGAAAGAACCGCTAGGATGCGTGCTTCCAAAGATGCCTTTATTAAAGCGTGTTCTTCCAATTCCTATGAAAATCAAGATGAAGATCTAAAAGTTATTGATGTGTGCCCCATTAAATCTTTGTTTTGCAATATGAATCTTGATGAAACTGAAGATGATCTTCCTTTACCTAGAAGGCGTTTTAAGAATTCGGAGTTTCTAGATCTTGATGATGAATTTGATAAAAGTGAGATTGAAAGAAATAAAAACCTAGATGTTGCTAAACCCACTATTTTGGATCTCAAGGAATTTAATTATGAAAATTTATCTTTAATTGGTTGTATTTCCTTGTTGCAATCCGTGCTAGATTCTCCTCATGCTTATAGTCAAAATAAAGCCTTTACCGAACACATTGTTGACGCCTTGATGCAATCTTATGAAGAAAAACTTGAGTTGAAGGTTTCTATCCCTAGAAAACTCTATGATGTGTGGGAACCTACCATTAAAATTAAAATTAAAGATTATGAGTTTCATGCTTTGTGTGATTTGGGTGCTAGTGTTTCCACTATTCCCAAAACTTTGTGTGATTTGCTAGATTTCCGTGATTTTGATGATTGCTCTCTAAACTTGCATCTTGCGGATTCCACTATTAAAAAGCCTATGGGAAGAATTGAAGTTCTTATTGTTGCAAATAGGAATTATGTGCCCGTAGATTTTATCGTTCTTGATATAGATTGCAATCCTTCATGTCCTATTATTCTTGGTAGACCTTTCCTTAGAACGATTGGTGAAATTATTGATATGAAGGAAGGGAATATTAGATTCCAATTTCCCTTGAATAAGGGCATGGAACACTTCCCTAGAAAGAAAATAAAATTACCATATGAATCTATCATGAGAGCCACTTATGGATTGCCTACCAAAGATGGCAATACCTAGATCTATCCTTGCTTTTATGCCTAGCTAGGGGCGTTAAACGATAGCGCTTGTTAGGAGGCAACCCAATTTTATTTTGTGTTTTTTGTTTTTGCTTCTGTTTAGGAATAAAAAATCCATCTACATTCTGTTTGTATGTGGTTTTATGTTTTAATTAGTGTTTGTGCCAAGTAGAACCTATAGGATAACCTACGATGATAGTTGATTTGATTCTGCTGAAAAACAGAAACTTTGCGCGCATGAATATAATTTTGTTAAATCACAGGAACGTTCTCCTGCGTTGATTATTTTTGCTACTGTTCAATAAACAAAATTTCCAGGACTTCCTATTTTGGTAGAATTTTTAGAGTCCCAGAAGTTTGCGTTAGTTACAGATTGCTACAGACTGTTCTGTTTTTGACAGATTCTGTTTTGCGGGTGTTGTTTGCTTATTTTGATGAACCTATGGGTAGTAAAATAGTTTATAATCCATAGAGAAGTTGGAATACAGTAGGTTTAACACCAATATAAATAAAGAATTAGTTCATTACAGTACCTTAAGTAGTTCTTTGTTTTCTTTCTCTAACGGAGCTCACGAGATTTCTGTTGAGTTTTGTGTTGTGAAGTTTTCAAGTTTTGGGTGAATTCTTTTGATGGATTATGGAACAAGGAGTGGCAAGAGCCTAAGCTTGGGGATTCCCATGGCACCCCAAGATAATCCAAGGACACCAAAAAATCAAAGCTTGGGGATGCCCCGGAAGGCATCCCCTCTTTCGTCCACTTCCATCGGTAATTTACTTGGAGCTATATTTTTATTCACCACATGATATGTGTTTTGCTTGGAGCGTCTTGTACTATTTGCGTCTTTGCTTGTTAGTTTACCAAAATCATCCTTGCTGTACATACCTTTTGAGAGATCCATACATGAATTGGAATTTGTTAGAATACTCTATGTGCTTCACTTATATCTTTTGAGCTTGATAGTTTTGCTCATAATGCTTCACTTATATCTTTTGAGTGTGATAATTTTTGCTGTAGTACTTCACTTAGATCTTTTAGAGCACGGTGATGGATTTGGTTTAAAGAAACTATTGATCTCTCATGCTTCACTTATATTATTTTGAGAGTCGTTAATAGCATGGTAATTCGCTTAATGATAATATACTTGGCATTCAAGATATGTGAAACTTTCTTTTGAGTGCGTTGAATACTAAGATAAGTTTGATGCTTGATAATTGTTTTGAGATATGAAGATGGTGATATTAGAGTCATGATAGTTAAGTAGTTGTGAATTTAAAGAATACTTGTGTTAAAGTTTGTGATTCCCGTAGCATGCACGTATGGTGAACCGTTATGTGATGAACTCGGAGCATGATTTATTTATTGATTGTCTTCCTTATGAGTGGCGGTCGGGGACGAGCGATGGTCTTTTCCTACCATTCTATCCCCCTAGGAGCATGCGCGTAATACTTTGCTTTGATAACTTCTAGATTTTTGCAATAAGTATATGAATTCTTTATGACTAATGTTGAGTCCATGGATTATATAGACTTTTTCCCATCCTTCCACCTTTGCTAGCCTCTCTAATACCGCACACTTTTCGCCGGTATCATACACCCACCATATACCTTCCTCAAAACAGCCACCATACCTACCTATCATGGCATTTCCATAGCCATTCCGAGATATATTGCCATGCAACTTTCCACCGTTCCGTTTATTATGACACGCTCCATCATTGTCATATTGCTAGCATGATCATGTAGTTGAAATCGTATTTGTGGCAGAGCCACCGTTCATAATTCTTTCATATATGTCACTCATGATTCATTGCATATCCCAGCACCCCGCCAGAGGCATTCATATAGAGTCATACTTTGTTCTAAGTATCGAGTTGTAATTGTTGAGTTGTAAGAAAAATAAAAGTGTGATGATCATCATTATTAGAGCATTGTCCCAAGTGAGGAAAGGATGATGGAGACTATGATTCCCCCACAAGTCGGGATGAGACTCCGGATGAAAAATAATAATAATAAAAAATATATATAAAAAATAGGCCAAAAACGAGAAAGGCCCAAATAAAAAAATAAAAAAAATGAGAGAAAAAGAGAGAAGGGACAATGCTACTATCCTTTTACTACACTTGTGCTTCAAAGTAGCACCAAGATCTTCATGATAGAGAGTCTCTCATTTTGTCACTTTCATATACTAGTGGGAATTTTACATTATAGAACTTGGCTTGTATATTCCAATGACGGGCTTCCTCAAAATGCCCTAGGTCTTCGTGAGCAAGCGAGTTGGATGCACACCCACTTAGTTTCTTTTATAGAGCTTTCATATACTTATAGCTCTAGTGCATCCGTTGCATGGCAATCCCTACTCACTCACATTGATATCTATTGATGGGCATCTCCATAGCCCGTTGATACGCCTAGTTGATGTGAGACTATCTTCCCTCTTTTTGTCTTCTCCACAACTACCCTTCTATTCCACATATAGTGCTATATCAATGGCTCACACTCATGTATTGCGTGAAGATTGAAAAAGTTTTGAGAATGTCATAAGTATGAAACAATTGCTTGTCTTGTCATCGGGGTTGTGCATTATTTAAATATTTTGTGTGGGGAAGATGGAGCATAGCCAGACTATATGATTTTGTAGGGATAACTTTCTTTGGCCATGTTATTTTGAGAAGACATGATTGCTTTGATTAGTATGCTTGAAGTATTATTATTTTTATGTCAATATGAACTTTTGTCTTGAATCTTTCGGATCTGAATATTCATATCACAATTAAGAAGATTTACATTGAAATTATGCCAAAGTATCACTCCGCATCAAAAATTCTTTTTTATCATTTACCTACTCGAGGACGAGCAGGAATTAAACTTGGGGATGCCTGATACGTCTCCAACGTATCTATAATTTTTGATTGCTCCATGCTACTTTATCTACTGTTTTGGACTATATTGGGCCTTATTTTCCACTTTTATATTATTTTGAGGACTAAACTATTAACCGAAGGCCCAACCCAGAATTGCTGTTTTTTGCCTATTTCAGTGTTTCGAAGAAACGAAATATCAAACAGAGTCCAAACGGAATGAAACCTTCGGGAACGTGATTTTCTCACCGAACGTGATCCAGGAGACTTGGACCCTACTCCAAGATGTAACAGAGGAGGTCACGAGGGTGGGTGGGTGGGGGGGGGGGGGGGGGCGCCCTCCCCCCTGGGCGCGCCCCCTGCCTCGTGGCCCCCTGTTGCTCCACCGACGTACTCCTTCCTCCTATATATATACCTACGTACCCCCAAACGATCAGAACAGGAGCCAAAAACCTAATTCCACCGCCGCAACCTTCTGTATCCACGAGATCCCATCTTGGGGCCCGTTCCGGAGCTCCGCCGGAGGGGGCATCCACAATGGAGGGCTTCTACATCAACACCATAGCCCCTCCGATGAAGTGTGAGTAGTTTACTTCAGACCTTCGGGTCCATAGCTAGTAGCTAGATGGATTCTTCTCTCTTTTTGGATCTCAATACAATGTTCTCCCCCTCTCTCGTGGAGATCTATTCGATGTAATCTTCTTCTTTTTGCGGTGTGTTTGTTGAGACCGATGAATTGTGGGTTTATGATCCAGTATTATCTATGAACAATATTTGAATCTTCTCTGAATTCTTTTATGTATGATTGAGTTATCTTTGCAAGTCTCTTCGAATTATCCTTTTGGTTTGGCCAACTAGATTGGTAGTTCTTGCAATGGGAGAAGTGCTTAGGTTTGGGTTCAATCTTGCGGTGTCCTTTCCCAGTGACAGAAGGGGCAGCAAGGCACGTATTGTATTGTTGCCATCGAGGATAACAAGATGTTTTTTATCATATTGCATGAATTTATCCCTCTATATCATGTCATCTTGCTTAAGGCGTTACTCTGTTTTTAACTTAATACTCTAGATGCATGCTGGATAGCGGTCGATGAGTGCAGTAATAGTAGTAGATGCAGAATCGTTTCGATCTAGTTGTCTCGGACGTGATGCCTATATACATGATCATACCTAGATATACTCATAACTATGCTCAATTCTGTCAATTGCTCAACAATAATTTGTTCACCCACCGTAGAATACTTATGCTCTTAAGAGAAGCCACTAGTGAAACCTATGGCCCCCGGGTCTATTCTCATCATATCAATCTCTATCACTTTATTTACTTGCTTTGTTTTTACTTTGCCTTTTACTTTTCACTTTAAATCTATCTATCAAAAATACCAAAAATATTATTTATCATCTCTATCAGATCTCACTCTCGTAAGTGACCATGAAGGGATTGACAACCCCTAATCGCGTTGGTTGCGAGTAGCTATCGTTTTGTGTAGGTACGAGGGACTTGTGCGTGGTCTCCTATTGGATTGATACCTTGGTTCTCAAAAACTGAGGGAAATACTTACGCTACTTTGCTGCATCATCCTCTCCTCTTCGGGGAAATCCAACGCAGTGCTCAAGAGGTAGCAGTCATCAAAACACATAACTCATAATACAAATCGTCATTGAATGTTAAGCGTGCGGACCCTACGGGTTCGAGAACTATGTAGACATGATCGAGACACATCTCCGATCAATAACCAATAGCGGAACCTGGATGGTCATATTGGCTCCTACATATTCTATGAAGATCTTTATCGGTCAAACCGCACAACATCATACGTTGTTCCTTTTGTCATCAGTATGTTACTTGCCCGAGTTTCGATCGTCGGTATCATCATACCTAGTTCAATCTCGTTACTGGCAAGTATCTTTATTCGTTTTATAATGCTTCATCCCGCAACTAACTCATTAGTCACATTTCTTGCAAGGCTTATAGTGATTAGCATTACCGAGAGGGCCCAGAGATACCTCTCCGATACACGGAGTGACAAATCCTAATCTTGATCTATGCCAACCAAACAAACACCTTCGGAGACACCTGTAGAGCATCTTTATAATCACCTAGTTACGTTGTGACATTTGATAGCACACAAGGTGTTCCTCCGGTATTCGGGAGTTGCATAATCTCATAGTCAGAGGAACATGTATAAGTCATGAAGAAAGTAGTAGCAATAAAACTGTAACGATCATAATGCTAAGCTAACGGATGGGTCTTGTCCATCACATCATTCTCTAATGATGTGATCCCGTTCATCAAATGACAACACATGTCTATGGTTAGGAAACATAACCATCTTTAATTAACGAGCTAGTCAAGTAGAGGCTATTGGGGAACGCAGTAATTTCAAAAAAATTCCTACGATCACGCAAGATCCATCTATATGATGCATAGCAACGAGAGGGGAGAGTGTGTCCATGTAACCTTGTAGACCGAAAGCGAAAGCGTTTAGTTAACGCGGTTAATGTAGTCGAATGCCTTTGCGATCCAACCGATGCAAGCACCGAACGTACGGCACCTCCGTGTTCAACACACTTTCAGCTTGCAGACGTCCCTCGTACTCTTGATCCAGTTGAGGCCGAGGGAGAGTTTCGTCAGCACGACGGTGTGGTGACGGTGATGATGAAGTTACCGGCGCAGGGCTTTGCCTTGTAAGTGCATCTAGTGCCACCCCTAGTTGGTTTTGGAGTATTGACAACAAACCTGGTTGAGGGACTAATGTGTTTGTGAGAATTACAGGATAACACATGTAGTATGCTTAATGACCGAGAGCTTCTCGTGGCCTTGCATCAGAAACACGATAAGCATCATTACTGGCTAAAGCGTCAGATGCAAAGCCTCTTGGTAGATGTTAATCGCATTCGAAATCTTGCCACCAAGAATGCGTTTGTCACTCATGGAACCTGTCGGAGGTCATGGAAGAGTCTGACTTTGCTCAGTGCTGAAGCTGATCTTCAAGACGATGGCTTCACAAAAAGATTCAAGTTTGATACCACTCCTCACAGGAATGCTGTCTTGCGTCGAACTCCATCACTCGAAGATTCTGAGTACTCCTCCTCCACGGCAATTGTTAATGCCAGAGTCCTTGATGACGCCGATGATGCTACTTCACCACCTCCAACTTCGGCGCGTATCGACACTGCGCCAAGTTTGTCTGCACCACCAATCCTCAATGACGACCCTGCTGTCGCACCTACTCCTCATGGGAACGAGTAGAGACTATGTCTTCAAACCTTTTTGGTCCTTAGTGACAAAAGGGGGAGAAGCATATGTTGATAGTCTTCAAGCGGGTCCATATGGGTGGTTTCTATACTTTTGCCAAGTGTTTATAACTCTCGCTTTTGATACATTTGGTTCTTTTGGTTCTTTGAGTTGTAACACTTAAACTTGATGGTCGTCTGCTATGTTTTCTGTTATTCTGTGATGCAACGATAAATTCCGCATGTGCGATGATAAATCCCGCATGAAGTCATTCTGCAGACGTCCATTTTTCATTATGCATGTCATTATTCTTGTTATATCTGTTCATGCATGATGTATTGTCTTCATAAGGTGCAGAGGATCTCCACAAGTACAACCTGCCATGTGCATTTGCATTCCAACACAAAACATTTATATGCACATCTTCAGGGGGAGCCTTTTTGCCACCTATGAAGACAATATCTTAATCCTTTACATTTTCACATACTTTTATCCCCGTTGACAACTTCAACCAGTTTGTCATCAGTCACCAAAAAGGGGGAGATTGTAAGTGCATCTAGTGCCACCCCTAGTTGGTTTTGGAGTATTGACGACAAACCTGGTTGATGGACTAATGTGTTTGTGAGAATTGCAGGATAACACATGTAGTAGTCCCTCATTGATTTGGTTTACCTACCGGAGATGACCCCTAAAAATGTGTGAAGACACCGAAGACAATGTTGGTATGTGAAGCTATTCACGTTGAAGACTATGACATGATAAGACATTGGATGAACACTATGGAGCGCGAAGACTTAGTTGTTTTGTTGTTTCCTTTTCTTCTTTGCTGAGTCATAGGAACCACCGCACTGTTAAGTGGGGTCCAAGTGAACAAAGTCAGAGTGACTAAAGTGATGCTCAACCAAATCCTATGTCTTCGAGCGAAGACACTAAGGGCAAATCTTATCCAGAGTCGGATGAGTCAGCTTTACTTGTAACCCAAGTCAAGCTGCCGCATGTGTTTGAATCTGACTGTTGGGACACGTGTCAGTTCCTTAGTGACCCAGGGTCATTTCGGACAAGTCAGGTCGGGTTGCCCAGTGGCTATAAATAGCCCACCCCTACACCGTAAGTTGGTGGCTGCTCAAAGTTAGTGCACGTCTTTTGTCGTTTGGGAGCAACCCACCTCCGAAGCATTTGAGAGAGAATCCTTGCAAGGACAAAGCCCAAACCACCCAGAGCCCAAAGAGTGTTTGGCATCACTGAAGTCTTTCTGTCCGTGTTATCTGAAGACTTGTTACACTTGAGGACTGTGAATCTTCCAGCTGGTTAGGCGTCGCGTTCTGAGCATCCAAGAGTCATTGTGGATTGCCGGTGAACGAAGTCTGTGAAGGTTTGGAAGTCTACCTTGAAGACTTACCAGAGTGATTGGGCAGGGACTAAGTGTCCTTAGCTCAAGGGGAATAAGGTGAAGACGCGGTCTTCTGAGTTAAATCTCAGCCTCCCTAACCGGACATACAGTTGTCACAGCAACTCGAACTGGTCGAACAAATCTCTGTTCTCTCCAAGCTACTGGTTCTATCTCTCACTTCTCTTTACTTACAGTTTGTCTTCGTGAAGTCATTGCCTGCTTGCATTATCTGTTTGACTTCACTAAGTGACTACTTGTTCTGACTGGCTTCATACTATCTTCCATCCTGATCCTTACTACCTAGCTGCTAATAGTCTTCGTGCTTTCACTTCACTGAATATTTGACTATGTCTTGCCTAGTGTAGTCTACCTTCCACTGCATATGAATAGTGTCATTTTTATTGTTTGTCTTCGAAACTCCCATGTTTTGAAGACTTTCATAAAAATCGCCTATTCACCCCCCTCTAGTCGATAACCAGCTCTTTCACGCCTAAGCATTACGACGATATGACCGAGGTGTGTAACTGTGGAGGGGGGCACCACACACGGCTAAAACAATTGTCAACTTGTGTGTCCTAGGGTGCCCCCTACCCCCGTATATGAAGGAGCAAGGGGGAGGCCGGACGACCCCTGTAGGGTGCGCCCCAAGTAGGATTCCTACTAGGAATCCTATTCCTAGTAGGTTTCCAACTTGGGGAAGGGAGGGGGAAGGAAGGAGAGGGAGAGAGGGAAGGCAAGGGGGGCGCCGCCCTCTCTTCCTTGTCCTATTCGGACTCAGTGGGAGGGGGCGCGTGGCCTGCCCTGGTCGGCCCCTCTCTCTCCACTTGGGCCCATCGAGGCCCATTAGTTCCCCGCGGGGTTCCGGTAACCCTCCAACACTCCGGTTTTTTCGGAAACTTCTCCGGAACACTTCTGGAGTCCGAGTATAGTCGTCCAATATATCAATCTTTATGTCTCGACCATTTTGAGACTCCTCGTCATGTCCGTGATCACACCCGGGACTCCGAACAATCTTCGGTACAACATATCACATAAACTCATAATACCAATCGTCATCGAACGTTAAGCGTGCAGACCCTATGAGTTCGAGAACTATGTAGGCATGACCGAGACACGTCCCGGTGAATAACCTATAGCGGAACCTGGATGCTCATATTGGTTCCTACATATTCCACAAAGATTTTTATCGGTCAAACGGCATAACAATATACGTTGTTCCCTTTGTCATCTGTTTTGCCCGAGATTCGATCGTCAGTATCTCAATACCTAGTTCAATCTCGTTACCGGCAAGTCTCTTTACTCGTTCCGTAATACTTCATCCCACAACTAAATCATTAGTCACAATGCTTTCAAGGCTTATAGTGATGAGTATTACCGAGAGGGCCCAGAGATACCTCTCCGAAACACGGAGTGACAAATCCTAATCTCGATCTATGCCAACCTAACAAACACCTTCAGAGACACCTGTAGAGCACCTTTATAATCACCCTTTTACGATGTGATGTTTGGTAGCACACAAAGTGTTCCTCCGGTATTCGGGAGTTGCATAATCTCATAGTCTGAGGAACTTGTATAAGTCATGAAGAAAGCAGTAGTAATGAAACTAACACGATCATAATGCTAAGCTAACGGATGGGTCATGTCCATCACATCATTCTCCTAATGATGTGATCCCGTTCATCAAATGACAACACATGTATATGGTTAGGAAACATAACCATCTTTGATTAACGAGCTAGTCAAGTAGAGGCATACTAGGGACTATATATTTTGTCTATGTATTCACACGTGTACTAAGTTTCCGGTTAACACAATTCTAGCATGAATAATAAACATTTATCATGAATGTAGAAAATAAATAATAAATTTATTATTGCCTCTAGGGCATATTTCCTTCAGTCTCCCACTTGCACTAGAGTCAATAATCTAGATTACATAGTAATGATTCTAAAACCCATGGAGCTTTGGTGTTGATCATGTTTTGCTCATGGAAGAAGCTTAGTCCCCTGGTCTGCAACATTCAGATCCATGTGTATTTTGCAAATCTCTATCTCCCCTTCCGACACTTGATGATGGATGGAATTGAAGCGTCTCTTGATGTGCTTGGTTCTCTTGTGAAATCTGGATTCCTTTGCCAGGGAAATTGCACCAGTATTGTCACAAAAGATTTTCATTGGACCCGATGCACTAGATATGACACCTAGATTGGATATGAAATCCTTCATCCAAACTCCTTCATTTGCTGCTTCCAAAGTAGCAATGTACTCCGCTTCACACGTAGATCCCGCCATGATGCTCTGCTTGGAACTGCACCAACTGACAGCTCCTCCATTCAATAAAAGTACATATCCGATTTGTGACTTGGAGTCATCCAGATCAGTGTCAAAGCTTGCATCGACATAACCATTTACAACGAGCTCTTTTTCACCTCCATAAATGAGAAACATATCCTTAGTCCTTTTCAGGTATTTCAGGATGTTCTTGACCGCAATCCAGTGCTCCACTCTGGGATTACTTTGGTACCTCCCTACTATGTTTATAGCAAGACATACATCAGGTCTGGTACACATCATTGCATACATGATAGAACCTATGGCTGAAGCATAGGGAATGACTTTCATTTTCTCTCTATCTTCTGCGGTGGTTGGGCTTTGAGTCTGACTCAACTTCACACCTTGTAACACAAGCAAGAACCCTTTCTTTGATTGATCCATTTTGAACTTCTTCAAAACTTTATCAAGACATGTGCTTTGTGAAAGTCCAATCAAGCGTCTTGATCTATCTCTATAGATCTTGATGCTCAATATGTAAGCAGTGTCGGAGTAAATGACCACGGGTATCCTAGTCGGCTCACCCCTGGCTCTTCAAAAAAATAATAACAGGCCGATCGAGCCTTCAAGCACCCAAGGCGTAGGGCCGCCTTCCCCTGGCCGGCTGCCTCACAGGCCGACTACCGGAAGGCAGCTCAGACCTAAACTCTCATGAAGAAAGACACCGGGAGGCCGAGTCCAAGAAGCCGGCCACGAGAAGACCAACTCCGAGAGGCCGTCCCCCGGCAGGCGGCCAAGATCGTGCCCTCAAAGTCTGCACCCCCATAACGGTGATGAGACGGGGCGTGGCAACAGTGAAGCCTGCCACCCCCGAATCCTGGAGCACGCATGGCCACAGTACGCCATACAGGGCAGCCATGACCCATCAGGCGTGGCACTGTTGCCATGCTGATCATGACACACCCACAACAAACTGTCAGTATGGCCCGCGGGCGGCGGGCCCCTTCGGTCAGAGATACACCCGAAGGCGGCCATGCCTCCCTCAGTCGGCATGGGATGCAGCTGGCTCCCAACAGCCCGCTCACTCCCTCCCTCGAAGTATGCACACCATTAAGGAGACAAGATGAGGTAAGGCTATAGTGAGAACCCGCCAGGTGGCGGCACTGTAGCCATGCTTACCTCGACAAAGCCCTCGTCATCAAGAGTGAGGCAACAGTAACCAGCCCCCGACAGAACCCCCAAGCGGTGGGACCAGCCTGTCGACCAAGAGGCTGGCAGCCGGCGGGACCCACCAGTCGGCGGGCCCCAGCGGCCGACGGAGAAGCCGGCAAGCGTAGACACTGACGGCTAGGGCCCACGCCCAGCCGAATTACCATTGTACCCCTGGGGGGTAGGCCTATATAAACCCCCCAGGGTACCCATGCAAAGGGTTGGACTCCGATAGTTTTAGATACAGCATTGAGGGGAGAAGAGAGCTAGCCTTGCCCTCCTTCTTCCTCTCGCCGAACAGCTCAAGGAGCCTCTTGTAGCCACTTGTTGATCTAGTGATCATGCGGAGACCTCGCAGAGCAGGACTAGGGGTGTTACCTCCATGGAGAGCCCCGAACCTGGGTAAGATCCGCCGGCATGCATGTCTTCGCCTCATCCCGTTTCCAGGCACCGGCGATGTCTTATTGGATCCCACAATGATAACCTACCTATTGGCATATGTCGCACCTACCACCCGACATTTGGCGCCCACCGTGGGGCCAGGTGCACCATCGTCCAGAGACCTACTCTGGATGGGAACCCTTTTCCTCCCCAGCGAGCGTAGCCAGCCCAGCACGCCCGATGGCGCTTGCCCCGACGCATTGCAGGGTGTCGACGATGCCTGCGCGGCGAGCTGCCTCGCCGATCTTCTTGGCGAGCCTCACATCTCCGACGAGCCCGCGTCCGACGCGAGCACAGGCTGCCCCGAGAGCCGCCTCGTCAGCCTCCTCGACCAACTCTATGTCTCCAGCGAGCCTGCCGCGGATTTGGAGTCGGTTGGCTCCATCGACCCGATGCTTGTCGACTCCGACACGACATCACTCGACGCCTTCCCCACCAATATAGTGGTCTTCGACGACGCTCTTCCTCGAGCCGACAGCGGCGGCAGCACCATCATCGAGGTGCTAGTCATCAGCCATGGTGTCACCTCTGGCGAGAACACCCTCGACAACCTGTAAGCGGCGCTGCACGACTTGTTCGCCCCCATCCCGGTCGACACCGACGCTGAGACGCTGAAGGCACTCCGCCTCGCCCTCATTGCGGAGGGCCAGAAGATAGCCACCATGAGACGCCTCACTGAGGCTCACCAGCGTGAAGTCGACCGCGCCGACTTTGGTACGCCGCCTCCCAACGGGCCGAGCCGGGCTGACGTCGTCAAGAAGCGTGGCGTGGCCATCACCGACATGCTGGGAGCAGACCGCGCAGTCTACGCCACGTCTCTCGAGAACCTGCACGTCGCCCAGTCGGTCGTAGACGAGCTGAATGGACTGGGGGCCGACGAGCTCCCCTACATGACCAGACGCATCCAGCAGTTGATCGACGTGGCCGCAGAGTGGCGTGAAGCCGACGTCCGCGCTGGAAGCCCCCCCCCCCCCCCGCGCCGAGAGCACGGCGCGACGTCACGGACACCGACTGCGGGCGGCACCCGCACAAGACAAGAAAAGGAGCCGGCTGCTAGTCGCAGTCGGACTCGAATCACCATCGAGCGTGATGCAGAAGGCCGCCCTCGAGCTGTGGAGCGACGAGGCGATCCTCCTCCGCCTCGTGTGGAGAGATACCCCACCCCACCGCCTGTCACGCATCTGACTCTCAGCGCCCGACTAGGCTGCCGTGAAGGAGTCGGCGAGAACGACGCCCGCCATTGGATCGACCGCCTAGCGCGATCCCTGGCGCTAGAAGAAGAAGACGATGTCGGTCCGCCTTGCTTTGGCCCCCGCATCCGCGACAAGCCCTTTGCCAAAGGGTTCTCGCTCTCGAGAGACACGCCCAAGTACAACGGCTCCATGAAGCCGGAAGATTGGTTGATTGATTACTCCACCGCGGTTCGCATAGCAAACGGCAACAGGCGTGTTGCCGTGAAATATGTCCCCCTCATGCTCCAAGGCACGGCGCGCACCTGGCTCAACAGCCTCAAGCCTTACAGCGTCAACAGTTGGCTAGACTTCACAGAAGCCTTGATCTGCAACTTCACCAGCACATACAAACGGGCTCCCAAGCCCCGACAGCTCTCCTTGTGTGTTCAAGGGCCCAATGAATCAACTCGCGACTACCTCATGCGTTGGGCCGAGCTCGACAACTCCTGGGAAGGGGTGCATGAGGTTCAAGCCATAGAGTACTTCACCGCCGGGTGCCGAGAAGGCACCCTCCTCAAGCACTGACTCCTCTACGACGAGCCGACTACCCTTGACGAGCTGCTGATCATAGCGGACAAGTATGCCATTGTCACGCCCAAGATGCGACCCTATCCTAAAGGAACTCGAAGGTCCCACCAAGGATAGAAGCGCATCTTGAAGATGCTTTTGCAAGGTGGATATCATTACATCAACAATTACATAATAGATTGGGGATACATACAAGACATATAATGTCACATGAATACAACAATACAACATGGAAGAACAACATCCGACTACGGATGGATCACAAACAGAAACTCCAACAACATCCACCCTGCTAGCCCAGGCTGCCGACCTGGAACCTATCCCCTGATCGAAGAAGCAGAAGAAGAAATCAACGCAAGCAAGCATTGCTCTCGCGTCATGATCATCTCATAACCTGCACCTGCAACTGTTGTTGTAGTAATCTATGAGCCACGAGGACTCAGCAATTCCATTACCATGGGTATCAAGACTAGCAAAGCTTAATGGGAAAGGAAGGGTAAAGTGGTGAGGTTGCAGCAGCGGCTAAGCAAGTATGGTGGCTACCATACGCAAATGAGAGCGAGAAGAGAAGCAAAGGAACGGTCGTGAAGCTAGCAATGATCAAGAAGTGATCCTGAACTCCTACTTACGTCAAACATAACACAGAAACCGTGTTCACTTCCCGGACTCCGCCGAGAAGAGACCATCACGGCTACACACGTGATTGATGCGTTTTAATTCGGATCTGGTGTCAAGTTATCTACAACCAGACATTAACAAATTCCCATCTGCCACATAACCGCGGGCACGGCTCTCGAAAGTTTATACCCTGCAGGGGTGTCCCAACTTATCCCATGACAAGCTCTCGCGATCAACGAAGGAATAGACCTTCTCCCAGGAAGACCCGATCAGTCTCGGAATCCCGGTTTACAAGACATTTCGACAATGGTAAAACAAGACCAGCAAGACCGCCCGATGCACTGACATCCCGATAGGAGCTGCACATATCTCGTTCTCAGGGCAACACCGGATAAGCTAAGCGTACAGGTACCGACGTAACCCAAGTTGCCAAGGGATGGTCCCGCACGGTGCTCTAGTTTGGACCAACACTTAGACAAGCATTGGCCCGGGGGGGCTATAATAAAGATGACCCTTGGGTTAATTACTCCCAAGGGAAAAGTAGGTGGTGGTGAGGTAAATGTTAAAACCAAGGTTGGGCCTTGCTAGAGGAGTTTTATTCAAAGCGAACTGTCAGGGGGGTCCCATAAATCACCCGACCGCGTTAGGAACGCAAAATCCGGGAACATAACACCGGTATGATGGAAACTAGGGCGGCAAGAGTGGAACAAAACACCAGGCATAAGGCCGAGCCTTCCACCCTTTACCAAGTATATAGATGCATTAATAATATAAGAGATATTGTGATATCCCAACCAAAATCCTGTCCACCATGGAGAAATCTTCAGCTTCACCTGCAACTAGCAACGCTATAAGAGGGGCTGAGCAAAAGCGGTAACATAGCCAAGCAACGGTTTGCTAGGAATGGTGTCAAAGGTTAGAGGTTCATGGCAATTTGGGAGGCTTGAAGAGCAAATGATAGGTAACGCAGCAAAGCGATAGAACGAAGCAACTAGCATAGCAATGATAGTAGTGAGATCCAGGGTAGCGGTCATCTTGCCTGAAATCCCGCAAGGAAGAAGAACGAGTCCATGAAGAAGATGAAGCCACGAAGATGAACCAAGCGTAGACGAACGAATCCTCACGATCACAACGAAACGAGAACTATCGAGAAGAAGCACACAACATGGTAAACACACCACACATGAACAAGGCATGATGCACAACAAGCATGATGCATGACAAAGCTACATGAAGCTACTCATGGCAAGAGATGATGCAAACAAGAACAACACATCAAGGCAAGTTTAAATGAGGCTGGAAACAACATATAACAATTCCGGTAAGTCCTCATATGCAAATTTCGAAATTGGTTCAGAACTGAATAAACCTTGTGTTCAAGTTGTTAAACAGCAAGTTAAGATGCACCAAGATGATCTACACGAAATTCTAGTCAAGTTACATATAAAGTTCATTAGATTCGGAGCTACGGCCTAGAAGATATGAGCAAAACAAGCTAAGCATGGCATTGATGCAAAATGCATACAAACATCAAGCAAACACACCAAAACAAGGATGCAACATGATAATATGAAGCTACATGCAAAAACAAGCAAGCTTCATATAGAGCACACTCAAAACGGAGCATCGGTGCAACACATACACTCTATACAAGTTATAGCAACAATCTGTCCATAACAGCAACTAGACATCTTAGAAGCATCAAAACAACATGCTACAACAGCCCAACATAATAACAAAAGGCATGGTCATGAAGTACAGATAAAGCATAACAAAACATGAACACTGAGCTATCTCCAGAAACAACTAGAACATGCTCAAAATGACATGGTAAGATTGCAAATAATAACAGTTTCAGACTTTGCAGAAATAACATCAGGTTGCAATGTTTAGAGGTATCAAACAATATGTTACAGAAACTTATCATGGAAAACAAAGGCATGGCATGAATCTACTAATAGCATAGATCAAAAGTCCCTTACTGACCATGAGCCAAAAGGGCACGGAAAATATGATGGCACCCATGTAAACATGGCAAGTTATATTACAGATTCAAACATGGCAGGAACAACAATAAGTAGGCATGTTCATGAGCTTGAACCACTCACCACAGAGCAATACATGGCATGTCAAGGCAACCAACAGTAAGAAGGCATGTTTATGAAGCTAAGCATGGCAAGAACAAGTTCATAGGGTGCATGGATCACTAGCAAACAATCATGGAAACATTGAACTTAATGTTAACAGGCTGACAGCAACAATATCAAGCAACTTTGGAGCAAGATAACAACATGTTCCAGCAAGCTATAATTGCAACCAAGGGCATGAATGGATAGAGCAAGACATGTAGATCAAAACATGTTTATAGGACATCTCCAGATTATGCATAGAATGATTAGTAGAAGCATGTTAACATGGCAACAAAATATAACAGAATCTGTTAGGAAAACAGCAACAGCAACTACCCTACTTAGCAAGCTTGATACACTCAGCACACAACTCAAAAAAATACATGGTTTGCACCTCTGGAAAGATGACATAGCATAGATCAAAACACATGTAGACATCAACCTCATAGGATGCACACATCAAACATGGCAAAAATGACAAATGAGCAAGTTATAACAGTTTCAGCAGATTAACATCAACATGCACTCTTCCAACAGCATTTCGGGCATCAAGATGAGCTGAAATGAAAATGATGCAATGGAATGAAATGAAATACTCGTAGAGGCGAACAATTTGACATATTATACGCACAAAACGGAGCTACGGGTGCAGAGATACAATGCGATGAACATGGCATGATTATGTCAAAAATAACTTCGGGACGAGCGTTTTCGAGGTGGGGGAAAGTCAACCTCGTGGATCCAGATCCAGATCTAGATCAGGGCGGCACGCGACCCAAGGCGGGATGGGCTCGCCGGAGACGAAGAGGGTCGCGGTGGCCGGGGCAGGAGAAGCTCGCCGAAGGTCGGGGACGGCCGAGGAGCTCGGGGCGGCGCCGGTCCTGGGCGGAGGAGGCCGGGGCGGCACTGGGCACGGGCGGCCCGGGCAGATCCGGCCGCGGCGGCGCCGGAGGAGGCGCGGGCGGGCGGCGGCTCCGGCCGATGGGGAAGGCGCGCGGAGCGCGCATCAACGAGCAAAGGGCGGCGGCGCGCCGGACGGCGGCGGGCGCGGCGGCGCCGGGGCGGTGGAGGCGGCAATCGCGGCGGCGCGGCGCCGGCGGCGGCCAGGCAGGGCGCCGGGCACGGGCGGGCAGACGGGCCAGGCGGCGCGCGGCGGCGCGGGCCGGGCGGGCCGGCTGCGTGCCGGGCGGGCCGCGGGCAGCAGACGGCGGCGGCGGCCACACGACGTCTCCTGATTGGGCGCGGGGGCGGGTGGACGTGTCCGGCCGCCGGGCGGACATGTCCAGCGGCGCGAGGAGGGAGAGGACTAGGGTTAGGGTGGATTCATCCGCGAATTTGGAAGGGGGAGGCATTTATATAGGTAGAGGGAGCTAGGAGAGTCCAAATGAGGTGCGGTTTTCAGCCACGCGATCGTGATCGAACGACCGAGAGCATGGAGGGGAGTTAGATGGGTTTTGGGCCACTTTGGAAGGGGTGTTTGGCTGCAACTCAAAGAGGCTTTTACGGTTACCCGGTTAACCGTTGGAGTATCAAACGACCTCCAAATGGCACGAAACTTGTCAGGCGGTCTACCGGTGCTATACCAAGGCCGCTTGGCAAGACTCGGTCCATTCCGAGAAAGTTTAACACCCGCTCACAACGAGAGACAAAAGGGGGACGCCGGAGGACATAGGAGTGCCGGATTGCAAAACGGACAACGGGGAAAAGGACCGGATGCATGAGATGAACACGTATGCAATGCAATGCACATGATGACATGGTACGAAATGCATACGATGACATGGCAAAGACGGCGAATAACTGGCGGACACCTGGCGCATCGAATCCGGGGCGTTACAACACTCCTCCACTAACAAGAGATCTCGTCCCGAGATCTTAGGACCGAGACGGAAGGGAAAAAGGGATGAGGCGAAGCAAGAACTCAAGAGAAGAAGCAAAGAATCGAGAGCACTCGAGAAGAAGAGAGGAACGACGAGAATGACGAGAACCGAAAACTCACGAAATCAGATAGACTATGACATCACTCGTTCTAACCGGAGTGGTTAGAATGAGAAAAGAAACGGATAAGACTGAAAGGATTTAGGCAGCACTTCGGCTGAACATGGAAAGAATAGAACACAAGCTAGAGAGGATGGAATGAAACTTGTTGAACTCTTGAAGAATGAATTAAATCATGAAGAACCACCGTGAAGAACTCCGTTGACAAAAGGATGATGAGATAGAATGAAGGATGAAAGAATAGAAGAGCGTTGCGATGATTTAGATGGAGGTTCCGACGGCATGGCCGAGGAAATTTGAGCTCCGGAAAAGAAAAGATGAAAAACACTCGGAACTAGAATTTATTCAACAAGAACAAGCTCCGAAGAAAGGAATTACTAGACGATGATGAAATAAGAATAAGAATTACGTTATGCTTATCCTCATCAAATTTAAATTGATGACAAGCAATGGATTTAGCATACTACTTATTCTTCTTGAAAAGGATTGAGAGGGGTGTATGGCGCAAAACTTGAGAAGGTCTTCATGAACCACCGGTAGGATTGAAAAGAACGAAAGGATTAATATGATAAACAAGGAAAAGAATCTGAAGAACCACCATGAGAATTCGAAAATGACTGATGAAAGAGGCTTAATCACCAGGAAGAATTAGAAGAACCAAAATGCTAGAGGGGATTTAGATGCAAAAGAACAAAGAGATCATGAGCTGATTAAAGAATACTTGAACGGAGCACCGGAAGAATATTGAGACGAACAAAAGGGCACAGATATAGAATAACTGGAGAACGAATCTGAAAACTTAGAACGAAGAAATCTTCCGAAAAAGATGGCCTCCGGATGATCGAGAGAGAGAGCAACTCCTGAAATGCTCCGGATGGATGAAAAGAATTTGCATGATTTGAAACAATTTGATAGCATAACATCGAGCTAGGACCGCGAATCCCCTGGGGAACAGACAAGATTTAGAGGAAAAACTCTTCTTCGGTCTTCAAATGGCGACGGAAAACAACACCAAAATTACTGAGATACTCCGGGAGAATGAAAAAGAGGAAGGGTTGCACCAAAGATGAAAAGAATTTGAAAGCGATCTTGGAGAAAGCATGTGACTGATGGAATCCATTCTTACGTCACCCTTTGAAAAGAATTTGAGAATAACTCCGGGGGAATTAGAAGAGTCAGGTAAGATCCTGGGAAAAGACCTGTGGGTTAGGGCCCACTGAAGAGATAACACCGTTGGAAAGGATTGTTGAAAAGATAGATGATGCACCGGAACAATTGAGATATTTGAATGAGGTGAGAACCTCGAATCAATTGGAACATAGACGAATCTCCTGAGATGTCTTCTGAACTCCGGAATGGATAAACTGGCGAGAGCCAAACGAGCAGGGAAAACACTTGATCCAAGGAAAAGAATGTGATCAACCCAGAAAACTTGAATTGAGTCCACCGGAAAGAAAAAAGAGATGAAGAATGACGAACGAGGCGAGAATTCGCCCATTGAAATAATTGACAAAAGACTGAAGAGGCTCCACACGAATGAAATTGATGGTCGAAAGAGACTCAGACTCCGGGAAGAAGAGGGTGGGAGGGCAGGATAAAACAAAGGCAACTTGGAAGGGGAAACCTATGAATAACTTGAAGAGAAAAACACCGATTGAAAACATTGAGGAAAGAAAGCAAAGACTTCGCACGAGTAGGATGGATACTCGATTACGGACTCCGGTTCCAAGAAGAAGAAGGGTGGGCGGGTGGGAAAAGAAAACAACTGAGGATTGAACTTGACAACAATGAAGAGGCTTGAGTCAACTTGACGAGAAATGCACCGGATGAAAAGAGATGAGAACCAACTACCGGAAAACCAACTGCGTGATCCTAAAGAAAAATTTGAATGGGAAGAGGGGTAATTCAAAACACCTACGTCAACATTCCTCACCAGAGCGACGAAGGGGCTGAGGAGTAAAAAGAATTCCTACTCTCCGATATAACTAGACTTAGAAAACAGTTTTCTTCTAGACTCAACAACGGCCAAACTACACGATCAATGAAGGGGGCTCCTAAGGTCGGTCGAGGCTCTGATACCAACTTGTCACGCCCAAGATGCGACCCTATCCTAAAGGAACTCGAAGGTCCCACCAAGGATAGAAGCGCATCTTGAAGACGCTTTTGCAAGGTGGATATCATTGCATCAACAATTACATAATAGATTGGGGATACATACAAGACATACAATGTCACATGAATACAACAATACAACATGGAAGAAAAACATCCGACTACGGATGAATCACAAACAGAAACTCCAACAACATCCACCCTGCTAGCCCAGGCTGCCGACCTGGAACCTCTCCCCTGATCGAAGAAGCAGAAGAAGAACTCAACGCAAGCAAGCATCGCTCTCGCGTCATGATCATCGCATAACCTCCACCTGCAACTGTTGTTGTAGTAATCTATGAGCCACGAGGACTCAGCAATCCCATTACCATGGGTATCAAGACTAGCAAAGCTTAATGGGAAAGGAAGGGTAAAGTGGTGAGGTTGCAGCAGCGGCTAAGCAAGTATGGTGGCTAACATACGCAAATGAGAGCGAGAAGAGAAGCAAAGGAACGATCGTGAAGCTAGCAATGATCAAGAAGTGATCCTGAACTCCTACTTATGTCAAACATAACACAGAAACCGTGTTCACTTCCCGGACTCCGCCGAGAAGAGACCATCACGGCTACACACGCGGTTGATGCGTTTTAATTCGGATCTGGTGTCAAGTTATCTACAACCGGACATTAACAAATTCCCATCTGCCACATAACCGCGGGCACGGCTCTCGAAAGTTTATACCCTACAGGGGTGTCCCAACTTAGCCCATGACAAGCTCTCGCGATCAACGAAGGAATAGACCTTCTCCCAGGAAGACCCGATCAGTCTCGGAATCCCGGTTTACAAGACATTTCGACAATGGTAAAACAAGACCAGCAAGACCGCCCGATGCGCCGACATCCCGATAGGAGCTGCACATATCTCGTTCTCAGGGCAACACCGGATAAGCTAAACGTACAGGTACCGACGTAACCCAAGTTGCCAAGGGATGGTCCCGCACGGTGCTCTAGTTTGGACCAACACTTAGACAAGCATTGGCCCGGGGGGGCTATAATAAAGATGACCCTTGGGTTAATTACTCCCAAGGGAAAAGTAGGTGGTGGTGAGGCAAATGGTAAAACCAAGGTTGGGCCTTGCTAGAGGAGTTTTATTCAAAGCGAACTGTCAGGGGGGTCCCATAAATGACCCGACCGCGTTAGGAACGCAAAATCCGGGAACATAACACCCGTATGACGGAAACTAGGGTGGCAAGAGTGGAACAAAACACCAGGCATAAGGCCGAGCCTTCCACCCTTTACCAAGTATATAGATGCATTAATAATATAAGAGATATTGTGATATCCCAACCAAAATCCTGTCCACCATGGAGAAATCTTCAACTTCACCTGCAACTAGCAACGCTATAAGAGGGGCTGAGCAAAAGCGGTAACATAGCCAAGCAACGGTTTGCTAGGAATGGTGTCAAAGGTTAGAGGTTCATGGCAATTTGGGAGGCTTGAAGAGCAAATGATAGGTAACGCAGCAAAGCGATAGAACGAAGCAACTAGCATAGCAATGATAGTAGTGAGATCCAGGGTAGCGGTCATCTTGCCTGAAATCCCGCAAGGAAGAAGAACTAGTCCATGAAGAAGATGAAGCCACGAAGATGAACCAAGCGTAGACGAACGAATCCTCACGATCGCAACGAAACGGGAACTATCGAGAAGAAGCACACAACATGGTAAACACACCACACATGAACAAGGCATGATGCACAACAAGCATGATGCATGACAAAGCTACATGAAGCTACTCATGGAAAGAGATGATGCAAACAAGAACAACACATCAAGGCAAGTTTAAATGAGGCCGGAAACAACATATAACAATTCCGGTAAGTCCTCATATGCAAATTTCGAAATTGGTCCAGAACTGAATAAACCTTGTGTTCAACTTGTTAAACAGCATGTTAAGATGCACCAAGATGATCTACACGAAATTCTAGTCAAGTTACATATAAAGTTCATTAGATTCGGAGCTACGGCCTAGAAGATATGAGCAAAACAAGTTAAGCATGGCATTGATGCAAAATGCATACAAACATCAAGAAAACACACCAAAACAAGGATGCAACATGATAATATGAAGCTACATGAAAAAACAAGCAAGTTTCATATAGAGCACACTCAAAACGGAGCATCGGTGAAACACATACACTCTATACAAGTTATAGCAACAATCTGTCCATAAGAGCAACTAGACATCTTAGAAGCATCAAAACAACATGCTACAGCAGCCCAACATAATAACAAAAGGCATGGGCATGAAGTACAGGTAAAGAATAACAAAACATGAACACTGAGCTATCTCCAGAAACAACTAGAACATGCTCAAAATGACATGGTAAGATTGCAAATAATAACAGTTTCAGACTTTGCAGAAATAACATCAGGTTGCAATGTTTAGAGCTATCAAACAATATGTTACAGAAACTTATCATGGCAAACAAAGGCATGGCATGAATCTACTAATAGCATAGATCAAAAGTCCCTTACTGACCATGAGCCAAAAGGGCACGGAAAATATGATGGCACCCATGTAAACATGGCAAGTTATATTACAGATTCAAACATGGCAGGAACAACAATAAGTAGGCATGTTCGTGAGCTTGAACCACTCACCACAGAGCAATACATGGCATGGAAAGGCAACCAACAGTAAGAAGACATGTTTATGAAGCTAAGCATGGCAAGAACAAGTTCATAGGGTGCATGGATCACTAGCAAATAATCATGGAAACATTGAACTTAATGTTAATAGGCTGACAGCAACAATATCAAGCAACTTTGGAGCAAGATAACAACATGTTCCAGCAAGCTATAATTGCAACCAAGGGCATGAATGGATAGAGCAAGACATGTAGATCAAAACATGTTTATAGGACATCTCCAGATTATGCATAGAATGATTAGTAGAAGCATGTTAACATGGCAACAAAATATAACAGAATCTGTCAGGAAAACAGCAACAGCAACTACGCTACTTAGCAAGCTTGATGCACTCAGCACACAACTCAAAAAAATACATGGTTTGCACCTCTGGAAAGATGACATAGCATAGATCAAAACACATGTAGACATCAACCTCATAGGATGCACACATCAAACATGGCAAAAATGACAAATGAGCAAGTTATAACAGTTTCAGCAGATTAACATCAACATGCACCCTTCCAACAGCATTTCGGGCATCAAGATGAGCTCAAATGAAAATTATACAATGGAATGAAATGAAGTACTCGTCGATACGAACAATTTGACATATTATACGCACAAAACGGAGCTACGGGTGCAGAGATACAATGCGATGAACATGGCATGATTATGTCAAAAATAACTTCGGGACTTAGGCGTTTTCGAGGTGGGGGAAAGTCAACCTCGTGGATCCAGATCCAGATCCAGATCGGGGCGGCACGCGACCCGAGGCGGGATGGGCTCGCTGGAGACGAAGAGGGTCGCGGTGGCCGGGGCAGGAGAAGCTCGCCGAAGGTCGGGGACGGCCGGGGAGCTCGGGGCGGCGCCGGTCCTGGGCGGAGGAGGCCGGGGCGGCACTGGGCGCGGGCGGCCGGGGCAGATCCGGCCGCGGCGGCGCCGGACGAGGCGCGGGCGGGCGGCGGCTCCGGCCGATGGGGAAGGCGCGCGGAGGGCGCGACAACGAGCAAAGGGCGGCGGCACGCCGGGCGGCGGCGGGCGCGGCGGCGCCGGGGCGGTGGAGGCGGCAACCGCGGCGGCGCAACGCCGGCGGCGGCCAGGCAGGGCGCGGGGCACGGGCGGGCAGACGGGCCAGACGGCGCGCGGCGGCGCGGGCCCCGCGGGCCGGCTGCGGGCCGGGCGGGCCGCGGGCAGCGGACGGCGGCGGCGGCCACGCGGCGTCTCCTGATTGGGCGTGGGGGCGGGTGGACGTGTCTGGCCGCCGGGCGGACATGTCCGGCGGCGCGAGGAGGGAGAGGACTAGGGTTAGGGTGGATTCATCCGCGAATTTGGAAGGGGGATGCATTTATATAGGTAGAGGGAGCTAGGAGAGTTCAAATGAGGTGCGGTTTTCGGCCACGCGATCGTGATCGAACGACCGAGAGCATGGAGGGGAGTTAGATGGGTTTTGGGCCACTTTGGAAGGGGTGTTGGGCTGCAACTCAAAGAGGCTTTTACGGTTACCCGGTTAACCGTTGGAGTATCAAACGACCTCCAAATGGCACGAAACTTGACAAGCGGTCTACCGGTGCTATACCAAGGCCGCTTGGCAAGAGTCGGTCCATTCCGAGAAAGTTTAACACCCACTCACAACGAGAGACAAAAGGGGGACGCCGGAGGACATAGGAGTGCCGGATTGCAAAACGGACAACGGGGAAAAGGACCGGATGCATGAGATGAACACGTATGCAATGCAATGCACATGATGACATGGTACGAAATGCATATGATGACATGGCAAAGACGGCGAATAACTGGCGGACACCTGGCGTTACAGCCATGGCCGACTCTTCAATGAAGACCGAGCTCCGAGTAGACGCCTCCGGGAAGGTGCTCACTTCGGCTCCCAAGACGCCGGCTGGAGACTCCAACGACGCCCATACCAGAACGACAACAAGAGCAAGGCCCCTATGCCGCCTTCCACCAGTCGGCAAGTGTCCACAGTCGAAGACGAACAGCCCGAAGGGCGGCCCGCGCCCAGGAAGCATAAGGGCGGCAGGCTGGCTTGGCAGCCGGCTTTCTCCTACGAGCAAGCCCTTGATGCCCCCTGCAAGTTCCACAGCGGCGCGAAGGCGTCCAACCACATGACTCGGAAATGCCATTGGCTCACGCGAATCTCCAAAGGCGAAGGGCTGGTGCCGCCTACGCCTGCTGGCCGGCCGCCTTCAGCCCCCCAGCAGCCGGCCGCTCGCCAGCGGCCGGGGCTGTTCAAGACGAGTTCCCTGACGAGCATGCCGCCTACGTCGTCTTTACAAGCCATCCTGAAGACCGGCACAGCCGGCGCCGACAGCACCAAGAGGTCAACGCGGTTGCCTCCAACAACCCTGAGTTCATGCACTGGTCGGAGAAGCCTATCAGCTGGAGCCGGGCCGATCACCCAGAGATGATGCCGTCTCCCGGCTCTTATGCCTTGGTTCTTGACGCTACCCTCGCAACAGAAAGGCGAGCTGCCCATTTCTCCCGCGTGCTGATAGATGGCGGGAGCAGCATCAACATACTGTACCGTGACACCATGGAGAAGCTGAACATCAAGACGAGGCAGCTCATGCCTAGTCGGACAGTGTTCCATGGCATTGTACCTGGCCTGTCCCGCTCACCAATTGGCAAGATCAAGATAGATTTTCTGTTTGGCGATAAGGATCATTTCCGCCGAGAAGCAATATGGTTTGAAGTAGTGGATCTGGAGAGCCCTTACCACGCATTGCTTGGACGACCTGCTCTGGCCAAGTTCATGGCTGTGCCCCACTATCTTACCTCAAGATGAAGATGCCGAGTTCCAAGGGCATCATTATCGTAGCCGGAGACTACAAGAAATCCTCTGAGTGTGCGGTAGCAAACAGCCGACTGGCCGAGTCCCTTGTGATTGCTGAAGAGAAAAAGATGCTGGATCGAGTTGTGGCCATGGCCGGCAAGCAGCCGGCCCTGTCCCCCGACCCCAAGGAATATGATGCTCAAGGTTCTTTCTAGCCAGCCAAAGAAACAAAGAAGAACCTTTGGACCCGGAGCACCCGGAGAGGCACGCGGTCGTGGGCACCGGCCTTGACAGCAAATAGGAAAGCAAGCTCGTCGATTTCCTCTGTGAGAATCGGGACATCTTCGCATGGTCTCCCAAAGACATGCCGGATGTCCCGACGGATTCCGCCGAGCACAAGCTACATGTCCGATCTGACGCCAAGCCGGTCAAGCAGCCCTTGCGCCGCCTGTCAGAAGAGAAGAGAAGAGTTGTCGGAGAAGAAATAGCCCGGCTTCTAGCAGCCGACTTCATTATGGAGGTGTTCTTCCCAGAGTGGCTTGCCAACCCGGTCCTGGTGTTGCAGAAAAACAAGCAGTGGCACATGTGCATTGACTACACCAGCCTCAACAAAGCCTGCCCCAAAGATCCCTTTGCTCTGCCAAGGATTGATCAAGTGATAGACTCCATAGCCGGATGCGAGCTGTTGAGCTTCTTGGATGCTTACTCAGGCTACCACCAGATAAAGTTGGATCCGGCTGATCGACTAAAGACCACCTTCATCACACCATTCGGAGCTTTCTACTACTTGAATATGGCATTCGGCTTGAGAAATGCTGGTGCCACTTTTTAGCGTTGCATGCAGAAATGCCTCCTCAAGCAGCTCGGCAGAAATGCCCACGTCTATGTAGACGATATTGTGGTGAAGATGGAGAAGCGCGGCACCTTGCTGGAAGACCTCAGAGAGACATTTGAAAACTTGCGCCGATTTCAGATCAAGCTCAACCCCGAGAAATGCGTGTTCGGAGTGCCAGCCGGCCAGCTTCTAGGCTTCCTGGTCTCCGAACGCGACATCGAATGCAACCCAGTGAAGATCAAGGCCATAGAGAGAATGGAGATTCCTACCAAGCTACGAGACGTCCAAAATTTACCGGATGCCTGGCCTCCCTGAACCACTTCATCAGCCAGCTCAGAGAAAAAGCTCTCCCCCTCTACCGACTCATGAAGAAGTCCACTCACTTCGAGTGGAACGACCAAGCAGACCAAGCTTTTCACGAGCTAAAGAAGATGCTGACCACGCCGCCTGTCTTGGCGGCGCCGACTGAGAAAGAGCCCATGCTCCTTTACATTGCTGCCACTAGCTGGGTGGTCAACACTGTCATCGTGGTTCAATGCCCAGAAGAAGGCCAGGCTCAGTTAGTCCAGAGGCCGGTATACTATTTGAGTGAAGTGCTGTCCACCTTGAAGCAGAACTACCCACACTATCAGAAGATGTGCTATGGTGTGTACTTCGCCGCCAAGAAGCTCAAGCCCTACTTTCAAGAGCACCCCATCACGGTCGTATGTACTGCCCCGCTCGCCGAGATCATAGGCAGCTGGGATGCATCCGGCCGGGTGGCAAAATGGGCCATTGCGCTGGCTCCTTACACAATCTTCTACCAGCCTCGCACCGCCATCAAGTCCCAGGCATTGGCCGACTTCCCTGTCGACTGGACCGAGACCCAGTACCTACCGACGGCCCCCGACTCCACTCATTGGCGGATGCACTTCGATGGATCCAAGATGCGCACCGGCTTGGGAGCCGACATCGTCCTCACCTCTCCCAAAGGCGACAAACTCAGATACACATTGCAAATCCATTTTGCCGCCTCCAACAATGTGGACGAGTACGAGGCACTCATACACGGGCTCCGACTAGCCAAAGAACTGGGCATCCGCCGGATCCTGTGCTATGGTGACTCGGATTTGGTAGTCCAGCAATCATCTGGCGACTGGGACGCCAAGGACGCAAACATGGCGAGCTACCGCTTCCTCGTTCAGCAACTCAGCGGATATTTTGAAGGATGCAAGTTCCTCCATGTGCCACGGGCCGACAACGAGCAAGCACATGCCATGGCACGAATAGGCTCCACCCGACAAGCTATACCAACCGGCGTCTCTCTCCAACGTCTCCTCAAGCCATCTGTCAAGCCATCTCCAGAATCTGATTCCATCTTCGTGCCGCCTAACCCCGACACAGTCGGATCCGGCTCAGGGACTTCGACAGGCGGCTCAAGGACTACTATAGTCGCACCCGGCCCGGGGAGTTCAGAATCCGGCCCGGGGACTACTGCAGTCGGCTCGGGGACTGCATCGACACAACAGGCGGTGGCCGACTCCAACTCTTCACCAGCCAGCTCACCCGCCCGGGTCAGAGTAGCCGTTTTGACAGTAGAAGAAGTCACAGCTCCATCATGGGCCCAGCCCATCCTCAACTTCCTGGTAAACAGAGAGCTACCGACTGACGAGATCTCGGCAAGACAAGTCCAACACCGAGCCGGGGCATACACAATAGTGAATCGAGAGCTCGTTAGGCGCAGCGTCACTGGAGTCTTCCAGCGTTGCGTCGACTAGAGAAGGGCATAGCAATCCTCAAGGACATCCACCAAGGCGAATGCAGCCACCACAGGGCCTCAAGATCACTCGTCACTAAATCTTTCCGTCATGGATTCTTCTGGCCAACTGCTTTGGATGACGCCAAGGAATTAGTCAAACACTGCAAAGGGTGCCAAGTCCTCAGCTCCAAGCAACACCTGCCGGCTTATGCACTCAAGACCATCCCCCTAACTTGGCCCTTTGCCGTCTGGGGACTGGACATGGTGGGCCTATTCAAGACGGCGCACGGCGGCATGACACATCTGCTCGTCGCGGTGGACAAATTTACCAAGTGGATTGAAGCGAAGCCGATCAAGAAACTGAATGGGCTGACTACCGTGACATTCATCGCAGATATTACAACCCGGTATGGCGTACCACACAGCATCATCACCGACAACGGCATGAGTTTTGCCAAGAGAGCACTGGCACGTTTCTGCGCGACACAGGGCATCTGACTGGACTTAGCGTCCGTTGCCCACCCGCAGTCAAACGGCCAAGTCAAGCGAGCAAACGGCCTCATCATCTCCGGCATCAAGCCCCGATTGGTCATGCCACTGGAGCGTTCGGCCGGCTATTGGCTCGACGAGCTGCCGGCCGTTCTCTGGAGCTTGCGCACTACCCCAAACAAGTCAACCAACTTCACCCCTTTCTTCCTTGTATATGGTGCCAAGGCTGTCATCCCAACTGACATTGAGTTCGACTCACCTCGGGTCACCATGTACATGGAGGCGGAGGCCAAGGAAGCGTGAGAAGACATCATCGACCTGCTGGAAGAGGGCCGGCTATTACCCCTCAGCCGGTCCGCCATCTACCTGCGGGGTCTACGCCGTTACCACAGCCGGAAGGTCAAGCCAAGATCCTTCCAAGAGGGTGATCTTGTGCTCCGGCTGATCCAACGAACAGCCAGCCAGCACAAGCTCTCGGCCCCTTGGGAAGGCCCATTCGTCATCAGCCGGGATTTAGGCAACGACTCCTACTACCTGATCGACGCGCAGAAGCCGAAGGCACGCAAGAGAGATGATTCCGGCAAGGAGTCGGAACGACCATGGAATGCCAATCTCCTCCGAAGATTTTACAGTTAAAATGCAGTATGTATTTGTATTAAGTAAGAGACAACGGGCCCCCCAAGGAGCACTCGGGGACTACCCTCTTTTATCTATGAATGATGAGTATCATGCCTATGATTATGTTACTACATTTGTTTTCTCGTCCGGCACCGGGTTCGATTAGTCGGCCCGGGGACTTGCCGCCTTGAGTTATATTTAAGTTCTACCTACAGTCAGACAAGTAGTGTGCCGGCACCCAAGCCCTCTCTTTTCGAAAGTTGCAGCTCGAAGAATCGACTATCCGGCTGGCAAGAGCCAAAGGCAGGAAAGGATGCCCACATGAAAAACGGCTAAGGATTAACGAACTTATATAACACAAGCCGGCCTCCCACCCCGCCAACCGGCTGTCAGAGCAGCCGGCCGCCCGACTTCCCATTCACTTTGCTACAATCTAAGAAAGCTTGAGTACTTGTCCTCCCAAAACGGCCAAGCCCTTCCCCAGCCACAGACTGCAGAGCAGCTGTCCGGCTGGGAAGGCGGTGACCAAGGGAGGGCGGCAAAGGAAACAGCCAAAAGATGAAAAGAAAATATGAATGGAAGCCAATCACGTGCATGATTATATTTACACAAAAGGCCTTCGAACGGCCAGCATTCAACATAGTTTGAATACACCCCCAGTGGGTGGAACTGCGTAAATTTAATTAAAGTTGTTCAAAGAGTAACGAGCAGGAAAGCAAAGACGGTGAGTCAGACCAAGGGAGCAACAGGCGAGTCGGGCAGGTTGGTGGAGATGGCAGTGCTGGCTGGAGGAGTGGCCGGCCGACGAGTCTTGGCTTGATCGTCACCTGTTGCAGGCAGCGCGCTCGCACGCGCCTCGTTGCTGGAAGCACGATCAGGCTGAGGCTGGCTGGTCGCTCCACCGTCTGGCACAGTGTCTTCACCATCCTCCTCCTCTTCCTCTTCGCCCTCGTCACTGGAATCGATCTCCTCCGCTGAGTCTTCACCATCCGCCGGGTTCAGCCCGAACCACTCCTCCGGCTGAGCGACGCCGTCTTCATTTACCTCAGGGGCAAAGGCGCTGGTGTCGGTGTAGTCGACGATCGCCGAGGCTTGCTGGATGATGGCCGGCCGCACCGCCTCCAGCTCCTCGTTAGCCTCCTGCCGCCAGGTGCTCAGCTGGGCCAAATTCAGCCCAGGCTACCAAGCCCGGCCGAACTCTAGCGCCCGCCTAGCGCCGGACCGAGACACAGAGGCCTTCCAGGCCTCGAAGCGGCCGACTGCTACCTCCAGCCAGTCGGCAGTCCGACTAGAGGTGCGGGGAACCACCTCGCCGGGCCAGAGGGCAGCCAGCACCTGCGCCCCAACACGCTGAAGATGGCGGAGCATGCGGTAAGCCGGCTGGAGGCGGGCTTGAATCGCCAGAAGCTGTTCCTCAAGCGACTGGCCAGCATCCGGTGCGATCTCAACCCTAGCCTGCCCTCGGGCCTCACGGTGAGCCTCGATGGCTTGGTTGGCGGCAACGGAGTAACCAGGGCAGTAATTTGCACAAAGAAGAAAGAAGTAGAACAAAGTCAGAAGACAGACCAGATGACTGGGGGCGAGCAAAGGGACGAAGAAGAAGGCGGCCTACCGTCAATCAAATCTTCAATCCGGCCATAACCTTCGCTCAGCGCCTGCTTCGCCTCGGCCCAGCTTGCCGCCTCGGTCTCATATTCGGCTTTGAGGGCGGCCTCGCTATCCTGCACCGTCTTCAAGGCCGCCTTGTGGCTCTCCTCCTGGTCGGCCAGTTTTTTGACGAGGCGGTCACGTTCTTGAGCCAAGGCGTTGCACTCGGCTTCCTTGGCGCGAAGGGCGGTCTGGGCCCCGTCTAGCTGCTCCCTCAAGTCAGCATTATCCCCTGCAGATATGAAGAAGAAGAAAAACACAATAAGGAAGAAGCCATCAGGAAAGATCCGACCCGACTGCTCAGCAGTCGGCCCGAATCTCGGGGACTACAGCCAGTGGGTGCGCTGACGCGCCCCCACATGAGATAAAAAATTGAAGCACTTACTCCGGCTCTTCGTGAGATCAGCGGTCTTCTGATTCATCTCCCGGGCCTAGGAGTTGAAGGTCGCCACGTGGAGGTTGTGATAGTCCTGCAAATAGGACAAAGGTGCGAATAAAAACAAGACATCAAGCAAAGTCTACTAAGAAGTTCCAAGCCGCCTGCTCAGCAGCCGACTCGGAACTCGGGGGCTACACCCAGTGGGTGCGCTGACGCGCCCCCTCGGAAGAAATCAAGAGCGATCGACGAGAAGACTCACCCGAATGGCCGACCGCGTTGCAAGAATCCCTTGAGTATACCGCTTCAGCGCAGCGACCTGGGACTGAAGCCGGCTCCGGACGTCCTGCGCCACCACATTCAGCACGGCTGTCCCACCGCTCGGCGTCCACCTTGGCGAGCGGACGCTGGCCATCTCCAGATCCTGGGCCAATGAGCTGGAGCCCGCGGCCTTCTGCGGGTCCGGCTTTGAAGTCGCCTTCCCTGCACTCCGACGAGACGGAGACGGGACCACAATATCCACCCTCACAGTCGGCTCGCCTCCAGCCGGCTGCTCAGGCGGCGCCTCAGGCCGGCCGCCTTGGCCCGTTCCAGCCAACGATGGCGGTACCGCCTCTCCCTCCGGGACGACTGTGTCACCCTTCTCCCTCTCCATCGCCGGCTGGTCGTGGCCGGCTTCCTCTGGCGGGGGCACTGGGATATCGGGGGCCATGGTGCGGAGGGGGATGATGAGCTGTGGAGGCTGGCTACGCAGGGCCTCCGCCGCCCTCTCCACGGCCGCGGCCTCCGCTTGAGCCTTCGCCGTCGCATCGGCCCGCGCCTCTGCCAACTCCTCCGTCGTCTCCTGAGCCGCCCTCTGCTCCTCCGCCTCCCGCTCCTCCCACGCCTCCCGTGCGTTCTGCTCCATCGCCGCTAGGAGTTCGGCACGGGGATCCATGCGGCGAGCGCTCGTGGACCCTCCCGCCCCTCCGACTACGGAGGCGGTAGTGGCCCGCTCGAGAGGAAGCGGAGCCCTGTTTGATAAGTCGAGAAAAGGCTAAGAAGAATGCCAACCGAAGAGAAAAAAGAAAGGCGTGAGAGAATTGACACTTATGCCGAAACTGCCTGTGGCTGCTTCACCACCTTGCGGAAGCGGTCTGCCTTCGCGGCCGCCTCGTCCCGTTTGGTCGCCGCCGCAAAACCCTTGGGCTTCTTTGGCCGACTGCCGAAGAGGGCCGGTGCGGCGCGGCGTTTCTACATGCCACCCCGAACAGCCGGCGCGACAGACGAGCCCGCGCCTTGATGATCGGATACCGGCTGGCGGTGCGGAATAGCTTCGGCCTCGTCATCATCCGGCCAGTCCTCGAAGCCGGCGGTGAGCCCGGAGCCGCCTGCCTCGCCGCCTCCCCCTACGGCGTTGTCGTCTAGGGCGGCCGCCCCCAAGTCGGGATCGTCCAAGTCGTCCGTCGCACGGTCGGGGACAAACTGGCGCTCCGCCCCCGCGGCTTTGGCCGCCGGATGAAGGAGGGGGTTTTGATTACAAACAAGCCGACTAGTCAGGAGCCAACCAGTGAGAACTCGGCAACAAGAGAAGAAGAAAAGAAGGAAAGCTTACCATAGGCGGGGGATTGGCGCGAGAATACGGCTCCTTGCTGAACCGCCACTCCTCGGTGAGCTTGCAGTTGGCGATATAATTCACCATGTAAGATACCTCGTCATGACGCATCTGCTTGGTGCTTAGCCGACTTGGGTCGAAACGACCGCTCATCTGACAAATCATGTGAGGGCGGCCTTGGAGCGGGAGCACCCGGCGCTCCACGAAGGCGGCTATCAGGTCGGACCTGGTCAGGCCTTCCGACTGGACCAGCACCCGGAGCCGGGCAACGGCGCCAGTCCCAGCCGGAGTCAGTGACCTGGCTCGGTAGGACCATGAAGGCCGCCTCCCAGCGGGCGGGCCGGCTACGTAAGCCGGCAGATTGACTAAGTCGCCTTGCGGAGCGACGTTCTTCACATAGAAGTAGGATTTCTGCCAGAGCTTCACCGACTGGATCAGCGCGATGGACGGAAATGGGTTCTCGCCCATCGGTCTTCGCACGGCGATGAAAGCACCGCATGGAGCAGGCACGCCTGCAATGACGGTGCCAAGCTTGGACTGGAAGAATTCCCCCCAGAGTTCAAGGGTGGGGAGGATGCCAAGGAAGCTGACGAAGGCCGACAGCAGCACCACCGTGTTTGGAGTAAGGTGGTGCGGCTGAAGGTTATAGAACTCGAGGAAGGAGCGGAAGAAACCACTCACCGGTAGGCCGACGCCGCGCAGGCAGTGCGAGTGGAAGTTTACCCACTCGTCCTCCTCCGGCGCCGGCCAGATCTCCCTCTCCGGCGCAAGACGAACCCGCACATAATCTTTGCCCGGCACGCGCCGCGTCTTGCGGAGGAAGTCGACGTGGTCCTCATGGACGTTGGAGCCATCCCAGGAGCTAGACCGCGCCATGAGGACAAAGAAGCGACAGGAAAAGCGCGGCGGCGGAGGGCGCGCGGTTCAGCCGCGGCGGAGCTACGGCGCGCCGGGAAGATTGGCGGAGGGGTGGCGCGGCGGCGAGGAGCTGCGGCGACAGAGAGGAGGAAGAAGAGGACGAAAATGGCGGAGCGAGGGCGAGCGAGTGAGCGTCTGCCGCTCCCCCTCCTCCCCCTACTTATAGCCTTGTGCGGTGAAGCCGAGGAGGCGAGGCGTGGGATTAACTGCGCCCACTCCCCCACGCCCCGCGATTATTGCGCCTTGACGGCGTGCGGAAACTGTTGTCGGAAGGCGAGCGGCCCGTTCGGGCCGCAGAATATCCGCACTTGGGCCAAGGCATGAAAGTGGCGGGCCCCGGACTGCGGTGACGTCCCGTCATGCGCGTGGGTTGGCAGGCCCTTCCAGCCGAAGGGTGCCATGTGGCACGCGGGCGGTGGGCAGCTAGCCCGCAGCCAGGCTTGTGCGCCAGCTGGTTCCCGCCTTCAGACTTCAAATAGTCCTGCCGAGACGGCGCGCCTGCGCAAAGCCGGCTCCTAGCTGCCGGCTCTTCAGGATAGGAAGCTGATTGAGCTTCTCGTTCCCCTTTCAGCCACGAAGCCCAACCAGCTTCGGGGACTACTATCAGAGTGAATGACCACGGGTAGCCTAGACGGCTCCCCCTAGCTCTTCAAAAAAAATAATAACACGCCGATCGAGCCTTCAAGCACCCAAGGCATAGGGCCGCCTTCCCCTGGCCGGCTGCCTCACAGGCCGACTACCGGAAGGCGGCCTGGCCCTAAACTCTCATGAAGAAAGACACCGGTAGGCCGACTCCAAGAAGCCGGCCACGAGAAGACCGACTCCGAGAGGCCGGCTCCCGGCAGGCGGCCAAGATCGTGCCCTCAAAGTCTGCACCCCTATAACGGCGATGAGAAGGGGCATGGCAACAGTGAAGCCTGCCACCCCCGAATCTCGGAGCACGCATGGCTACAGTACGCCGTACAGGGCAGCCATGACCCGTCCAGCGTGGCACTGTTGCCATGCTGATCATGACGCACCCACGACAGGCTGTCAGTACGGCCCGCAGGCGGCGGGCCCCTTCGGTTAGAGAGACACCCGAAGGCGGCCATGCCTCCCTCAGTCGGCCTGGGATGCAGCCGGCTCCCAACGGCCGGCTCGCTCCCTTCCTCGAAGTATGCGCACCATTAAGGAGACAAGTCGAGGTAAGGCTACAGTGAGAACCCGTCAGGTGGCGGCACTGTAGCCATGCTTACCCCGAGAAAGCCCTCGTCATCAAGAGTGAGGCAACAGTAACTAGCCCCCGATAGGACCCACAAGCGGTGGGACCATCCTGTCGACGAAGGGGCCGGCAGCCGGCGGGACCCACCAGTCGGCGGGCCCCAGCGGCCGGCGGAGAAGCCGGCAAGCGTAGACACTGACGGCTAGGGCCCACGCCCAGCTGGATTACCATTGTACCCCTAGGGGGTAGGCCTATATAAACCCCCAGGGCACCCATGCAAAGGGTTGGATTCTGATAGTTTTAGACACAACATTGAGGGGAGAAGAGAGCTAGCCTTGCCCTCCTTCTTCCTCTCGCCGAACAGCTCAAGGAGCCTCTTGTAGCCACTTGTTGATCTAGTGATCATGCGGAGACCCCGCAGAGCAGGACTAGGGGTGTTATCTCCACGGAGAGCCCCGAACCTGGGTAAGATCCGCCGGCGTGCATGTCTTCGCCTCATCCCGTTTCCAGGCACCGGCGATGTCTTATTGGCTCCCACAATGATAAGCCACCCATTGGCATATGTCGCACCTACCACCCGACAAGCAGCTTCTCCAAGGTCTTTCATAGAAAACTCTTCTTCAGGCATCCCTTTATGCTATCTAGAAATTCTATATCATTTCCAATCAACAATATGTCATCTACATATAAGATTAGAAGTGTTACAGAGCTCCCACTCACTTTCTTGTAAATACAGGCTTCTCCAAAAGTCTGTATAAGACCATATGCTTTGATCACAGTCTCAAAACGTTTATTCAACTCTGAGAGGTTTGCACCAGTCCATAAACGGATCGCTGAAGCTTGCACACTTTGTTAGCACCCTTTGGATCTACAAAACCTTTCGGTTAGATCATATACAACTCTTCTTCTAGATATCCATTCAGGAATGCAGTTTTGACATCCATTTGCCAAATTTAATAATCATAAAATGCAGCAATTTCTAACATGATTCAGACAGACTTAAGCATCGCTACGGGTGAGAAAGTCTCATCGTAGTCAACTCTTTTAACTTGTCGATAACCTTTCACAACAAGTCGAGCTTTGTAAACAGTAACATTACCATCTGTGTCGGTCTTCTTCTTAAAGATCCATTTATTTTCTATGGCTTGCGATCATCGGGCAAGTCCACCACACTTTGTTCTCATACATGGATCCCATCTCAGATTTCATGGCCTCAAGCCATTTCGTGGAATCTGGGCTCATCATCGCTTCCTCATAGTTTGTAGGTTCATCATGGTCTAGTAACATGAATTCCAGAATAGGATTACCATACCACTCTGGTGCGGATCTTACTCTGGGAGACCTACGAGGTCTGGTAGTAACTTGATCCGAAACTTCATGATCATGATCATTAGCTTCCTCACTAATGTAGGAATCACTTGAACTGATTTTTGTGATGAACTACTTTCCAATAAGGGAGAAGGTACAGTTACCTCATCAAGTTCTACTTTCCTCCCACTCACTTCTTTCGAAAGAAACTCCTTCTCTAGAAAGTATACATTCTTAGCAACAAAGATTTTGCTTTCGGATCTGTGATAGAAGGTGTACCCAACAGTTTCCTTTGGGTATCCTACGAGACGCACTTCTCCGATTTGGTTTTGATCTTATCATGTTGAAGCCTTTTCACATAAGCATCGCAGCCCCAAAATTTAAGAAACGACAACTTTGGTTTCTTGCCAAACCATAGTTCATAAGGCGTCGTCTCAACGGATTTTGATGGTGCCCTATTTAAAGTGAATGCAGCCGTCTCTAGAGCATAACCCCAAAACGATAGCGGTAAATCAATAAGAGACATCATAGATCGCACCATGTCTAATAAAGTACGGCTACGACGTTCGGACACACCATTTCACTGTGGTGTTCGAGGTGGCGTTAATTGTGAAACTATCCCATGTTGTTTCAAATGAAGACCAAACTCGTAACTCAAATATTCTCCTCCACGATCAGATCGTAGAAACCTTATTTTCTTGTTATGATGATTTTCCACTTCACTCTAAAATTCTTTGAACTTTTCAAATGTTTCTGACTTATGCTTTATTAAGTAGATATAACCATATCTGCTCAAATCATCTGCGAAGGTAAGAAAATAACGATACCCACCATGAGCATCAATACTCATTGGACCGCATACATCGGTATGTATTATTTCCAACAAGTCAGTAGCTCGTTCCATTGTTCCGGAGAATGGAGGTTTAGTCATCTTGCCCATAAGGCACGGTTTGCAAGCACCAAGTGATTCATCATCAAGTGATTCCAAAAGTCCATCAGTATGGAGTTTCTTCATGCGCTTTACACCGATATGACCCAAACGGCAGTGCCACAAATAAGTTGCACTATCATTATGTAACTTCAATCTTTTGGCTTCAACACTATGAATATGTGTATCACTACTATTGAAATTCAACAAAAATAGACCACTCAGCAGGGGTGCATGACCATAAAAGATATTACTCATATAAATAGAACAACCATTATTCTCCGATTTAAATGAATAACCTGCCTCGCATTAAACAAGATACAGATATAACGTTCATGCTCAACGCTGGCACCAAATAAAATTATTTAGGTCTAAAACTAATCCCGATGGTAGATGTAGAGGTAGAGTGCCAACCGCGATCACATCGACTTTGGAACCATTCCCCACGCGCATCGTCACCTCGTCCTTAGCCAATCTCCGCTTAATTCGTAGCCCTTGTTTCGAGTTGCAAATATGAGCAACAGAACCAGTATCAAATACCCAGGCGCTACTGCGAGCATTAGTTAAGTACACATCAATAACATGTATATCAAATATACCTTTCACTTTGCCATCCTTCTTATCCGCCAAATACTTGGGGCAGTTTCGCTTCAAGTGACCAGTCCCTTTGCAGTAGAAGCACTTAGTTTCAGGCTTAGGTCCAGACTTGGGTTTCTTCTCTTGAGCAACAACCTTTTTGTCGTTCTTCTTGAAGTTCCCTTTCTTTCCTTTGCCCTTTTTCTTGAAACTAGTGGTCTTATTGACCATCAACACTTGATGCTCCTTTTTGATTTCTACCTCCGCGGCCTTTAGCATTGCGAAGAGCTCGGGAATAGTCTTGTTCATCCCTTGCATATTATAGTTCATTACAAAGCCTTTATAGCTTGGTGGCAGTGATTGAAGAACTCTGTCAACGACACAAAACTGGAAGATCAACTCCCAGTTGAGTCAAGTGATTATGATGCCCAGACATTTTGAGTATGTGTTCACTGACAGAACTATTCTCCTCCATTTTGCAGCTGTAGAACTTGTTGGAGACTTCATATCTCTCAACTTGGGCATTTGCTTGAAATATTAACTTCAACTCTTGGAACATCTCATATGCTCCATGACGTTCAAAACGTCTTTGAAGTCTCGATTCTAAGCTGTAAAGCATGGCACACTGAACTATCGAGTAGTCGTCAGCTTTGCTCTACAAGACGTTCTTAACGTCATCAGTAGCATCTGCAGCAGGCCTGGCACCTAGCGGTGCTTCCAGGACATAATTATTCTGTGCAGCAATGAGGATAATCCTCAAGTTACAGACCTAGTCCGTGTAGTTGCTGCATCATCTTTCAACTTAGCTTTCTCTAGGAACGCATTAAAATTCAAAGGAACGGTAGCACAGGCCATTGATCTACAACAACATAGACATGCAAACTACTATCACGTACTAAGTTCATGACAAATTAAAGTTCAATTAATCACATTACTTAAGAACTTCCACTTAGATAGACATCCCTCTAATCATCTAAGTGATCACGTGATCCAAATCAAGTAAACCATGTCCGATCATCATGTTAGATGGGGTAGTTTTCAATGGTGAACATCACTATGTTGATCATATCTACTATATGATTCATGCTCGACCTTTCGGTCTCAGTGTTTCGAGGCCATATCTGCATATGCTAGGCTCGTCAAGTTTAACCCGAGTATTCTGCGTGTGCAAAACTGGCTTGCACCCGTTGTATGTGAACGCAGAGCTTATCACACTGGATCATCACGTGGTGTCTCGGCACGAGGAACTGTAGCAACGGTGCATACTCAGGGAGAACACCTGTACCTTGAAATTTAGTAAGGGATCATCTTTTAATGCTACCGACGTTCAAAGCAAAATAAGATGCATAAAGGATAAACATCACATGCAATCAAAATATGTGACATGATATGGCCATCATCATCTTGTGCTCATGATCTCCATCACCGAAGCATCGTCATGATCTCCAAGGTCACCGGCGCGACACCTTGATCTCCGTCATAGCATCATTGTCGTCTTGCCACCTATTGTTACTATGACTATCGCTACCACTTAGTGATAAAGTAAAAAAAATTACATGGCGATTGCATTGCATACAATAAAGCGACAACCTTATGGCTCCTACTAGTTGCCGATAACTTTGTTACCAAACATGATCATCTCATACAACAATTTATATCACATCATGCTTGACCATATCACATCACAGCAAGCCCTGCAAAAACAAGTTAGAAGTCCTCTACTTTGTTATTGCAAGTTTTACTTGGCTGCTACGGGCTTCTAGCAAGAACCGTTCTTACCTATGCATCAAAACCAGAACGATTTTTCGTCAAGTGTGCTGTTTTAACCTTCAACAAGGACCGAGCGTAGCCACACTCGATTCAACTAAAGTTGGAGAAACAGACACTCACCAGCCACGTATTGGCAAAGCACGTCGGTAGAACCAGTCTCGCGTAAGCGTACGTGTAATGTCGGTCTGAGCTGCTTCATCCAACAATACCACCGAATCAAAGTATGACATGCTGGTAAGCAGTATGACTATTATCGCCCACAACTCTTTGTGTTCTACTCGTGCATATAACATCTACGCATAGACCTGGCTCGGATGCCACTGTTGGGGAACGCAATAATTTCAAAAAAATTCCTACGATCACGCAAGATCTATCTGTGTGATGCATAGCAACAAGAGGGGAGAGTGTGTCCACGTACCTTTGTAGACCGAAAGTGGAAGCGTTTAGTTAACGCGGTTAATGTAGTCGAACGTCTTCGTGATCCAACCGATCCAAGCACCGAACGTACGACTGTCGTGGGGAATGGGAGCACGAGGACCTATGGGGCAGGAGGGCCCCTTCTTGTCCGGCAAGGGAGCGGAGGGCGCACGCAGAGAAGATCGAGGAGAGAGAGCGCGCGGGGGACTTTACCCAGCTTCGGAGCTCTCCGGAGAGATAAAACTCCTACTGCTGCTTTGTGTCTTGTATTCTGTTCTTGCTCGAGAGAGCGGGCGTGGCGTCGAATCAGCCGAACCCCCAAGCTGTGGAACCAAAATTCCGAACCCCCTCTACGTGCACATGGGCCTCCTTTTTATAGGCTAAAGGGGTCACCGACAGGTGGCAGCGTAGAAAAAGGGGTAGAAAGGTAAAAACGCGGGTTGGTACAACTACTACCAACAGTGTCCCCTACCTAACTCTGGCGGCAGGGGGACAATGGCATTTAATGCCCGTCCGGTCGCCCCAACAGTGCAAGGAAACGACCATTGGAGGCGCCACCGATCGCCACGATGGCCTCCTTGTCAGCTTCGCTTGCCACCTCGCACCGCCTTGCTGCACAGCTACCCGCCACGTGCACCAGGAGCGATCTTGTGGCGACACGTCGTCGGGTGTGCTGGAGCGTGGGTGCAGAGTGGCAGCCCTGCCGCGGCAAGCGCCTTGCCGCGGCCTTTATCTTGTCGCACCAGCAAGCTCGCCGCTCGCCGGGCCTTGCCGGGACGCGCGGGGCGTTGCGGCAAGTTTCTTGAAGTGCCTTAGCTGGCCTTCCCGGCAAGCTCCTCTTGCCGGGGCCTTTGTCCTTCCCGGCAAGCTCCTCTTGCCGGGGCCTTGTATTCTTCCCGGCCAGCTTCTTTTGCCGGGGCCTTGGTTGGCCTTCCCGGCAAGCTCCTCTTGCCGGGGCCTTAGTTTGAGTACTTTGTTCTTGAATGGCATCAAAGTAGCCGTGGAGGATCTTGGCGGACGCCCGGCAAGCCCTGCCGCGGGTCGCTGCGACTGCCCGTGCACAAGTTCGGGATACTAAGGTACCCCTACTTTAGTACACCGACAGGAGCCCCCGGGCGTGGGCCATACACGGTGCTGAGCGCTGTTGGGCCAGGCCCAAAACGGGGCACGGGCACGCGCGGCCTAGGTCCACACTAAATCTGACTCCAAATCCACCGCGCTCTCCTGCAACGGCCCGCGTCAATCGCGGCGTCGTGGGAGAGGACGTGGGTAATACTTAATTCCAGGAAATGCGTAACGTCCGCATCCCCCGTTTATAAGCAGAGGAAACAGGGCCGTTCCTCCATCTTCGCCACTCGCAATTCCTTCCTCCGAAAGCTCCGCCGCTCCCCTCCGCTTCCCAAGCCGAAAGAGAGCAGCGCTCCGCCGCCCCTCGCTGCCGTCGCCGCCGTCGCCCTCGCCTTCCCCCACCGCTTCCGCCATGGATCCGAAGACTGGGAAGGCTGCGAAGGCTGCGAAGTCGTCCGAGGCGCTGCAGCTTGAGGCGCTGCGCAAGAAGCGAGTGCTTTTCCTCCCTGAGCTCACCCCGAATGCGCCGCGGGAGGAGTTCTACCTCTTCTGGTCGACGGAGACGCGGGCGCATCCGCGCACGCAGGTGCTTTCCGCTGAGGCTTCCAAATCAAAGAAGTGCCCCGTAGGTTACTACTTCTTTCCTGTGTTCTTCTATTGCGGGCTCTGCCCGCCTTTTTCCGATTTTTTCTGCGACATCATGAACACCTACGGGTTTCATCTTCTTGACTTCACCCCAACGCCGTTCTGACAATGGCAGTTTTCGCACACCTCTGCGAGAACTTTGTTGGCATCCTCCCCAATGTCGCTCTTTTTCGTCATTATTTCTCCCCCCGGGCCGAGAAAGGGGAGCCACTGGCTGGCGGAATCGCCTGGACCTCCCGGATCGGCATGAAGGAGGTGTACTTGACAGGCGAGCTCCGCAGCAAGTGGGACGAGTGGAGGGCGGAGTGGTGCTGGATCTGTGATGCCAATCCGCAGCCATTCACCAAACTGCGCCAGACCCGGGTGGTGCGCGGCGGAGACTGGAGCGCTCTGTCACCGGACGACGCCAAGCTGAAGATTGCCACCACCCGAATTCTCAGGCTCAGGCATGCCAGACTCACAGCAAGGGCGGTTGGCGCGGATTTCCTTCGCCGTTGCATCGCCCCTCTGCAGAAGAGGGGGAGGCCCGCCTAGTTGTTTGGCGGCCCGGGGGATATCATGAGGCTGCATCCAGGCCTCAACTTCAACTTCACCGTTCTGGAGCTTGACGGGATGCTGAGGGAGTTGTTCAAGCATGACGCCATCCACCCAGAATGGTTCAAGTTGCCGTAGGGCGTCGTCCCCTTGTGCAACAACTCCCAGCGCGATCGCATCTGCGCAATGATGCCAGAGTGCGACTCGCATGGGATAAGTGCAACTTGGATAGAGCCCGCCGTCGAGGTCGTGCAGCAATTCTTCGATAACTTGACGGAGGTAGCAGTCAACTCTGACGAGCAGAAGCTTCTCACCCGTGCCACCACCGACAATGAGATGGTGTACATCGCCACTAGGGCCGAAGAGGCGGCAGCAGCCGCTGCCGCGGGCGAGTTTGGCTTCACGTTGGTGGAGGCGGAGGCGGCAAGTCTCGCCGATCGGGAAGAGCTTGTCGAAGAGGCCGCTGGTGAGGGGGAGCCCGAGCCGAAACGAGCGAGCCCGCCGGGGGCGCGAGCGGCCAGCCGTCTTCGAGCAGCTTGCCGCAGGCGGAGCCCCCAGCACAGCCCCAATTCCAACCGAGAAGGCGCCTCCGTCGAGTTGGAGATACGGCAGAGGAGCAGGCCGGCCAGCAACCGCGGCGCCGTGGGACACGCTCCACCGCGGCAAGTACCGTTGCCGCGGGAGGGTCCCAGGCTGTGCCGGCAACTGAGGCGGGGTCTTCCCGGGCCGCCACGCCCGATCCTGCCGCAGCCCCCGGCAAACGCCGAAGGGAGCCCACTCCTCCGTCACACCGTGCAGAGAGGGTGCCGGACTTCGACCTCTCCGCGCTGAGCTCCGATGAGGATGAAGAGGAGGAGGAGGAGGAGTGAGGCTTTTTTCTCACTGTTCTTGATTTTCTTTGATCCTTGTTATTGTTTGTCTTGTATCTAATTTGCTTCCCTCTGAATTCCTGTTCTATTCCAGGACTCTGGCGGAGAGAGCGGCGAAAAGGGCAAGGTCCCCGTGGTTGTCATTGAGGACGATCCTACTGTGACGGTAGAAGATACGTCCGAGACCACCTTGACGGACCCGGTTCCTTCTTCTCGCAGCAGCCCCCAGCACAGCCCCCAGCGTAAGTGTTTGGTTCACTTCCCGTTGTGGGGCGCGCACGGGTGCTTCTCCTTTTGCTGGCATCTTGATTGCTGATCCATTCGTGTAGGAGCAGAGCAGGCCCATCAGGGGCAATCAGAAACCGCCCCGGAAGTGTTGTCTGCTTCGACTACGCCGCCAAGGGGCGATTCTCCGACAAGGGAGCGCTCCCCGGTAAGGGATGGAACTAGTGAGCCCTTGGTCATTGAGCCCAGCACAGGTAACCTTCCTTGCCGGAAATCTTCCCTTGGGTCCTTCTTTTTTGGATATTTGCTTGACTTTTCTTTCCTCTCCCTATCATTAGATTCCCCTCTTGTAGACCCGATGGAGATCGAGGCCGCCGGCGGGGAGGGCGCACGCGGCAACACTAAAGATGCCGCCGCTGGCGAGGAAGAGTCCGACGCTGATGAACCCTCCGGCGAGGAAGCCGCCAAGGCTGCTGGCGCGGGAGCCGGCGAGGGATCCGGCGATCGCACTGACGACCCGGAGGACGCAGGAGCGCAAGGCGCTGCACCGTCCGCCGACCCCTCCGCCGCTGATGCAGCGTCGGGCTCCGAGGAGCCCCAGCCAGGTGCATACTTGAAGGCCGGCGAGGGCGTGTACATCAAGCTTCCCGGGGCCTCGAGCTCCAGGTCGCCGGTGGAAGGAGAGGAGTTTGACGGGGAAGTACTCGCTTCTGCTGGGCTGGCAGTGGTTGACAAGCCAAGCGGCAGCGGCGGCGAGTCCGAGGAGGAGCAGCTGCTCCGAAAGCTGGTGTCGCTCTACCGCGCCCGGCAAGCAAAGCTTGAGTCCCGGGAAGCGCTTGTCGCGCGGGCGGGAGTTGACATAGAAAAGCACGCGGAGGAGCTCAAGAGCCACAACCAGGAGGCCCTCCGGTCCATTGCCGAGGAGAGGGTGCAGCTCGACGAGGCGAAGAAGGCGTTCCTCCTGGAGAAGGCTGAAGCCGAAGAGCAGCAGAGGCTCACCGCCGAGGAGCTGTCCAAGCGGGATGGTGAGCTGATACAGAAGAAGGTGAACTTGGACAGCCACGAAGAGGAGCTCGCCGCCCGGGAGCAATCGCTTGGCGGGGCACTCAAGGAGGCAAAGAATGCCTCCGCGGCTGCTGAGGCCGCCAAGAAGGAGTTGGAGGTGAAGGCGACGCAGCTGGAGGCGGACGTGAAAAGGAAGAACGAAGAGCTTGCCGCACTCCAGCGCGAACGCGAGAAGGATGCGCGCGCCCATGGCGATCTGCAAGTTCAGCTCGCCGAGAAGATCAAGGAGCTGAACTCCGCCAAGGACTCGAGCGCTGACCTGGAGCTGAAACTGGCTACCTTGACAGAGACGCTGGACGCCGCCAAGAAGCGAGAAGATGACTTGAGGAAAGATCTCAAGGGCAACGAAGAGCTGCTGACGAGGGCCGCCGAGGCTCAAAACACCTTCAAGGTCACGGTGGAGCTCTGGACGGAGGGCCTCGTCAACATCGCTGCATCCATCGACGAGGAGCTGGCGGAACTGGACTTGGCGGGCTTCGGGTACTCCACCGACGAAAATATCCCGCCCAGCGCCAGGCTCACTCTTTTATTCAAGGGCGTGGCGACGGCCCTCCAGCAACTCCGAGAAAGGATCCCGAAGAAGCTGGCGGACAAGTCGCATGCGATTTGCGCCAAGGTCTTGGAGAAGGTGTTGGTGAAGATACTCTTCCGCAACCCGGGCCTCGACCTCACCCGCGTCCTCAAGAAGCTGCCGGCGAGTGCCGATCTTGAAGAACTCAAAGCCATTGTCGCACCCATCATGGACAAGGTGAATGAGGTCAAGAGGGTTGACAGCGAGCGCGTGGATTAGACCATCTCTCTCCTCCTTTCCTTGTCGCCGTTTATCTAAGTCATGGGAACAATTTAGTCAGTGCCGCAACAAGTTACTTTTGTAATATAACTTTATTCTGGGCAATGCTTGCCATGCTATCTCCTTTACTAGGTCCTTTCTTTGTATGTTCTTACCCTACGCTTTTAGGGAACTTGCCGGCACGGGCACGCTTGCCGCGAGTGCTGAGTGCGGAACATCAGCAGCTTGCTGGCGGTGCCGGAGCACGCTTGCCGCGGGCGCTGAGTGCAGGACATCAGCAGCCTGCTGGCGGTGCCGGTTCCGGCAAGAAACCTTGCCGCAACTAGTTGCAGCGCACTTAAGTTGTTGAGCGGGCTCGAAAACAACGTAAGGGCGCTTAGCGGCTCACTTAAGTTGCTGAGCGGACTCGAAGCAAAGTATGGGCGCTTAGCAGCTCACTTAAGTTGTTGAGCCGACTCGAAACGAAGTAAGGGCGCAACTAGCTACGAGGAGGTTCCTCTGCGCACAGGTTTTCCATACAAAGCAGAATCATTCAAGGAGGATAGCTTAAAATTTTAAGAAAATGATCGTGCTCAAACTTTGGCAACTTAGCTTTTCTGTCGTCTGAGTCCCGGCAAGGCTGTACTTCTTTGAACGACGCTTGGTCCACACCTTCATCCTCTCCTTCCCCCCCCCCCCCGTGAACTTGTGGGCGAAGGGACCTTCTTTTTGAGAAAAAGAAAGAAGAGAAAATAATGGTATTGGGCCTTAAGGCTCGTTATTTCTTACTAGGGATGAGTGCTGCACAAAGTGTCAGGTAAAACATGCAAGAAAGAAAGGATGCATGAAATTTGACAAGATGTGCGGAGCACATGAACTTTATTTATGCACGGGATCTGCGCCCGGCTTTGTACAAAGGGTTACATGCAACAGCGGCAAGGCTTGTACAAAAGTTGGTTGCCGGAACGGATTCCGGCAACTGCGCCTTATGGGTAAAACTTGCGAAGATGCTCTATGTTCCAGGAATTGCTCACCGGAAAGCCGTCTTCGGTCTCAAGGCGGACAGCGCCGGGCCTAGTGACTCGTTTCACCCGATAAGGGCCTTCCCACTTCGGCGTCAACTTGCTGGAATTCTTGGCGGATTGAACACGCCGAAGAACAAGGTCGCCTTCCTCGAAGCTTCTGGCATTAACTTTGCGGCTATGATAGCGACGCAAAGCTTGCTGGTAGTGAGCAGCTCGCACAACAGCCTGAAGACGATCTTCCTCGAGGAGCAGCGCGTCATCTTGGCGCAGCTGCTCTTGCTCAAGCTCATCATAAGCAAGCACTCGAGGTGATCCGTATACGAGTTCCGTGGGGAGAACTGCTTCTGCTCCATAGACAAGAGCAAAAGGTGTCTAGCCAGTGGCTCGATTTGGCGTCGTCCTGATCGACCAAAGAACCACCGGCAGCTCTTCGATCCAACTTCTTCCGCACTTGTGCAGCCTGTCGAAAGTTCTGGTCTTGAGCCCGCGCAGCACTTCAGCGTTTGCCCTCTCCGCTTGACCGTTGCTTCTTGGATGAGCAACAGAAGCGAAGTAGATCTTGGTGCCAAGATCTTGGACGTACTGCATGAAGGTGCGGCTCGTGAATTGTGTGCCATTGTCGGTGATGATCCTGTTAGGGATTCCGAAACGGCAAACAATTGACCTGAAGAACTTGACTGCTGACTGTGCTGTCACCTTCCTCACTGCCTCGACTTCCGGCCACTTTGTGAACTTGTCAATTGCAACGTATAAGTACTCAAAGCCCCCGACAGCTCGGGGGAAGGGGCCGAGTATATCGAGCCCCCAGACCGAAAATGGCCAGGATAAAAGGATTGTTTGGAGAGCTTGAGCTGGCTGATGAATCTGTTTGGAGTGGAACTGGCACGCTTCACACTTGGTTACTTGTGCAGTTGCATCCTGGAGGGCTGTCGGCCAGAAGAAACCTTGCCGGAAGGCTTTGCCGGCAAGTGCTCTTGCGCCAATGTGGTGACCACATATGCCTCCATGTATCTCCGCCAACAGCTCCTGTCCATCTTCCCGGGAAATGCGCTTCAATTTCACTCCGTTGAATCTTTTTCTGTACAGTATGTCATCGACAAACTGGTACATACTTGATTGCCGGGCTACTTTTTCCGCTTTTTCCTGTTCCTCAGGAAGTTCTCCTGTCTGAAGGAAATGGATGATCTGCTGTGCCCATGCCGGAGCTTATTGCTCGACGACAAGGACTAAAGGCGCGAATGCTGCTGCGGGAACATCCGCTTCTAAGGCAAGAATCTGGGATCCTGCCGGAGCGCGATGCTCCCCGGCAAGCGTGTCGGGACACAGCTTGTCAGGAGCGTCTGCTTGAACGAAACAAGCCCTGGGGATTGTCGGAGCAGACTGCTCCTCAGCACTTTTTGCGTTGATCCTGGGGACTTTCTTGGCGGCGGCTCCGGGGAGCTCTACCGGAAAGTAGTCGCCGGCAAACAACTTTCTCTTCTTGTTCTGTCCAGTTGATGGTGTCACAGATGGCCGAGTCAGCTTGAGCACAAAAATCCCTGGTTCCACAGGCAACTTGAGTGCGGCGCACTTTGACAGTCCATCTGCAATGTCATTCTGAGCTCTCGGAACATGCTCCATTTGCAGGCCGTCAAAATGCTCTTCTAGCTTCCTTACTTCATCAATGTAGGCTTCCATCAACGGACTCTGATAATCTTTGTTAACTTGGTGGACGACAAGCTGTGAGTCACTCCTAACAATAAGCTTCTTGATCCCAAGTTCTGCCGCGATCCTGAGTCCGGCAAGCAAGCCTTCATACTCTGCAGTATTATTTGTTGCTTGCTCCTTGGGAAAGTGCATCTGGACCACGTACTTGAGGTGCTCTCCGGTGGGTGTGACAAGTAGTACGCCCGCACCGGCGCCTTGCAGCGAGAAGGCACCATCGAAGTACATGATCCATTCCTTGCTAGCTTCCTTGACAGGGATGCTCCTCTCCGGAGTTCCTTCATCAGGTGTTGGCGTCCATTCTGCTATGAATTCTGCCAATGCTCGGCTCTGGATAGTTGAGGTACTCTCGAACTTGAGGCCAAAGCTTGACAATTCCAGTGCCCACTCGACAATCCTGCCCGTTGCCTCTGGATTCTGCAATATCCTCTTCAACGGAAAGCGAGTGACCACTGTGATCTCATGTGCTTGAAAGTAATGGCGCAGCTTCCTCGAGGCCATTAGGAGGCCGAAGAGCAATTTCTGCACACCAGAGTACCTTGATCTAGCCCCCTGCAGAAGGGAACTGACGAAGTAAACTGGGCGCTGCACCATCTTTTTCTGTTTCTCTTCCTGTGGCTGCGCAGACCCATCCTTGCCGGAACCGAAACTTGCCGGATCAGGGCTTGTCGGGCCAGAGCTTGTCGGAGAAGCCCCCTGCTTGTCGCTGGACTCGCTTGCTGCGGTCGCTGGCTCACCTTCTGCCTCCCTCTCCGCTACTAACGCAGCACTAACCACTTGATTGGTTGCCGCCAGATATAGAAGCAACTTCTCTTGTGGCTTAGGTGTGACAAGTGTTGGAGTATAGGATAGGTATCTCTTCAGGTCCTGCAGCGCAGCCTCCGCTTCCGGAGTCCATTTCATTGGACCTGCCTTTTTCAAAATTTTGAAAAATGGGAGGGCGCGCTCAGCAGACTTAGAGATGAACCTACTGAGAGCAGCAACACAGCCGGCAAGCCTTCGCACATCTTTGACGCGCTTTGGTGCTTCGATTTGCTCAATGGCCTTGATCTTGTCGGGATTAGCTTCAATCCCCCTCTGGGACACAAAGAATCCGAGAAGCTTGCCGGAAGGAACTCCAAACACACACTTCTCGGGATTCAACTTGAGGTTGATCCTGCGCAGATTTGCAAAAGTCTCGTCCAAATCTTGGATCAAAGTCTCTTTGTCCTTGCTCTTGACCACTATGTCATCCATGTAAGCTTCTACATTTCTGTGCAGCTGTGGCTCAAAAGCATGACTGACTACTCTTGCAAATGTTGAACCAGCATTCTTTAGTCCGAAGGGCATTCGTACAAAGCAGTACGTGCCACATGGAGTAATGAACGCTGTTTTCTCTTCATCCTCTTCTGCCATGAAGATCTGATGATATCCTGAATATGCATCAAGGAATGAAAGCAGATCACATCCTGCCGTGGAGTCGACGATCTGGTCAATGCGCGGCAAGGGAAATGGATCCTTGGGACAAGCTTTATTAACATCAGTGAAGTCAATACAAAGTCTCCACTTCCCGTTTGCTTTGCGCATGACTACTGGATTGGCTAACCACGTCGGATGGAGCACTCCTCGGACCAGGCCTGCTGCTTCCAACTTCTTGATCTCCTCTGCAATGAATTCTTGACGCTCTACTGCTTGCTTCCTAACTCTCTGCTTGACGGGCCGCGCGTGAGGACAGACGGCAAGGTGGTGCTCAATTACTTTCCTGGGAACACCGGGGATGTCAGATGGTTGCCATGCAAACACATCGACATTCGCCCGCAGGAAAGCAACGAGCGCGCTTTCCTATTTAGGATCAAGCGTGGCACTGATGGTGAAGGTGCCACCAGTGCCGTCCTCCTTGGCGGCCACTTTCTTGGTCTCTGGTGAAGCTGTCTTTGCCTTCTTGCACTTGCCGGTGGAGCTCGATGGTGCGTCCTCGACGGTAGCGCAGCACTCCGAAGGGGTGCGCTTGCCGGAGTAGGCATCAGAGCTACTCTTGCCGGTCTTGGTCTTCTTCTTCCCCCCGGGAGCTTCAGCGGCAAGTGGTTTGCGTTCTGCTGTGGCTGCTGCTTCCCGGTAGATCTTGTCGGTACAGATGAGTGCATCCTTCTTGTCGCCTTGGACAGAAATGACACTTATCAGACCAGGCATCTTGAGCACATTATAGGCATAGTGAGAGGCTGCCATGAACTTAGCGAGCGCTGGACGGCCAAGTATCCCATTGTAGGGCAATGGGAAATCAGCAACGTCAAATGTGACTCTATCTGTCCTGAAATTCAGCTCGCTGCCAAATGTCACTGGCAGTGTGATCTTCCCCTTCGGCTTGCTCCTTCCCAGGTTTATTCCTTGAAAGGTACCAGTCTCTTCGAGCTCGCTGTCGGGGATCTGGAGCTTCTTGAAAACTGCGGAGGAGATTAGATTCAGGCCGGCCCCGCCGTCAACCAGCATCTTCGTGACCCTAAGGTTGCGTATTGTTGGCGAAACCAACATCGGCAAGCACCCGACCGCAGTGATGCGATCAGGGTGATCTTCAATGTCGAAGATGATGGTCATGCTGGACCACTTCAGGGGCTTGCGCGACTCAACGGACGGTTCTGCTGCGTTCACTTCCCGCACCCACTGTTTGAGTTGGCGGTGCGAGGTGTGCAGAGAAGCACCGCCGTCGACGCACAACACCTCTGTCGCCTTCTGGAACTCCTGCTCATCAGTCTCATCTTCCTCCATCTCATCATCCTCGTCTTCGTCCTCGTCTTTGTCGCGGCCACGGGGAGGCCTGTCTCCTTGCCGCGGCGCCCTCCCCGGGCGGGATACTTCTTGACGGATCCTCCGCCACCTTCCCGGGCCTTCTCTTTGTCGCGGCGCTCGTATTCAGCTTTCTATAGCTCCGCCATCTGCTCAACTTTCTTGTAGGCTTGGAGGTCATGGCCCTTGGTGCGGTGGATCTTGCAATACTGCTTGCCGTAGCCATCCTGCTTGTCGGCGGCCACCACAGCCTCGCCGGTGCTACCAGCTCTAGCCTTCTCGGAACCGCCTCCGCTGCCGGATTGCTCAACAACTAGCACATCCTTAGCCTTTCTCTTTCTGTTATTCCGCCTCCGGTTCCTCTTTGCCGGAGGGGCGTCTTCACTGTCAGATCCTTCTGCTCCTGCATTCTCTCCGGGGAGTCTCCTCCCCTCTTCAGCCCGTGCACACTTGTCGGCCAGGGCATATAGCTCGCTGACATCTCTGATTTTGCACATCGCCATCTCCTCCCTCATCCTGCGGTTACGCACGTTCTGATGGAAAGCGCTGATAACCGCGGCAGGGTGGACGTCTGGGATGTTGCACTGCACCTGACTGAATCTCTGTATATACTTGCGCAGGGGTTCTCCTTCCTTCTGGGCGAGCAGGTGAAGATCACTCTCCTGGCCATGGGGTTTGTGGCCGCCTGTGAAAGCGCCAACAAACTGATGGCACAGGTCCGCCCACGAAGAGATGGAGTTGCCCGGCAAGTGCATGAGCCAAGATCTGACGTTGGGCTTGAGTACCAGCGGGAAGTAGTTGGCGAGGATCTTCTCGTCGCGCCCTCCGGTAGCCTGCACCGCGATGGTGTAGACGCTGAGGAACTCTGACGGATGTATCCTGCCATCATACTTCTCGGGCACGTCTGGCTTGAAGTTCTTGGTACTGGGCCACTTGACCTGCCGCAGCTCACGGGTGAACGCAGGGCAACCTGCCGCGTACGGCAAGCCACCTGGTTCCCCTGGCGCATGCATGTCGACAGTGGGCCCAGCGCGCCGGTCAGATTGACGTCGCGCTTCTCTTCGACGCTCGATGCGAGTGTGAGCGTCTTCGTGTCGTCGTTCTTGGAGAACTTGGCGTTGATCGCGGCGAGCTCGCGGGTCTGACGAAGCGGTGGAGTCGGTGTCGAGATTGGCCCGGCGAGTCGGCGATCTTGGCCTTCGGGGCGGGGAGTGCGCAGTGGTGGCACCCCCAGCGGTCTTGTCGGCATCGGCTTGCGCCTGGGCGTCTTGCCGGGGCTTCGATGTGCTCGGTCGCCGGGGCTTGTCGCCGTTGGCGAAGCCAATGAGGCTATAAATGGCGGCCCTCCAGTCGTCGATCTTGTCCGGCGCTGGAGGGTAATCTAGAAGCAGCTGGGCTCGGGCCAGCGCTTCCTCTGGAGTCTTGGGTGGCGGTGGCGAGCGACGCGAGGTGCGAGACATGCTCAAACTTCTAACAGTGTTAGAAGGAGTAACATCTCGCCCAGGCGACCGCACTGCGCTCGCGCCAGTGTGTTGACGTGCATGTTGGCCTTGAGCGTCCCGCGACCCACCAGCTCGGCCTTGTTCCAACGCGAGTACGGTGCTAGGAGCATCATGGCGTTGTCGATCCTGCACCTCCTGGGAGGGGTGCGGTGGATATGCAGAAGCTGAACCTTGCGGGGCCTTGTCTTTGGACCGGGTGACGATGCGCGTCCCCCCGCCAGCACCCGCTCCTCCGCCGGCGTCCGCCCCACCGCCCGTTTGCTCCGGTGGCGGTAGAGAAGTCGCAGATGGAGCGGCCACCTCCGAAGTCTTCTTTTTTTGGTGGCATGTCGACGAAGATGTTGATGTAGCGCGCGCAGACGCCGGATCAGATACGCACGACCTCGACGCCCCCCTACCTGGCGCGCCAGAGATGTCGTGGGGAATGGGAGCACGAGCACCTATGGGGCAGGAGGGCCCCTTCTTGTCCGGCAAGGGAGCAGAGGGCGCACGCAGAGCAGATCGCGGTGAGAGAGCGCGCGGGGGATTTTACCCAGCTTCAGAGCTCTCCGGAGAGATAAAACTCCTACTGCTGCTTTGTGTCTTGTATTTTGTTCTTGCTCGAGAGAGCGGGCGTGGCGTCGAATCAGCCGAACCCCCAAGCTGTGGAACCAAAATTCCGAACCCCCTCTACGTGCACATGGGCCTCCTTTTTATAGGCTAAAGGGGTCACCGACATGTGGCAGCGTAGAAAGAGGGGTAGAAAGGTAAAAACGCGGGTTGGTACAACTACTACCAACAGTGTCCCCTACCGAACTCTGGCGGCAGGGGGACAAGGGCATTTAATGCCCGTCCGGTCGGCCCAACAGTGCAAGGAAACGACCGTTGGAGGCGCCACCGATCGCCACGATGGCCTCCTTGTCAGCTTCGCTTGCCACCTCGCACCGCCTTGCTGCACAGCTACCCGCCACGTGCACCAGGAGCGATCTTGTGGCGACACGTCGTCGGGTGTGCTGGAGCGTGGGTGCAGAGTGGCAGCCCTGCCGCGGCAAGCGCCTTGCCGCGGCCTTTATCTTGTCGCACCAGCAAGCTCACCGCTCGCCGGGCCTTGCCGGGACGCGCGGGGCGTTGCGGCAAGTTTCTTGAAGTGCCTTAGCTGGCCTTCCCGGCAAGCTCCTCTTGCCGGGGCCTTTGTCCTTCCCGGCAAGCTCCTCTTGCCGGGGCCTTGTATTCTTCCCGGCCAGCTTCTTTTGCCGGGGCCTTGGTTGGCCTTCCCGGCAAGCTCCTCTTGCCGGGCCTTAGTTTGAGTACTTTGTTCTTGAATGGCATCAAAGTAGCCGTGGAGGATCTTGGCGGACGCCCGGCAAGCCCTGCCGCGGGTCGCTGCGACTACCCGTGCACAAGTTCGGGATACTAAGGTACCCCTACTTTAGTACACCGACAACGACACCTCCGCGTTCAGCACACGTTCAGCTCGGAGACGTCCCTTGTATTCTTGATCCAGTTGAAGCCGGGGGAGAGTTTCTTTAGCACGACAGTGTGGTGACAGTGATGATGAAGTTACCGGCGCAGGGCTTCGCCTAAGCACTATGATGATATGATCGAGGTGTGTAGCTGTGGAGGGGGCACCGCACACGGCTAAAAGAATTGTCAACTTGTGTGTCCTAGGGTGCCCCCTGCCCCCGTATATGAAGGAGCAAGGAGGGAGGCTGGCCGACCCCTGTAGGGTGCACCCCAAGTAGGATTCCTACTAGGAATCCTATTCCTAGTAGGTTTCCAACTTAGGGAAGGGAGGGGGAAGAAGGAGAGGGAGAGAGGGAAGGCAAGGGGGGCATCGCCCACCTTCCTTGTCCTATTCGGACTCAGGGGGACGGGGCGTGTGGCCTGCCCTGGTCGGCCCATCTCTCTCTCCACTAGGGCCCATAGAGGCCCATCAGTTCCCCGGGGGGTTCCGGTAACCCTCCGACACTCCGGTTTTATCCGAAACTTCTCCGAAACACTTCTGGTGTCCGAATGCAGTCGTCCAATATATCAATCTTTATGTCTCGACCATTTCAAGACTCCTCGTCATCTCCATGGTCACATTCGGGACTCCGAACAATCTTCGGTACAACACGTCACATAAACTCATAATACCAATCGTCATCGAACGTTAAGCGTGCGGACCCTATAGGTTCGAGAACTATGTAGACATGACCGAGACATGTCTCCGGTCAATAACCAATAGCGGAACCTGGTTGCTCATATTGGTTCCTACATATTCTATGAAGATCTTTATCAGTCAAACCGCATAACAATATACGTTGTCCCCTTTGGTATCGGTATGTTACTTGCCCGAGATACGATCGTCGTTATCTCAATACCTAGCTCAATCTCGTCACCGGCAAGTCTCTTTACTCGTTCCGTAATACTTCATCCTGCAACTAACTCATTACTCACAATACTTGCAAGGCTTATAGTGATGAGTATTACCGAGAGGGCCCATAGATACCTCTCCGAAACACGGAGTGACAAATCCTAATCTCGATCTATGCCAACCCAACAAACACCTTCGGAGACACCTGTAGAGAACCTTTATAATCACCCTTTTATGTTGTGATGTTTGGTAGCACACAAAGTGTTCCTCCGATATTTGGGAGTTGCACAATCTCATAGTCTAAGGAACTCGTATAAGTCATGAAGAAAGCAATAGCAATGAAACTAACATGATCATAATGCTAAAAGCTAACAGATGGGTTATGTCCATCACATCATTCTTCTAATGATGTGATCCCGTTCATCAAATGACAACACATGTCTATGGTTAGGAAACATAAACATCTTTGATTAACGAGCTAGTCAAGTAGAGGCATACTAGGGACTATATGTTTTGTCTATGTATAAACACATGTACTAAGTTTCTGGTTAATACAATTCTAGCATGAATAATAAACATTTATCATGAATTAAGGAAATAAATAATAACTTTATTATTGCCTCTAGTGCATATTTCCTTCAGACGCATACTAGGGACACTATGTTTTGTCTATGTATTCACACATGTACTAAGTTTCCGGTTAATACAATTCTAGCATGAATAATAAACATTTATCATGATATAAGGAAATATAAATAACAAATTTATTATTGCCTCTAGGGAATATTTCCTTCTGTCTCCCACTTGCACTAGAGTCAATAATCTAGATTACAAAGTAATGATTCTAACACCCATGGAGTCTTGGTGCCGATCATGTTTTTCTCGTGGAAGAGGCTTAGTCAACGGGTCTGCAACATTCAGATCCGTATGTATTTTGAAAATCTCTATGTCTCCATCCATGGCATGATGCCGGATGGAATTGAAGCGTCTCTTGATGTGTTTGGTTCTCTTGTGAAATCTGGATTCCTTTGCCAAGGTAATTGCTCCAGTATTGTCACAAAAGTTTTTCATTGGACCCGATGCACTAGGTATTACACCTAGATCGGATATGAACACCTTCTTCCAGACTCCTTCATTTGCTGCTTCCGAAGCAGCTATGTACTCTGCTTCACACGTAGATCCCGCCACGACGCTCTGCTTGGAACTGCACCAAATGACAGCTCCACCATTCAATATAAATACGTATCCAGATTGCGACTTAGAGTCATCCAGATCAGTGTCAAAGCTTGCATCAACGTAACCATTTACGACAAGCTCTTTTTCACCTCCATAAATGAGAAACATATCCCTAGTCCTTTTCAGGTATTTCAGGATGTTTTTGACCGCTATCCAGTGCTCCACTCCTGGAGTACTTTGGTACCTCCCTGCTATACTTATAGCAAGGCACACATCAGGTCTGGTACACAGCATTGCATACATGATAGAACCTATGACTGAAGCATAGGGAATGACTTTCATTTTCTCTCTATCTTCTGTAGTGGTTGGGCATTGAGTCTGACTCAACTTCACACCTTGTAACACAAGCAAGAACCCTTTCTTTGGCTGATCCATTTTGAACTTCTTCAAAACTTTATCAAGGTATGTGCTTTGTGAAAGTCCAATTAAGTATCTTGATCTATCTCTATAGATCTTGATGCCCAATATGTAAGCAGCTTCACCGAGGTCTTTCATTGAAAAATTCTTTTTCAAGTATCCTTTTATCCTATCCAGAAATTCTGTATTATTTCCAATCAACAATATGTCATCCACATATAATATTAGAAATGCTACAGAGCTCCCACTCACTTTCTTGTAAATACAGGCTTCTCCAAAAGTCTGTATAAAACAATATGCTTTGATCACACTATCAAAGTGTATATTCCAACTCCGAGAGGCTTGCACCAGTCCATAAATGGATCGCTGGAGCTTTCACACTTTGTTAGCACCTTTTGGATCAACAAAACCTTCTGGTTGCATCATATACAACTCTTTTTTAAGAAATCCATTAAGGAATGCAGTTTTGACATCCATTTGCCAAATTTCATCATCATAAAATGCAGCAATTGCTAACATGATTCGGACAGACTTAAGCATCACTACGGGTGAGAAGGTCTCATCGTAGTCAACTCCTTGAACTTTTCAAAAACCTTTCGCAACAAGTCGAGCTTTGTAGACAGTAACATTACTGCCAGCGTCATTCTTCTTCTTGAAGATCCATTTCTTTTCTATGGCTTGCCGATCATCGGGCAAGTCCACCAAAGTCCACACTTTGTTCTCATACTTGGATCCCATCTTAGATTTCATGGCCTCAAGCCATTTCGCAGAATCTGGGCTCATCATCGCTTCCTCATAGTTCATAGGTTCATCATGGTCTAGTAACATGACTCCCAGAACAGGATTACTGTACCACTCTGGTGCGGACCATACTCTGGATGACCTACGAGGTTCGGTAGTAACTTGATCTGAAGTTTCATGATCATCATCATTAGCTTCCTCACTAATTGGTGTAGGAATCACTGGAACTAATTCTGTGATGAACTACTTTCCAATAAGGGAGAACGTACAATTATCTCATCAAGTTATACTTTCCTCCCACTCACTTCTCTCGAGAGAAACTCCTTCTCTAGAAAGGATCCATTCTTAGCAACGGATATCTTGCCTTTGGATCTGTAATAGAAGGTGTACCCAATAGTTTCCTTTGGGTATCCTATGAAGATGCACTTCTCCAATTTGGGTTCAAGCTTATCAGGTTGAAGCTTTTTCACATAAGCATCGCCGCCCCAAACTTTAAGAAAGTCACATCTTGGGTTTCTTGCCAAACCACAGCTCATATGGTGTCGTCTCAACGGATTTTGATGGTGCCCTATTTAAAGTGAATGCAGCCGTCTCTAAAGCATAACCCCAAAACGATAGCGGTAAATCAGTAAGAGACACCATAGATCGCACCATATCCAATAAAGTACGGTTACGACGTTCGGACACACCATTACGCTGTGGTGTTCCAGGTGGCGTGAGTTGCGAAATTATTCCGCATTGTTTCAAATGAAGACCAAACTCGTAACTCAAATATTCGCCTTCACGATCAGATCGTAGAAACTTTATTTTCTTGTTACGATGATTTTGCACTTCACTCTGAAATTCTTTGAACTTTTCAAACATTTCAGACTTATGTTTCATTAAGTAGATATACCCATATCTGCTCAAATCATCTGTGAAGGTATGAAAATAATGATACGTCTCCAACGTATCTACTTTTCCATCACTTTTGCCCTTCTTTTGGACTCTAACTTGCATGATTTGAATGGAACTAACCCGGACTAACGTTGTTTTCAGCAGAACTGCCAGGGTGTTATTTTTGTGCAGAAATAAAAGTTCTCAGAATGACCTGAAAATATACGGAGACACGTTTTGGAATTAATAAAAAATATTGGCGAAAGAATCAACATCATGGGGCCCACACCCTGTCCACGAGGGTGCAGGGCGCCCCCCCGGGGCGCGCCCCCTGCCTTGTGGGCCCCCCTGGGACTACACCGACCTCAACCCCAACTACATATATTCACTTTCAGGGAGAAAAAATTTTAGAGAGAAGGATTCATTGCGTTTTACGATACGGAGCCGCCGCTAAGCCCTAATCTTCCTCGGGAGGGTTGATATGGAGTCCGTTCAGGGCTTCGGAGAGGGGTATTCGTCGCAATCATCATCATCAACCATCCTCCATCACGAATTTTATGATGCTCACCGCCGTGCATGAGTAATCCCATCATAGGCTTGCTGGACGGTGATGGGTTGGATGAGATTTACCATGTAATCGAGTTAGTTTTGTTAGGGTTTGATCCCTAGTATCCATTATGTTCTAAGATTGATGTTGCTATGACTTTGCCATGCTTAATGCTTGTAACTAGGGCCCGAGTGCCATGATTTCAGATCTGAACCTATTATGTTTTCATGAACACATGTGAGTTCTTGATCCTATCTTGCAAGTCAATAGTCACCTACTATGTGTTATGGTCCGGCAACCCCGAAGTGACAATAATCGGGACCACTCTCGGTGATGATCGTAGTTTGAGGAGTTCATGTATTCACTAAGTGCTAATGCTTTGGTCCGGTACTCTATTAAAAGGAAGCCTTAATATCCCTTAGTTTCCAATAGGACCCCGCTGCCACGGGAGGGTAGGACAAAAGATGCCATGCAAGTTCTTTTCCATAAGCACATATGACTATATTCGGAACACATGCCTACATTACATTGATGAACTGGAGCTAGTTCTGTGTCACTGATAAGTCTCCAACGTATCTATAATTTTTGATTTTTCCATGCTATTATATTACATGTTTTGGATGTTTATGGGCTTTACTTTACACTTTTATATCATTTTTTGGACTAACCTACTAACCGGAGGCCCAACCCGAATTGCTGTTTTTTGCCTATTTCAGTGTTTCGAAGAAAAGGAATATCAAACGAAGTCCAAACGGAATGAAACCTTTCTGAGCGATCTTTTTGGAACAAACGCAATCCAGGAGACTTGGAGTGGACTTCAAGAAGCAGCTGAGGCGGCCACAAGGCAGGAGGGCGCGCCCTAGGGGGGTAGGCGCGCCCCCACCCTCGTGGGCCCCTCGTGGCTCCCCTGACCTACCTCCTTCGCCTATATATATCCACATACCCCGAAAACATCTAGGAGCACCACGAAAAACTATTTGCACCGCCGCAACCTTCTGTATCCGCGAGATCCCATCTTGGAGCCTTCGCCGGCGCTCCGCCGGAGGGGGAATCTACCACGGAGGGCCTCTACATCAGCTCCAAGGCCTCTCCGATGAGTTGTGAGTAGTTTACCACAGACCTTTGGGTCCATAGTTATTAGCTAGATGGCTTCTTCTCTCTCTTTGAATCTCAGTACAAAGTTCTCCTCGATCTTCTTGGAGATCTATTCGATGTAACACTTTTTGCGGTGTGTTTGTCGAGATCTGATGAATTGTGGGTTTATGATCAAGTTTATCTATGAGAAATAATTGAATCTTCTCTGAATTCTTTTATGTGTGATTGGTTATCTTTGCAAGTCTCTTCGAATTATCAGTTTGGTTTGGCCTTCTAGATTGACCTTTCTTGCGATGAGGAAGTGCTTAGCTTTGGGTTCAATCTTGCGGTGTCTTTTCCCAGTGACACCAGGGGAAGCAAGGCACGTATTGTATTGTTGCCATCGAGGATAAAAAGATGGGGTTTATATCATATTGCATGAGTTTATCCCTCTACATCATGTCATCTTTCTTAGTGCGTTACTCTGTTCTTATTAAATTAATACTCTAGATGCAGGCAGGAGTCGGTCGATGTGTGGAGTAATAGTAGTAGATGGAGAATCGTTTTGATCTACTTGTTGTGGACGTGATGCCTATATACATGATCATGCCTAGGTACTCTCATAACTATGCACTTTTCTATCAATTGCTCAACAGTAATTTGTTCACCCACCGTAATACTTATGCTATCTTGAGAGAAGCCACTAGTGAAACCTATGGCCCCCGGGTCTATCTTTTACCATACAAGTTTCCCATCTACTTTTATTTGCATCTTTTACTTTCCAATCTATATCATAAAAATACCAAAAATATTTATCTTACCTTATTATCTCTATCAGATCTCACTTTTGCAAGTTTCCGTGAAGGGATTGACAACCCCTTTATCGCGTTGGTTGCGAGGTTCTTGTTTGTTTGTGAAGGTGCGTGGGACTTTTGAGGGGCCTCCTACTGGACTGAAACCTTGGTTCTCAAAAACCAAGGGAAATACTTACACTACTTTGCTGCATCACCCTTTCCTCTTCAAGGGAAAACCAACGCAGTGCTCAAGAGGTAGCAGTCACCCTATGTTATAACTGTTGCATGAGGAATCGCATCCGACATAATTATCCATCATTGATCCATTGCCTACAAGCTTTTCACATATTGATCTTTGCTTAGTTACTTCTCCGTTGCCACTGTTGCAATTACTACAAAACTGCTACTATTACTTTTGCCACCATTGCCGTTACTTCCGTACTACTTTGATGCAGATATTAAGTCTTCAGGTGTGGTCTAATTGACAACTCAGCTGCTAATACTTGAGAATATTCTTTGTCTCCCCTTGTGTCGAATCAATAAATTTGGATTGAATACTCTACCCTCGAAAACTGTTGTGATCCCCTATACTTGTGGGTTATCAAGAATATTTTCTGGCGTTGTTGCCGGGGAGCATAGCTCTATTCTTTGAGTCACTTGGGATTTATATCTGTTGATCACTATGAGGAACTTGAAAGATGAAAGAACCAAGATATTTCCCTCAACTATGAGGGGAGGTAAGGAACTGCCATCTAGATCTGCACTTGATTCACCTTCTGTTTTGAGTGAACTTGCGACACCTACACCTGCTATTGATTCTGATATGTCGCATGTTATTGATGATGCCACTTCTGCTATGCACGATGCTTGTGATGATACTACTTCTATGCTTGATAATACTGTGCCATTAGGTGAATTTCTTGATGAACAACTTGCTAGGGTTAGAGAGAATGAAACTATTGAAACTGATAATATTGATGAAAGTGATGATGAATATTCTCCCCCTAGATATGAATTGCCTGATGTACCTAAGGGTTGTGTTATGGATGAAGAAACCGCTAGAGACCTTTTTGCTTGCAAAGGTAGATATGATCTTAAGAAACTGTTAACTAAGTTGAAAGAAAAGTCTCTGAATGCTAGAATGAAATATGACCCGCTTTCGCTACTTCACCTATCTGTATTTCTGATAAGGATTATGATTTCTCTGTCGATCCTGAGTTAATTACTTTGGTTGAATCTGATCCTTTTTATGGCTATGAATCTGAAACTTTTGTGGTACATATTACCAAATTGAATGATAAAGCCACCCTATTTACTCGAGGAAAAAATTCGCTATTATTATATCCTTAAATTGTTTCCTTTCTCACTAAAGGGTGATGCTAAAATATGGTTTAATTCTCTTGCTCCTGGTTGTGTGCGTATTCCCCAGGATATGATTTATTACTTCTCTGCAAAATATTTCCCCACTCATAAGAAACAAGCTGCCTTAAGGGAAATATATAATTTTGTGCAAATTGAAGAAGAGAGTCTCCCACAAGTTTGGGGGAGGCTTCTCCAATTACTTAATGCTTTGCCTGATCACCCTCTCAAGAAAAATGAAATACTTAATATCTTTTATAATGGACTAATTGATGCTTCCAGAGACCACCTGGATATTTATGTTTGTTGTGTTTTCAGGGAAAGAACTATCGAGCAAGCTAAAGTGCTATTGAATAATATACTGAGCAATGATAATGATTGGACGCTTCCTGAACCAACTCCTAAGACAACTCCGAAGAGAAGGGGTATTCTATTTCTCAATCCTGAAGATATGAAAGAAGCAAAGGAATCTATGAAAGAAAAAGGTATTAAAGCTGAAGATGTTAGGAATTTACCACCTATTGAACAAATACATGGTCTTGATAACCCGACACAGGTAGTGAAGGTAAATTCTCTCTATAGATTTGATGAAGGTGATATCCCTCGTTATAAGTCTACTAGCCAATGCTTGGATGAGTTTGATAATTTTATTGTTAAACAAGAAAACTTCAATGCTTATGTTGGTAGACAATTGAAACGTAATGCTTATATGATTGAACACTTGAGTGATTATATGTCTAGAGTTAAAGGTGACCTTAAGCTTATTAGTAAACATGCATCTATGGTTACCACTCAATTAGAACAAGTACTTAAGGCACAAGATGATTTGCTCAATGAATTAAATAATAATAAAAAGGATAATGCTGTTAGAGTTATGACTAGGGGTGGTAGAATGACTCAGGAACCTTTGTATCCTGAGAGCCATCCTAAGATACTTGAGCAAGATTATGAGAGAACTAATATTGATGCACTTAGTCCTTCTAAGAAAAAAAAGGATAGATGATAGGACTTTGCATGCTTCTAGTGAACCTGTTATAGACACACCTGAGAATCCCAATGATATTTCTATTTCTGATGCTGAAACTGGCAATGAACATGAACCTAGTAATAATGTTAATGATGATGTTCATGTTGATGCTCAACCCAGTAATAACAATGATGTAGAAATTGAACCTGCTGTTAATCTTGATAAACCACAATCAAAGAATCAACGATATGATAAGAGAGACTTCGTTGCTCGGAAGCACGGTAAAGAAAGAGAACCATGGGTTCAGAAACCCATGCCTTTTCCTCCTAAGCCATCCAAGAAAAAGGACGATGAGGATTTTGAGCGCTTTGCTGAAATGATCAGACCTATCTTTTTTGCGATGCGTTTGACTGATATGCTTAAAATGAATCCTTAAGCCAAGTATATGAAAGATATTGTTACAAATAAAAGAAAGATACTGGAAGCTGAAATTTCCACCATGCTTGCCAATTATACTTTTAAAGGTGCAATACCAAAGAAACTAGGAGATCCAGGAGTACCAACTATACCATGCTCCATTAAAAGAAACTATGTTAAAACTGCTTTATGTGATATTGGAGCCAGTGTTAGTGTTATGCCTCTCTCTTTATATCGTAGACTTGATTTGAATAAGTTGACACCTACTGAAATCTCTTTGCAAATGGCTGATAAATCAACTGCCATACCCATCGGTATTTGTGAGGATGTGCCTATTGTGGTTGCAAACATTACTATTTTAACGGACTTTGTTATTCTTGATATTCCCGAGGATGATAGTATGTCGATTATCCTTGGTAGACCCTTTTTGAATACTGCAGGGGCTGTTATTGATTGCAACAAAGGCAATGTCACTTTTCATGTTAATGGTAATGAGCATACGGTACACTTTCCGAGGAAACAACCTCAAGTTCATAGTATCAATTCTATTGGAAAAATTTCAATTATTACTATTGGAGGTTTTGAATTCCCTCTTCCTACTGTCAAGAAAGAGATATGATATTCTTATTGTTGGGGACATGCATATCCCCGTTGAGGTAACCTAATGTTATTCGAAAATTCTCCGATTTCATGTTATCCGGAAGAAGTTTGTTAACAAGACTTGATCAACCTTGTTAGTGGATTCCTTTTGATGAGCATGAGATGGATGAAGTTAGAAAGCACAACTCTCTGTAACCTCCTTTTACTTTCTGTTATTTAGAATAAATAAAGCAAAAATAGTATTTTTTCTGTTTGTCTTCTGAGTTATCCATGCAATAAAAAATACCCCAAAAATAAAAATTCTCCAAATCCCCTGAAAATGAAGTATGATTTTTTAGAATATTTAAGAGTTTCTGGCACTCAGAACACACCAGGGGGACCGACCATTTGGCCACGAGGGCACAGGGCGCGCCCACCCCACTAGGGCGCCCCCTGCCTCGTGGGCCCCACATGGACGCCCTCCACTTATTCCAGCACTCACTCACTTTGTCTTCCTCTAGAAAAAATCCTCCCATATCTCAAACCCGTGTTCTAGCTCATCTTGCTGCCATTTTCGATCTCCTTGCTCAAAGCTCCATTCACAAAACTATTTTGGGGGATTGTTCCTCGGTATGTGACTCCTCCAATGGTCCAATTAGTTTTTGTTCCAGTGTTTTATTTATTGCATATTTTTGCTGCTAAGGTGACCCTCTGCTTGAGCTTGCATGTCAAATTTATATGGTCAAAAGTAGTTTTAATGCATGGTGTAGCCTCTAGGCACTTGTGGGAGTAGTTGCTATCAATCTTGTTGAGTTTGGTTCACTTTTATTTTGAGTCACTAAAAATTTCAGAAATTTTTCATAGAAAGAAAATGATGAAGAGATTGTTGAGGGGATCCTCGAGATGAAGCTCGAAGGATAAGCAGAATGAGGAGAATAAAAAGCCCAAGTACAATCTTCCTCGCACCGCAGAGGTCCGGCCGTGCGAATGGCCTTATGATCCGTTCTTGAGATCCATCGGAATTTATGACGACTTTTACTACTTGGCTGAGAATGCAGGCCTCACCGACTTCCTCCACGACCAACATGAATAGTATCTCCTACTCACTATTATTTTCGTGCAAATTTTTTACTTCCATGCTAAGAAATCACCACCTTATGTGGAGTTTCACCTATATGATGAGGTTAAGGAGATGTCTCTCCATGATTTTTGTCGGGTCTTCAAGATACCCTTTGAGGGCAGCATCGAGGAAGCACATCCTAGTGATGCAGATGGATTTATTGATAGAATTGTTGTAGGGAAAATGAGGAAAGTTTTCGATGCAAGAACAACTAGTATAGATTTTCCTGTTCTATGTTACTTTGCGATATTTGCTAGCAGATGCTTAATTGGTCGTGGGAAAAATGGAAACCTTAGTGCTCCTGACCTTGTTATTTTGCGCAATGCTTTGTTTCGTGATACAACTTTCAGTTTAGGTGCTATTGTTGCTAAATGGTTAAGTCTGAACCGTACAAAGGGCCCCATCTTCCGAGGTATCTTTGCTTCACGCCTTGCTAAACACTTTGAGATACCTATTAGGCATCATGAGAAAGAGGAAAATTGCTACCCACTATTTTTCTAGATTATAAGTGTATGGTAGCACATGACTTTATTGTTAAAAATAAGAAGGAGATGCTTAAGTATAACTTGATATTTGATAAGACTCACTGTGAGACTATTACCTTGCCTGCACCCTCTTTGTTTAACATATTTTCAGGCATTTACCTCATCTTGCCCGAGGCCATTTATGCATACTGGAATCTGACACAAGTTTTAGACCCTGAGCCAGAGCCACCGCTTGATCCCTATCGTCAGTTTATTTATCGGTGGGATCCGGAGGAGGTCGCTAACCAGTGGCACCCTGAGGATCCTCCTCAGTACGTCAGAGAGAGTAGCTTCGATCAGTGGCCATAGACTAACTTAGGCCAAAAGCCTAAGTTCGGGGGAGTACGTATTTCTCACCGACATTACATTCATGTTCACACACTCATGCTAGTTGTCAGTGCTCATACTTTTTCATTGTACTATCCATGCTTGTTTATTTTCCTTTCTTGCTTTCTTCTTGTGTGTTTGAAAAACCTTAAGAAAAACCCAAAAAAATAGTTGTAGCCTTTAGCTAGTTTACTTTCCATGCTTGTAGTAGTAATTAAAAGAAAACCCAAAAAGATTTATCGTTCTTATTTTGCTTGTTGGGAGCTCTCCCGTGTAAATAGTATTATTTCTTTTCTTTTATTTGGGGTCGAGAGGAGAAGACCATGATGAAAATGTTGAGTGGATCTCATATGCATTATTGTTGATCTAACCAAGAGCCCATATTACCTTGTCTTCTCCTTTGTATTAAATGCTTGCAGATTCTAGCTTAGTCCAATGCATGTGCACTACGATTATTATTCACACCGTTTGGTCGTGCGAGTGAAAGGCAATAAGACGATATATGATGTACTGACTGAGATAAGAGAAGCTGGTATGAACTCGAGCTATCTTGTTTTTGTAAATATGATTATCCCACTATTCCTAATTCAGCCTATTATGGATGAAACATGTTTACAATGACAATTAGGGATTATAGTTGCTCATGCCATGCTTAATTAGCTAGGAGTTTATAATGGTTTACCTTGCATGCCAACATGCTATTAAAACGGTTGTGATGTGGTATGATAGGGTGGTATCCTCCTTTGAATGATTCGAGTGGCTTGACTTGGCATATGTTCACGCATGTAGTTGAAACAAAATCAACATAGACTCCACGATATTTATGTTCATGGTGATTTATATCCTACTCATGCTTGCACCCATTGTTGATTAATCTTAATGCATGTTCATGACTGTTGTCGCTCTCTAGTTGGTCGCTTCCCAGTCTCTTTCTAGACTTCACTTGTACTAAGCGGGAATATTGCTTGTGCATCCACTTCCATAAACCCAAAAGTTATTCCATATGAGTCCATCATACCTTCCTATATGCGGTATCTACCTGCCATTCCAAGCAAATTTGTATGTGCCAAACTCTAAAAACTTCAAATGAAATTCTGTTTTGTATGCTCGAATAGCTCATGTATCAATGTAACGCCCCGGATCCGATGCGCCAGGTGTCTCCCAGTTATTCGCCGTAGTTGCCATGTAATTTGCTTGCGTGTTGCATTTTGCCATGTCATCATCTGCATTTCATCTGCATGTTTTTTCAAAACTTGCATCCGTTCGTGTTCTGCCGGTTCTCTCCGTTGTCCGTTCTAAGCCCAACCACACTCACCGCGCCCGTCACCCCTCCCAGGCCTTGTTTCGTGAGTGGGAGAAACATGTTCTCGGAATGGGCCGCGATTTGCCGAGTGGCCTTGGTATATCACCGGTAGACCGCCCATCAAATTTCGTTCCATTTGGAGGTCGTTTGATGCCCCAACGGTTAACCGCGTAGCCCGAAAACCCCTCTCTCTTTGCAGCCCAACACCCCTCCAAATCAGCCCACTAACCCAGCAAACCCCCCTCCATGCTCTCCGCCGTTCGATCATGATCGTGTGGGCGAAAACCTCACCCCATTTGGACCCTCCTAGCTCCCTCTACCTATAAATATGTGATCCTCCCCGAAATCCCGCAGTCCAAACCCTAGCCCATCTCCTCCCACCGTGCTGGACACGTCCGCCCCGTCGTCGGACGCGTCCATCGCCGCCTCCCGCGCCAATGGCCTCGCGCCACCTGTCCTGGCCGCCGGCCCCGCCGCCAGGCCCGCCGGGCCCATCGCGAGCCCGCCCCGGGCCGCCTCGGGCCCGAGCGCCGCCGCGGGCCGCTGTCTCCACCGCGCGGGCACCCTGCGCCGCCGCCCCGCCTTGGCTCCGCCGCCCCCAGCCGTCGCCGCCGGGCTTCCCCGACCCTGCTGGCGAGCTCCTCCGCCCCGTCCGCCGCCGAACCACCGCCTCCCGCCGCCGTTCGCAGCTCCACGCCGGCGACCCCGTGCTCCAGCCCGGCCCCGCTCTGGATCTAGATTAGATCCACCCGCACGATGAACCAAACACGGCCCCTCTGACCCAGATCCCTCCATCCCGCATGGCTCCGTCCCGTTTCTACGAGGTGAATTTTGGCTAAGTCCCCAGAAAACTCATGATATGTGTGCAACTTTGACCTGCTGTAACTTCTTGCACATAGCTCCGTTTTGCGTGCATAATATACCAAAACGTTCATCATGAGATTCTCTTCATTTCGTTCTGTTGAGATATGCTCGTTTGAGTTCATGTTCATGCCCAAATCATCATTGCAAGAGTGCTATATGATGTTAATCTGCTGTCTGTTAACAGAACTTGGTGATTTGTCTTTTTTGTTGCATTTTGTGTGTGCATCTTATGAGCTTGATATCTGCATGAGTTTTAAGAAACATCATGCCGTATTTACAATGGTACAATCAATGTGTTTTTGTGAGTCTTGTAGTGAGTGCATCGAGCTCGTGAAGTAGGGTACTTGCTGTTGCTGTTTTGTTAGGCCGAATCTGTTATATCATGATGCTATGTAAACCTGCTGCTACAAGTCATTATATGCATAGTCTGGAGATATTCACTAAGGATGTTTTGTTATACATGTCATGGTCTATCCATCCATGCCCTTGGTTGCATCTATATCCTGCTGTCGCTTGTTGTAATATTGCTCTCAAATTGCTAAATAATATTGCTGTCAGCCTGTTAACATTAAGTTCAGTTTTGCCACGTCAATAACTAGTGATCCATGTACCCTATGGACTTGATCTTGCCGTGCTTAGCTTCCTAAACATGTCTTCTTACTGTTGGCTACCTTGTTATGCCATGTTTTGCTCTGTGGTGAGTTTTACAAGCTCACCAACCTGCCTATTTATCGTTGTTCCTGCAATGTACTGTTATTCTGAATATGTCATATCATTTTCCATGTTTGCATGGATCCTACCATCTTTTCTGTTGATCTTTGGAATAAGTTCAGTAAGGAGTTTTGTTCTTTGTCTTTAGTATTAGCATGCCATGCCTTTGTTTGCCACGATAAGTTACTGTATCATGTTGTTTGATAGCTCTAAACATTGCAACCTGATGTTATTTCTGCCGTGCACAGTGATTTCTGCTAAGTTTGTAAACTGTTATTATTTGCAATCTTGCCATGACCTTTTGAGCATGTTCTAGTGATTTCTGGAGATAGCTCAGTGTTCTTGTTTTGTCATGCGTTACCTGTACTTCACGTGCATTCCTTTTGTTTTGACGTTGAGATGCTATAGCATATTGTTTTGATGCTTGCTAGATGCTAGTTGCTGTTCTGGACAGCTTGTCCTTTAAACTTGTATAGAGTGTATGTGTTGAACCGTTGCTCCGTTTTGAGTGTGCTCTATCTGAAACTTGCTTGATTTTGCATGAAGTTTCATATTAGCATGTTGCATCCATGTTTTGAGAGTGTTTGTTTGATGTTTGTATGCATTTTGCATCAATGCCATGTTTAACTTGTTTTGCTCATATCTTCTAGGCCGTAGCTCCGAATTAAATGAACTTTATATGTAACTTGACTAGAATCTCATGTAGATCATCTTGGTGTATATTAACTTACTGTTTAACAACTTGAACATAAGGTTTATACAGATCTGGACCAGTTTCGAAATTTGCATATGAGGACTTACCGGATTTGTTATATGTTGTTTCCGGCCTCATTTAAACTTGCGTTGATGTGTTGTTCTTGTATGCTTCATCTCTTGCCATGAGTAGCCTCATCTAGCTTTGTCATGCATCATACTTGGTTGAGCATCATGTCATGCTTATGTGTGGTGTGTTTACCATGTTGTGTTCTTCTTCTCGATAGTCCCTGTTTCCTTGTGATCGTGAGGATTCGTTCGTCTACGCTTGGTTCGTCTTCGTGGCTTCATCTTCTTCATGGACTTGTTCTTCTTCCTAGCGGGACTTCACGCAAGATGACCGTCACCTTGGATCTCATCACTATCATTGCTATGCTAGTTTCTTCGTTCTATCGCTATGCTGCGCTTCCTATCACTTGTTCTTCTAGCCTCCTCAAATTGCCATGTCAGCCTCTAACCTTTTCACCCTTCCTAGAAAACCGTTGCTTGCCTCATCTAATACAGTGGTAGGGCCTTCTCACCTAACCGACTTATGAACCGGCTTAAAGCGGCAACGCGACCCGCCAATCGCTGAATATCATTGATGCACGCCAGTTTAGCCAGAGAGGTAATTGCCTTGATCTTCTCCGGATTAGCTTCAATGCCTCTGTTTGATACCAGAAAACCCAAAAGCTTGCCTGCAGTTACACCAAATACACACTTGGCCGGGTTAAGCATCATTTTATAAACCCGGAGATTATCAAAGGTTTCTTTCAAGTCGGATATTAAGGTTTCCTTCTCTCTGGATTTCACCATGATGTCATCTACATAAGCATGAACATTACGCCCGATTTGATCCTGTAGACAGTTCTGCACACATCGCTGATTAGTCACCTGAGCACTCTTGAGTCCAAACGGCATAGATACATAACAGAAGGCCCCAAACGGAGTGATGAAAGCCGTCTTCTCCTGGTCCTTAGCTGCCATTTTGATCTGATGATAACCAGAGTAAGCATCCAAAAAACTCAAACGTTCACAACCCGCCGTAGCATCAATGATTTGATCAATTCGGGGGAGAGCAAAGGGATCAGCCGGACAAGCTTTGTTTAAATCCGTGTAGTCCACACACATCCACCAAGTGCCGTTCTTCTTGATGACAAGCACCGGGTTAGCCAACCACTACGGGTGAAAAACATCAACAATAAACCCGGCCGCTAAGAGCCGGGCGACTTCCTCCCCGATAGCTTTCCGTCTCTCTTCGTTAAAACGCCGAAGAAACTGCCTGACCGGCTTATACTTCGGATCAATATTGAGAGTGTGCTCAGCGAGTTCCCTTGGTACACCCGGCATGTCAGAAGGTTTCCATGCAAAGATGTCCCGGTTCTCACGGATGAACTCGATGAACGCGCTTTCCTATTTGGGATCCAAATTGCTGCTGATGCTGAACTGCTTAGAAGGGTCACCCGGGGTAAAGTCAACAAGCTTTGTCTTGGCAGCCGATTTAAACTTCAACGCCGGGTCATGCTCCGTAGTTGGTTTCTTCAGGGAGGTCATATCCGCTGGGTCAACATTATCTTGATAAAATTTGAGCTCTTCCGCCGCACAGGCCGACTCAGTATAAGCCGCGTCGCCTTCTTCACACTCCAACGCCACCTTCCGACTTCCATGCACAGTGATGGTGCCCTTGTGACCTGGCATCTTGAGCTGCAAATAAACATAACACGGCCGGGCCATGAACTTAGCATAAGCCGGCCGCCCGAATAGAGCATGATATGGGCTCTTGATTTTGACCACCTCAAACGTGAACTTCTCAGCTCTGGAGTCATATTCGTCTCTGAAGGCCACCTCCAGCTCAATCTTGCCAACTGGGTAAGCCGACTTACCAGGGACCACTCCATGGAAAACAGTGTTGGACGTCCTCAGATTTTTATCAGTTAACCCCATACGTCGAAAGGTCTCATAATAGAGGATATTGATGCTGCTACCCCCGTCCATGAGTACCTTAGTGCATTTATATACACCAACCTGAGGTGCTACCACCAAGGCCAACTGACCCGGATTATCGACCCGTGGAGGGTGATCTTCTCTGCTCCATACAATGGGCTGTTCTGACCACCTCAAGTAACGGGGAACTGCTGGCTCGACAGAATTCACGGCCCTCTTATGAACCTTCTGGTCACATTTGCATAAGCTAGTGGTAAACACGTGGTACTGCCCACCATTCAACTGCTTCGGGTTGCTTTGATAACCCGACTGCTGCTGCTGCTCTCCTTGACCAGACTGCCGTTGATTATAGCCTCCTTGACGTCCCCGAAAGCCGGAACCTGAGCTGCCACCCGGGCCATGAAAACTGCCAGCCCCTGAACCGCCACCAGACCCATTATGGCCATCATAGGTGTTCGAATTCTTAAACGCCTTCATGGTCGAGCAATCTTTCCACAGGTGTGTGGCGGGCCGCTCCCTGGTGCCGTGTCTCGGGCAGGGCTCATTGAGTAGTTGTTCAAGAGATGGGCCTGACCCACCGGATCGAGGCGGTTTGCCCTTACGTCTCTGATTGTTACCTTGCGCATTGGCGTTGGCCACAAACTCCGGGTTACCGTCCGCCTTACGCTTATTGCCTCCTTGATTCATCGGGTTATGCTGCTGACCCTTTCCATTGCCGTTCTTCTTTCCCTTCCCGGTCTTTTCCTCATCAGACGCAGGATCCCTGGTACTATCAGAATCGGCATATTTGACTAAAGCCGCCATCAACGTACCCATATGATTGCAATCACGCTTAAGGCGCCCCAGTTTCTGCCTTAGTGGCTCAAAACGGCAATTCTTCTCCAACATGAGGACTGCAGAGCCAACATCCATCTTGTCAGATGAATGTATTATCTCCTTGACCCGGCGTACCCAATGAGTCGTAGATTCACCTTCCTCCTGTTTACAATTTGTCAAGTCCACAATTGATAGACTGCTTACAGGTGTCTTCGAAATTCTGGATGAAACGGGCTTTCAGTTCTGCCCATGAACCAATGGAATTGGGCGGCAAACCCTTCAACCAAGACCGGGCTGTTCCATCTAACATCATGGTGAAGTACTTAGCCATCGCCGCATCGCTGACTTCTAATAACTCCATAGCCATCTCGTAACTTTCGATCCAAGCTCCAGGCTGTAAGTCGGCCGTGTAATTCGGCACCTTTCGAGGTCCCTTGAAGTCCTTGGGCAACCGCACATTACGCAAAGCCGGTACCAGGCAAGGAACACCACCGGTTCTAGTGGCTACTCCCGCCTCAACCGAAGTCATTGGATACTCTGGAAAATCTTGATGTGCTGTCTGTTGAGCCACTAGCTGAGCTGCCAGCTGAGCTGCCCGCTCGTTCTCCTGACGTACTCGGTCTTGCACTGGATTATAGCCACAGGGCTGGTTAAGACGTTGGGCGTTGCTTGACAAAGCTTTAGACTCCATGTGCCTGCTGTAACTCAGGCTTCGGTTCTAGCGAGGCGGCGCTAACCAAGGCGGGGGAGTTGAATGAATTCTGTCCCAGCTGTAAGAATAGGTCTCTTGCTGAGCTAAGGCCGTCTGGAGAAGTTCTCTGACCCTCCGGGTCTCTACTGCCGTCGGGTCATCACCGTCCATGGGAAGAGCCGCCAAACGTGTTGAAGCTGCGATTAAGTTCTCCATGGGGTTGGAAAATTGACCCGGTGGAATCGGCACATAACGCGGCGGTGCCATGCTTACGTGAGGTGGTGCCATCTCCCGAGGCTGAGCCGGCCCTCCTGTTCCGGCTGTCATAAGCTGATTGGCCTCTGGCGTGTTACTTGGGCCGGCTCCGGGTGTAGCAAAAAGAACCCGAGGGTCATAATTCGGAGGTAAACAGGACTGGGTTTTCTGATGTCTCCTCCTCATCACCTCATTGGATGCGTTTAAGCTCACTGTGAGCTGGTAAGCTTCCGACTGCAGCCACTGTGCCCGGGCATCTAGAGCCACCCGCTCCGTGGCTAATCTAGTGCCCTCAGCTGCCAAGGCCTCCTTAGCCTGAGCTATTTCCTCACGCACCCGTGCCACCTTCGCGTCATGCTCATCTTTATCTGCAGGAATAACCGTTGCGGTTAACAGGGTCGTAAGCTTGTCCATGAGGTCTATCAGCACCTGAGCCGGTGGGCGCACGGGGCCGCCTGCCCCGGCTGCTCCTAGCCCGGACGTTACTGCTGCAGCAGCTGTAGAGTTTGAGCCGGGCTGAGTCCCAGCCATGAAGACTCCTGCCCATCTTGGCGGCTCACAGGGGTCCGGAATACTGATGCCATCGGAACAACCCCCGAGCACGCCGTCTTGCACTTGGTACAACGAATCTGTTGAGCCGGCGGACGAATCACCGTCTGAGAGGATGACCGTCTCACCCCTATATTCAGATCCTTCAAAGAGTTCCTCTCCGTGGATTCAGCCCACGAAGGCACGCTTCATAACAGGTTGTGTCTGGGTCTTCCTCGCACGCTGAGCCGTCTCGACGAGGTCGGTGCAGTTGTCCGGCTCAGGGCCCGGCTTACCGATCCGGCCGATGAAGACGTGGATTCCGCCGAAGGGGACCCGGTATCCGTACTCAATTGAGCCGGCGTCGGGACCCCAGCCTTCGTCGTCGATGTAGATCTTACCGCGACGACTCTTGGTCATCCAGCCCACTACGTATCCCTTGAGCCCTTCGAAGTTGTCCTTGAAGAACTCAAATCCACCATGCGCTGGCCCCATGGTGGGCGCCAACTGTCGTGGAATTGTCACGTCAAATGTCCTCGTGAAAGGACTTAGTTGTGGAGCCATCACAACTAGGAATCTTGAGGGGGTTAATCGGGACAAGAGACACGAGAGGTTTTTATACTAGTTCGGCCCCTTATGGTGAAGGTAAGGCCTACGTCTAGTTGGGTTTGGTATTGATGTTTCGATGACCAGGGAGCAAGATACGCTATGCCCGGCTCTCGATGAGTTGTTTCTTGCCCTAAGCCGCTAGCAGGTCATCCCCTTATATACACGGGTTGACGCCCTGAGGCTTACAGAGTCTCGGCCGACTTATAATAGTGTCCGGCTCGATGACTAGTTAAATCTACCTTATGATACAAGTCATGCCATTACGGCAGTTTACTACAGCGGGCCTTAAGTCGCCTGTGGGCTTTAAGCCCTTTATTGAACCGCCATCTTCATGCTTGGTCTTGGGCTTCTTTCTGGTGAGTCTTCTTTGCATAACCCGGCCCCTCCTGGGCGGCTTACACAAATAATTATATCCCCAACAATTTGCATTCTTTCAACCGGTGTTTTTCTCTTCAAGATATTCATCGGTTCCCCCTTCCAAGTTGCCTTTGTTTTTCCCACGCTCACACCCTCTTCTTCCCGGAGCCTGAATTTCTTTCGAGCATCAATTTCATTCGTGTGGAGCCTCTTTAGTCTTTCGTCAATTGTTTCAACCGGTGAATTCTCTTGTGTTTGAAATTCTTCATCTCTTTTTCGGTGGATTCAATTCAAGGTTTTTCGGGTTGATCATATTCTTTTCCTTGGATCAAGTGTTCTCCTTGCTCGTTTTCCTCTTGCCATTCAATAATTTCAGAGTTCGGAAGACATCTCAGGGGATTCGTCTGTGTTCCAATTAATTCGAGGTTGTCACCTCATTCAAATATTTCAATTGTTCTGGTGCATCATCTATCTGTGCAACAATCCTTTTTCAACGGTGTTTCTTTTTAGTGGGCCCTAACCCACAGGTCTTTTCCCAGGATCTTACCTAACTCTTCTAATTCCCCCGGAGTTATTCTCAATTTTTTTCAAGTGTGAGAAGAATGGATCCCATCAGTCAGATGCCTTTCCCAGATTGATTTCAAATCATTTTCATTGCTGCCTCAACCTCTTCGCTTTTCGTTCTCCCGGAGTGCCTTAACAAATTTTGGTGGTGTTTCTCGTCATCATTTGAAGACCAAAGAAGAGTTTTTCCTCTAAATCTTGTTTGTTCTCTCAAAGTTTCGTGGTTATAGCTTCATGTTGTCCTCGCGAATTATTCCATTTGTCAGATATTCTTTTCATCCATCCGGAGTATTTCAAGAGTTGTTTTTTCCGTCTCGATCATCCAGAGGTCATCTTTTTGGAATATTTCTTCATTCCTAGTTTTCAGATTTGTTCTCCAATTATTCTATATCCCTGCCCCTTTGTTCATCTCCTTATTCTTCCGGTGCTTCGTTCAAGTATTCTTCAATCAGTTTGCGATCCCTTCGTTATCTTGTCTCTTAATCCCCTCTAGCATATTAGTTCTTCTAATTCTTCCCGGTGATTCAGTCTCTTTCATCAGTCATTTTTTGAATTTTTACGGTGGTTCATTCAAGATTCTTTTTCTTTGATTATCATATTTATTCATTCGTTCTTTCCAATCCTACCGGTGGTTCATGAAGACTTTCTCAAGTTTTGTGCTACATTCCCCTTAATCCTTTTCAACAAGAATAAGTTGCATGCCAAATCCGTTGCTTGTCATCAATTTAATTTGGTGAGGATAGCATAACGTAATTCTTATTCTTACTTCATCATCATCAAGTAATCCCTTAGAGTGTGTTCATGATGAATAAATTCTAGTTCCAAGTGTTTTCATCTTTTCTTTTCCGGAGTTCAAATTTCCTCGGCCATTTCGTCGGAACTTCCATCTAAGTCACCGCAAGCTTTAATCTTATTCTTTCATCCTTCATTCTATCTCATCATCCTTTTTGTCACTGGAGTTCTTCATGGTGGTTCTTCATGATATAATTCATTCCTCAAGTGTTCATCAAGATTCTTGCTAGTGGAGCTCAATTTTTATTCTTTGTGCATCTCGAAGTGCAATTAATTCTTTGTATTCTTCTAAAGTGGAGTTTTGCATTCCTTTGTTCTTCTCATCTATTCAAGCATTCGGTTGTGGCATAACTTCACCTCAAGTTTTTGAGATGTTTTTCCAAAAGTCCACAACAAGCTTATTCTTTTGTTGTCGATTTTCCAACAACTCCGTTCAATCCTTCCTTCTAAGGATGCTATCTAATTCATTCGTGGTGGTAGTTGTTGTTCTCTTATCCGTTCTTTTTGTTCCTCTATTCTTTCGGAGGCATTGTGTTGTTCGTTTCGTCAAGTGTCATTCCAACTTGTGAAGTTCATGTCTCCATTCCTTCCATTTTCAGCCGGAGTGCTGCCCAAATTCTTTTGTCCTTATTCCTTTTTTACCTTGTTCTAACCGGAGTGGTTTCAGAATCTATCTTCTTCTTGAGCTTTTCATTCTTTTCATATTCTCCAGTCATCTTTTCTACCCGAGTGCTCTCGACTTTGTTCATCTTTTCTCGTACGTTCTTACTTCACCTCTTCCTCTTTCTTTTCCGTCTCGTTCCTAAGATCTCGGGACGAGATCTCTTGTTAGTGGAGGAGAGTTGTAACACCCCAGATCCGATGCGCCAGGTGTCTCCCAGTTATTCGCCGTAGTTGCCATGTCATTTGATTGCGTGTTGCATTTTGCCATGTCATCATCTGCATGTTTTTTCAAAACTTGCATCCGTTCGAGTTCCGCCGGTTCTCTTCGTTGTCCGTTCTGAGCCCAACCACACTCGCCGCGCCCGTCACCCCTCTCAGGCCTTGTTTCGTGAGTGGCAGAAAAACGTTCTCGGAATGGGCCGAGATTTGCCGAGTGCCTTGGTATATCACCGGTAGACCGCCCGTCAAATTTCATTCCATTTGGAGGTCATTTGATGCCCCAACGGTTAACCGCATAGCCCGAAAACCCCTCTCTCTTTGCAGCCCAACACCCCTCCAAATCAGCCCACTAACCCAGCAAACCCCCCTCCATTCTCTCCGCCGTTCGATCACGATCGTGTGGGCGAAAACCGCACCCCATTTGGACCCACCTAGCTCCCTCTACCTATAAATATGTGATCCTCCCCGAAATCCCGCAGTCCAAACCCTAGCCCATCTCCTCCCACCGTGCCTGACACGTCCGCCCCGTCGCCGGACGCGTCCATCGCCGCCTCCCACGCCAATGGCCTCGCGCCACCTGTACGGGAAGCCGCCCCAGCCGCTAGGCCCGCCGGGGCCAATCGCGAGCCCGCCCCGGGCCGCCTCGGGCCCGAGCGCCGCCGCGGCGCGCCTCCCGCGCCCCGCCTCGCCTCCGCCCGGCCCTGTCGCCGCGGGCCGCCGTCTCCGCCGCGCGGGCGCCCGGCGCTGCCGCCCCGCCTCGGCTCTGCCGCCCCCGGCCGTCGCCGCCCCGCCGCCGGGCTTCCCCGACCCCGCCGGCGAGCTCCTCCGCCCCGTCCGCCGCCGAACCACCGCCTCCCGCCGCCGTTCGCAGCTCCCCGCTGGCGACCCCGTGCTCCAGCCCGGCCCCGCTCTGGATCTAGATCAGATCCACCCGCACGACGAACCAAACACGGCCCCTCCGACCCAGATCCCTCCATCCCGCATGGCTCCGTCCCGTTTCTGCGAGGTGAATTTTCGCCAAGTCCCGAGAAAACTCATGATATGTGTGCAACTTTGACCTACTGTAACTTCTTGCACATAGCTCTATTTTGCGTGCATAATATACCAAAATGTTCATCATGAGATTCTCTTCTTTTCATTCGGTTGAGATATGCTCGTTTGAGTTCATGTTCACGCCCAAATCATCGTTGCAAGAGTGCTATATGATGTTAATCTGCTGTGTGTTAACCGAACTTGGTGATTTGTCTTTTTCGTTGCATTTTGTGTGTGCATCTTATGAGCTTGATTTCTACATGAGTTTTGAGCTACATCATGCCATCTTTACAGTGGTGAATCCATGTATTTTTGTGAGTCTTGTAGTGAGTGCATCGAGCTCGTGAAATAGCGTACTTGCTGTTGCTGTTTTGTTAGGCTGAATCTGTTATATCATGATGCTATGTAAACCTGCTGCTACAAGTCATTATATGCATAATCTGGAGATGTTCACTAAGGATGTTTTGTTATACATGTTGTGGTATATCCATCCATGCCCCTGGTTGCATCTATATCCTGCTGTAGCTTGTTGTAATCTTGCTCTCAAATTGCTAAATAATGTTGCTGTCAGCCTGTTAACATTAAGTTCAGTTTTGCCATGTCAATAACTAGTGATCTGTGTACCCTATGGACTTGATCTTGCCATGCTTAGCTTCATAAACATGTCTTCCTACTGTTGGTTACCTTGTTATGCCATGTTTTTCTCTGTGGTGATTTGTACAAGCTCACCAACATGCCTATTTATCGTTGTTCCTGCCATGTACTGTTATTCTGAATCTGTCATATCATTTGCCATGTTTGCATGGATCCTACCATCTTTTCTGTTGATCTTTGGAATACGTTCAGTAAGGGAGCTTTGTTCTTTGTCTTTAGTATTAGCATGCCATGCCTTTGTTTGCCATGGTAAGTTCCTGTATCATTTTATTTGATAGCTCTAAACATTGCAACCTGATGTTATTTCTGCCATGCACAGTGATTTCTGCTAAGTCTGTAAACTGTTATTATTTGCAATATTGCCATGACCTTTTGAGCATGTTCTAGTGATTTCTGGAGATAGCTCAGTGTTCATGTTTTGTCATGCTTTACCTGTATTTAATGCCCATGCCTTTTGTTTTCACGTTGAGATGCTGTAGAATATTGTTTTGATGCTTGCTAGATGCCTAGTTGCTGTTTTGGGCAGCTTGTCCTTTAAACTTGTATAGAGTGTATGTGTTGAACCGTTGCTCTGTTTTGAGTGTGCTCTATATGAAACTTGCTTAATTTTGCATGAAGTTTCATATTATCATGTTGCATCCATGTTTTGGGAGTATTTGCTTGGTGTTTGTATGCATTTTGCATCAACGACATGTTTAACTTGTTTTGCTCATATCTTCTAGGCCGTAGCTCCGAATTAAATGAACTTTATATGTAACTTGACTAGAATCTCGTGTACCATCTTGGTGCATCTTAACTTGCTGTTTAACAACTTGAACATAAGGTTTATTCAGATCTGGACCAATTTTGAAATTTGCATATGAGGACTTACCGGATTTGTTATATGTTGTTTCCAGCCTCATTTAAACTTGCGTTGATGTGTTGTTCTTGTATGCTTCATATCTTGCCATGAGTAGCCTCATCTAGCTTTTTCATGCATCATACTTGGTTGAGCATCATGTCATGCTTATGTGTGGTGTTTACCATGTTGTGTGCTTCTTCTCGATAGTCCTCGTTTCGTTGCGATCAAGAGGATTCGTTCGTCTACGCTTGGTTCGTCTTCGTGGTTTCATCTTCTTCATGGACTTGTTCTTCTTCCTAGCAGGATTTCAGGCAAGATGACCATCACCTTGGATCTCATTACTATCATTGCTATGCTAATTGCTTCGTTCTATCGCTATGCTGTGCTCCCTATCATTTGTTCTTCTAGCCTCCTCAAATTGCCATGTCAGCATCTAACCTTTTCACCCTTCCTGTTAAACCGTTTCTTGGCTATGTTACCGCTTTTGCTCAGCCCCTCTTATAGCGTTGTTAGTTGCAGGTGAAGTTGAAGATTGCTCCATGGTGGACAGGATTATGTTGGGATATCACAATATCTCTTATTTAATTAATGCACCTATATACTTGGTAAAGGGTGGAAGGCTCGGCCTTATGCCTGGTGTTTTGTTCCACTCTTGCCGCCCTAGTTTCCATCATACCGTTTTTATATTCATTGATTTTGCGTTCCTTACGCGGTTGGGTGATTTATGGGAACCCCTTGACAGTTTGCTTTGAATAAAACTCCTCCAGCAAGGCCCAACCTTGGTTTTACATTTGCCTCACCTAGCCTTTTTCCCTTGGGAGTTGCCCTCCCATTGGTCATCTTTATTTTACCACCCCCCGGGCTAGTGCTCCTCCGAGTGTTTGTCCAAACTAGAGCACCGTGCGGGACTGTCCCTTGGCAACTTGGGTTATGTTGGTACTTGTATGCTAAGCTTATCCGGTGTGCCCTGAGAACGAGATATGTGCAGCTCCTATCGGGATTTGTCGGCACATCCGGGCGGTCTTGCTGGTCTTGTTTTACCATTGTCAAAATGTCTTGTAAACCGGGATTCCGAGACTGATCGGGTCTTCCTGGGAGAAGGAATATCCTTCGTTGACCGTGAGAGCTCGTGATGGGCTAAGTTGGGACACCCTGCAGGGTATAAACTTTCGAGAGCCGTGCCCGCGGTTATGTGGCAGACGGGAATTTGTTAATGTCTGGTTGTAGATAACTTGACACGTGACTTAATTATAACGCATCAACCGCGTGTGTAGCCGTGATGGTCTCTTTTCGGCGGAGTCCGGGAAGTGAACACGGTTTTGGGTTATGTTTGACGTAAGTAGGAGTTCAGGATCACTTCTTGATCATTGCTAGCTTCACGACCGTTCCGTTGCTTCTCTTCTCGCTCTTATTTGCGTATGTTAGCCACCATGTCATGCTTAGTCGCTGCTGTAACCTCACCACTTTACCCCTTCCTTACCCATTAAGCTTTGCTAGTCTTGATACCCATGGTAATGGGATTGCTGAGTCCTCGTGGCTCACAGATTACTACAACAACAGTTACATGTACAGGTTATGCGATGATCATGACACGAGAGCGATATTTGCTTGTTTTGGAGTTCTTCTTCTGCTTCTTCAATCAGGGGATAGGTTCCAGGTCGGCAGCCTGGGCTAGCAGGGTGGATGTCGTTTGAGTTTCTGTTTGTGTTTCATCCGTAGTCGGATGTTGCTCTTAGGTATGATGTTGTATTCATGTGGCATTGTAGGCCTCTTGTATGTATCCCCAACTATTATGTAATGGCACGATGTAATGATATCCAGCTTGCAAAAGCGTCTCCAATATGCGCTTCTATGCTTGGTGGGACCTTCGAGTTCCTTTAGGATAGTGTCGCATATTGGGTGTGAAAATAAACTAGGGTTGTCTATATCTTCCATGCTAGGTGGGTTATTCTCACGATGAGTGGACTCCGCTCATCATTCACGAGAAAATGGCTGGTAACCGGGATGCCTAGTCCCATGCTTAAATCAAATCAAAATAATTGCAAACAAAACTCCCCCAGGATTGTTGTTTGCTGGACGATACCCGTTATTTGAGACAAGCCATGGATTGATGTTTGTTGGTGGTGGGGAGTATAAACTTTACCATTCCGTTTGACATTCAAAATAATGTACGTAGCATGGAAGATATCAAGATCTCTTGGTTTTTATGTTGACAATGAAAGTATACCGCTCAAAATATTATTTATCTCTTTTTCAAAACTCGAGCTCTGGCACCTCTACAAATCCTTGCTTCCTTTGCGAAGGGCCTATCTATTTACTTTTATGTTGAGTCATCATCCTATTATTAAAAAGCACTAGTTGGAGAGCACCGCTGCCATTTGCATGCATTGCTATTAATTTACATTGAGTATGAATGTGACTGGATCTCTTTTACCATGAATTATAATGTCTAGTCAGTCCTTAATCTTCAGGGGTGCTCTGCATTTATGTTTTGCGGTCTCAGAAAGGGCTAGCGAGATACCATCTTGTTATATCATATTATGATTGTTTTGAGAAAGTGTTGTCATCTCAGATTTATTATTATTGCTCCCTAGTTGATTATGCCATTGATATGAGTAAACATGAGACCTAAATATTATTGTGAATATGGTTAGGTCATAATCTTTGCTGAAAATTTGAATGCTGGCTTTACATATTTGCAACAACAAGATCAAACAGAGTTTGTAAATGTTTTTCTTTATCACTTTCAGTTTGTCAACTGAATTGCTTGAGGACAAGCAAAGGTTTAAGCCTGGGGGAGTTGATACGTCTCCAACGTATCTAATTTTCCAAACACTTTTGCCCTTGTTTTGGACTCTAAATTGCATGATTTGAATGGAACTAACCCGGACTAACGCTGTTTTCAGCAGAACTAACATGGTGTTATTTTTGTGCAGAATAAATGTTCTCGGAATGACCTGAAAATCCACAGAGACACGTTTTGGAATTAATAAAAAATATTGGCGAAAGAATCAGCATCAGGGGGCCCACACCCTGTCCACGAGGGTGCAGGGCGCCCCCCTGGGGGCGCATCCCCGGCCTCGTGGCCCCCCTGGGACTCCACCGACATCAACACCAACTCCATATATTCACTTTCGGGGAGAAAAAAAATCAGAGAGAAGGATTCATCGCATTTTACGATACAGAGCCGCCGCCAAGCCCTAATCTTCCTTGGGAGGGCTGATCTGGAGTCTGTTCGGGGCTCCAGAGAGGGGAATCCATCGCCATCGTCATCATCAACCATCCTCCATCACCAAATTCATGATGCTCACCGCCGTGCATGAGTAATCCTATCGTAGGCTTGCTGGACGGTGATGGGAGATGACCCACAAGTGTAGGGGATCTATCTAGTCTTTTTGATAAGTAAGAGTGTCGAACCCAACGAGGAGCAGAAGGAAATGACAAGCGGTTTTCAGTAAGGTATTCTCTGCAAGCACTGAACTTATCGGTAACAAATAGTTTTGTGATAAGGTAATTTGTAATGGGTAACAAGCAATGAAAGTAAATAAGGTGCAGCAAGATGGCCCAATCCTTTTTGTAGCAAAGGACAAGCCTGGAGAAGTTCTTATATAGAGAAAAGCGCTCCCGAGGACACTTGTGAATTATCGTCAAGCTAGTTTTCATCATGCTCATATGATTCACGTTCGGTACTTTGATAATTTGATATGTGGGTGGACCGGTGCTTGGGTACTGCCCTTTCATGGACAAGCATCCCACTTATGATTAACCCCTATTGCAAGCATCCAAAACTACAAAAGAAGTATTAAGGTAAACCTAACCATAGCATGAAACATATGGATCCAAATCAGCCCCTCACGAAGCAACGCATAAACTAGGGTTTCAGTTTCTGTCACTCTAGCAACCCATCATCTACTTATTACTTCCCAATGCCTTCCTCTAGGCCCAAACAATGGTGAAGTGTCATGTAGTCAATGTTCACATAACACCACTATTGGAGAGACAACATACATCTCATCAAAATATCAAACGAATACCAAATTCACATGACTATTACAGCAAGACTTCACCCATGTCCTCAAGAACAAACATAACTACTCACAAATCATATTCATGTTCATAATCAGAGGGGTATTAATATGCATCACTACAAAACAAATACACTTACGTGATGATACGTGTTTGTCACATTAGGTCGCGTTTTTTTTCATGCATGTACATCCATGACAAATTTATGACAGAATCAAGATAGTCATACATGTGCTGTCGTAGAAGTGTTCCATGACATTACCAAAATTATCATCACGGAAGTGTCCACTTCCATGACGATAAATCGCGCGTCATAGAAGTGCTTTCGTCAAGGGTGACCGACACGTGGCATCCACTGTAACGGAACACTGTTAAGCTATCGGGTCGGGTTTTGGATCCGATAACCCGTTAATAGCCCCAACCAATGGGGATTTTCCACGTGTAAAATCATCATTGGCTGGAGGAAACACGTGTCGGCTCATTGTTGGGACATATGTCATCCACTCATTGGACAAAAGGCGCCTATGATACGTTGACACGTGGCACGGCCCAACAGAGGCCCATTCCTGTGAAAAGGCCGACCTGTTTGACTTGGTCAAAAGGTGACGGATCGGCCCACGGAAAGCCTGTTAACGGCCTGTTCGCATATAACCCATTTACAGCCCGCTAACCCAAGGCCCGTTACGCCCTATCCGAATTAGGCCCAGTAGCGTCATCTGGGCCATCCAATATGATTCCAGCCCATTTTCACTTCTGGCCCATGTATGGCCCATGACGTCTTTCTGCCCATATGAGGCGCTATGTAACTCTTGGCCTATTAATGGCCCGTGGTGAAACTGGCCCGCAATGAACAGTGTGTCACTTTAGACCCATTAACGGCCCATGGTGAAACTGGCCCGTAATGAACAGTGTATCACTTTATACTCATTAAGGGCCTGTTATTCAGTTGGGCCGTTTCCAGCCCATGTTATCTTTCGGCCTTCTCGGAGCCCATTTATTCTTTGGCTCATTTTGAGCATTCGTTTACTTACGGCCCATTACTATCATTTTCTGCTTGTGGGCCAAATTCAGCCTATGGTTACAGTCGGCCCGTTTGTGGTCCGTTAATACATTGGGCCGTTTTCATAGCGTCATCAAATACAGCCTATTAACGATGGCCCGTTATGGTCGGCCCATGAACAGACGATTCCAACTCTAGCCTTTTTACGGCCATAATGCGGCCTGTTATTGGCCCATGTTTGGCCAATCGATCATACGACCCGTATAAGGCCCATTGATGATACGGCCCGTAGAAGGCCCATTATTTCTACGGCCCGTAGAAGGCCCAATGTTTCTGCGGCCCGTAGAAGGCCTACTGTTTCTACGGCCCGTAGAAGGCTCACTGTTTCTACGGCCCGTAGGAGGCCCAGTGTCACTACAGTAAATATTAGCCCATGGTTATTGTGGCCTAGTTTTAAAAAAATAGGTTATTGCAGCCACTAGCAAACCGCGGAAAAAGAACTGCACTGACTACAAGAAAACAAATAAACAAGACAACAAGGAAATAAATAAGCAAGCAACTTATGCTAGGCTATCACGGCTATTACACATATTACATCCACTGGGCATCAAAGTTCACCACCAGTGCAAATATAGGGAACACAGCAACATATAAACGCCGCAGCAAAACAAGTCCAGAACTGAAACCACTTCAGAAGAGTTCAAGAAACAATATCCTGGGTACCCATAATGCTGGCAAGATGCTTAGCAACCTTATTAACTTTCTCTTGTTTGGCGCTTAAATCCTCCAGCGCTTGCTGTTGCACAAGAAAGTACGCATCTGAATTCTACAGGGACTTCCTCAGTCCTTCGGCTTCTTGCTGCAGCATAGCTAACTGATGCCTTTTAGCTTGTAGCTGAGACTGAAGAAGCCGAAGTGATTCAGACAGTGAGTTCGAAGAGCTTGTGCCAGCGGTACTGGCCAGTAACTCGAACACTACATCAACGCAGGACTGTGGGGTTTTCTCACTGTCTACAAGATCGTTTTTATCACCTTTCTTGGAGACCAACAGGGTTGTCTCACTATCTTGAACCTTATCTGCATTACTTTCTCTACCATTGCATAGTGGGGTGCTCTTCTCCAATATTTTGTTTGCATACTACAAGAGAAACAAGCAGACACATCACATGTTTAGCTTGTAGTATACCAAACTCATTTTGGTAAATTGGTTCAGTAGTAAGGTGGACAGGATAACAACATGAAACAAACATATACCTATGTACTATGGTCACTGTATTGTCCATATCATTCTAGTTTATGTTCCCTAATCAAGATAGAGACACAGTTCAACTCATATATTTTTAAGACATAGTAGCATAGACAGAATATAAGTGTGAGAAACTCCACAACATTGGCATTACTTGTAATGTGCATCACATGAGAACATAACTGTTTATACAACTTAAACTGAAATCAACATAGAGCAAGAAGTTAGAATAGCAATCCAGTTAAAGAAATAGATTTAAACATACCTGTTGCGCCACTGGAGTTTCAATTGGATCCTTCAAATTCGAAAGTAGTTGGTATGAGTAAATACAGTGATGCAACAGCAAAGGAGTATGGACCATAGCTACGGAATCTGACCTGAGAACAGTTGCCCTTCTTCTTTAAACGTGGAGTTTGGGTTATCTGTGGTGGTCTTCATGCTTTGGGCACTGCAGTAGCTTTACAAACTGCTCATGTGGGGGTACTCTATGGTGGACATGGTGCTTTGTCAACTATAAGTGGGTTACTATCCGCTGGGGTTGCGGTTAGATGGGTTGTAGCTGGTTCTCTGCCCAATGGTGTAAGTGTGCAATTTGGAAGAGTCTCAATTATGTGTGGTGGGGCTAGTTTGTGGGCCAGTACAACCATGGTTCTATCTGCATCGACGGGTAGCACTATCTTTTGTGAAGAATGGGTTTTTGCTCCCTTAGATATTGCCATCACCCCCTCCAATTCAAATGGCTGATAAACAAGAAAAGAAATTGAACGTACAGACATCGTATGATAGACAGATGTGGTAATTCACATATATGTTGTCTAACCAAACAGGACAACATGACACAATTTCACATATATGATGCCTAACTAAACATGATAGCATGACACAGTTTCAGATATATGATGGATAACTTAACAGGATATAATGGCATAATTCAACATATGATGAGTACCTAAACAGGATGACATGACAAAACTGTATGATGTCTTTCTAAAATAGGTTGGGATGAAATAATTCACATACATGTTGTCTAAGTATACAGGATGGCATGATATAATTGACATAATTGATTCATATACTAAGCAGCTGGCACTCGCATGTATGATCTCTAAACTAAGCAGATAGAATTCAATATTGTGCATACACTACAAAAAAAAGACACATGTGTGACATTTTGGGCCGAATGAAATTTTTTTTGTCATACATATGACACTTCTATGATGATAATTGTGACAAAACCCGGTATCATCATAGATGTGGTGGGCTCCTACTTCTATGACAAAAAATCATGACAGAAAATGGGCTTTTCGTCCTGGGTGGGCCGGAGACGCAGCTGCATGACATTCTTTGGGCCGTCCATGACGGAAAAAACCGTGGTAGAAGTGAGGGGGAGGAAAATTTTGGGGAGTTGCCGATTATGGTGGGAGAGTGATATGCGTTTCTCTTGTACAGATACGCGCGTGTGTGCGAGGCGTTGGCTCTAACTGAACCCGAGCGAGGCGTTGGGCTCTAACTGAACCCGAGTGATCGCACTGCAGTCTACGCGTTACTGAACCCGAGCGATCGATCGATGGCTGTTAACTGAACCCGATGGAGCGATTCCTTCGCTACTGCTGCTAACTGAAGTCGATCGATTGGATGAACAGTGAGCGTTGCAGGGGGGTTGGATGAACAGTGAGCGGTGGCGTTGCCTTTGGATGAACAGGACCTCGTGGTTTGGAGGGTTGGATGAATACTAGACGATGGAGGGGTGGCCGTGGAGGGGTGGTTGAACAGGACCCCGTGGTGTGGAGGGCTGGATGAACAGTAGAAGGTGGAGGGCTGGATGAATAGTAGACGGTGGAGGGGTGGTTGAACAGTAGCCGGTGGAGTAGCGCACGGTGGAGGCTGGACGAACAGGAGCCCGTGTGAAAGTGCAACTATCCCTAGGTGGTTTTGGTAATTCATAACAACATATAGCTCATTGAGCTAATGCTATTCCAAGACTATTATTTCAGGAAAGCTCAATGAATGGCATGGCATGGATGATGAAAGTGGATCCGTCAAAATATTAAGGACAAAGGATTGGCTCAAGCTCAAAAGTTCAAGACTCTACATTTTACAATTTAGTGATCCATGATCACATTGAGTCTATAGGAAAAGCCAATACTATCAAGAAGGGATGAGGTGTTGCTTAATGAGCCTCTTGCTTCAAGTGCTTAGTGATATGCTCCAAAAACCCTCAACTACTTTCTCACATCCACATATGACCTAAACCCAACGTCAAACTCGGCCATACCGATTCTTTCTATCCGGCGCCACCGAGTTCAAATGTCATAGCCACTGCCATAAACCCTAGGCAAATAGGTCTCACCGATAGGGATCTCGGTCTCACCGAGATGGGATTGTAATCTCTCTGTTTCCCTTCATAACGTTTCGGTCTAACCAAAGTGAGCGATCGGTCCCACTGAGATTGCAATGTAAACTCCCTATTTCCCTTCCGTAACATTTCGGCCTCACCGAAATGAGCGAATCGGTTCCACCGAGTTTACTTGACCAACTCTCTGGTTAGCTTATTACCAAAATCTGTCTCACCGAGTTTGTGTAATCGGTCTCACCGAGATTACGTTATGCCCTAACCCTAACCATATCGGTCCTACCGAGTTGCATGTCGGTCCCACCGAAAATCCTAATGGTCACTAGATTTGTTGAATTGGTCCAACCGAGTTTATTAATTCGGTTCCACCGAGTTTGGCAAGTTGTGTGTAACGGTTAGATTTTGTGTGGAGACTATATATACCCCTCCACCTCCTCTTCATTCGTGGAGAGAGCCATCAAAACAAACCTACACTTCCAACTTACCATTTCTGAGAGAGAACCACCTACTCATGTGTTGAGGCCAAGATATTCCATTCCTACCATATGAATCTTGATCTCTAGCCTTCCCCAAGTTGCTTTCCACTCAAATCTTCTTTCCACCAGATCCAAATCCCATGAGAGAGAGTTGAGTGTTGGGGAGACTATCATTTGAAGCACAAGAGCAAGGAGTTCCTCATCAATGCACCATTTGTTACTTCTTGGAGAGTGGTGTCTCCTAGATTGGCTAGGTGTCACTTGGGAGCCTCCGACAAGATTGTGGAGTTGAACCAAGGAGTTTGTAAGGGCAAGGAGATCGCCTACTTCGTGAAGATCTACCGCTAGTGAGGCAAGTCCTTCGTGGGCGACGACCATGGTGGGATAGACAAGGTTGCTTCTTCGTGGACCCTTCATGGGTGGATCCCTCCATGGACTCGCGCAACCGTTACCCTTCGTGGGTTGAAGTCTCCATTAACGTGGATGTACGATAGCACCACCTATCGGAACCACGACAAAAACATCCGTGTCTCCAATTGCGTTTGAACCCTCCAAACCCTTCCCTTTACATTCTTCAAGTTGCATGCTTTAATTTTGGCTGCTCATATACTCTTTGCATGCTTGCTTGAATTGTGTGAAGATTGCTTGACTTGTCCAAAGATAGCTAAAATCTGCTAAAGTCTAAAATTGGGAAAAGGTTAAGTTTTTAATTGGTCAAGTAGTCTAATCACCCCCCCCCTCTAGACATACTTCAAGGTCCTACAAGTGGTATCAGAGCTTTGGTCTCCATTTGCTTTGATTTCCATAGCTTTTGGTGGTCATAGCCTTGGTTTCACAACCTAGCAGAGTATGGCGTCTAGCGAGGGAAATTATCACCGTAGAGGTCCTTACTTTGATGGTACTAATTTTGCTAGTTGGAAGCATAAGATGAAAATCCATATTCTCGGACATAACCCCGCCGTTTGGGCTATTGTGTGTATTGGCTTGCAAGGTGAATTCTTTGATGGGAGAGAGCCAAACCGTGAAGCTAGCGTGGATGAATTGAAGATGCTGCAATACAATGCTCAAGCTTGTGATATCCTCTTAAATGGCTTGTGCCCCGAGGAATTCAATAAAATCAGCCGTCTTGAGAATGCAAAGGAAATTTGGGATACTTTGATTGATATGCATGAAGGTACCAACTCCGTCAAGGAATCCAAGTTGGATGTGCTCCAAAGTCAGCTTGACAAGTTCAAAATGAAGGATGGTGAAGGTGTCACTGAAATGTACTCTAGGCTTGCTCTTATCACAAATGGGATTCCCGGCTTAGGGAGTGAAGAGATGACCGACAGATTCATCATCAAGAAGATCCTAAGAGCATTGGATGGAAAGTATGATACTGTGTGCACATTGATCCAAATGATGCCAAATTACAAAGATCTCAAGCCAACGGGAGTCATTGGAAGAATTGTTGCTCATGAGATGTCACTCAAGGATAAGGAGGAACTTCACAACAAGTCAAGTGGTGCTTACAAAGCCTCATGTGAAGCCCCCACATCATCAAGTGAGAAACAAACCTTCAATGAAGAATTGAGCGTAATGGTGAAGAACTTCAACAAATTCTACAAGAGTAGAAGGAAAGAAAGAAGCTCTAAGTCAAGGTCCTATAATGACAAAAGATCTTCTAGTCGAGAGCGCAATTGCTACAATTGTGGGAGACCCGGACACTATTCCAATGAGTGTACGGCACCCTACAAAAGAAGAGAAGATTCTCCAAAAATAAAAAGTAAAAGAGAAGAATCACCACCAAGAGAGAGGAGGAGTAGAGATGATCGTTATGAATGAAGACCCTCACGTGGAAGCAAAGATTCGGAAAGGAAGGACAAGTCATCAAGGAGCTACACAAAACGAAGACATCAAGCTCATGTTGGTGAATGGGTATCTGACTCCGACTCCGACAATCACTCCGAGAGAAGCTATCACTCCGACTCCGAATATACTCAAGATGAAGGTGTTGCTGGTCTAGCACTTGTGTCAACCAACTCCTATGACATATTTGATTCACCAAATGAAGGAATTGGAAGATGCTTCATGGCCAAAGGTCCTAAGGTAACACATCCCGAATATGTTGATTTTAATAGTGATGAAGATGACTTGCTAGGTGATGATGATCTACTTATTGACAACTCTAGTAATGAATACTATGATGAAACGTCAATTAATCATGATAAGACGAATGACGATGATAAGGAGAAGATTGAGTTCCTAACTAAAGAACTAAACACTCTTGAGTTAGCTCATGAAACTATCTTCGAAGATCATCGAGAACTTTTAAGGGCTCATGAGAAGTTACGCTTTGAAAAGCTCAATCTTGAGCAAGAGCATGAGTTCTTAAAGGAAATCAATGATGATCTCCGTAAGAAAAGTTATTCTTACATTGCCAAGCGTTTACTCTCATCTACTTACATGCCTCAAGTCAAGTCTAGTAACAAGAACAAGAAAGATTCTTCTTCTAGTAGTAACAATAATAATGCTAAATCCAATATTGTTGCTTCTAGTAGTTCTCTTGATTCCACTAATGATTCTCTTAGCCAAGTTACACTTGAGCAAGAAAATAGCTTATTGAAAGGAATCATAGAGAAAGGTGTATACAAGAGCCTTGCCGGGAGTTACAAATTCGAGGAAATTATACGCAAGCAAGGAAGGCACCGGAAGAATCAAGGTGTTGGTTTTGAATGAAAGTTCAATTCCAATGGAGTTGAGTGGGAAGAAGATCAATACCCCAAGACGAAGTTTGTTCCTCAACAAGAGAAGTATGATCCTACTTCCTTGATGGGAACACAAGCACAAGATGATCTTCCACCACAAGACCACAAGAACAAAGGCAAGGACAAGCTTCAAGAGGAGATTGATGCATTTGAGGAAGCACCTAAGGCCTTGGTCAAGTAGGTTCCCAAGACTACGTCAAGTTCTACTTCATCAAGTACAACTACAACTCCAAGGATTCCCATCAAGATGATGTGGATGCCGAAGAAGAAGAACTAGAGAGTTCTTGAGGGTGACTCCGCCAACATTCTTCACTCATATCATTATGGCAAGGACAAGTGCAATCAACTTCTATATCTTGCACTAGTTCAAGGAGTCACAAACCCTCATGTTGGTAAGGCAAGGGACAAGGTAACCTAATGATTTCATGGACATCATCTTGTGTGTGCATCACTCTATGTCTATGGATATTCTTGTTTCTTACTTGTGGGACTAACCCATGTAGGTATTGAAAGTGCAACTCACTCCAAAGGATTGCTCCAAATGATCTACATCAACTTGAGCATCCACATCTTCAACACCTACATGAAGTCATCATCGACAAAACCCAAGGTTAGTTCATCCCTCTAAGGGGGGATCGCACATCTAGGGGGAGCTTAACTCTAAGAATTGAGTCAAAGCAACTCTAATGATGTGAACACATCAATGCATTATGTAAAAGTGGTAACCCCACTTGAGCTTAAACGATGAGTATGACCTATGATCAAATGTTCTCATTTCACTCCTAAGTCAATATACTCATATATAGATGACCTAGTCATCGCCAATTGTTTGATAGATGCTAGAATTGGTTGTGCATGTTTTGCCACATATTTCATTTGCCATTTTATTTTGTGAGCATGTTGGATGCATATTTTACTCATTCGAGGACATCCACTTGTTGCTTTGATTGATTGGCTTCTTTTTCTTTGGCCAAGTGGATGGACAAGAATGCCTAAGAACCCTCTCTAGCTATCTATGCTTTTCTCGTCTCAAACTCTGTTCATGCTACATCACAAAATTTGATCAAGTCAGATTCGAACCACTCTGTGTGAGGAGCACTCGGAGTCCCCGATTCGTCATAGACTTAAACTTCCGAAACTTGTTTGTGATTCTCGGTCTGACTGATTCCTCCATTTCGGTCCTACCGAGATCACTAAGTCGATCTAGGTTTTCAATCTCGGTGCAACCGATTTGAACTTTTCGGTCACACTGAGTTGCTGTAACTGTCAATAGTTATGCATCTCGGTGCCACCGAGTCGTTCCACTCGGTCACACCGAAAGTGTCAGGCTATATATACACACGGGCAAAATTTGGAAAACTTTCTCCAAACCTCTTCGCCCGCGCATAGCTCGCTCTGCATACTAGGTCTCCGGATCGTCGACTTCATCGCTAGCCGCCTCCTGTCGCTGGTCTCCGCCGCCGTCAACGGATTTCTTCTCCGCCATTGCCGCCGTAGCGAGTTCATCGCCAAGCTAGGGTATGAACTCGATCACAGTGCTATCCTCGTCTGATTCTCAGCACATTATGTTGATAATGATTCTTGCCATGATTGAATCCCTTCTGTCTAGTCAAAACAATCCTTAGAATAGATGAGATTTGAAAATTTAGGGTTAGGTTTCCGCCAAAATCATCTCGGACCCACCAAGTTGAAAAACTCGGTCCCACCGATTCAGCTAACGCCATTGCACTAGTAACTCTCGGTCTGACTGAGAATTGCTAATCGGTGTGACCGATTTTAGAACTCTGTGAAACCCTAGCAGTCTCGGTGCCACCAAACTGTGACTCGGTCTGACCGAGTTCACTAGTTTAGGTTCCAAAACTGCTTCGGTATCACCGAGTTTGAAAATCGGTTGATCCGAAATGCTTTCTGTGGAAAACTAACACTAAGTTTTTGAATCATTCTTTTGCAAAAATATTTGCATTTTGTGATGCTCATCCATTCTATCTCATCCATAACTATTCACAGGGTCAGCAGTCAGTGATTTCAGCATGTCAGACCAAAGTGATAGTTAGAACAGGGAAGAAGAGCATATTCACATGAGTGAGGGCACTAGTCCCTCAAGTTCTTCAGATGATGGCAGCAGAAGCACTCCTAGCAATTTGCCCATAGCAGCCACAAGAGCCAGAAGGATGAGAACCTCAGACTCTGAAGATGAGGACTATGTGCCAGCTGAAGATGAGGCTACTTCCAAGAAGGTAGTGCTCAAAAAGGAGTATGGCTCAGCAAAGAACACAAAGCCTGGACTCAATAGGAAGGTCCCTGCCAAGAGGACACCTATGCTGAAGGTCAAAGGATCAACACAAGTACCTGAAAAGCCTGATCCCAAAGAGGCACCTGCAAGAAGAATTACCACTTCCAAACCCAAGAAGGTTCCCACTGGAGAAACCATGAAGTTTACTATTGAGTCAGAAGATGAAGCTGCTGGTCAAGATAAGAAGAAGAAGAGAGCCAAAACCACTACTGCCAAGGTTCTTGGCAACCCCTCTATGAGGAGAGACTCTGAGGAGGAGGAAGAAGAGGTTGCTGCACCAGCACCCAGGGCACAAAAGCTGATGGGTGATGCTATAAAGTCAGGGGCTGCAACATCAAAGCCCAAAGAAGCACCCAAAGCTGCCCCCAAGCCCAAGAATGCTCCAAAGAGGAATACCAGGAGTATACCAGCTACTGAGAAGAACAAGGCCCCAGTGCCTGAAGTTGCTGCTGAGGAAGATGATGAAGGACAAGTCCTGAGCAAGCTGAAGCCAAAGATTCCAGACCACAATGATGCTCATCCTGTGGCTGAGAACATGAAGTTAAGAAAGGATGCAGGACTCAGACTGTGGAGGTTGTTAGATCCATATGCTATCAGGAGAAGGACTGTTGTTGATTACAGGTTCCACATGAAGGAACATCAGGATTTCTATGAGACAGTGTTGTTGGACAAGAAGCCTATAGTGTGTGATATGAGGTGGGTCGACTGGACCTACATGAAAGAGAATGAGGAACAATATCCTGGAGTGCAAGACAGTTTCATTGCTTGTGGAGTTGCAAACTTTGTTGGGCAGAAGCTCACAAAGTGGAATGATGAGCTCATTATGCAATTCTACTCCACAGCACATTTCTACCCAGATGGCAGGATAGTGTGGATGTCTGAAGGTAAAAGGTACCAATCAACTATTGAGGAATGGGAAAATCTGATCAATGCACCCAAGGAGCAGGAAGATGACTTGGATGTCTATGCCAAGAAGAAGATGGATCACAATACCATGGCTCATATGTACAAGGAAATCCCAGATGCTGCAGTTGAGACACATAAGTTTGGGTCAGTTCATTATCTTCTGTCAGGACTCCCAACGATCAACTGGATCCTCGGGCATACTCTGTTGCCCAAGTTAGGTGACCACAACATGATCAGAGGCCATGCTATAAACTTGCTACACTTGTTTGATGTGCCATAGAAATTCAAGGTCATGAGCCTCATGGTTGAGACCATCAAGAGGACAGCAGCAGACCAGAAGAGAAGTTGTGGGTATGCCCCACAAATTCAGGAGTTGATTAACTCTAAGATGGGCACAGGCACATACTTGCTGGACAAGGAACATTTTGCTATCTATCCAGAATTTGAGGACAATCAAGTTGTGATGAATGAGAATGAACCATCATCAGTACAAGCTCAAGAGAAGAAGGAGAAAGCAAAGAAAGAGAAGGCTGCCAAGATGCCAACTCAAGAGGAGGCATCTAAGTACTTTTTGAAGAACAAGCAGGAGCAGCTTGGTTACTTGATAGCATCAACTCTGAGGATTGAGAAGGGGTTGGCTACCCTAACTCAAAACCAGGAGAGCCTAGAAAGAATCATGGAACAAAAGTTCTATGATCTAGATGTCAAAGTAATAGAGATTCAGTCAGTTGTGGAGCAGCTACAGGATGACATGCAGGAGAGGAAGGGCAAGACAACCACTGATGCATTTGCCAGAGTGCCTAGAGCTCAGAGATCAGCTGCAGTGCCTGTGACAGACACCAGAGCCACTTCATCTGCACCAGCTACAGCTCCTACAGCTCCAGTGCAACGAGCTCTAGCACCAACTCCTCCAGCTCCATCCACATCAACTGAAGCCTTCGTCCAAGGAGCCATCTCTACACCACCACCTGAAGATCAAGCCTGAGAGTCGATCTAGTACTATGCATTTTCTATGAACTTTTTGGTAACTTGTTGCCAAAGGGGGAGAAAAATTTATAGATCATAGGCTTCGAGAGAGAATGTGTTGCTTTTTGTTCTCTCTTGCTTTGGTGGTTAAACTTTGTTTGCTTTTGATTGCGTGAGATACTATGCTATTATCTGTGAGACATTGATGATCATGTGTTTGATCATAAGCTACACTAATGCTTGTTAGATGATATTATCTTACCTATCCTTATATGATCATTCACTTTGCTTGGTGATGAGTGCATGTATTCAATCTTTATTATTTTGAGCGCTCCACCATGATGTATGTGACATGGAAGAGTAACCCATGAGCCTAATTCCTGGTGCATTTGCATTCCAAAGCAAATCTTAAACTATGCACAAATTAAGGGGGAGCTCTTGCTTATCACATACTTCTGAAAGCAACGATGTTTTTCAATCTTATTATCATTTGTCGAAGCTTTGATCTATATGTTATCATCAATTACCAAAAAGGGGGAGATTGAAAGTGCAACTATCCCTAGGTGGTTTTGGTAATTCATAACAACGTATAGCTCATTGAGCTAATGCTATTCCAAGACTATTATTTCAGGACATCTCAATGAATGGCATGGCATGGATGATGAAAGTGGATCCCTCAAAATATTAAGGACAAAGGATTGGCTCAAGCTCAAAAGTTCAAGACTCTACATTTTACATTTTAGTGATCCAAGATCACATTGAGTCTATAGGAAAAGCCAATACTATCAAGAAGGGATGAGGTGTTGCTTAATGAGCCTCTTGCTTCAAGTTCTTAGTGATATGCTCCAAAAACCCTCAACTACTTTCTCACATCCACATATGACCTAAACCCAAAGTCAAACTCGGCCATACCGATTCTTTCTATCCGGCGCCACCGAGTTCAAATGTCATAGCCACTGCCACAAACCCTAGGCAAATCGGTCTCACCGATAGGGATATCGGTCTCATCGAGATGGGATTGTAATCTCTCTGTTTCCCTTTGTAACTTTTCGGTCTAACCGAAGTGAGGGATCGGTCCCACCGAGATTGCAATGTAAACTCCCTGTTTCCCTTTTGTAACATTTTGGTCTCACCGAAATGAGCGAATCGGTCCCATCGAGTTTACCTGACCAACTCTCTGGTTAGATTATTACCAAAATCGGTCTCACCGAGTTTGTGTAATCGGTATCACCGAGATTACGTTATGCCCTAACCCTAACCTTATCGATCCTACTGAGTTGCATGTCAGTCCCACCAAAAATCCTAACGGTCACTAGATTTGCTGAATCGGTCCGACCGAGTTTACCAATTCGGTCCCACTGAGTTTGGCAAGTTGTGTGTAACGGTTAGATTTTGTGTGGAGGCTATATATACCCCTCCACCTCCTCTTCATTCGTGAAGAGAGCCATCAGACCAAACCTACACTTCCAACTTACCATTTCTGAGAGAGAACCACCTACTCATGTGTTGAGGCCAAGATATTCCATTCCTACCATATGAATCTTGATCTCTAGCCTTCCCCAAGTTGCTTTCCACTCAAATCTTCTTTCCACCAGATACAAATCGCATGAGAGAGAGTTAAGTGTTGGGGAGACTACTGTAGCGCTCCAACACAAGTCCGTTTCGTCCGTTTTGCGGTACGCCACACCCCTCCCGATCAACAGGACCCCCGTTTCGACCGTAGGAGGTCCGTTTCGTCCGTTTTGCAGTACGCCACACCCCTCTCGATCAACAGGACCCCCGTTTCGACCGTAGGAGGTCCGTTTCCTCCCTTTTGCAATACGCCACACCCCTCCCGATCAACAGGACCCCGTTACGAACATAGGAGGTCTGTTTCCTCTGTTGTGCGGTACGCCAGGCCTCGTTTCCATTGCCTATTCCGTCCAAGCCGGTTGGCTCCCACGTGTTCCGTTGCCTCCCGATGAACACGACGCATTCTGTTGCCTCCCCATGAACACGACGCATTCCATTGCCTCCCCATGAACACGATGCATGCCGTTGCCTCCCCATGAACATGACGTCGACTCTGTTTCTCCGTTCCGACCCAGCCATGTACGTATGCGCGAGTAGGCGTTCAAGACCCCGCCCGTATGTACACAAACGTGGCCGTATTTTCTTTCTTGCACCCTGGCCGCTGTACGTACGTGTATATGCTACGTGTGCGCCTCTACTACGACACATGCGCGCCTCTACAACGACCAATATGGACGTACACGTTCGCGACCAGAATGACAACGCTACGTACGCTTCGACCAGGTGGGTCCCGACTGTCAGGCACTTCCTTGCCTACGAAGATGTAGCTGGTGGGTCCTAACAGTTAGGGGGGCGAATCATTTTGGTTTTTTTTGCCCGGACGCACTTCCTTGCGTGCGAAGATGTAGCTGGTGGGTCCCAGCAGTCAGGGGGGCGAATCATTTTTTTTCGGACGCACTTCCTTGCGTGCGAAGATGTAGCTGGTGGGTCCCAGCAGACAGGGGAAACGTTTTTTTTCCCGAAATACGGTGGCCCGTCCGATGGGTCCCCGCTGTCAGGTGGTGAAATAATTATTTTGCGCGTAATATGGAGGCACTTCCTTGCTGCGGCCGTGGACCCAGCTGTCAGCCTCTCCACGTACAATCCACATCCGATGGAAGCCATTCCTTGACCACGTTGACCACGCCATGCCGAGAGCACCAGGGCAGTGGACGATGGCGAGGCCTAGGAAGGGGACGACGAGGAGCCGGGGAAGACGCGGCAGTGGATGCCCACGCGTAGAGGAGTATGAGGGTTCACTCGTTTGGCTGCGGTGTGAGGCTGCCGTCGCCGCAGAATAACAGGGTGTGTGGGTGCGTAGAGGGATGGCCTGGCCAGCGGTGGGAGTAGTAGGGGGCGGTGAGGCCTCCGCGACACCATAGCTGGCCACGGGCGGCAGGAGCAGGCTGCACGACCGGCGCTGCTTTGGGCGGCTGGAGCAAGAAGACCAGAGGTTGAAGAAGCACTATGACCGTTGGATGGACATCGTACGGTCACTGGAGCTAGAATCGTTCATATATTGACTAAAGTCGACAAAGGCCTCCGTCCCAGTCAACTTAGTAGGCCCACAAGTCAGCCTCCCACCAAGGTTGGTCCCAGCTAGCAGGGGGTATTCATTTTTTTGTGCGTAATAAGGAGGCACTTCCGGAGGGTCCGAGCTGACAGCAGGGGGAACGTTTTTTTCGCGAAATACGGTGGCCCAACCTGTGGGTCCCAGCAGTCAGGGGGATACATTTTTTTCGCGAAATAATGGTGGCCCGTCCAGTCGGTCCCAGCTGTCAGGTGGAGGAATAATTATTTTCCGCATAATAAGGAGGCACTTCCTTGCGGCTGCCGTGGACCCAGCTGTCAGCCTCTCCATGTACAGTACTCTTTCGATGGAAGTCGGCCGTTGACCACATTGACCACGCCGCGTCGAGAGCACCACGGCGGTGGACGACGGTGAGGCCTAGGAAGGGGATGACGCGGAGCCGGGGAAGACGCAGCAGCGGAAGCCCGCGCGGAGAGGAGTACGAGGGTTCACCGGTTCGGCTGCGGTGTGAGGCTGCCGTCGCCGCAGAATAACCGGGGGTGTGGATGAGTAGAGGGATGCCCTGGCCAGCGGTGGGAGTAGTAGGGGGCGCTGAGGCCTACACGGCAGCACAGCCGGCCACGGGAGGCAGGAGCAGGCGGTCCCGCCGACACTGCTTTGGCGGCTGTAGCAAGAAGATCAGAGATTGAAGAAACACGACGGCCGTTGTATTGACATCCAACGTTTACGTCTGCTAGAATCGTTTGTTGACGTAATATATATAATAACTAAAAAAATCTTGCATACACGTCAACTAAACAGGCCCACAAGTCAAACCACTCCCTCTTTTTTAATAATTTATATATAGCTCATGGCAACTTCTTATGCAATTTATTGCAGTCGTTTTATTTGGTTGTCTAGGGCAATTTTCGCATATTTCTGTGGGTTCCAAACTTTTTTTAATACCGAAATGTCAAGCCAGATTTAAAGTACTTTCAAGATATATTTGAATTAGGTCAATGCCCAGTGAAATAGGAATCTGAAAATGTGAAAAGAAATCAGAAATTATAAAGTAATTGCCAATTTGTCATCTGTTTTTATATTTACAACTCATTTCATATTACTTTCAAGATTTGCAGGCGTCTTGAAAGAGTTGCATCCCACTAGGGCGTAGAAAAATAAGTAGGCCTGGATTGGGTATTCTTCAGAAAAAATAAACTCGGCTCATTTTCACAAAGAAAAAATAGCTGGGCTGGTCACATGGTGAACATAAAATATAAGCCTGGGCTAGACGGGTCACAGCCCAGTTCAAACCCTGCTCCGTCTCAACAATACCAAACAAAAAAATACTGCTCGAGTAGCTACGTCCCAGGTGTCAGCCGATATTGTGCTGTTCTCTTGTCTATTGACTATATACGCTCACAATGTCGTGGGTCCCAGATGTCAGGAAAACACTAGGAGGAAGCATTTTATTTTTCCATACACTGACGTGGTGGGCCCCTACTGTCATTGAGGGAGTCCCGGACTAGGGGGTGTCCGGATAGCCGAACTATCATCTTCGGCCGGACTCCTGGACTATGAAGATACAAGATTGAAGACTCCGTCCCGTGTTCGGATGGGACTTTCCTTGGCGTGGAAGGCAAGCTTGGCGATACGGATATATAGATCTCCTACCATTGTAACCGACTCTGTGTAACCCTAACCCTCTTCGGTGCCTATATAAACCGGAGGGTTTTAGTTCGTAGGACAATGGACAACAATCACACCATAGGCTAGCTTCTAGGGTTTAGCCTCTCTGATCTCGTGGTGGATCTACTCTTGTACTACCCATATCATCAATATCAATCAAGCAGGAGTAGGGTTTTACCTCCATCGAGAGGGCCCGAACCTGGGTAAAAACATCGTGTCCCTTGTCTCCTATTACCATCCGCCTAGACGCACAGTTCGGGACCCCCTACCCGAGATCCGTCGGTTTTGACACCGACATTGGTGCTTTCATTGAGAGTTCCTCTGTGTCGTCATCTTTAGGCCCGATGGCTCCTCCGATCATCAACAATGATGCGGTCCAGGGTGAGACTTTTCTTCCCGGACAGATCTTCGTATTCGGCGGCTTCGTATTGCGGGCCAATTCGCTTGGCCATCTGGAGCAGATTGAAAGCTATGCCCCTGGCCATCAGGTCACATTTGGAAGTTTGAACTACACAGCTGATGTCCGTGGAGACTTGATCTTCGACGGATTCGAGCCACAGCCAAGCGTGCCGCACTGTCACGATGGGCATGATCTAGCTTTGCTGTCGGACAGTGCCACGGAGGCCGCACAAGTGTCCGCTCCGACCCTTGGCTCGGAGCCGACTGCGCCGATCGAGGATGGGTGGCTGGACACCGCCTCGGGGGCTACGATCTCTATGGCGATTGAAACAAACACCAACCCTGTCCTTTGCGAAGCTCGTGACTCCAAGGTGACAGACTCCTCTTTGGACTCCAAACCTCCCGCGCCCCTGTCAATCAAATCAGATTTGGCGCCGATCATGGAGTTCACTGCCGCAGACATCTTTCAACATTCGCCCTTTGGCAACATCCTGAATTCACTAAAGTCTCTCTCTTTATCAGGAGAGCCCTGGCCGGATTATGGTCAAGAAGGTTGGGATACGGACGATGAAATTCAGAGCCCACCCACCACCCACATAGTAGCCACTGTCGATGATTTAACCGACATGCTCGACTTCGACTCCGAAGACATCAACGGTATGGACGACGATGCAGGAGACGACCAAGAACCAGCGCCTACAGGGCACTGGAAGGCCACCTCGTCATACGACATTTACATGGTGGAAATCCCAAAAGATGGGAATGGCGATGGAACAACGGAGGATGACCCCTCCAAGAAACAGCCTAAGCGCCGGCGTCAGCGGCGCCGCTCTAAATCCTGCCACAGCAAAAACGGTGATTCCGGCACGGGAGACAATAACACCCCGGACAGTGCCGAAGACAACTCCCTACCGCAGGATTCAGTGCGGGAGGATGGAGAAGCCAGCCCTCATGAGAGAGCGGCAGGCTGAGAGGTAGAGGACGATAATTACATGCCTCCCTCCGAAGACGAGGCAAGCCTAGACGACGACGAATTTGTCGTGCCTGAGGATCTCGTCGAACAAGAGCGTTTCGAACGAAGGCTTATGGCCACGGCAAGCAGCCTCAAGAAAAAGCAGCAACAGCTTAGAGCCGACCATGACTTGCTAGCCGACAGATGGACTGAAGTCCTTACGGCCGAAGAGTATGAACTCGAACGCCCCTCCAAGAGCTACCCAAAACGCAGGCTGCTACCCCGATTAGAGGAGGAAGCACCTAAACCTACATCACCAACGCATAATACGGCCGACCGGCCACCTCGTGGCCGCGACAGAGAGGCCTCTCGGCCCTACACTCAAGCCGCACCCCGGCGCCGCTCAAAAAATACCAAGGCACGGGAAAATGCGCCAGACCTGCGGGATATACTTGAGGACAAGGCAAGGCAAACAAGATCGATCTACGGATCGCGTGGGCGCCCCACAATACGTGATGATAACCATCACGCCGGATATGGCAATTACGGCCAGGCCGAACACAGTAGACAAAGCTCATTTGAGCTAAGTTGTGACATAGCCCAATACAAAGGCGCCGCACACCCACTATGCTTCACAGACGAAGTGATGGATCATCAAATCCCTAAGGGTTTCAAACCCGTAAACATTGATTCATACGATGGCACAACAGATCCTTCGGTCTGGATCGAGGACTATCTCCTTCATATCCACATGGCCCGTGGTGACGATCTACACGCCATCAAATACCTCCCACTCAAGCTTAAAGGACCAGCTCGGCATTGGCTTAACAGCTTGCCAGCAGAGTCAATTGGTTGTTGGGAAGACTTGGAAGCCACATTCCTCGACAACTTCCATGGCACCTATGTGCGACCACCAGACGCCGATGACCTAAGCCACATAATTCAGCAGCCAGAAGAATCGGCCAGACAGTTCTGGACACGGTTCCTAACCAAGAAAAATCAAATCATCGACTGTCTGGATGCAGAGGCCCTTGCAGCCTTCAAACATAACATCCGCGACGAGTGGCTTGCCCGGCACCTAGGACAGGAAAAGCGGAAATCCATGGCAGCCCTCACAACACTCATGACCCGCTTTTGCGCGGGAGAGGACAGCTGGCTAGCTCGTAGTAACAACATGACCAAGAGCCCTGGTAATTTGGATACCAAGGACAGCAACGGCAGGTCACGTCGCAACAAGCACAAGCGCTGCATTAATGGCGATAATACTGAGGATACGGTAGTCAATGCCGGGTTCAGAGGCTCTAAAACCGGTTAGCGGAAAAAGCCATTCAAAAGAAATACTCCGGGCCCGTCCAATTTGGACCGAATACTGGATCGCTCGTGCCAGATACACGGCACCCCCGAAAAGCCAGCCAATCACACCAACAGGGATTGTTGGGTGTTCAAGAAGGCAGGCAAGTTAACTGCCGAAAACAATGACAAGGGGCTGCATAGCGACGACGAGGAGGAGACCCTACCGCTGAACAATAGAGGACAGAAGGGGTTCCCCCCACAAGTGCGGACGGTGAACATGATATACGCAACCCACATACCCAAAAGGGACCGGAAGCGTGCACTAAGGGACGTATATGCGATGGAGCCAGTCGCCCCAAAGTTCAATCCGTGGTCCTCCTGCCCGATCACTTTTGATCGAAGGGACCACCCCACTAGCATCCGCCATGGCGGATTTGCCTCATTGGTTCTAGACCCAATCGTTGACGGATTTCACCTCACTAGAGTCCTGATGGACGGCGGCAGCAGCCTGAACCTGCTTTATCAGGATACAGTGCACAAGATGGGCATAGACCCCTCAAGGATTAAACCCACAAAGACAACCTTCAAAGGCGTCATACCAGGTGTAGAGGCCAATTGTATAGGCTCAGTTACACTTGAAGTGGTCTTCGGATCACCGGATAACTTCTGAAGCGAGGAGTTAATCTTCGACATAGTCACGTTCCGCAGTGGCTATCACGCACTGCTCGGACGAACCGCATTTGCAAAGTTCAATGCAGTGCCGCACTACGCATACCTCAAGCTCAAGATGCCAGGCCCTCGAGGAGTCATTACGGTCAACGGAAACACCGAACGCTCTCTCCGAACGGAGGAGCATACAGCGGCTCTCGCGGCGGAAGTACAAAGCAGTCTCTTAAGGCAATTCTCGAGTCCGGCTATTAAACGTCCGAACACCGTCAAGCGCGCCCGGAGTAACCAACAACAAGACCGCCTGGCGCATTCCGAGCATGCGTAGCAATGCGGCCCCAACCCCAGCCCCCGCGAAATTGCGAAACCAGTACTACGCGTACATAATTACGCTCTAGAAATACCATGGGCATGGGGGGAGGGGCACGACCATGGCAGGCCCAGAATGCGGCTCAACCGCACCAGTGGCTCCCAATTATGTCATTCTTCTTTTTTCACTTACTTTTAGGACTCCTTTTTAAAGAAGCCCTATCTGGCAGTAGAATTGCCGAACACACGATGCAACAGCCAGGGAAGCAAAAAGCTACGTCGAGTGTACATGTGGTCTCTATAACGAGCAGTATACTTGTTTTACACATCATCCCGTAGCTCACTCCCTGGAGGGCGACATGTCAAATAGTCCCGTCCCTTGCTTATCGCACTATTTGTATCATTCTTCTTTTACCGCAACTTTTTTTGAATAAACAATGCATAGCTTTTTGCCTATTATTGCATTCCTTTTTCTATCTATATATGTTCACTTATGACATGTTGCACCCGTATGCTTTGGTACGGCCAAATACACCAGGGGCTTAAGTACCCCAAAATATGGTGTGATAAGTCCGAACACTTTCACAAGTGCGGCACCCCGAACTTATAGCATTATATGCATCGGCTCCGAATCATGTCTTGGGTCAATAGTTGGGTTTGCCGGGCTCCCATGTTTTGGTACCTTACATTCCGTTATATTGGCTAAGGTAGCACTGGGAGAACCACTGCGATTGTGCCCTGGTTGAGCCAGGTTGAGCACCTCAGTGGAGAAAGCTAAAACTGACCGTCATGATAGGGCGAGAGCCGGTCGCTGTTCGAGAGGTTTCTTCGAGTCCCTAAAGACTTATGCCGCTTAGAGCGAGGAGCCGGCTTCGTCCGGCCTAGGCGTGGATAGCGCCCCGAACTCGGTCTTCCGAATACTAGGGACTTCGCCGAAATTTAAAATTATAGAATTCTATGGCTAAGTGAGAGTGTTCAAGCATTATAGTCCGATTGCCTTGTTCGTTGCATTGAGCGCCTCCCTCAAAGGACCCAAGAATGGGAAAAAGAGCGCTCAAGTTTATCCCGAACACCCCAGCACTCGTGGCATGGGGGCAGAAGCCGACGACTCGCCATCTCTCAAATTTAATAAACGGCCGCACAGAAGGTAATATTTTAAATTCACAAGTGTTGCTTAGAGCATATGAACAAGTTTTCAAGCGTACAGGATAACAAATGCGAGTTTACTAAAAAATTACATCTTTGGAGCATTCACCCGCTATAAGGCGGGCACCCTTCAGGACGCCCTGATAGTACATCTAGGGCTTGCAATACTCCCTTCCCGGCGGTGGAGCGTCCGTCACAAGCTTCTCAGCGTCCATATTGCCCTAGTGCACTTTAGCACGGGCAAGGGCCCTACGGGCACCTTCGATGCAGACGGAGCGCTTGACAACTTCAATCCATGGACAGGCGTCCATCAGCCGCCTCACCAGCCCGAAATAGCTCCCAGGCATGGCCTCCTTCGGCCACAGCCGAACTATGAGGCTCTTCATGGCCTGTTCGGCCACCTTATGGAGCTCGACCAGCTGCTTCAGCTGGTCGCTCAAGGGCACTGGGTGTCCGGCTTCAGCATACTGAGACCAGAACACCTTCTCCGTCGAGCTCCCTTCCTCGGCCCGGTAGAATGTGGCAGCGTCGGACACACTGCAGGGTAGATCTTCGAATGCTCCTAAAGAATGCCTTACCTGCAGCTATCTTCTTTATTGCCTCAATTTCCTGGAGGGCTTTTTGGGCTTCGGCCTTAGCGGCTTTGGCGCTCTCAAGAGCCGAGGCGAGCTCGGACTCTCCAGTCGTTGAGTCACGCTCCAAACTCTCGTGTTTTTCCACGAGAGCCTGGAGATCTTGCCACACCTCCGCCACCCGCGCCTCCTGCTTCTCTCGCTCGGTGCGTTCCGCGGCCGCATCGCTTTCGGCACTGGACACCGCTTCCTTCAGGGTCGCCACCTCGTTCGTGGCCCCTGCAATTTTCACGTTATTCCTATTATTTTTTGCAACCACATTTTTTATACTCTCCCATAAGGTATTACTTACCTTGCTTGTCCTCGAGCTGCTTCTTGGCAAGGCCGAGCTTGTTCTCGGACCGCTCGAGGCTCTGCTTCAATGCATTGACCTCCGCAGTCAGTGCGGCAGAAGTCAGCAGCGCATCCTGCATTCCCATATTGACATACTTATGTTAGACTCCTGCGTACATCTTTTTAGATCCTCAATTCGGCTTTTCTTTCCGAACACCAAACTGAGCATCAGGGGCTACTGTCTATGTGGTAATATTTTTACATATCTTAAGTACATACCTCAAAGCCTGTTAGAAGGCTGGCGCAGGCTTCAGTCAGCCCGCTCTTGGCGGACTGAACTTTCTGGATCACCACACTCATAACAGTGCGGTGCTCCTTGTTGATGGGGCGCCGTTAAGCGCCTCCAGCAAATTATCCGGTGCCTCCGGTTGGACGGAGGTCACCGGTGTCGCAGTCTCGCCCTTCATATGAAGGGGCTGCCCGCCGGACTCCGGAACCACTGAAGGTTCCGATGCGGAGTCCGGCCCAGGGCCGGACTTAGAGCCCTTTGGGGTTTGATCCCCCTTGTGCCCAGAGTCCGGGAGGTTGCGTTGCGGCGCCTCCGCGACCTCCTCCTCCTGGATGGCCCCCTTTTGGGACCCCGCCTCGGCATCATCCGCAGCGCGAGGAGAGGAGACGGCCGGAAGTGAAGTGCTATTCACATCCGATGACGCCAGGGAGCCACTCGTTGAAGTGTCGAGCCCGTCCTTGGGTGGGCTGCAGGGTTATATTCGGCATTAAGAGATTCTATGCGACAAATGAAACACCATGAGTTATTCTGGTATCCGGACACTTACGAAGTCGCCAGGGGCTTAGTCCTTGGTGGCCACTCCTCTTCACCGTCGTCGACATTGGTGGAGAAGTCCGGAGGGAGGATCCTTCCCTTCTTGGACCCTTCGGCCTCGCCCGTTGGGGCGGCCTTCCTTTTCTTCTCTCCCCCCGCTGGGGGAGAGGCCTCTTTTTCCTCCTCCTCGCCTTCACGGGAGGAGTCCTCCTCGGAGTCATCAGACGATGAGTCTGACAACACCTGGCACCGGGAACTCTTTCGAGTTCCCATGGCCTTCTTCTTGGCCTTCTTCTCCGGCACCATGTAAGGTGCCGGAACCAGCAGCCCCGTCAATCGTGCGTCCGCTGGGTATTCTGGCAAGGGAGCCGGATAGTTAACCTGCCCGGACTTCTTTTGCTAGGCCTGTCAAAGGCAAGGGAGTTTAGATCCCGCATAGATTCAAACTATGGAAAAAAAATGTCCTGTAAAGGGAAAAATAGATTACCTCGCCGGCTTGACGCGGCGAGCTGAATCCGCGATCTTCGGTAGCGAATGCGGGATCCTCGGCGCCCTTGAACAGCACCTTCCAGGCATCTTCGTATGTAGTGTCGAAGAGCCTGCTCAAGGTTTGGTGCTGTGCCGGATCAAACTCCCACAAGCTGGAGGCCCGTTGTTGGCATGGGAGGATCCGACGGATGAGCATGACCTGGACTATGTTGGCGAGCTTGATCTTCTTGTTCACAAGGTTTTGGACGCAGGTTTGGAGTCCGGTCAGCTCTTCCGAATTACCCCATGTCAGGCCCTTCTCTTTCCAGGAGGTGGGCCATGTGGGGATGCCAGATCGGAACTCGGGGGCCGCTGCCCATTCAGGGTCACACGGCTCGGTGATGTAGAACCACCCCGATTGCCACCCTTTGATGGTTTCCACGAAGGAGCCTCGAGCCATGTAACGTTGGGCATCTTGCCCACCATGGCGCCTCCACACTCCGCCTGCTGCCCTCCCACTACCTTCGGCTTGACATTGAAGGTCTTCAGCCATAAGCCGAAGTGGGGCTTAATGCGGAGGAAGGCCTCGCACACGACGATGAACGCCGAGATGTTGAGGACGAAATTCGGGGCCAGATCATGGAAATCCAGGCCGTAGTAGAACATGAGCCCCCGGACAAATGGGTGAAGTGGAAAACCTAGTCCGCAGAGGAAGTGGGTGAGAAACACCACCCTCTCATGGGGCCCGGGGGTGGGGATGAGCTGCCCCTTGTTGGGGAGCCGATGTGCGATGTCGCTGGACAAGTATCCGGCCTTTCGCAGCCTCTTGATGTGCCCCTCCGTGATGGAGGAGGCCATCCACTTGCCTCCCGCTCCGGACATGGCTGGGGAAGGTTGAGGCGAGATGTGCGGACTTGGGCGTTGGAGCTCGAGCGCACAGAAATGGATAAGCAAAGGAGGAAGAAGGCGTAGGTAAAAAGGTGGATCCTTATCCCCTTATATGGACGGACGAAACTATGCGTCCCCACCAGCCTGGTAAAACTTGCTTATCTCCCAAGCGTAGTAATCAATGGCGCGGTTGGGTTACCCACGCCCGTATTGATGAGAATCCCGGAATAAGGGGACACGATCTCTGCTTTGACAAGACGTGCCAAGGAAACCGCCTCACTAAACGCGCTGTGGGACAGTAAAAACGATTCGAATAAAGGCTTGGCTGTGGTGTGATGTCACGCCATGAAATACGTCAGCAGATTGAATTTATGTGAATATTATTCTCTCTACGGTGGTATGTGGAACTTATTTTGCAGAGCCGGACACTATCCTTGTGTTCAAAATCTTCTATGAAGTATTCGGAGGAGGAACCCGCCTTGCAATGCCGAAGACAATATGCGCGCCGGACTCGTCGTCATTGAAGCCTGGTTCAGGGGCTACTGAGGGAGTCCAGGACTAGGGGGTGTCCGGATAGCCGAACTATCATCTTCGGCCAGACTCCTGGACTATGAAGATACAAGATCGAAGACTCCACCCCGTGTCTGGATGGGACTTTCCTTGGCGTGGAAGGCAAGCTTGGCGATACGGATATGTAGATCTCCTACCATTGTAACCGACTCTGTGTAACCCTAACCCTCTTCGGTGCCTATATAAACCGGAGGGTTTTAGTCCATAGGACAATGGACAACAATCATACCATAGGCTAGCTTCTAGGGTTTAGCCTCTCTGATCTCGTGGTAGATCTACTCTTGTACTACCCATATCATCAATATTAATCAAGCAGGAGTAGGGTTTTACCTCCATCGAGAGGGCCCGAACCTGGGTAAAAACATTGTGTCCCTTGTCTCCTGTTACCATCCGCCTAGACGCACAGTTCGGGACCCCCTACCCGAGATCCGCCGGTTTTGACACCGACAGTCATCCTCTCCACGTACTTCTGCCGATTCCTGTTGTTTGTTGACCATGTTGACAACGCGAGAGGGCGGCGCTGCGGCGAGTGCACCAAAGCGTGCGGAGGACGTCGGTGTTAACGATTTAGGAGACGGTGGGGCGGCGATGCGTGCGCTGAGGCGTAGCCAGCCGTGGGAGGCAGAAGCAGGCGGCCCCGCCGGCGCTGGTTTGGTTTTGGCTGCTGGAGGAAGACATGACTGAAGAAACACGACAGACTGTAAAAGCAGCAGGAGTACTTAACAACCTTAACTGAAACCAGCAGGGGCACTTAACAACCAAAGCTGAAAGCAGTATGAGTACTTATACAGGTTCAACCGTACAATGCACGCCTCAAACAGTGCTACTTTGCCCATAGTTAACCAAGGGTGAGGCCGCCAAGCCCTAGGACAAGGCCCAGGCGCCACCCCGCGCATCCACAACCTTCTGAAAGCGGCTTCATCTCGCAACGTGGTCAATAAACAGGATATTCTCTTTAGAGCCATGGAAAAGCATGAACATAATCGTCTGTCCTATTCTCCAAGATGGACGGGCCTTCATTATTTGAGACCACCCACGAATAAGTATCTTTTCACCTCCAAGGGGAATTGAGTAGGTCGACATAAACATCATGTTGTGACCAAGCGCAAGTCTGACCCGACCATGGTCAGGCATCTCTATAGGAACAATAGAACTCGGCAGTTCCTGTTTCAAGAAGATCACAGCTGTAAAACTGTGTATAAGCAAAAGTCTATGAGCAACATATATAACAGAAAATAGCTCGTACCATATGTTTCTCGACACAGTTGGACCTGTTCAACGAGTTCAGCAGTGGCACACATATCCCATGTGGCCTTCCACCATTGAAACGCTCCACAAGGACCTCAAGACAATCAATAAAGTGTAGGAACTTGTGGATGTCGATCCAGTCAACTTCAGTCCCATTAGTAACAGCCGAGCTATTACAGAGTAACAAACGAGCAGACTGCTTAACTCTGAAAAAACCTACATGTGCCACCAGTTATAAGACAATATTAGTTAGAAGTAGCATCTTCGTGAGAGATTCGTTGCTACTTCTAAAGTAAAATTGTGATTAGTTAGACAGAATAGGTGGATTAAGAAGTAATCGAGGCAACAAGCAAGAACCAGATACAAAACTAACATGGATGAACAATTGGAATGACGTCGGGGTGGAAGATCGCAATGAAGATGAGACCAGGTCCTGCTATTTCCATCAACATTCGTGCGCCAACTTTCAGTCCGTAACACTTGAGAAAGTTTATCCAAGTTTGGCCATAAAAAAAGTAGTGATCTTCTTGGTTCATGAACCCAACTCGGAAGCAATATCCATGGATTGTCTTCACTGTGACCATTAAACTAGTGTATTCAGTTATGGCAAGGCCGAGCATCTTGAGTACATGTGTTCTGGCAGAGCAAATAATACACTGTAGGAAAAATAATATGAGAACACAGCATGTTCAAAAAACCCCTCCCTCCCGGATAGAGAAGATGATTCTAGGAACATACTGTGCGCGTTTCAAAATGCTGTGGTAGGATGAGAAGGAACAAGTGTGGCGTCTCGCCGTGGGCACAGAAATCTGTAGGGTACTCGCAGTTTGGGCACTGCAACTGAAACACACTAGATTCAGTATGAAGAAAAATGCATCAACGGCGGCGGCTGCCATCCTAGGATTACCTGCGACCAAGGGACTTGGATTTATCGGGGATGGATGAAGAATTCGTACCTGGTTCTCCATGAGAAAACCCTATGCAATCGCCGAGCGGGGGTTTTCTCTAAAAAACCAGACGAGGGATAAGGGGATTCAGGCCCAGTGAAATATTGCTGCTTCGTCCGTCCAGCTTACTGCTAAAGCTGGAAAGGGGGGGGGGTGTGATTTGACGGCTCATTGGGCATTACTGCGGTGCTACAACCGGGGTGTGTCTACCGTGAAGTTGTGCACTCTAATTTGTGCATATGGCACGTGGACCCCGTTGCCGGTTTCCCCACATATCAGCGAAAGGAAGTAGAAAGACAGGAGTAACTAGTTACACATAAATATATTTTTTGACAGAGAGATACTCCCTCTGTAAAGAAATATACAAATATTTTATATCACAGGCTCACCTTGCCGAGAAATATACTCCCTCTGCAACGCACGGGCATTATGGGGGTTCAGCTTTTTTTATGGGGGTTCAACTGAGAATATAATACTCAGATAGGCTCACGGTTCTGGACTTTGGGCCGTAGTCCGACCCTGCATGTCTGGGGGCCCATGTGTTCTACCTCAGCGCTTTTCATATTGCAAGCGATCGATACTACGCTGGTTTTAGATGCTGTCGCAAGGCGAATACACAAAATTGAATAAAGCACGACAGATGTTGGAATGAAATCGAACGACAGTTCCTAACCAGCAATCAGAGTTGCAATTCTATCAACGATATACCATCTGATAAATAATACTGTCGTACTACTTATACACACAGAACACTTGTTTCACCATGCCAGATTATTACATCAAAATCTCTCAGAGGATAGATCAGTTCGGCAGTTGCGTGCTGCTACTGAAGAATTTCAAAGTTGATTTGGACCAGCTCTCCTTGCCGAGAAAGTCCGATTTTGACATCATCCCCTACCGCAAGATATGATTCAGATTTGAACCTTGACCATCCTTTAGCATCAATCATCATGCGACTATCCTTTGTACTTACGGTATATTGAGCAGGTTCATTCACACCAAGGCTGCGCATGGTAAGAGAAACTTGGCCGCGGTCGCCCGGATTGTTGAACGACTCCCTCGTTGCTCTAGGAATTCTCTGTTTGAAAACAAGAAGACATACCCAAACAGTTAGATCAACATGGTGAATCATGTGAAACAACATGGAAATAAAAAAGACCGAAGCACTTGGGCGGCCAATGCTTACCAAGAAGGTGGACATGTCAGTTTTTGTAAGGACTTTGGTATATGAAGTGCGAACTGCAGCCCAGTCTGTTGCCGGTGCAACTGCATAGGCCAGACCAAATGCAAATGCAAGTGTTAGTGCAGGTGTCGAAGCCGCTGTTGCTACCGGAGATGGTGCTCCTTGTAGAGATAGTGCCAGTGTCGATGCCCGATCATCCGGTAGATCAGACTGATCCGCTGACGCGGTCGGTGCCCATTCCTCAGCTGGATCAGACTAAGCTGCTGCCGCTGTCAGTGCTAGAGCAACTGCCGGTGCTCGATCTGTGCGAGACAGCAGCGATCGTGTCTGGTCTGCTATGATTAGCTTTCTAACTTGACTAGGATCCGTGACCATGATCCAGTTTTTTTCTTCATTTCTTTTAAACGCGAGAAGGACTAATTGCGGCGTTTTTGTTAAACCAAACTGCAGTTCATCATAGGGATTCAGCTTGTACTCAGACAACAGATTGATCCAATTTTTCTAGTAATATAAGTGATGGACAGTGCCTTCGTTACTGACATGACATAACAAGTGAAACCTGCAAAAATAGCCATCGTAGAGCAAACCAAACGGTTTATTCTGTGATGAATGTCACATGGCAAAACATGCATCGTAAAATTGCAGGAAAAGAAAGAAAACATGACATTAAATCAATAAGATTTAGACAGTAAATCAATAAGATTTACTTGATGTGACAGGAGTGAATCCTTACCAGGAAATCACTATGTTGAAGTACTAAACAGAAGATTGATCGTCCAACTACGTGTGGCATGCAGGGGCCCTGCCTACTCCCACAAGCCGGACAGTCCAAAGGTCATGACAAATCGTATGGACCGAACATTCATGGGACTGGAAATCCTGGTGGGTGCGATAAACCCTGCAATGCATACAGATTTGGAGTGTAACCATAATTGATAAACCGTCCTCACAAAAAATATGATCTGGATACTTCAAAATGAACAGACTGAATTGAGTGGACAGACATTAACATAGACTGTTCTCAGGACTGACCGCACACCAAAAGCGGTAGTACTAATAAACAATACAGGGTTCACAAACACAAATCAAGTACTGAACAATAGTATTTACTACAGACAAGCAAATTTGCACTAACTAAACTCTGCAGACTATTTCTTGCCACCGACCTACGGGATGAACCCCGCATAACTGACTAGGCCATGGACTTCGTGTGAGATGTCTACATGCACCATCACCATCCTATCAACCTTGGAGAACCTAACAGAGTGGTCTTTCCACTCATAAACATGATGATGAAGACAGGCCTCATCAGATTTGTTGGGAAGCTTTACAAGAACCACACCCTTCGTAATCGAAGGCACAGCCAGGAAATTGTTGTGGTCAAGTACAGCCTCGAGAACACGCCTGACAACAAAGCTACAGGAAAACACTAGTTTAGGACACGTGGCGACAAGGACACGGTTGCTGGATAGTTCAGCAGTAGAACTCATCATCAGGTCTTCCAGTTCACACGGCATGACTTTGAGAACTTCATCTCCACCGCGGACCTGGTTCTAATTCAAACAGAAACCATATTTCATTACTACCTCCGTTCAGAAATATAAGATGATTTTCGATATTATACTCCATATATGACTACATATACGCACAGAAATGAGTGAACAAAGACACTAGAACATGTCTTCAAAGGCATGAGAGCAGAGGGATTACATGCAATATCCATAACACAAGTTACTGAGGCAAATATACCCTCTTAAAAGGTAGCATTGATGTTCATAAAGTACTCCCTCCGTCCCAAAATTCTTGTCTTAGTTGTCTAGATACGGATGTATCAAGTCACATTTTAGTATTAGATACACCCGTATCTAGACAAATCTAAGACAAGAAATTTGGGGCAGAGGGAGTAGTTGAAAGTAATCTATAAGAAATCAGTGTCATTAGAACCGTCATTTGGCACACTAAAATCACATGCAAGATCACCTAGAAAATTGTACTACCAGTACTAGTACTGCGTGTTAGATGAAAAAACACGATCAAGATCGAGAAAAAGATCGTCAACAAGAGACATTACCTAGACTTGCTTAATGAGGGATCCCGGAGAGGGGGGCTTGGACAGGGCGATGGCTTTGAGCTTGTCTGCGGTAGTCTCGGCGGGGTGCTTGCGCTTCTTCGTACCATGAGCCTCAACGGTTTTGGCTAGAGCCATAGACATGGCGTCGGCCGGTGCTCTGGCGTCCATCCAAGAGAGGAAGCTGAGAGAGAAGAGTGAAAGGAGGAACGATATGAGGGAGAAGCGAAGCGAGTGGTGGTTTTCTTCAAGAGAGGAAGCTGAGAGAGAAGAGTGAAATGATGGTTGCTTCGTTCGTCCACCTTACTACTGGAAAGGACGGGGTTTTGTGATTTGACAGCACATTGGGCATTACTGCGGCGGTTCGATCGGGGTAGTCTACCGTCACCCTACTACGGAGTAATTTAGTGCATGGCTGGTGGACCCAGGTGCTGGTTGTCCCACACGTCGGCGAAAGTGAGTAATTTAGTGCATGGCTGGAGGAGGATCCGCACGGTAGAGTGTGTCCACTATTTTTCATTCTGAAGAAAAAAATGATTACAACAAGCGTTTCCACTCTTACGACGAAGGAGTGCGAAACATGGCAGCCACTTGAACATACACAGTGCTCCTACTACTACGCATGTGCAGTGGTTCATATGTCAGTACTACACAATCTTGTTACTAGTGTAGTACAGTAAGATATGACGATAACAAATGATGTTGTGCGCATGTCAACTACTCCTATATGTAACATAGTACCGCTTTTTCGACTGTCCGGTCGAGAATGAACGGTGAGATCAATGTTAACAGAACTAGGTCCATAGCGCACGGAGAGTACGGTGCTACAGTACTCCACGAAACATGAACCATATGAAGCACATCCTATAGTGTTAGACAGGGTGTATGAAGGGTGCACGGGATGGGAGCAAAAGTTCCCTTCTCGACCCACTTTTGGGTGTTTGGCAGAGTGCATGAAGGGTGCATGAGTCCACACTAGTAGGTTGACAAAAATACACGAAGAGGAAATAACTATATTGAGATGAGAATGCAACCAAACACACCCACATGCTTTGTGCTATAGTGACTGATCTGCACCGTCTGAGTTTGATCCAACGGTCATGTTGTGCCGAGACATGGACATGCCCATGCAGAGGGCGCCTAAACACCACCGAAGTCCCTCTGCTTCTCGAGGCGCATGACGTTGGTGATGCAGGGTGCAACCGCCCGCAGAGCCCGCTCCCGGTCGACGGGAGCCAGCTTGTCAAAGACGGCCTCCGATGGCACGAATGGATTCCGGTGACGGAGCCCTGAAAGGATTAGCCCGACAACGGCGACGGCAGGCCGCAACCCCTCCTTGTCCAGCTTAGCCCCCACCATTGCGCGGAGACGGCTCAGCTCCTCGGAGATATAGGTGAAGAAGGAGACCAGGTCAGGAAGCCGCAGCTCGTTGAAGTCGACCGGGTGGTCGAACGGGTTTAGCCTGACGGCCAGCATCGTCGCGCTGGCACGACGATAGGCATCGCACAGCCGCAACACGTGCGTGGCAACTTGGTTCACCAAGTGGCTGAGGCGATCCTGGACCTCATCACGATCAGCCCGCTTGCTCTCCAGCCGGCTCCCCTAACGGCCTATCGTATCTCCCGCTTTCTGCAGCAACACCGCCGACGCCTCGAGCATCTTTGTGGTGGATGCCTGCCGCTTTTGAAACTCCAAGAACTCCCGCACATAATGGAGGAGCATGGCACTCCTCTCCTCCTTGAGCTCACGGAGCTCCACGTCCTTGGCCCTGAGCTCCGCATCCTTGGCATGGAGCTTCTGTGTCAGGTGCCTCACCTCGAACTCCATGATCTGCTGCGCTGCCATGGCACTAGGTAGAAGCAATGGGGAGAAGAAGCAAAGTGGGCGAAACGGGTGAAAGGCAATGCAATCTACGGGAAGGCGGAGGGAGCCAGCCGAGGAGCGGGGAATCTTTTGGTTTTCACCATGGTAAAACACCAGTCGACGACTTCTCACATCAGGGAGCAGTGGGTTTTTACAGGCGGAGTCATCGTGACTAATTGCTACCGCGCCTGCTCCCGTCAATCAAAAAATTAAAAATCCTGCCGCGCCTGCTCCCGTCAATCAAAACATTAAAAATCCTGCCGCACCCAAACACCAGAGCAATGCCATGGTGGATATTTAAATTTACCTGCCGGCAAGTAGATAACAAAGGGGTGCAAAAACAAATGTGGCGGCGGCCTAGCTAATCGGTCGAACTAGCCCAACTAGCTAGCCACCGTGGTTCACTGATGTACTCGGCGGGAAAGGTGGTCTTTCGTGATTTGACGACTCATTTACTTGCTTCGGCGCTACGACCGAGGAGGACCTAGAAAACGCGTGGTAGGGCGTCCCACGTCAGGAAGAATATATGCGTGCACCACCCAGGAGGTCCCCAAAACCGCGCGGTAGGGTGTGCCACGTCTCGGCACGGAGAAAAAATGTGCGTGTAAAAATATACTGTATTAGACGTAGTACCTATGGTTCGACCTTGGGACCCAGCCAGTCGGTCGAAAACACCCCACTAGCCACACAGCTTCATCATGCAAACGTGGCACGGTCAGCTCCGTCTCAACCAGCCACAACGTCTCTTGTTCTAGGCAATTCTTCTATTTTCCAAGATTTTTTAGTTGTAATAACACCACGGCAAGCTAGCGCCGCTCTTCGTGTGTGCCCGTGCAAAGGTTAGACGATGGAGAGAAGAGAGATTGAGATCGCGGACCTGGGACCCACCCGTAAGTGAGACAACGGTCATGCACGTGTTGACGAGGCACTCCCTCTACTCTACTCAACACAAGTACTGTATAAAATCAAGTTATGGGACAAAGCCAACAACCGTTCGTTTTCTCAGGCTATCGACTTACGCTTTGTAGTCTAGGTTGCCAGTTCGAATCTCGTCTTTCAGATTTGTTAGTTTTAGGTCCAAATTTGATTAACGACAAGTGGGACCCCCGTGTGTTGTTCTGATATTTCAGTGTAGGATGGTTTTTTTGAACAAACACTTTGCGCGGTTAGACAAGTAACGGCACGAGTTACACGTATTTTGCAAGTTTACGAACAAAAATGATAGCGGCATAGAATATCACACCCACCCCGCAGCTTAGATACTATGGTGATACGATTTTTTACACCGTTGGAAGTGAGATCCAATGGCTTGGGAGTAGTCTTTGTAATTATGCGCAATTTCCAAACTCTCTAGAGTTTTTTTTGCAAATAAACATTCAGGCCTCGTGTGTGCTGCTGCATCTTCGATCCAACGGCTCCCCGGTGCTAATATTAGGTGCTCCCCGTAGCTTAATTACCCGCTATTGTGATATGAGCATCTAGGTCGTATGATCAGTGATCAGATGGCACATGCATAGTACTTGTACTTTTTGCGCATTTCCCAAACTCTATCAGCCGTATATTGCAAAAACATTCAAACCTCCTACTGTGGGCCGTTAGATCTCAGTGAACTCGTATCACAATAGAATCTACGGTGCGGGAGCACCTCATACTCTCCCGTACGAGAAAACATAAGGTGCTATTGCAGCTTGGATACTACGGTCATACGAGCTTGGAGGTCGTTTGATCTGAGATCCAATGGCATCTGAGTAGTCTTTGTGCTTGTAAGCAGTGGCCGAACTCTTTTGGGGATTTCCTGCAAAAATCCATTCGAACCACCGAGGAGGTGTTGGGTCACAAATCCAACGCCTCCGAAGAGCTTGTATCACCAAAGCATCTAAGGTGTGATGGCACATGATATTCTTACATACAGGAGAACATGATGTCCTCCTTCATCTTAGATGCTATGGTGATACGAGCTTCGAGGTTGTTGGATATGGGATCAAAGGGCATCTAAGTAGTTTCTGTACAAATCGTGTGCAATTCTCAAACTCATCAAGGTTTCCTGCAAAAAAATTAAGAAACATCATGTGAGATGCTATATCTCAGATCTACAAGCTCCAAGCAACTCGTATCAGTATATAGCATGTAAGGTATGGGGGCACATGATATTCTCCTGGGGAGGAGGGGTGGGGGTGCACAACCAATCGGTGGTTGGGAGGGTGGGGACAAATATGATCTAAACAACCCTAAACAGAGCTCCACAATTTTATCTAAGGTCGAGGGGTTGACCCCCGACAATCATAGCTCCGCCTAAACACAACATTTGCATGTACTGTAGTACTAGACTTAATATTCATGTTTCAGTTTCATGTTCATTTTAAATATTGAACTGAGGACCATGGATGTCTTACATTTTACTCCCTTCATTCCTAAATATTAGTCTTTTTAGAGGCTTCAAATGGACTGGCACATACGGATGTATATAGACATATTTTAGAGTCTAGATTCACTCCTTTTGCTCCGTATGTAGTCACTTGTATAACTCTCTAAAAGACTAATATTTAGGAATGGAAGGAGTATTTTTGAACTCGTGTCATACATGCATGGGTTGGAAAAATATATGCACTGTACTTATTGGATTGTTGTTGTGTTCGTGCGTGTGTGTCTGTGTGTGTGTGTGTGTGTGTGTGTGTGTGTGTGTGTGTGTGTGTGTGTGGTCATATGCTTGATACATACAAAGTTTTCTCACCTCCATATTGTTCATCTTTTAAATTTCAATTTGCATTGGAAAACTTACTAGGGATACCATGAAATGAGAAATCCACGTTGAGATCACTATATCACAAATTCACTCTAATTCAACAACTCGTCATAAATCAATTACCACGTTGAGATTAGTATTCGGCAATTTAAAAGGTTCCTTTCGTATTCTCAAATGGTAGGACCCAACGGCGTACCAGCCAGACCTTAGCTCGTGTTGATCCTAAAAAACGGGCTCGTGTCCTTCGGTGGCGTGCGTGGTACGCACATTAGGCAACCCCAACCAGTCGAGCCTCAGCGTTTCAAGTCAAAATATCTGGCGGCCAGAATTCCAGCCCTAGGAAATTCCCCTCATGTCCCCGGTCCATAATGACTACAGATGAACAACGGAGGAATGCTTTGGTAACTAGACAACGTTACCTACCATGCCGAGCACGGTTCAATTCCCTCGGTCGCCGCTCGTCAAGGTCACCCGTCAACTGCATTGCCTACTACTACTACTACTACACCAGGATGAGCACAGAATTGAGCCCGTTTGTTCGTGCCTAGTACTTGAGTTAATATATCAGGCAATGCACTGGTACGGAGGGATTATCCTTTTACTCCCTCCTTTCCGGTTTATAGGGCTTATCTCAAAATTTTAGTTTTCCCATTTTATAAGTCTCAATTTGGTTGTTCCCCATCTCATGTTCAGATTTTTAGGTGCAATAAATCATTACATGCAAGTATTAAGAGAAAATTGACCAATGCATGTACTTTATGCATGCATGCATTGCAATTAATGCATTCGTAAACACAATTTTTGAGGAAAACAAGCGCATTAATTGAGTGGTTTTGCAAACTACAACAATTGTTCCACCACTCACCATCTACCTTGGTTCGTGAGATTTTTGAATTGAGCCCTATAAACCGGAAAGGAGGTTTAACTAAGCAAAAATTTTGACCAAATCCTTTCTTAAGAAATAAAACAGGACAGATGTACGGCTTGAAAATTTATTGCATGATGCAGGTTATGATATTGTTTCGAATCCTAGATCTTAAGTATTAGAAAATCCAAAAGTGAGCATAGATTCTTGAAACTGAGCATGGTCATGTGATATGGCACAAATATTACTTCGTAAGTTTTTTCTTCAATTCGAGACAAGCTGCTTATGACAAGTTGCACAAATGAAGAGCCAAGGTATTTTGGAACAAAGACCTGTCACGTTAATGCGAACGCTTTCACTATTGAAACCGTGGGCATTTACGTGCCGCCACGAGTCCCCGCTTCTCATCGGCAAGTGCCGTGCTAGCAAGCGTGTGAGTCGACGGGAGGCGTGGGAGCAGACCGCTGCACTGGCTGTCAGGGAGGCGTGCGAGCAGACCGCTGTGCAGACTCACCGGGAGGCGAGCACTTTGACCAGGCTCCGCCACCCACCGTCGTCCTAACTGCTGCCACTTTTAATATCGCCAGCACCGCAGTTTAAAATCAACCCCGCATGACCCGGTATCGCTACAATCCTCTCTCTTCCTCTCCGATTCTCCTGTCGTCTACCTCCAACTAGCCTGACCTAAACATACGCCATGCCGCATCACGATGGTCTGCTCTCAGTGTTCTAGTTTCATGAGGAAGACACCCAGCCGGAGTCTCAAGAACATTAGGAGCTTTGGGACGAGCTTGAACTGGCCTTGCGGGAAGACGCCATGCCTGTCCCCGCTCCCGTTCCGGCTCCCGTCGCCCCGACTGCGCTAGCGCCCATCCCCGTGGCATTGATGGGCTGGGAGCTGCACATTGTTGCCGAGCTTGATGCCACGGGGTTCCATGAGGTCCTTGCCGACTTTCACGCGCCCATGCACCTGCCAGCGCATGCGCCTGCGCGTGCACTGACGCGCACGCCCGTGCCGGTGCCCGTGCACCTGCCTGCGCGTGCACTGACGTGCGTGCCCTTGCCGGTGCCCGTGCACACGAATGTCTCCGCCGCGCTGTTGACAGCGCCTGTCCCCGCGCGGGTGCCAGTGCCCCCCTCAGTGGCATGGATGGCCGCCGTCGACCGCTTCCTTGCACCAATGCCAGTCGCATCCTCCCGCCAGTTGACTCGCTCCAAAGTCCAGAACATTTTGGCCTTCCTTGAAGCTAGGCCAACGTCCAGGAGTACGCCAACAACGACGCAAGACGCCGTCGTTGCCGTCGGTCAGTGGCCCGACGACACACAGAGCACGGCAGAGGAGCCTCTTCCCACCACGAGATGCCCCCGCCGCCGCTGTGTAATCTAAATTTGCCATGAAAAACGTTCGGATTGCCATGCTTAAAATCCGAACGTTTATCATTTCCGTTTATTTTATATCGATTGTCGTATAATTTAAAGTCGGAGTCAGACTGAACGAAATGTATGGTTTGATCGATTGAATGTTCTGCTAGAGCCGTATCAAATTAAATATAAAACGTCATCAAGCCACATGTATTCCTTGTCATTCAATGACCTAGACTGCTTCAATGTCGAGCGCTCAACACGTTTAGCGTGCAGTTAATTTCATGCCCAAAATAGTGCTAATCACATGACAACATGCAAATAATATCCTAGTAGTTAATATTCGCATGCACTTAATATACTTCCAAATTAACGTGCATTGCACGAACACACTGACTAGTGCTGCTAGTACGTGAAACTGGTGCCGTGACTTGTGAACGCGTCCAGATATGGTCAGCGGCAACATCGCCCGTGAGTTCTTCGTGTTTGCCCGTGCGTCTAAACGCAGAAGGGGAGGAGAGAGAGAGAGCACACATGGAACCCACCAGTAAGTGAAGGTGAATAGTACTAAAAATAATATTACATGTTATCCATTAATTAGGCTGTGGTAATATAAAAACATTATGTGAACAAAGGGGGTACAACAAACATTGCTATTCTACGTATGTTGCCTATTGACGTGCGGCTTGAATTCCCGGTCGCATGTTCGATCCTCGTCCTTTATTTTTTAATTTGTATATGGGTCCAAATTTGTTTCATGACATGTGGGCCCCTCGGTGTGTAGTTTGTAGCACTTTAATTTGTGGGTCGAAATTTGTTCCATTCCAAGTGGACTATCGGTGTGTAGTTTTGTAGCTTATTTATAATAATTAAATAGAACAACATAGTTTTTCAATAATACCGTGGTGCGACGTTGAAGGCGAGAAAGGACGTGTGAGAGAGCGATGACCTAGCCAGAGGGAAATCAACTAGGGGAGTTGCATGGGTTGCAACGGCGTTTGGAGTTGTTGTGGGCCGAATGCTACAAAAATATAATCTAAACCGACCGGAATAAATGCCTACACAAATTAATCCAAGGTTGGAGTGCCCCTCGCAATGTAAATATCTCCGGCTTTGTGAGGGATGGAGAGGTAGTAGCTTCAACGCGTGGAAGATACGGTATGAGAAAGCGAGGTCAATCGAGAGACATATAGATAGAGAGACAAAGTGAGTGTGGTCCGACATTCATTGAACAAATATATATGCTCCGGAGAGATCTTGTCCGATTGAGCTTTTGGTAAGGGTGAGGGCTGTAAGATAGAGCTTGAGAGATGATCCAGTCATAGACGTGTAGATACATTTTGTGCGTGGGAGGAAGCAAGGTCAACCAATCACATAGGGTCGCCGTGCGATCGAAAGAGTGAGATGGGCTGGAGAGAGTGACCTAGATAGACGATGTGTGTGAGAGAGTATACAATGTGAATAGGTTGAATTGGGCTCAAACATGGTGATATATCATTTTTGTCTGAGAAAGAGCGAGGTAAATCGAGACATACAAAGAGATATATATATATATATAGAGAGAGATTGAGTGAGCGTGTCTCACCATGAGGTCGAAAGAGTGGCAACGGTTTGGATGGACTGACCTAGATAGACAATCTGCGTGAGAGAGTATAGAGTGTGTTGATCGAGGCCCAAACATGGAGATATATCATTTGTGTGTGAAAGAAAACGAGGTTAAACGAGACTCAAATAAAGAGAGCGAGATTGAGCGAGTGTGGCCCGCCGTGTGGAAGAAAGAGTGAGACAGTCTCGAGGGAGTAACCTAGACATACAACGTGTGTTCGTGCGTACGAGAGGTTGGGGGGGCTAGATGAGCAATGCATGTATTTAGCGTGAGAGGGTGAGAGGGAGAGGGCGGGAGAGAGAGAGAGAGCTCGGCATGGGGTGCAATGGCGGGTGTGTGAGGTAAATACATTTGGTAACAGGAGTGGAAAAAGGGGTTGTGTAGTTGAGAGACTTAGAGATCGAAACATGGAGAGAAAGAATGAACGTGTGTTGGAAACCGATAGCTTGCTAAGGTGGTTAGGAGAGGAAGATTGACCGATACAGGAAGTATGTAGCGTTTGTGCGCGGGGGGGGGGGGGGGGGCTAAAAACAACATTTGAGTGTACATAGTACGAGACTTAATATCGATGTTTCAATTTGGTGTACATTGTAAGATTTGAATCGAGGACCAGGCATACGGGTAATTATTTCGAATTCGTGCCATACTAAGTTTTGAAAAGTTGACATTGGCTCAATTTGTTGTGCTATTTTGTAGGTCATATGTTTGAATCCATCCAAAAGTTTTCTCACTACCATGGTGTTCATCATATACATATGAATTTGTATTAAAAAAATAGCGTCGATACAGTGAAATGCGAAATCCACATTAGAATTGGAGATCTCTACGTGACACACACTCTAATTCAAATAACTAACTACGTGACACACACTCTAATTCAAATAACTAATTATGTGACACACTCTAATACACGTTAGCGTGCATACCGTTTCGATTTTTTTCGAATAACTCCTCATTAATTAATTTATAGTCCTTCCTCGGTTCACTTTTATAAGACCTTGAAGACATTTCAGATAATGTGCAAAACAGTTCATTTTAAGTTGTCTGAAACGACTTACAAAAGTGAACGGATGGAGTATCTCATTTTGAATGACTAATTATTGCAAGGAAAACACGGGCATGGTAATACATACAGATTCGTTTGCAAATGAAAGAAGATTCGTTTGCATTCTCAAATGTAGGCGCACCAGGCAGACCAGGGTCGTGTCGGGGTGGACGCTGCTTCGGTGCCTTAAAGGCAACTGCCATTGGGTGACTGACATGTGGGCCAGCCACCTGTTGGGCCCACATGTCATGGACACAAAGGCAGGTGCCTTAAGGCACCAAAGCATAGTCTTGTCGGGGTGGTCGCGTGTGTCGGACGGACGCGTAGCACCCAGCCACCCCCCCAAAAAGGATGACGACAATATAAGTTCGCGCTTCCACGTTTCGGATTGAAATATCTGGCGGCCCCAATTCCAGCCATGCAAAATCTCTCTTCTCCACCGTCCCCTTCCGCGCCCAGATTGCTCAAATCCCTAATTCACCGCCATCCCTCGAATCGCCCCTCGTCTCATATCTTTCCCACCGTTCTCCACCTCTGTGCCGGACGATGACGACGAAGACAACGGTCGCGCTTCACCACCGCACCGGAGCTACCTCATCTACGCCCTCGTCCACCGCACCGGGTGGTGCACCGACAATGTCGGCCGCCGCAACCGACATGCCTCATAGACACCGAGTTCCACCACATCAGGTGCGCTTCACTGACGCTGTCTCCCAGCTCACCGGGGCTACTTCACCGAGCACATCGTCGCACCTCCGCCCCCTGAGGCTGTTGGGGCTTCACCAACGGTCTCGTCCACCGCATCGTAGTGCTTCGCTGCCACTCAAGATCTGCATCCGTGCGCGGCCAGCCAACGCTAGCGCATCACCCTCAACGGCTCTAAAGTGACCCGCACTCTAGCTAGGCGAGCATGCCCAAACGCCGGCCCGAACTAGGTATCCACACATCACTCCCTTGTGCACTGTTCCGATGATGTTTGGATATCCTTTCACTGCTCTCTTAGCTTACACGCCTATGCAACTCTGACTTTAACTCTTATTTCTTCTGGAGATATCATCTGAAACAAGCAAATCCATTTTTTAGTGAAGCATGATGGGGCTACGGGATCTGGTACACATCCTGCACACCCGTATAACCTTGTAAGTATCCGTCCTCCGGTACAACATCAAGGTCGATTCCTCTTATTTGATCAACCATTCGCCGTGTCAAAAATGCAGAGGGGGATGCAAGGAGCACAAGGCCTGCACATCCAAGCAAGTGGTAACATGGACTTGTACATGGAACATCCCAAGCACAAGCAGAGCTGCAGTGAGCCTGTACAACGAGCTAGCATAAGTCCCTGCATTTCATTTAATTCGTACTGGAATTCGTGTATGATTTGTGTGCAGTGGCTGATCCACGAATTCAAGTTACCAGGGGCGAACATTTAACTTAAAAAATACGAAGGCACTTGCACTCCGGAAATCAACATAACTTGGAAATGTGAAGATACATGCACTTTGAAAACCAGATAATGATCCAAAGTAGTTCAGATTATAAACACTAAATGATGCAAGCACCAACAAACACAAAATGCAACATGGTGTACAAGGACTACAAACTTGGTCTGTACCTACTTGAATTATTCATTCTCTGGCTGAAAATATCGAAGTGTAATTGCACGTATAACCAGCTACAAACATGGTCTATACCTGCATATCAATATATCTATCCTGCACAAGTATGCCAATAGTTTCAAACAACAGATTAAAAAACTATTTATGCTATGTTGTCATGATACAGGGACTTTCTGGTAGATGGCCTCAATGTTTCCTCAAGCTATGATAATGCACTATAATTTGCTTGTCATCAATGCCTACAAATCTCTGTCTCTCTGAACATACTAGATCATCATTAGACACTAAATCCTTCAATGAGCTTACAAAATGCTTGCATTAGATCCCTCATTAGACACTATATGTTCATCACCAGGAGCATGTAAAATGTTTGCATCAAATCCTTCATTAGCAGTCTATTCATTAGACACTTTAGGCTCAAGAACAACATGAGCTTGTATGTGTAGGACCTTGAAGTATGTCTAGAGGGGGGGGGGGTGATTAGACTACTTGACCAATTAAAAACTTAACCTTGTCCCAATTTTAGAGTTTGACAGATTTTAGCTATCTTAGGACAAGTCAAGCAATCATCAACCAATTCAAGCAAGCATGCAAAGAGTATGTAGGCAGCGGAAATTAAAGCATGCAACTTGCAAGAAAGTAAAGGGAAGGGTTTGGAGGATTCACACGCAATTGGAGACACGGATGTTTTTGGCGTGGTTCCGATAGGTGGTGCTATCGTACATCCACGTTGATGGAGACTTCAACCCACGAAGGGTAACGGTTGCGCGAGTCCACGGAGGGCTCCACCCATGAAGGGTCCACGAAGAAGCAACCTTGTCTATCCCACCATGGCCGTCGCCCACGAAGGACTTGCCTCACTAGCGGTAGAACTTCACGAAGTAGGCGATCTCCTTGCCCTTACAAACTCCTTGGTTCAACTCCACAATCTTGTCGGAGGCTCCCAAGTGACACCTCGCCAATCTAGGAGACACCACTCTCCAAGAAGAAACAAATGGTGTGTTGATGATGAACTCCTTGCTCTTGTGCTTCAAATGATAGTCTCCCCAACATCAACTCTCTCTCATAGGATTTGGATCTGGTGGAAAGAAGATTTGAGTGGAAAGCAACTTGGGGAAGGCTAGAGATCAAGATTCATATGGTAGGAATGGAATATCTTGGTCTCAAACATGAGTAGGTGGTTCTCTCTCAGAAATGGTAAGTTGGAAGTGTAGGTTTGTTCTGATGGCTCTCTCCACGAATGAAGAGGAGGTGGAGGGGTATATATAGCCTCCACACAAAATCTAACCGTTACACACAATTTACCAAACTCGGTGGGACCGATTCAACAGACTCGGTCGGACCGATTTAGTAAACCTAGTGACCGTTAGGATTTTCGGTGAGACTGACATGCAACTCGGTAGGACCAATTTGGTTAGGGTTAGGGCATAACGTAATCTCGGTAAGACCGATTACACAAACTCGGTGAGACCGATTTTGGTAATAAGCTTTCCAGAGAGTTGGTCAGGTAAACTCGGTGGGACCGATTTGCTCTTTTCGGTGAGACCGAAGTGTTACAAAAGGGAAACAGAGAGTTTACATTGCAATCTCGGTGGGACTGATCGCTCACTTCGGTTAGACCGAAACGTTATGAAGGGAAACAGAGAGATTACAATCCCATCTCGGTGAGACCGAGATCCCTATCGGTAAGACCGATCTGCCTAGGGTTTGTGGCAGTGGCTATGACATTTGAACTCGGTGTCGTCGGATAGAAAGAATCGGTGTGACCGATTTTGGCTTTAGGTTTAGGTCATTTGTGGATGTGAGAAAGTAGCTGAGGGTTTTGGAGCATATCACCAAGCACATGAAGCAAGAGGCTCATTAAGCAACACCTCATCCCTCCTTGATAGTATTGGCTTTTCCTATAGACTCAATGTGATCTTGGATCACTAAAATATAAAATGAAGAGTCTTGAGCTTTTGAGCTTGAGCGAATCCTTTGTCATTAGTATTTTGAGGGATCCACTTTCATCATCCATGCCATGCCATTCATTGAGCTTTCCTGAAATAATAGTCTTGGAATAGCATTAGCTCAATGAGCTATATGTTGTTATGAATTACCAAAACCACATAGGGATAGTTGCACTTTCAATCTCCCCCTTTTTGGTAATTGATGACAACATATAGATCAAAGCTTCAACAAATGATAATAAGATTGAATGACATCGTTGCTTTGAGAAGTATGTGATAAGCAAGAGCTCCCCCTAAATTTGTGCATAGTTTAAGATTTGCTTTGGACTGCAAATGCACAAGGAATTAGGCTCATGGGTTACTCTTCCATGTCACATACATCTTGGTGGAGCGCTCAAAATGATAAAGATTGAATACATGCACTCATCACCAAGGAAAGTGAATGATCACATAAGGATAGGTAAGATAATATCATCAAACAAGCATAAGTGTAGCTTATGATCAAACACATGATCATCAATGTCTCACAAAACAACATAGTATCTCAAGCGATAAAAAACAAACAAAGTTTAACCACCAAATCAAGAGAGAACAAAAGCAACACACACTCTCTCGAAGCCTATGATCTATACATTTTTCTCCCCCTTTGGCAACAAGTTACCAAAAAGTTCATAGAAAATGCATAGTGCTAGATCGACTCTCAGGCTTGATCTTCAGGTGGTGGTGTCCGGATAACTCCAAGAACGAAGGCTTCAGTTGAAGTAGAGGGTGCTGGAGGAGTTGATGCTGGAGCTGGTTGCACTGGAGCCGTAGGAGCTGTAGCTGGTGCAGATGATGTGGCTCTGGTGTCTGTCACAGGCACAACAGTTGACCTCTGAGCTCTAGGCACTCTGGCAAATACATTAGTGGTAGTCTTGCCCTACCTCTCCTGCATGTCATCCTGGAGCTGCTCTACAACTAACTGAATCTCAATTACTTTGACATCTAGATCATGGAATTTTAGTTCCATGATTCTTTCCAAGCTCTCCTGATTTTGAGTGAGGGTGGCCAATCCCTTCTCAATCCTCAGAGTTGATGCTATCAAGTAACCAAGCTGCTCCTGCTTGTTCTTCAAGAAATACTCAGATGCCTCCTCTTGAGTTGGCATCTTGGCAGCCTTCTCCTTCCTTGCCTTCTGCTTCTTCTCTTGATATTGTACTGATGATGGTTCATTCTCATTCATGACAACATAATTGTCCTCAAAGTCTGGATAGAGAGGAAAATGTTCCTTATCCAATAGATATTTGCTTGTGCCCATCTTTGAGTTAATCAACTCCTGAATCTGAGGGGCATATCCACAACTCCTCTTCTAGTCTGCTGCAGTCCTCTTAATGGTCTCTACCATAAGGCTCATGACCTTGAATTTCTGTGGCACATCAAACAAATTCAACATGTTGATTGCATGCCCTCTAATCATGTTGTGGTCACCAGACTTGGGCAACAGAGTGTGCCTTAGGATCTAGTTGATAGTTGGCAGCCCTGACAGAAGAAAGTGGACTGACCCAAACTTATGTGTCTCAACAGCTTTGTCTGGGATCTCCTTGTACATGTGTGCCATGGAATTGTGGTCCATCTTCTTCTTGGCATAGATATCCAAGTCATCTTCACTCTCCTTTGGGGCATTGATCAGTTTTGCCCATTCCTCAACTGTTGACTGGTACCTTGTACCTTCAGACATCCAAACTATCCTCACATCTGGATAGAAGTGTGCTGTGGAGTAGAATTGCATAATGAGTTCATCATTCCAGTTGGTGAGCTTTTACCCAACAAAATCTGCAACTCCACAAGCAACAAAACTGTCTTGCACTCCAGGATAGTGTTCTTCATTGTCTTTCATGTAGGTCCAGTCGACCCACCTCATATCACACACTATGGGCTTCTTGTCCAACAAGATTGTCTCATAGAAGTCCTGCTGTTCCTTTGTATGGAACCTGTAATCAACATCAGTTCTTCTCCTTGTGGCATATGGATCTGTCATCCTCCATAGCCTCAACCCTGAGTCTCTTCTGATGTTCATGTCTTCAGCCACAGGATGGGCATCATTGTGGTCTGGTATCTTGGGCTTGAGCTTCCTCAGGACTTGTCCTTCTTCATCTTCCTCATCAGCAATGTCAGGCACTGGGGCCTTGTTCTTCTCAGCAGCTGGAATACTCCTGGTATTCCTCTTTGGTGCAAGCTTGGCCTTGGGGGCAGCTTTGGGTGCTTCCTTGGGCTTTGATGTTGCAGCCCCTGATCTAATAGCATCACCCATAAGCTTTTGTGCCTTGGGTGCTGGTGTAGCAACCTCTTCTTCCTCTTCAGAGTCTCTCCTCATTGAGGGTTTTCCAAGAACCTGGGCAGTAGTGGTTCTGGCTCTCTTCTTCTTCTTATCCTGGGCAGCTTCATCTTCTGATTCAATGGTAAACTTCATAGTTTCTCCAGTGGGAACTTTCTTGGGTTTGGAAGTTGTGACTCTCTTTGCAGGTGCCTCTTTGGGTTCAGACTTTTCTGGCACTTGAGTAGATCCTCTGACTTTCAACATAGGTGTCCTCTTGGCAGGAACCTTCCTATTGAGTCCAGGTTTAGTGTTATGTGCTGAGGCATACTCCTTTTTGAGCACTACCTTCTTGGAGGTAGCCTCATCTTCAGCTGCCACATAGTCCTCATCCTCAGAGTCTGAGGTTCTCTTCCTTCTGGCTCTTGTGGCTGCCTTAGGCAAATTGCTAGGAGTGCTTCTGCTGCCATCATCTGAAGAACTTGAGGGACTAGTGCCCTCACTCATGTGAATATGCTCTTCTGACCTGTTCTGGCTGTCACTTTGGTCTGACATGCTGCAAACACTGACTGCTGACCCTGTGAAGAGTTATAGATGACATAGAGTGGATGAGCATCACAAAATGTAGAGATTTTTGCAAAAGAATGATTCAAAAATTTAGTTTTAGTTTTCCACGGAAAGCATTTCGGATCAACCGATTTTCAAACTCGGTGATACCGAAGCAGTTTTGGAACCTAAACAGATGAACTCGGTTGGACCGAGTCATAGTTCGGTGGCACTGGGACTGCTAGGGTTTCACAAAGTCCTAAAATCGGTCTCACCGATTAGCAATTCTTGGTCAGATCGAGAGTTACTAGTGCAATGGCGTTAGCCAAATCGGTGGGACCGAGTTTTTCAACTCGGTGGGTCTGAGATGGTTTTGGCGGAAACCTAACCCTAAATTTTCAAATCTCATCTAATCTTTGGATTGCATTGACTGGATAGGAGTGTTTCAATCGTGGCAAGAATCATTAAGAACACAATGTGCTAGGAATCGGACGAGGATAGCATAGTGATCGAGTACATACCCTAGCTTGGCGATGAACTCGCTACGGCGGCAACGGCAGGGGTGAAATCCGTTGACGGCGACGGAGACCAGCGATAGGAGGCGGCTGGCGACGAGGAGACGATCCAGAGACCCTGATGGCAGAGCGAGCTATTGCGCGGGCGAAGAGGTTCGGAGAAATTTCAAAATTTTTGCCCGTGACTATATATAGCCCGACCCTGTCGGTGTGACCGAGTGGAACAACTCGGTGGCATCGAGATGCATAACTGTGTACAGTTACAGCAACTCGGTGTGACCGAAAAGTTCAAATCAGTTGCACCGAGATTGAAAACCTAGATCGATTTAGTGATCTCGGTAGGACCAAAATGGAGGAATCAGTCAGACCGAGAATCACAAAGAAGTTTTGGAAGTTTAAGTCTATGACGAATCGGGGATTCCGAGTGCTCCTCACACAGAGTGGTTCGAATCTGACTTGATCAAATTTTGTGATGTAGCATGAATAGAGTTTAAGACGAGAAAAACATAGATAGCTAGAGAAGGTTCTTAGGGATTCTTGTCCATCCACTTGGCAAAAAGAAAAAGAAGCCAATCAATCAAAACAACAAGTGGATGTCCTTGAATGAGTGAAATATGCACCAACATGCTCACACAATAAGATGGCAAATGAAATATGTGGCAAAACATGCACAACCAATTCTAGCATCTATCAAACAATTGGCGATGACTAGGTCATCTATATATGAGTATATTGACTTAGGAGTCAAATGAAAAAATTTGATCATAGGTCATACTCAACGTTTAAGCTCAAGTGGGGTTACCACTTTTACATAATGCATTGATGTGTTCACACCATTAGAGTTGCTTTGACTCAATTCTTAGAGTTAAGCTCCCCCTAGATGTGAGATCCCCTTTTAGAGGGATGAACTAACCTTGGGTTTTGTCGATGATGACTTCATGTAGGTGTTGAAGATGTGGATGCTCAATGTTGATGTAGATCATTTGGAGCAATCCTTTGGAGTGAGTTGCACTTTCAACTTACCTACATGGGTTAGTCCCACAAGGAACAAACAAGAATATCCATGGACATAGAGTGATGCATACACAAGATGATGTCCATGAAATCATTAGGTTACCTTGTCCCTTGCCTTACCAACATGAGAGTTTGTGACTCCATGAACTAGTGCAAGATGTGGAAGTTGATTGCACTTGTTCTTGCCATAATGATATGAGTGAAGAATGTTGGTGGAGTCACCCTCAAGAACTCTCTAGTTCTTCTTCTTCGGGATCCACATCATCTTGATGGGAATCCTTGGAGTTGTATTTGTACTTGATGAAGTAGAACTTGACGTAGTCTTGGGAACCCACTTGAACGAGGCCTTATGTGCTTCTTCAAATGCATCAATCTCTTCTTGAAGCTTGTCCTTGCCTTTGTTCTTGTGGTCTTGTGGTGGAATATCATCTTGTGCTTGTGTTCCTTTGAAGGAAGTAGGATCATACTTCTCTTGTTGAGGAACAAACTTCATCTTGGGGTATTGATCTTCTTCCCACTCAACTCCATTGGCATTGAACTTTCGTTTGAAACCAACACCTTGATTCTTCCGGCGCCTTCCTTGCTTGCGTACAATTTCCTCGAATTGCTTACTCCCGTCAAGGCTCTTGTAAACACCTTTCTCTATAATTCCCATAAATAAGCTATTTTCTTGCTCAAGTGTAACTTGGCTAAGAGAATCATTAGTGGAATCAAGAGAACTACTATAAGCGACAATATTGGATTTGACATTGTTATTGTTACTACTAGAGGAAGGATCTTTCTTGTACTTGTTACTAGACTTGACTTGAGGCATGTAAGTAGATAAGAGTAAACGCTTGGCAATGTAAGAAGAACTTTTCTTACGGAGATCATCATTGATTGCTTTTAAGAACTCATGCTCTTGCTCAAGATTGAGCTTTTCAAAGCGTAACTTCTCATGAGCCCTTAAAAGTTCTCGATGATCTTCGAAGATAGTTTCATGAGCCAACTTAAGAGTGTTTAGTTCTTTAGTTAGAAGCTCAATCTTCTCCTTATCATTGTCATTCGTTTTATCTTGATTAGCATGATTAATTGACGTTTCATCATAGTATTCATCACTAGAGTTGTCAACAAGTAAATCATCATCCACAAGCAAGTCATCTTCATCACTATTGAAATCAACATACTCAGGATGTGTTATCTTTAGACCTTTGGCCATGAAGCATCTTCCAATTCCTTCATTTGGTGAATCAAATATTTCGTAGGAGTTGGTTGACACAAGTGCTAGACCGGCAACACCTTCATCTTGAGAATATTCAGAGTCGGAGTGATAGCTTCTCTCGGAGTGATTGTCGGAGTCGGAGCCGGATACCCATTCACCAACATGAGATTGATGTCTTCGTTTTGTGTAGCTCCTTGATGGCTTGTCCTTCCTTTCCGAATCCTTGCTTCTACGTGAGGGTCTTCGTTCATAACTATCATCTCTACTCCTTCTCTCTCGGTGGTGATTCTCCTCTTCTGCTTCTTCTTTTTGAAGAATCTTCTCTTCTTTTGTAGGTTGCCGTACACTCATTGGAATAGTGTCCGGGTCTACCACAATTGTAGCAATTGCGCTCTCGACTAGAAGATCTTTTGTCATTGTAAGACCTTGACTTGGAGCTTCTTTCTTTGCTTCTACTCTTGTAGAATTTGTTGAAGTTCTTCACCATTAAGCCCAATTCTTCATTGAAGGTTTGTTTCTCACTTGATGATGTGGGGGCTTCACTTGAGGCTTTGTAAGCACCACTTAACTTGTTGTGAAGTTCCTCCTTGTCCTTGAGTGACATCTCATGAGCAACAATTCTTCCAATGACTTCTGTTAGCTTGAGATCTTTGTAGTTTGGCATCATTTGGATCAATGTGCACACGGTATCATACTTTCCATCCAATGCTCTTAAGACCTTCTTGATGATGAATTTGTCGGTCATCTCTTCACTCCCTAAGCCGGCAATCTCATTTGTGATAAGAGCAAGCCTAGAGTACATTTCAGCGACACCTTCACCATCCTTCATTTTGAACTTGTCAAGCTGACTTTGGAGCACATCCAACTTGGATTCCTTGACGGAGTCGGTACCTTCATGCATATCAACCAAAGTATCCCAAATTTCCTTTGCATTCTCAAGACGGCTGATTTTGTTGAATTCTTCGGGGCACAATCCGTTGAAGATGATATCACAAGCTTGAGCGTTGTATTGCAGCATCTTCAATTCTTCCGCATTATCTTCACGGTTCGGTTCTCTCCCATCAAAGAATTCACCTTGCAAGCCAATATAAATAATTGCCCAAACGGCGCGGTTATGTCCGAGAATATGCATTTTTCATCTTATGCTTCCAACTAGCAAAATTAGTACCATCAAAGTAAGGACCTCTACGGTGATAATTTCCCTCGCTAGACGCCATACTCTCCTAGGTTGTGAAACCAAGGCTATGACCACCAAATGCTATGGAAATCAAAGCAAACGGAGACCAAAGCTCTGATACCACTTGTAGGACCTTGAAGTATGTCTAGGGGGTGATTAGACTACTTGACCAATTAAAAACTTAACCTTTTCCCAATTTTAGAGTTTGACAGATTTTAGCTATCTTAGGACAAGTCAAGCAATCATCAACCAATTCAAGCAAGCATGCAAAGAGTATGTAGGCAGCAGAAATTAAAGCATGCAAATTGCAAGAAAGTAAAGGGAAGGGTTTGGAGGATTCAAACGCAATTGGAGACACGGATGTTTTTGGCGTGGTTCCGATAGGTGGTGCTATCGTACATCCATGTTGATGGAGACTTCAACCCACGAAGGGTAACGGTTGCGCGAGTCCACGGAGGGCTCCACCCATGAAGGGTCCACAAAGAAGCAACCTTGTCTATGCCACCATGGCCGTCGCCCACGAAGGACTTGCCTCACTAGTTGTAGATCTTCACGAAGTAGGCGATCTCCTTGCCCTTACAAACTCCTTGGTTCAACTCCACAATCTTGTCGGAGGCTCCCAAGTAACACCTAGCCAATCTAGGAGACACCACTCTCCAAGAAGTAACAAATGGTGCGTTGATGATGAACTCCTTGCTCTTGTGCTTCAAATGATAGTCTCCCCAACACTCAACTCTCTCTCATAGGATTTGGATCTGGTGGAAAGAAGATTGGAGTGGAAAGCAACTTGGGGAAGGCTAGAGATCAAGATGCATATGGTAGGAATGGAATATCTTGGTCTCAGCACATGAGTAGGTGATTCTCTCTCAGAAATGGTAAGTTGGAAGTGTAGGTTTGTTCTGATGGCTCTCTCCACGAACGAAGAGGAGGTGGAGGGGTATATATAGCCTCCACACAAAATCTAACCATTACACACAATCTACCAAACTCGGTGGGACCTGTTCAACAGACTCGGTCGGACCGATTTAGTAAACCTAGTGACCGTTAGGATTTTTGGTGGGACTGACATGCAACTCGGTAGGACCGATTCGGTTAGGGTTAGGGCATAACGTAATCTCGGTAAGACCGATTACACAAACTCGGTGAGACCGATTTTGGTAATAAGCTTTCCAGAGAGTTGGTCAGGTAAACTCGGTGGGACCGATTTGCTCTTTTCGGTGAGACCGAAATGTTACAAAAGGGAAACAGAGAGTTTACATTGCAATCTCGGTGGGACCGATCGCTCACTTTGGTTAGACCGAAATGTTACGAAGGGAAACAGAGAGATTACAATCCCATCTCGGTGAGACCGAGATCCCTATCGGGTAAGACCGATTTGCCTAGGGTTTGTGGCAGTGGCTATGACATTTGAACTCGGTGGCGCTGGATAGAAAGAATTGGTGTGACCGATTTTGGCTTTAGGTTTAGGTCATTTGTGGATGTGAGAAAGTAGCTGAGGGTTTTGGAGCATATCACCAAGCACATGAAGCAAGAGGCTCATTAAGCAACACCTCATCCCTCCTTGATAGTATTGGCTTTTCCTATAGACTCAATGTGATCTTGGATCACTAAAATATAAAATGAAGAGTCTTGAGCTTTTGAGCTTGAGTCAATCCTTTGTCATTAGTATTTTGAGGGATCCACTTTCATCATCCATGCCATGACATTCATTGAGCTTTCCTGAAATATTAGTCTTGGAATAGCATTAGCTCAATGAGCTATATGTTGTTATGAATTACCGAAACCACCTAGGGATAGTTGCACTTTCAGTATGTTTGCACCGGAAACTTGATTAGATAAATCAGATTCAGTCAGTTCAGTATTGATTGGGGGAGTTATAAAATATGTAGAAATTGGTTTCATTTTCTCATAGATTCCCTACATACAAGCAATTTTACAACACTGTCAGGTTTAACTATTGGCCAGAAATTGAAGAGTTGAATTAGATATAATCAGGGATGTGATGTACCTGCTCATTGCGCATGCTACTCTTGCAAGCTGCGACTGTCCGTTTGCGCAAGCTCGATGCCATGCCCGTGCTGCCGCCGCTGCCTCCCACGCAGGCTACACCCAGGGTTGGATCTTCGTCTTCTTGTCCTTCCGTTCGCTTGAAGCCTGACGACCGCCCTCCAACGATGGTGCGAGGAAGTGTTGTGTCGGTCTGTCCAGCGGCGGCTAGGTTAGGAGCGAACCAGACTGGAGGCTGGAGCGAATGAATTGGGATTTTCCTGTTGTCGATCGATATGGGAGGCGCTCGTTTGGGCCGCGAGCCTACTATAGGGCCTGCCTTGCACTTATGTTATTGGCCCATCCAAATTGAAACATTTTACTTCATTTTTTACATTGCCTGCTCGTGCGTTGGGACGAACAAAACTAGCGTGGGCCAACCTGGATGACTCAAACTAGGTGCACACTTTCCAGCCACCTGAGGCGGCCGCCCATACCAGCCCCTATGGTGGCGTCGCCCCTTTCTGCGTGTATGATTAGATAGTGAAAAATATTCCAGTGGCGCTTTTGATTTACCCACAGAATGGTTGAATTGCTTGTTTCTATGAACTGAGTTCGCCAATAATGTGAAGGATGCCAGTCTTTTCATCCTATTGTAGATTGCTTAGATCTCGATATGCCAAAAGTAATCGCATGAAATATACAGTAAAAGTCAGTATGATGTGTTTGGCTACAACTAGTCTGACTACACGTCCTCATATAACATATCAAGGACGCACCATCTTACCAGATTAACCATTCGACTTACCCATGCAGTGTGGGAAGAAAGAAGTATTGGGACTGCGTATCCAAGCAATTGATGCCATGGACTCCTTTGTACAACCTTGTAAGCGAAAAAGAAGTTGCAGTGTGCCTGTACAAAGAACTAGCGTAAGTTCAGTTACCTGCTTCTCGGAATTTTAGTTAGCCACTTATTACAAAATTGTTCAATTACATTGCTTGGCTTAATTTAGTTTGCTACTGATTACATAATGGCACAGCCTGTTAATCATATTGTAGACTGCGCCTATCTATGTGTTTGATACTTACTGTTAAGAATTACCTGTTTGCCTTAACTTAAATATCTACTTGTTTGTTTAACTGCTTTGCTGCTGCAATAGCGGGTTACAATGATGTTAATATACTTTTCAGCATCCAATTGAAACTTTTTAATTCCTTGTTTGTTTAACTGGTTTGCTGTTATAACTCCCAGTTGAGATGTTTTGCTAACTTCAACTTTTCTGAATCCAATCGGAACTTTAATGGCAAAACAGGTTAGCCCAAGATCAAAGAGCGAGGTCCCCATGGACGTTGCATCATCCCACAACAGTGGCACCGGCCAAATCATGCATTATGAATTGCCAACTGCTAATGCTCTAGAGGCTAAACTAGTGGTAGAAAGAGATTCTGCTTTTGCACTTAGAGATGAAGTTGACATGTTGAGGAAGCAAATAGCACAATCACAAGCAGTACTCAAGACAATCATTAAATATGTGGTGGATTTCAAAACGAAGCAAGCTGAGACTGACCAGATTGTTAAGGTCCTGAAGGAAAAAAGGAAATTAAATTCCTACTTGGTAAATCATAGGTGAAATGTTCTTTCCATAGTTGAATAACCTTTGTGTTGTTTGTTCATGTAATCAATCAAACCATTTGTTTTGGAGATCATGTAGTAATTGTTTTTTTTTTTTTTTTGGTTTGTAATTTTATTTGAGCATAAGTCTGTGTTAATTGATAAGACTCGGAGACATTTCATTGGATTGCTATGCCACAAATATGCCAATCGGGCTGAATGTGTATTCAACAATAGTAGTAGTATAAATGGACCATAAGTGGCACACATCGGAAAGGGCCAAGATGCTGGCTAAAAAAAGATGCTGTTGTAGCCAAAAAAAGTACAGCGCCTGGCTTATGTATGTTAGTTGATATTATTGATCCATATACTCTATAAGTGTTTATATGTCTGTTAGTTCTGTACATTCTTGGTTGATTGACTCGGTATTTGAATCTTGATACATCGCTTATGTACATATCTAAATGGGAGTACACATTATGATGCATGTGACATTTGAGTTGGACATGAAGTCTTCCAAATATTCGAATTCACCTTAAACTGGATACTAGTTTCTGAATTTGAGTATCGGTATTTGTAAACCATATTCATATATGACAGTGGAATACATCTTTGTCGTCCTTTTGAAGATATATAAAAACACATAGAATGATTTATAAAGATTCATATAGGAATACAAAATGGATTCAAATTTAATTGCCAGGGTAAACGTGGATGCTTATTGTCCCAAAATTCGAAAGAAGCAGCAAAATGTCCACTCCCACGTCGGCTGCCCGAAACCAAGTGTTTGGGAGATGGAAATTACTGTCTACCCATTACACGGACAATCCATCGGCCCGATTTCCACTTCTCTAAATAGGGGTAGGTTAGTAACTTTAATTAGACGTGACACGACCGCCTCTGAGCCCATTCCGACACGGTGGGCGTCAAACATGGGCGGCAAAACACATTTGATTCAAGCTCATCCAAAAGACCTCTGTTTATCTCTCCATTCCCATTCATACACGGTGGGCGGCAAAACAAACTCGACTCGGCCGAAATCGATGTAGGAAAATATTTTCAATAGGGGCAGGTTTGTAACTTCACTCAGACGTGACAAAACCGCCCTACCTATCAGCCCCGTTCATACACCGTGGGCGCCAACCATGGGTGCCAACCACCCTCTCCTCGCCCAAAATTGCTCTGGGCAAATATTAGCGAGATGCGAGATTACCGTCCTATCCCCAACCGACGAGACGTCCAAATTTTAAACGGGGGCTAAGTTCGTAACTTTCCCATATTTCAGACATGCGCGTCCCAAAAACATGGTTCCCCGTACCTCTCCCTCCATTTTCCCATTCATACACCGTCCGCGCTAGAACACCCCATCCCCACACCAGCCTCCGTCCGCCACCCCATCCATCGTCGCCGTCCTCCACCACATCCATCGCCACTGTCCTCCACCATGTCGGAGCGCCTACCAAGACCGCGTCGTCCACTACTAGAGATGGACGTTTCTCATCCACGGCGATGGACCAATAGCCTTGCATCGCGTCCTCTCGCTTCATCGGCGTCGTCGTCCTCTTTGCCGGGGCCGCTCACACGACCTTCTCTTCCACCGCAATGGGACTTATCCCCCGATGCACCCGTCTACCGTCGCAGATCTGCTTCAATGCCACCGACAGCCATCGCACCCCCGATGCCTACACGGCGCTGCAAGAGAGGTGGTACTTCATATCTCCTCAACTTTTTGATCTCAACCAGAAAATAGATCTTAACTTGGCTACTCTACTTTCTTTTCAGCTCTTAGAATTTAGTTCTTAGTTTGAAGCAAACAATGGATGCTAAATATCATTTCTCTGGTTTGCAGCTTCAAATCTGCCATGGCACAGCCATAAAACGGTTTAATTGATCATGCTTAGGGTTTAATTGATCATCTTGGTTCCGTGGTGGTTTCTTTAATAGAAATCGGAGGGGAAACCCTCTTTTGCTAAAAAAAATATGCTTAGAGTTTCCCCCTTTTATGATCACTATACGATTAGAATACGTGCTTCGTGTCATAATAACACTGCTCCACGCATCAAGCTAAACAAGCTTAGATGTTCAAATATGAATCTGATATTATTAAAACAGAGTTGTTTAATTGGTCAGCTAAATGTTCCTAAAACAGTTTTGAAAATGCATGTTCGCCGCTCGGGTGTGTATCTCTACAGGGTGCCCACGGTGGGCCGGCCCACCCTGGCATTTTGGGTCATCCTAGGCCCCGATTCCCCTCTGTTCTGCTGCGCGCTTCCGATCTCTACTCGCCCCCAGCCGCCTGCCTCGCCGGCGACTTGCCGTCCCCGGACAGCATGACTCTAGGAGGAGACGCCGGACTAACGGGAGGCCAGGAGCCGCTCGCCCAACAGCGTCACCGCTGCCCGGGCGCGCCGCCGTGCTTAACTTTCCAGTCCATTCAGGGCTCAGGCGTGCAACACCCACCACGCCAACCCGATTTATCCTGAGATACGTCCTCAACACTCAGCAGCCACTCCTCATCACCCATTTTCTAATTGATTCATTACTCATTAGGAAGGACTATCATTAGGGTTTGTTGTGTGCTCAGTGCTACCTACATTTAATGGTTCAGATGTATTTCGATAATCTTTAGTACCTCTAAAGTTCACATGGTTTTCAAAATTCTGGCCCTCGGAACAGAAACTAGACATTTTGGATTGTTGGTCGTAGTGACATTGACCCAGATTACTACTGCAAGCCTGGTTTGTTGACAATTTTACTTATCTTTCTTACTCATTCGATATAATATCCAATTATTCACGTCGATTAGTTGCAAACGGTAAGTGCTAGACAAACTTCTTCATTCAGATTTTGGACGATCTCTTACTGCAGTTACAATTCTGCATACTTGTCCTAATAAGCTCACAAGTAAATGATTGATTCACTACATCTATGCTTGCCTTGTCATATTTGTTGTCAATATTCTTTTAGGGTGGACCACCCTGTTTCTAAATACTGGAACCATAGACCTGAGTGAATAGTATTTCTCTATGTGATCTCTTCCATCATGTGTGGGTAACGAACACTGCATTGTATAGAAAGAAAGTGTCATTTCCAGCTTTTACATAGGATTCGATCTTTTACATGGAATACAATCTGCCTACTTGCTTTGTGTCGCACTACCAACACCTCCACCCCTGAAGCTAAACATTACGCCACTCATAATTGCTTAGTTTATTTGTTCAAATACGACTTTCATATGATTCTAATGTTCCTACTTCAGATTTGAAATGTGTGCCTGCCTGTTATAGAGACATAAGGGGTTTGTATTTCTGTGTGTGGTCTGGTCAGCACGGTTGGGGAGGTGAACTTTGCATATGTAGGGGTTTATAGGGAGACACTCTCCAAGTTGAATCCGCAATGCATTCCATAGATAATCTGACTACTTTTTATGTTTTCATGAATCTCAAATTCTGAACAGCATCATAATGATTATGAGCTTGCGCGCATGAAAAGAATAAAGCAGAACAATGCCATGGCTGTCAAACTTGGCATCAAGGGACTAAAATCAAGTCTGGATGCAATGCAATGCAAACGCTCTCCACCTACAGATTCATGCTCAGAATATGATCCTAACAGTGATTCTGAGCTAGAGGGAGACCTAAGTCAATGTAGCACCCTAGTGGAGGAGTCAGAGGAAGATGCCCTATCTTATTCACCCATAAAGGTACTTGCTCTAACTTTCCAAGGTTACATTGCTCGCACATATCTTGCAACTGATGCTTTGCATTGCTTCTACTTTGTTGAACTGCCATTATCTTAGTTTACACATCGTGTATGTGAATACGCCCTGCCTATCCATTTTCAGTACATATTCCATCCTTCATCATACCATATTTATCCATTCAAATGCTATTCTTGCGTATCAGACGTTCAAAAGGAAGAGGGCGATTGCTGATCGTGGAGGAGCACAAGCAAAGTATTTGGAAAAGGTAGTGGCACCTGATAAATCAAATAGCCCATTAGGTGTAGTTGCAATATCACCTGACCCACAAAATATCCCAACTCTAGCAGACTCTCGCCCTACTACACTGGTCATTTCTGATGCCCCAACTCAGCAGACCCCAACTGCAGCAAACAGTATGATTATGCCAGTTGACATAGCCCCAGCTGTACGACGCAAAACCCCCATTCCAGCAAAGAGTACACCAAATCCAGTTGCCAAATCCCTTTTCGAACCAGAGAGAGCCCCAATTGCAGCAAATAGGACCCCTGTTCCATTTCTTCCCAGTTTATAAGATGAAGGTTATGTTGTTGTCAGGAACTTTGTGCGCATCTTTCCTTCATGGAAAGATTATACCGCAGACACAGAACAATTTCCAGTCTTCCTCCGCAACTTACGCGTAAGTAATGTACTAATGTTATTCATGGTCATTACTGCATATGTTTCTGCTGACAGAAGACACAAGATTTCATTCTTTTAAATAGGCGAGGAGCAAACTGGATTGTGATGACAAGCAAGAGTTGGTTGAGCTTTTCAAGCTCTCTTTGATGAAGTATCGTTCCTACCTGAGGCAAGCACACTTTGATGGCAAGCCTCTGAACGAAATTTCCGTAAAGTCTCCGGTGCTACATTTATCCGACGGTGACTGGAATAATCTTGTTACACATTGGTCTCAGCTGCAGCGTAAGGTACTGTCTATGATATAACATCACAATTTGAACTACATTTCTGCATTTGCCTTAATGTCTCACTTGTACGAAAACTGTTAGTAGAAGAACATTCGTTCTCAAGGGACCACAGAATCTCGCAACTATACTGCACACTGCATTGCTCTCGTGAGTACCTCTTGCCCTGTATGACCATACTTACTTTCATAGCTGTTTGATTATGTAGCATCACTGCACATGTTAGCCTTGTAATCGTCCATTTGGTGGACATTATAAGATCCGTATGGACTATTACACAAATTTAGAATCAACCCAATGCTTTTGAAGAGGTTTAGCTCTGCAGTCCTCTTGTAAGGACTGAATGTGGTCTATCACTGTACTTACATTAACAGCTACTCCCTCCGTCCCATAATATAAGAACGTTTTGTACAGTACACCAGTGTTCAAAACACTCTTGTATTATGGGAAGAGGGATTGGTTCATTTTGTAGCATTCTGCATCTTATCTCCCTCGCCCACCATTTACTAAAAAAGATCATATCTATATTTAACCTTACCAACAAGTAGAATACACAGACAATGCCACTCCAGAAGTGTAGCCCATTGCTCTTGTCAGTACATTTTGTCCTGTAACGCTTGTACTTCCAGGGATTGGTAGTTGATTATGTGGCATCAATCTGCATCCTATCTTCATTATCCTCTATCCCTTCCAGTATTATCATATCTATAATTACTCTCTACAAAATGTAGAGTACAGGAAATGCTTATGAAGAAGATTCTGAGCTGAAATTCTTGAGTTATCCTTCCCTTGACAAGGAGAAGGGCATTATAAAGCCGGTGTTAACTGTTAATGTAAGTCAGTCCTTCTAAAGCCTTTATCCTCAAATGCTGTTTAATTTGCTCATACTCCCTATCGTTTACTGCTGTTTAGTTTGCTGTTTCTACCAAAATGCATGTTCGTATGAACCGTAAGTTCTAAGTTTTACTTGTAAAACCAAATTTCTTATTCATACCATGCACATTACTTAATACTCCCTATATGTATGCTTGGTTTTGTGGATCTATAATCGAGTGTGTGGTGAAGCAGCCCACGTTTGCACCTTGTCATCTCCTGTTTTATCTTACTGATGTGGCTGATGATATGAACAACATGCCATGCACATTATCCAAAATAGATACAATGATTTTCTTTGCCCTTCATCTATGCTTGTTATGTTGACATGGTAATCCAATAGTGTGGTGAAGCTCCCCGCATTATGAACAATGCCAAATTATGCTATTGATATTTTGAACTTACTCTTTATTTTCTAATTTGAAATTGGATAGAATTGACAGAACAGTTATCATCTTTGTTTATACACGTGCAAAACCTGTCATCTCTTTGCTTTGTTTCAGGGCGATATGCCTGATGGCATGCACAAGTCTGCTGAAGGCTGTGAGACAAACCCAACATATATTGCAGGAAAGAAGGCAAAACATCTTGAAGATAGCGAGACAACCCCAAAGTCTTGTCTTGATGCAGTGTTCAAGTTACTTGAGACTAACAGTCAGGCAAGCTTATAGAATTCGTTGTCTGAATCAGTTCGACTTCTTCAGTCCCAAGTTCTAGCAGAAAGGCATTCTGCAACTCAACTTCGACTTGAAGTCCTATCTCTAAGAAAGATTGCGGAGAACACCAATGAGAACCTCATCGCTAAACAGCTACACCTGGAAGCTATGACTGACATGCTAGGCCGGTCTCACAGCCTTGCTTAGTAGCTTGCGCAGCAGTTTCCCCGCAAGGCTAACCTTTCTTGAACTGTCTTGGAAGTGGTCTTGGTTCAGTATTATTTTGTTACGCTGCAATGATGCCCAGTTTTTGTAATCTGCTTCTTCGTTCCGCTTTATGATCACTGGTGGCGAACTTCGATGCCCAGTGGATGTAATATACCTTAAATCCTTTATTGTATAGTGTAGGTTTATTCTTAGTTACTATGCCGTAATTTCTTTATTGTATAGAGTAGGTTTGTTCTTAATTCCTACTAGTTACGGCCATCATTCGCTATCTGAAAAAAAATCAGATGTAGTCGACCGGGCCGAAACATTCGATAACGGGCGAGGTTTTAGCGGGCCACAATTGGGCCGGCTTGCGTCTTTCTTGGTCCCGAATGATTGGGGCCTTCACATATTGCGCCAGGCCCAAACTTACACCGGCCTATATTTTAGTTGGGCCTTTTGTCGACCCAGCGCTTAGTTTGGCCCAGGTAGCGTTGGGCCATTAACAGGCTGAATATTGTACTGGCCTGTTATGGCCGAGATGAAACCACGGGCCTTTAGCAGGCCAAAATGCATGTTGGGCCTCAATTTTCACTAGTCGTCGACGGGCCTTCAGCAGGCCGAAATGTAGACCGGGCCGTTATGGGCCCAGTTAGCTCACGGGTCGTTACCAGACCGAAACATATCTTGGGCCTTAGTTGGCCCACTGATATCATGGGCCTTTAAGAGCCCAAAAGCTTAGTACAAGCATCAACGGGCCGAATTATGCGACAGGCCTTTAACAGGCCCAAAGTCACGCTGGGCTTAACTGTTGCCACCTTTAGCACGGGCTGTTAGTGGGCCCGATGTCCCGTCGGACCATATATGGCCCATGTGCAGCACGGGCCATTCCCAGGCCAAAAGTCACACCGGGCTGAAATGGGCCCATATCTACATCAGGCCTCTAACAGGCCGAAAGTCACTGGGCTGTAGTTGGGCCCGAATATTCGGCGAACAATTAACAGGCCAGATCTGGCTTCGGGCCGCAAATGGGCCCAAATATTGGGCGAACAATTAACGGGCCAGATCTGGCTTCGGGCCGTAAATGGGCCCAAATATTGGGCGAACAATTAACGGGCCAGATCTGGTTTCGGGCTGTAAATGGGCCTTTATGAAGCAGGCCGTTATTGGGCTGGCCCACTAGTACCTGATTAAGTTCTACGGGCCTTTGACTGGGCCGGCCTTTTAAACCTATATGGGCCTCTGTTGGGCCCAGCCATGTGTCAACGTACCATAGGCATGTCTCCTCCAATGGACGGGCGACATCTGGCCCACTGATGAGCTGACAGGTGTTCCCTTTGGCCAATCAGAATTTTACACGTGGAAATTTCCCATTAGTCGGGGCTGTTAACGGGTTATCAGATCCAAAATCCGACCCAATAGCTTAATGGCATTTCGTTACGGTGGATGCCACGTGTCGGTCACCCTTGACAAAAGCACTTCTGTGACGTGCGATTTATCGTCATGGAAGTGGACACTTCCGTGATGATAATTTTGATTCTGTCATAAATTTGTCATGGATGTACATGCATGACAAAAAACGCGACCTACTGTGACAAACACGTATCATCATGGAAGTGTATTTTTTTGTAGTGATATGATGTCTAAACTAAGCAATGCAAGACAGCGTATGCATCATATGAGAAATATAAACATTGCAACTTAGAGCATACACCTCAGGTGGGATATAGGACTGGTCATCTATCTCCGAATCCTCCTCTGAGGAGCTCCCTATAACCATCGAGATATATGCTTCAACAGGTACCATTGCCTGCTCTGAAGACCTTGTTTTCACTCCAGATTTTTCCATAACCGGCTCAAATGGTTGATACACATGAAGAGTAGTTCTATATACACAGATTGTCGACAAATGGAATACGTAATGAAAAAAAAGATGGCATGAGATAATTCACATAAATGATGCATGGCTCCATGGCGGTGTGTAATTCACATATATGATAACTGGCTGAAAAACATGGCATTGCATAGTTCACATATCTGATATAGAAAGCAAACAGGAGGCATTCACACAAAGCATGTCTAATCTAAGCAGATGGCATGGCAATGCAAGACACCATATGCATGATATGAGCAATATATCCCAGCCAAGTTAGAGCATGCACCTCGGGGGGGGGGGGGAATACGACTGGTCATCTCTCTCTGAATCCTCCTCTGAGGAGCTATCTGTAACCAGCAAGAAATCTGCATCGACAGGTAGCACTGACTGCTCAGAAGACCTTGTTTTCACTCCAGATTTTCCCATCACCGACTCAAATGGCTGACGCACAGGAAGAGTAGATGAATGTATAAACATTGTTGACAAATGGAATACATTATGGGAAAAAATATGGCACGATACAATTCACATATACGATGACTGGCTAAATAGGATGGCATTGCATGATTCACGTATATGATGCCTAGCTAAAGAAGATGGCATTGCATAATTCCCAGATACTCCCTCCGTTCCTAAATATTTGTCTTTTTAGAGATTTCAAATGGACTACCACATACGGATGTATATAGACATATTTTAGAGTGTAGATTCACTCATTTTGTTTCGTATGTAGTCACTTGTCAAAATCTCTAAAAAGACAAATTTTTAGGAATGGTGGGAGTATGATATAGAAACCAAACAGGTGGCATTCACACAAAGCAAATCTAAACTAAGCTGATGACATATAAGATGTATAATGTAAGCAATGCAAGGCGCCATATGCATGATATGACCAACATCAGCATGCCAGGTTAGAGCAAACACCTTAGGTGGTAAACAGGCATGGTCGGCTCCTTCTGAATCTCCATCTCAACAGTTATCTACCTCTGGAATACAATCTGGAAATGCAGGAGAGGGGGGGGGGCACTTCGCCCACCATGGAGCAGCGTCTGCATGACATTATATTCGCACGCAACGGTCTTCTCTCTTTCTCTACATGTTCAGTACAATATATGACATGCATAATAAAAAAAATAGTTAGATTTTGTAAGGCCTAAGGGGTGCATGCAAAAATCAAGACTGATGGTAGCAAACGAGTGGATGGATCCAAAACTAATGATAGCAGGTAGATTATAGCTTCAGTTTAAAAAGATAGACAATGGATCATCTATTGTTTGTTGCCCACCCAACATGAACCACAAAGAAGACCCCAGATGAACCAGATAGTAAATAGATACTATTCGTTGCTGGCTCGATGAGACCCATGGGCAATTCAAAACTCAAGATTGAATGATAAAGTAGCAGGTAATAATAACCGATGTATAACGTAAGCAAACACGAAAGACTGCAACCTCTCTTCCAAAACTTTGTAGTCCTCAGGTTCATCTGCTCAGTCGATGATGGTAATGCAGTTGGCGTGGCTGTCGGCAACGGGGAAGATGATCTGAGGCGGTGAAAGAAAGTCCGCAGGGGGGATCTCTGTTGTAGTGAACGCTTCTGTCGATGGTGCACCTCAGGTGGGGTGGATGACGGCACGGCAGGACCAGGACATAACACACAGAGTTTTCTTTGACGCCAATCTGAAAATGAAGTAAATCTGTAAGGGCTCCTTAGAATTGGAGGATTCTATAAACGCAGGGATAGGAAAACACAGGAATAGGATAGGAATGCGCAAAACAGAGCATTTGGAAACATAGGATTTCAGTCAACCTGGGTGTTTGGCTCACATGAATTGGAAAAATAGAGGAATGGAGAAACAAAGTGATGCGACTAGTGTACAACCTCTTTGGCATAGCCTTGTGGACCTCAGCATCATTGGGTTTGACGTGGAGGATGGTGATGATGCTAGTGTGACTGTCGGAGGCGGGGAAGAAGATCCGAGGCCTCTAGAAATGGCGCCGAGGGTACTGCTCCGCTGTGATGGACGGTTCCGTCGTTGGAGCAGCTCCGCTAAGGTGTACGGCGACGAGGCTGAAGCATGACAAGACAGACAACTTTAATCTGAAGTGGGACCCTAATATCATCTGCAATAGATGATGTAAAATACATCACCAAAAAGTGCTAGATGTAAAACGCATCAGCCGCGCCACGGCCGCTCCGACAGATGTTGTAAGTACTGTTCACTCTGAACTTAACTGAAGAAAATGAACTTCACAGTCGAAACTGAATTTTACTGTCGAAACTGATTGAACTAGTAACAGAGCATTGCGATAGATGTTTATGTTGGGGAACGTAGCAGAAATTCAAAATTTTCTACGCATCACCAAGATCAATCTATGGAGATAGTAGCAACGAGAGAGAGGGGAGTGCATCTTCATACCCTTGAAGATCGCGATGCGGAAGCGTTACAAGAATGCGGTCGGTGGAGTCGTTCACGAAGCGATTCAGATCGCGGCCGAATCCGATCTAAGCAGCGAAGAACGATGCCTCCATGTTCAACACACGTGCAGCCCGGTGGCGTCTCCCGTGCCTTGATCCAGCAAGGAGAGAGGGAGAGGTTGGGGAAGACTCCGTCCAGCAGCAGCACAACGGCGTGGTGGTGATGGAGGAGTGTGGCCCTCCAGCAGGGCTTCGCCAAGCACTGCGAGAGACGAGGAGGGAGAGGGGTAGGGCTGCGCCAGGAGAGAGAGAAACTCATGTCCTTGGCAGCCCCAAAAACCCCACTATATATAGGGGAAGGGGAGAGGGGGCCGGCCCCCTCCAGATCCCATCTAGAGGGGAGGGGTGGTGGCCAGGAGGGGAGGCTTGCCCCTCAAGCAAGGTGGAGGCGCCCCCTCCCCTAGGGTTTTCAACCCTAGGCGCCTTGGGCCCTTGAGGAGGGGCGCACCAGCCCACTAGGGCTGGTTCCCTCCCATATTCAGCCCATCAAGCCCCCCCCCCCAGGGCAGGTGGCCCCACCCGGTGGACCTCCGGACACCTTTCGGTGGTCCCGGTACAATACCGATAACTCCCGAACTATTCCGGTGACTGAAACTGGACTTCCCATATATAAATCTTTACCTCCGAACCTTTCCGGAACTCCCCGTGACGTCCGGGATCTCATCGGGGACTCCGAACAACATTCGGTAACCACATACAAACTTCCTTTATAACCCTAGCGTCATCGAACCTTAAGTGTGTAGACCCTACGGGTTCGGGAATCATGCAGACATGACCGGGACAGCTCTCTGGCCAATAACCAACAGCGGGATCTGGATACCCATGTTGGCTCCCACATGTTCCACGATGATTTCATTGGATGAACCACGATGTCAAGGATTCAAGCAATCCCGTATAGAATTCCCTTTGTCAATCGGTATGTTACTTGCCCGAGATTCGATCGTCGGTATCCCAATACCTCGTTCAATCTCATTACCGGCAAGTCACTTTACTCATTCCGTAATCCATGATCCCGTGACTAACTACTTAGTCACATTGAGCTCATTATGATGATGCAATACCGAGTGGGCCCAGAGATACCTCTTTGTCATACGGAGTGACATATCCCAGTCTCGATTCGTGCCAACCCAACAAACACTTTTCGAGATACCTGTAGTGCACCTTTATAATCACTCAGTTACGTTGTGATGTTTGGTACACCCAAAGCACTCCTACGGTATCAGGGAGTTACACAATCTCATGGTCTAAGGAAATGATACTTGACATTAGAAAAGCTTTAGCAAACGAACTACACGATCTTGTGCTATGCTTAGGATTGGGTCTTGTCCATCACATCATTCTCCTAATGATGTGATCCCGTTATCAATGACATCCAATGTACATGGTCAGGAAACCATAACCATCTATTGATCAACGAGCTAGTCAACTAGAGGCTCTCTAGGGACATGTTGTGGTCTATGTATTCACACATGTATTACGGTTTCCAGTTAATACAATTATAGCATGAACTATAGACAATTATCATGAACAAGGAAATATAATAATAACTATTTTATTATTGCCTCTAGGGCATATTTCCAACAGTCTCCCACTTGCACTAGAGTCAATAATCTAGTTCACATCACTATGTGATTGTAATGAATCCAACACCCATGGTGTTTGATCATATCTCACTTGTGAGAGAGGTTATCTGTCAACGGGTCTGAATCTTTCAGATCCGTGTGTGTTTTACAAATCTCTATGTCATACTACAGCTTCCACGCTCTATTTGGAGATATTCCAAACAACTGTTCTACTATACGAATCCGGTTTACTACTCAGAATCATCCGGATCAGTGTCAAAGTTTGCATCGACGTAACCCTTTACGGCGAACTCTTTTACCACCTCCATAATCGAGAAAATTTCTTAGTCCATTAGTTACTAAGGATAAGTCTGACCACTGTCCTATGATTCATTCCCGGATCACTCTTGTACCCCTTGACTGACTTATGCCAAGGCACACTTCAGGTGCGGTACACAGCATAGCATATTTTAGAGCCTACGTCTAAAGCATAGGGGACGACCTTCGTCCTTTCTCTCTTTTCTGCCATGGTCAGGTCTTGAATCTTACTCAATACTCACACCTTATAACACACCCAAGAACTCCTTCTTTGTCGATCTATTTTGAACTCCTTCAAAATCTTGTCACGGTATGTATTCATTTGAAAGTACTATTAAGCGATTTTGATCTATCCTTATAGATCTTGATGCTCAATGTTCAAGTAGCTTAATCCAGGTTTTCCATTGAAAAACACTTTTCAAATAACCCTATATGCTTTCCAGAAACTCTGCATCAGTTCTAATCAACAATATGTCAACAACATATACTCATCAGAAATTCTATAGTGCTCCTACTCACTTCTTTGGAGATACAAGTTTCTCATAAAACTTTGTATAAACCCAAAATCTTTGATCATATCATCAAAGCATATATTCCAACTCCGAGACGCTTACTCCAGTCCTTAGAAGGATTGCTGGAGCTTTGCATACTTGTTAGCATCTTTCAGGATTGTCAAAACCTTCTGCTTGTATCACATACAACCTTTCCTCAAGAAAATCGTCGAGGAAACAATGTTTTGACATCCTATCTGCAAGATTTCATAAATAATGCAGTAACTGCTAATATAATTCCAACAAACTCTTAGCATCGCTACGAGTGAGAAAGTCTCACGCAGTCAACTCCTTGAACTTGTCGGAAAACATCCTAACGACAAGTCAAGCTTTCTTAATGGTGACACATACCATCATTGTCTGTCTTCCCTTTTAGAATCCATCTATATCCAACAGCCTTACGACCATCAAGTAGTTCTTCCAAAGCCTACACTTTGTTTTCATACATGGATCGTCTCTCGGATTTTATGGCCTCGAGCCATTTGTTGGAATCCGGGCCCACCATCGCTTCTCCATAGCTCGTAGGTTCATTGTTGTCTAGCAACATGACCCTCAAGACAAGATTACTGTACCACTCTGAAGTAGTACGCATCCTTGTCACCCTACGAGGTACGGTAGTGACTTGATCCGAAGTTTCATGATCACTATCATCAGCTCCCACTTCAATTGGTGTAGGCGCCATAGGAACAACTTCATGTGCCTTGCTACACACTAGTTGAAGTGATGGTTCAATAACCTCATCAAGTCTCCACCATCCTCCCACTCATTTCTTTCAAGAGAAACTTTTCCTCGAGAAAGGACCAAATTCTAGAAACAATCCCTTTTGCTTCCAGAAATAAGACAGGAGGTATACCCAACTGTTTTTGGGTCTCCTATGAAGATGCATTTATCCGCCTTGGGTTCGAGCTTTTCAGCTTGAAACTTTTTCACATAAGCATCGCAGCCCCAAACTTTTAAGAAACGACAACTCAGGTTTCTCTAAACCATAGTTCATACGGTGTCGTCTCAATGGAATTGCGTGGTACCCTATTTAAAGTGAATGCGGTTGTCTCTAATGCCTAACCCATAAACAATAGTGGTAATTCGATAAGAGACATCATGGTATGCACCATATCCAATAGGGTGCATTTATGATGTTCGGACACACCATCACACTATGGTGTTCTAGACGGTATTAGTTATGAAACAATTTCCACAGTGTCTTAATTGTGTGCCAAACTCGTAACTCAGATATTCATCTCTATGATCATATCATAGACATTTTATCCTCTTGTCACGACGATCTTCAACTTCACTCTGAAATTACTTGAACCTTTCAATAATTCAGACTTGTGTTTCATCAAGTAAATATACTTAGCATCTACTCAAATCATCTGTGAAGTAAGAACATAACGATGTCCACTGCGTGCCTCAGCACTCATTGGACCGCACACATCAAAATGTATTACTTCCAACAAGTTGCTTTCTTGTTCCATCTCACTGAAAACAAGGCCTTTCAGTCATCTTGCCCAAGTGGTATGATTTGCATGTCTCAAGTGATTCAAAATCAAGTGAGTCCAAACGATCCATCCGCATGGAGTTTCTTCATGCGTATATACCAATAGACGTGGTTCGCATGTCTCAATCTTTTCAAAAATGAGTGAGTCCAAAGATCCATCAATATGGAGCTTCTTCATGCGTTTTATACCAATATGACTCAAGTGGCAGTGCCATAAGTATGTGGTACTATCATTACTATATTATATATTTTGGCACGAACATGTGTATCACAACGATCGAGATTCAATAAACTCATTTTAGGTGCAAGACCATTGAAGGTATTATTCAAATAAATAGAGTAACCATTATTCTCCTTAAATGAATAACCGTATTGCGATAAACACAATCCAATCATGTCTATGCTCAATGCAAACACCAAATAACAATTATTTAGGTTTAACACCAATCTCGATGGTAGAGGGAGCAGGCGATGCTTGATCACATCCACGTTGGAAACACTTCCAATACACATCGTCATCTCACCTTTAGCTAGTCTCCGTTTATTCCGTAGCCTTTTATTTCGAGTTACTAACAATTAGCAACCGAACCGGTATCTATTACCCTGGTGCTACTAGGAGTACTAGTAAAGTACACATTAATATAATGTATATCCAATATACTTCTATCAACCTTGCCAGCCTTCTCATCTACCAAGTATCTAGGGTAGTTCTGCTTTAGTGACCATTCCTCTCATTACAGAAGCACTTAGTCTCAGGTTTGGGTTCAACCCTGGGTTTCTTCACTAGAGCAGCAACTGATTTGCCGTTTCATGAAGTATCCCTTCTTGCCCTTGCCCTTCTTGAAACTAGTGGTTTTACTAACCATCAACAATTGATGCTCCTACTCGATTTCTACTTTCGTGGTGTCAAACATCGCGAATTGCTCAAGGTTCATCATGTCTATCCCTGATAATTTATAGTTCATCACGAAGCTCTAATAGCTTGGTGGCAGTGACTATGGAGTACCATCACTATCTCATCTGGAAGATTAACTCCCACTCGATTTCAAGTGATTATAGTACTCATTGATTGAGCTTTTCTTCCTTAGTTTGCAGGTTAGGAAACTTGTAGGAGGTCTCATACCTCTTGACGTGGGCACGAGCCAGAAATCCTAATTTCAGCTCTTGGAACATCTCATATGTTCTGCGACGTTTCAAAATGTCTTTGGTGCCTCTATTCTAAACCGTTTAACATTACACACTGAACTATCACGTAGTCATCAAAACGTGTATGTTAGATGTTCGCAACATCCACAAATGACGCTCGAGGTTCAGCACACCGAGTGGTGCATTAAGGACATAAGCCTTCTGTGCAGCAATGAGGACAATCCTCAGTATACGGACCCAATCCGCATAATTGCTAGTGTCAACTTTCAACTAAATTTTTTCTAGGAACATATCTTAAACAGTAGAACTAAAGCGTAGGCTACGACATAATTTGCAAAGACCTTTTGACTATGTTTAGGATAATTAAGTTCATCTTATGAACTCCCACTCAGATAGACATCCCTCTAGTCATCTAAATGATACATGATCCGAGTCAACTAGGCCGTGTCCGATCATCACGTGAGACAGACTAGTCATCATCGGTGAACATCTTCATGTTGATCATATCCACTATACGACTCATGTTCGACCTTTCGGTCTCTTGTGTTCCGAGGCCATGTCTGTACATGCTAGGCTCGTCAAGTCAACCTAAGTGTTTCGCGTGTGTAAATCTGGCTTACACCTGTTGTATGTGAACGTTAGAATCTATCACACCCGATCATCACGTGGTGCTTCAAAACAATGAACTTTCACAACAGTGCATAGTTAGGGGGAACACTTTCTTGAAATTATTATGAGGGATCATCTGATTTACTACCGTTGTTCTAAGCAAATAAGATGCATAAACATGATAAACATCACATGCAATCAAATAGTGACATGATATGGCCAATATCGATTTGCTCCTTTTGATCTCCATCTTCGGGGCTCCATGATCATCATCGTCACCGGCATGACACCATGATCTCCATCATCATGATCTCCATCATCATGTCTCCATGAAGTTGTCTTGCCAACTATTACTTCTACTACTATGGCTAACAGTTTAGCAATGAAGTAAAGTAATTACATGGCAGGTCATACAATAAGTAAAGACAACTCCTATGGCTCCTGCCGGTTGTCATACTCATCGACATGCAAGTCGTGATTCCTATTACAATAATATGATCAATCTCATACATCACATATATTTCATTCATCACATCCTTCTTGGCCATATCACATCACACGGCATATGCTGCAAAAACAAGTTAGACGTCCTCTAATTGTTGTTGCAAGTTTTTACGTGGCTGCTATAGGTTTCCAGCAAGAACGTTTCTTACCTACGCCAAAACCACAACGTGATATTCCAATTGCTATTTACCCTTCATAAGGACCCTTTTCATCGAATCCGATCTGACTAAAGTGGGAGAGACTGGCACCCGCTAGCCACCTTATGCAACAAGTGCATGTCAGTCGGTGGAACCTGTCTCACGTAAGTGTATGTGTAAGGTCGGCCCGGGCCGCTTCATCCCACAATACCGTCGAAACAAGATAGGACTAGTAATGGTAAGCATATTGAACAAAATCAACGCTCACAACAACTTGTGTTCTACTCGTGCATAGAATCTACGCAATAGACCTAGCTCATGATGCCACTATTGGGGAACATAGCAGAAATTCAAAATTTTCTACACATCACCAAGATCAATCTATGGAGATACTAGCAATGAGAGAGAGGGGAGTGCATCTTCATACCCTTGAAGATCGCGATGCGGAAGCGTTACAAGAACGCGGTCGGTGGAGTCGTTCACGAAGCGATTCAGATTGCGGCCGAATCTGATCTAAGCACCAAAGAACGGTGCCTCCGCGTTCAACACACGTGCAGTCCGGTGATGTCTCCCGTGCCTTGATCCAGCAAGGAGAGAGGGAGAGGTTAGGGAAGACTCGTCCAGCAGCAGCACAATGGCGTGGTGGTGATGGAGTAGTGTGGCACTCCAGTAGGGCTTCGCCAAGCACTGCGAGAGACGAGGAGGGAGAGGGGTAGGGCTGCGCTAGGAGAGAGGGAAACTCATGTCCTTGGCGGCCCCAAAACCCCCACTATATATAGGGGAAGGGGAGAGGGGGCCGGCCCCCTCTAGATCCCATCTAAAGGGGAGGGGTGGCGGCCGGGAGGGGAGGCTCGCCCCCCAAGCAAGGTGGAGGCGCCCCCTCCCCTAGGGTTTTCAACCCTCGGCGCCTTGGGCCCTTGGGGAGGGGCGCACTAGCCCACTAGGGCTGGTTCCCTCCCATATTCAGCCCATCAAGCGCCCCCGGGGCAGGTGTCCCCACCCGGTGGACCTCCGGACACCTTTCAGTGGTCCCGGTACAATACCGATAACCCCCGAATTATTCCGGTGACTGAAACTGGACTTCCCATATATAAATCTTTACCTCTGGACCATTCCGGAACTCCTCGTGACGTCCGAATCTCATCCGGGACTCCGAACAACATTCGGTAACCACATACAAACTTCCTTTATAACCCTAGCGTCATCGAACTTTAAGTGTGTAGACCCTACGGGTTCGGGAATCATGCAGACATGACCAAGACAGCTCTCTGGCCAATAACCAATAGCAGGATCTGGATACGCATGTTGGTTCCCACATGTTCCACGATGATTTCATCGGATGAACCACGATGTCAAGGATTCAAGCAATCCCGTATAGAATTCCCTTTGTCAATCGGTATGTTACTTGCCCGAGATTCGATCGTTGGTATCCCAATACCTCATTCAATCTCGTTAACGGCAAGTCACTTTACTCGCTCCGTAATGCATGATCCCGTGACTAACTACTTAGTCACGTTGAGCTCATTATGATGATGCAATACCGAGTGGGCCCAGAGATACCTCTCCGTCATACGGAGTGACAAATCCCAGTCTCGATTCGTGCCAACCCAACAAACACTTTCGGAGATACCTACAGTGCACCTTCATAGTCACCCAGTTACGTTGTGACGTTTGGTACACCCAAAGCACTCCTACGGTATCAGAGAGTTACACAATCTCATGGCCTAAGGAAATGATACTTGACATTAGAAAAGCTTTAGCAAACGAACTACACGATCTTGTGCTATGCTTAGGATTGGGTCTTGTCCATCACATCATTCTCCTAATGATGTGATCCCATTATCAATGACATCCAATGTCCATGGTCAGGAAACCATAACCATCTATTGATCAACTAGCTAGTCAACTAGAGGCTCACTAGGGACATGTTGTGGTGTATGTATTCACACATGTATTACGGTTTCCAGTTAATACAATTATAGCATGAACAATAGACAATTATCATGAACAAGGAAATATAATAATAACCATTTTATTATTGCCTCTAGGGCATATTTCCAACAGTTTAGGGCATTCGAGCACTAGTAGCAGAGAAGCAGTGATCTAAATTAGCAGATGCTCGAGCAGGAAACGCACTAGCAGAGAGCAAGTCGTGCAGTAGCACCGCGAGCGAGTGCTAAAGTTGCAACTCCTGTAGCTGCCGGAGGTTGTGCAGCAGCAACATCGCAAGTGAGAGCAAGAGCAAGAGCAGAGCAGCAGCAAGAACGAAAGCAGGAGCAGTGCAGCAGCGCGACCGATAGCAAGAACAGAGCCGCAGCACGAGCAAGAGCCAGAGCAGCTGCAGCTAGTGCCGTTGTGGAAATCGCCACCGAGGAAGCAACGACATGGGGGAGAGACACCGTGGATGATGTGGCCGGCGACTGCGCCGTCGATGGAGACGCCTTGTCTGCTCGGTATTGAGCACCGGAAGCCCCGTGAGATTGAATAAAAGATAAAATGCAGCGGTGAGTGCAGAACCTCCTTGGTGGCGCCGAGTTGGCCTCGGCTTCATCGGAGGAATTGGTGAGGGTGCTGCGGTTCCGGTGGGGCAGGTCAAGACGGCACTGTGGGGATTGAGGTGGCGCAATAGACGAGGCGAACGTCGGGGTAGCTCCTTGGAGGTGGAGGACGGGGTGGCTGATCCGGCGGGACGATGAGATCGACAACGGATCCTCATCCGGTGCGGTGGATGAGGGACGGTGAGCTGTTGCAGTGGACGACGTAGTCGGGGAAGAGTCTCCGGCTGGGCGGCGGTCGGGAGGCTGATGGATGAGCGTGGGGTTTCGCGGGTTTTGGCGGCCTCGGTGTACGAATTGGGGGGAGGGAGGGGGAGCCATGCTTTGGGACGCGCTTGTCCGAAATGTAGGGTAAGTTACCAACGTACCCCCACCGGTTTTGACACCGCGACGTGGAGCTTCATTTTCGGCTGAGGGGTAGAAGGGGGATTTCGCGTGTCTGGGCTGCGGGAGCGATTTCGGATGAGGAGGGAGTTCTCGCGCGCGTCCAAATTTCGGGATAACAAGGCGTGGTGCGGGTTGAAGAAGCGGGAGTTTCAACACAGGTGAGACAAAAGATACTCGAGCTTGAAAATTTCGGGATAACAAGGTGCGGATTCCTTGTTCGGCAGAACAAATTTAACGTGTAAAAAAAATCATACAAGACACAAGAGAGTCATGTCCCCTTTTACTATATTGCTATAGATGCCATTGAAAAAATTACAAGAAAAATGTAAAAAAAATCAGGAGAACAAGATTACCCTGTACAGTACCAAATCGATTCGCACTTCCCTCAGCAACAACAAAAAACAAAACAATTCCCACCAAAGAAAGATTAATGTACCATTTTATATGATTACAAATGCCATGATCTCGAATTTCAATTTTTGAATCCACGTTATGTTGAATTCAAATATATCATTAGGTGACCTTGCGGTTTATAATTGATGTAGTCGTACATTTTGATCTTCCATCATATAGGAGTAATCATATTTGTTATCTTGATGTTTATAACAAATCATATTTCACTATGAACTACATGTACCAAAATTAGGTGACCTTGCGGTTTATAACAAAAAGACATGCATATAGGAGTAATCATATTTCACTATGAACTACATGTACCATATGCTCTCCAATTCAAATATCTGTATCCATTTTATGTTGAATTCAAATCATAGTACATTATTGGTCTCGGTAGCGAGATGTTCGGGATAATCTAAACCCTGTTTTCATACGTATAATTTTTGGCTGAATTGGGACAAGTTTTGTTATAAGCCTCTTGCAAAACCGGAGATTCTCTCAACAAGCCTCGTGGTTCCGAGAGGGAACATGTCACATTTGTGTGCGAAACGATATACGCTGCCTCCCCCTGATTTTATTTACAGAGGCAACATAGAACTATATGAGTGCCCTATTAAATTTTGGAATTATTTTGGGTTCATTTGGCCTTTTTATACATTAATTGAGTTTCTGGACTTTTAATGTGCATAATCTAAATATGAATTGCATGCACATGCTCCGGTGCACCAAAGTGGGTTGAAAAATCACATGTGTGTCCTTGGTTTAATTTCTAGGTCCCATGGAAGAAATGAGAATGAAATTCAAACATCTGGGCATCATGACTCTGCCGAGAACATCGAGAAACTTAGATTTTAAATTCATGTAAATCCAAAACTCAGCTGGAAATCATGAAACTTGGCATGGTGTCATGTCATGGCACTAACATGTTGTGGTAAAAAACTGGGCCGATTTGGAAGCTCGCGGTTCTAAGAGGGAACGTGCCACCTTTGAGTGTGAAACGATATACGCTGCCCCCCCCCCCCCCCCCCCCGCCGCCCTTGAGTTTCTTAACAAAGGCAACATGGAACTACATTAGTGCCATGTTAAATTTTGGAATTATTCCAGGTTCGTTTGTCATTTTTTATACATTAATTGAGTTTCTGGTCATTTAATGTGCATAAGTCAAATTTGAACTACAAGCACATGCTCTCGTGCTCCAAAGTTGGTTGAAAAATCACATTTGTGTCCTCGGGTGAATTTCTAGGTCCCATGCAAGAAATGACAATAAAATTAAAACATCTGGGCATCGTGGCTCGGCCGAGAACATTGAGAAACTTGGTTTTAAAATTCTTGTAAGTCCAAAACACGTCTGAAAATCATGAAACTTGGCATGGATGTCATGTCATGGTACTACCATGTTGTGGTAAAAAAAATGGCCGAATAGGAACGGATTTTGGTATAAGCTTCTTGCAGACCGAAGCTTCTCTGAAGAAGGCTCGTGGTTCTAAGAGGGAACGTGTCACCTTTGAGTGCGAAACGATATACGTTGTCCCCCTTGAGTTTATTTACAAAGGCAACATAGAACTACATGAGTGCCCTGTTAAATTTTGGAATTATCTCGGCTTCGTTTGGCTATTTACACATTAATTGAGTTTTCGGTCATTTAGTGTGCATAATTCAAATTTGAACTACAAGCACGTGCTCCCGTGCACCAAAGTTGGTTGAAAAATCACATTTGTGTCCACGGGTGAATTTCTACTACCGTGCAAAAATGACAATAAGATTCATACATCTGGGCATCGTGGCTCGGTCGAGAACATTAAGAAACTTGGTTTTAAAATCATGAAGCTTGGCATGGTGTCATGTCATGGTAGTACCATGCCGTGGTAAAAAAAATTGGCCGAATAGGAACAAATTTTGGTATAAGCTTCTTGCAAATCGGAGCTTCTCTCAAGAAGGCTCGTGGTTCTGGGAGGGAATGTGTCACCTTTGTGTGCATAATTCAAATTTGAAATACAAGCACATGTTCCAGTGCACCAAAGTTGGTTGAAAAATCACATGTGTGTCCTCGGGTAAATTTCTAGGTTCCATGCAAGAAATGGGAATGAAATTCAAAATTCTGGGTGTCGTGGCTGGGTTGGAAACATTGAGAAACTTAGTTTTTTAATTCCTGTAAATCCAAAACACGCATGAAAATAATGAAACTTGGCTTGGTGCCATGACATGGCACCAACATGCTGTGGTAAATTTGCAGTCCGATTTGCGAAGGCGCACACATTAACAATCAACAAAGTCATTTTGGAACAAGTGCTGTCACGTTACAATCGGAAACACAAGTATTATTGAAACCGTGGGCGTTCTACTTACTAGTACCATTTACGTGCCGCCACGCATCCCCATTTTTTATTAGCTAGGAGGCGCCATGCAAGGTAGCTATTTGAGTACAAGAGGCGTGCGATCAGACCCCTGCGCGTGCTTATCGGGAGGAGAGCCCTTTGATCTCCATCTGCCGTCCACCTCTCTCCCAAGGTCTCCATTAATGGCGCCCGAGCCTCTGTTTAATGGCGTGGCTATGTCTCACTCCAGCCTAAAAGCACGGATCTTGATGTAAGATCCGACGGACCTATATAGCATCTTCTGCGACTTATAGCAAGACTGATGAATATATAAGGACGATTTTTTTTGATCAAAGAAGGGCTTGCCCCTTCCAATTTTCATTACTGAAAACCACCACAATTCACAAGAAGTTCAGCACAACTCCAGCCTAACACGAAGGACTAAAAGCTACTCCCTCCGTCCCATAATATAAGACGCGTTTTGACACTAGTACCAGATTGAAATCGCAACATCCCAAGAGGCCAACAAAGGCCAAACATCCGCGCTAGAACCCAACATGTCACAACCGACGACACAATCCACATCCTAAACCGATTATTATATCAAAAGAAACCAGGAAACTGAAGGAATCCCAACAGCAACTAGAAGAACAGCAACGCCAAGGTCACCACAGCAAGAGTTTTCTTCATTCCAGCCTTGCAACATTGATCTTCCACAGAAAGATAAGGACGATTAATTGTCTTACATAATTAGAAAGATAATTAAAAAAGCCACATGCGGCTACGCCCGAAATACACAAGGGCAAAAGAAGAAGGAAGACAAGGATCTGGCTCGCTGATCTCTACTTTCTTCATGCGTTGCTGCAGGCCGCGGGAACTAGTCTCCGCGGCGAGCGGCGATGAGCTCTTTTGTGTCCTCAAGACGCTGCTTGAGAACATCCATGGATTCCTCCACCAGCCTTTGGCGCTCGTTGTGGAGCATGTCATTCTCGTCCATAAGTTTCTTGACGATGACGCCGGTCCTCTTCAACAAGGCACTGGTATCCTCCTGCTGGTCTGCACTTCGAACGATCTTCTCCCTCAGCAGGTCGCGCTCGGCTCGGAGCCTCTCATTGCCCTCCCTTAGTTGCCGGATGACGCCGGTAGCCTGTTCAAATGAGGCTTTCACGTCATCCTGCAACCTCGCCAAGACGGAGATCTGATCCATCTGGCTATGGACGATCGCATGCATGCGCCTGTAACAGTCGTCGCCTGCCCACGAGAAATTTTCCCAGGCCGCCACGGTGCAGCGGGACATCTCTGCTACATTCATGGCGCGGCGGGACATCTCTGCTGCTTCCGTGGCGCGGCCGGACTAGTCTGCTGCATCAACAGCGCGGCGGGACCTCCGTGCTGCTTCGGCGGTGCGGCGGGACCTCTGTGCTGCTACTTCCGCGCGGCGGAGCATGTCGGCTGCTCTCGCAGCGAGGCGGGACATCTCTCGTGCTTCCGCTTTCGTGCTCGCCTCTCCCTGGTGGCAATCTCTCGACCCAGAACTCACGCTGGCCATGGCAGACGCAAGGGGAGGATGCTGAATGACTTGTTTGTTTTTGTGGATGAGGAGTTGAGGAGGAATATGCAGTCATCTTGGCATACTAGTATTTATAACCGAGTAATAACACGCTCCTAAGTGGGAAACCATTTAGGTTGCGATCGGTGTGAATAGGTTTGGAATTCAATATAGTGTGGTACTAATACGCTCCTAAGTGGGAAACCGTTTAGGTTGTGATCAGTGTGAACATGTTTGTAATTCAATATAGCATGGAGTAATTTGGAATGTGACGAGACGCAAGCTCAAAATTTATTGACGGTTCTAGTTTCGAAGTGCGGCACTATTCCAGGATGGAGTACTTCTTTTTCTACTCCCTCCTTTCCGATTTTATAGAGATTATCTCAAAATTTTAGTTTTTCCATTTTATAAGGCTCAATTTGGTTGTTCCCCAACACATGTTCAGATTCCATGGTGCATTAAATCATTGCATGCAAGTATTAAGAGAAAATTGACCAATGCATGTACTTTATGCATGCATGCATTGCAATTAATGCATTGATAAACATAATTTTTTGAGAAAACAAGAGCATTAATTAGGTGCTTTTGCAAACTACAAAAAATATTCCACCACCCACCATAAACCGGAAAGGAGGGAGTACTGCTTTGTACGTGCAATAACTGGCACCATCGTAATACATATCTTACGGTTAATGGGGCCTTCGACAGGAATAGCCGCGTGGCGAGCTCTAGGCTAGTCCTTTTTTCAGACGCATTAGACTAGTCACAATAGGAGTAACTTAACTAGTAACATCACACATTTCAATACAAGATTGCTTATGTGGCAGCTAATTAATGAGCAGAGAGGGGATTTGTGGTAACTTAGCTAGTTACTGTAACATCACACATTTCAAGGCATAATGAGTCTATAGCCTAATTAATGAACTCTTTCATGATACCACTCATATGTTACTACCCACTATGGAGGTAGTAACATAGACTAGTAACATCGGCAACTTACTACTTTATGTTACTCCCCACTGTGAGCAGTTAAACCTATCTCTCGGGACTTCTCGCACGCACCATCGTGCCACCCACAAAAACATGTACTCTGAGTTTAGTAGTACGTTATACAGGAAGAGAAGAGGTGCACGCACGCACTCGTCCTCTCACACACACGACTGTTTTTTCTCGAAAAGAAGGATGATGACCCCCGGCCTCTGCATCTGGGAGTCACACACGCATCTGTAGCTACGAATTGTAGTGTTCTCAACTATCCGATTGGCTCTATCATGGATGTACCTATATACTAAAACATGTCTAGATACATCTATATTTTGACAAATGGAAGGCATGTATTGTGGAACGGAGGGAGTGCTTGTCATCAAAATGGATAAAAAGGGACGTATCTAGAACTAAAATACGTCTACATACATTTCCTTTTATCCATTTTGATGACAAGTAGTACTTCTTACCCAAAGGAACTTTATATCCAACAGACACAAAATATCCGTTCGACTGTTGGAAATTACTGATCTGATGTCGAAGTAATTGCTGCATCGCCACCAAAACCCACCATTTCTTAAGCTAAAGTAGACCAAGGTAATCCCTATATTAGCATATTACTAAGATAAACAGAAGGAACTGTCAAAACATTTAGGACGTGAGCTCGTCAATCTGAATGTGGAGGGACACAAGCTTAGCCCTGGCCAGCAGCTTGGGCGGAACTGTCAAGAAGGTCAGCTCCTGCACGTCAACGTCGCCGGGATCCTTGCTGCTTCTCACCTCCATTTCCACCTTGACGGCGTCGGTCTTGCCTTTGGGCTCCCCCGGCGGGCCGTTTGCCCACAGCTTGGCCAAGTAGTGCGGTAGTGGGGACGCCCCCTGAGGGAGTCCTGGACTAGGGGGTGTCCGGACAGCCGGACTATCATCGTCCGTCGGACTCCAAGACTATGAAGATAAAAGATTGAAGACTCCATCCCGTGTCCGGATGGGACTTTCCTTGGCGTGGAAGGCAAGCTTGGCGATACGGATATGTAGATCTCCTACCATTGTAACCGACTCTGTGTAACCCTAGCCTCCTCCGGTGTCTATATAAACCGGAGGGCTTTAGTCTGTAGGCCACAACATACATTACAACAATCATACCATAGGCTAGCTTTAGGGTTTAGCCTCCTTGATCTCATGGTAGATCCACTCTTGTACTACCCATATCATCAATATTAATCAAGCAAGACGTAGGGTTTTATCTCCATCGAGAGGGCCCAAACCTGGGTAAACATCGTGTCCCTCGTCTCCTGTTACCATCCGCCTAGACGCACAGTTCGGGACCCCCTACCCGAGATCCACCGGTTTTGACACCGACATTGGTGCTTTCATTGAGAGTTCCTCTATGTCGTCACCGATAGGCTCAATGGAATCTCCAACCAACAACGCTGTCCAGGGTGAGACTTTTCTCCCCAGACAGATCTTCGTATTCAGTGGCTTCGCACTGCGGGCTAATTCGCTTGGCCATCTGGAGCAGATCGAAAGCTACGCCCCTGGCCGTCAGGTCAGATTCGGAAGTCTCAACATCACGGCCGACGTCCGCGGAGACTTGATCTTCGACGGGCTCGAGCCACAGCCAAGCGCGCCGCACTGTTACGATGGGCATGATCTAGCTCTGCCGCCGAACAGTGCCTTGGTGGCCGCACATGAATCCGCTTCGGCCATTAGTCCGGAGCTGATTGCCCAGATCGAGGATCGGTGGATGGACACCGCCTTGGGGGCTTCAATTTCCACGGCGATGGAGCCGAACACTAATCTTGTCCCTCGCGAAACTCGTGATTCCGAGGTGCCGGACTCCTTGCCGGACTCCAGACCTCCCACGCCCCTACCAATCGAATCGGATTGGGCGCTGGTTATGGAATTCACCGCCGCGGACATCTTCCAATACTCGCCTTTTGGTGACATCCTGAATTCGCTAAAGCATCTCTCGTTATCGGGAGAGCCCTGGCCGGACTATGGCCAGGATGGTTGGGATAGGGACGACGAAGAAATTCAGAGCCCACCCACCACCCACTTTGTAGCCACTGTCGACGATCTAACCGACATGCTAGACTACGACTCCGAAGACATCGACGCTATGGACGACGATGCCGGAGACGAACAGGAACCAGCGCCTACAGGGCACTGGAAGACCACCTCGTCATACGACATATACATGGTGGACACCCCAAAAGACGGGGACGGCGAAGAAACAGCGGAGGCAGATTCTTTAAAGAAACAGCCCAAGCGCCGGCGTCAGCGGCGCTGCTCTAAATCCTGCCACACCAAGAATGGAGATTCCGGCACAGGAGATAATAATACCCCAGAAAGTGCCGAAGACAACCCCCTCCAGCAGGACTCAGCGCAGGAGGATGCAGAAGCAAGCCCTCACGAGAGGGCGGCAGACGAGGAGGTTGAGGATTATAACTATATGCCTCCCTCCGAAGACGAGGCAAGCCTCAACGACGACGAATTCGTCGTGCCCGAGGATCCCGTCGAACAAGAGCGTTTTAAACGCAGGCTTATCGCCATGGCAAATAGCCTAAAGAAAAAGCAGCAGCAGCTTCAAGCTAATCAGGACCTGCTAGCCGATCGATGGATTGAGTTCCTCGCGGCCGAAGAGTATAAACTCGAACGCCCCTCCAAAAGCTACCCAAGACGCAAGATGCTCCCCCGATTAGAGGAGGAAGCATACATACCTGCATCACCAGCGCACGATACGGCTGACCGACCACCCCGTGGTCACGACAGAGAGGCATCCAGGCCCCCAACCAAGACCGTACCCCAGCATCGCTCCAAAAGTACGAAGCCAAGAGGGAATGCGCCGGACTTGCGAGATATATTGGAGGACAAAGCAAGGCAATCCAGATCCATCTACGGATCACGTGGGCGCCCCACGACCCATGACGAATACCGTCGCGCCGGATACGATAACCCCGGCCGGGCAGAACACAGCAGACAACGCTCTCTTGAGCTGCGTCGTGATATTGCTCAATACAGAGGCGCCGCACACCCGCTATGCTTCACTGACGAAGTAATGGATCATCAAATCCCTGAAGGGTTTAAGCCCGTAAACATTGAATCCTACGATGGCACAACAGACCCCGCGGTTTGGATCGAAGATTATCTTCTCCACATCCATATGGCCCACGGCGACGATCTCCACGCCATCAAGTATCTCCCACTCAAGCTTAAAGGACCAGCTCGGCATTGGCTTAACAGCTTGCCCGCAGAGTCAATTGGGTGTTGGGAAGACCTGGAAGCCGCATTCCTCGACAACTTCCAGGGCACGTATGTGCGACCACCAGACGCCGATGACCTAAGCCACATCATTCAGCAGCCAGGCGAATCGGCCAGACAATTCTGGACACGGTTCTTGAAAAAGAAAAATCAAATCGTCGACTGTCCGGATGCAGAGGCCCTGGCAGCCTTCAAACATAACATCCGCGACGAATGGCTAGCCCGGCACCTGGGACAGGAAAAGCCGAAATCCATGGCAGCCCTCACATCATTAATGACCCGCTTTTGCACGGGAGAGGATAGCTGGCTAGCTCGCAGCAACAATCTCCGTAAAAATTCTGGCAGTCCGGATACCAAGGACAACAATGGCAGGTCACATCGAAACAAAAACAAACGCCGCATTAACGGCGAGGATAAGGAGGATACAGCAGTCAACGCTGGATTCCGAGGCTCTAAACCCAGTCAACGGAAGAAGCCATTCAAAAGAACCACTCCGGGTCCGTCCAATCTGGACCGAATAATCGACCGCTTATGCCAGATACATGGCACCCCAGAAAAGCCAGCTAATCACACTAATAGAGATTGCTGGGTGTTCAAGCAGGCAGGTAAGTTAATTGCCGAAAACAATGACAAGGGGCTAAACAGTGACGACGAGGAGGAGACCCAACCACCGAACAATAGAGGACAGAAGGGTTTTCCCCCACAAGTGCAGACGGTGAATATGATTTACGCGACCCATATACCCAAGAGGGAGAGGAAGCGCGCACTAAGGGACGTCTATGCGATGGAGCCAGTCGCCCCGAAGTTCAATCCATGGTCCTCTTGTCTGATCACTTCCGATCGCAGAGACCATCCGACTAGCATACGCCATGGCGGATTCGCCGCATTGGTTCTAGACCCAATCGTCGATGGATTTCACCTCACGAGAGTCCTGATGGACGGCGGTAGTAGCCTGAACCTGCTTTATCAGGATACAGTGCGCAAGATGGGCATAGACCCCTCAAGGATTAAACCTACAAAGACAACCTCTAAAGGTGTCATACCAGGTGTGGAAGCCAACTGCACAGGCTCAGTCACACTAGAAGTGGTCTTCGGATCCCCGGACAATTTCCGGAGCGAGGAGTTCATCTTCGACATAGTCCCGTTTCGCAGCGGCTATCACGCTCTGCTTGGACGAACCGCGTTTGCAAAGTTCAACGCGGTGCCGCATTATGCATACCTAAAGATCAAGATGCCAGGCCCTCGCGAAGTCATCACGGTCAATGGGAATACGGAACGCTCCCTCCGAACAGAGGAACATACAGCGGCTCTCGCGGCAGAAGTACAGAGCAGCCTTTTAAGGCAATTCTCAAGTCCGGCCGTTAAACGGCCGGATACAGCAAAACGCGCCCGAAGCAATTCCAACCAAGACCACCTGGCGCGATCAGAGCATGCGTAGCAATGCGGCCCCAACCCCCGCCCTCGCATGATTGCAAGAAAAACCCTCCGCGTACATCATTACGCCTTGGAGATACCATGGGCGCAGGGGAAGGGGCACGATCACAATGGACCCAGAGTGCGGCTCGACCAGACAAGGGGCTCGCAAGTGTGCCCCCTCTTTTTTATTCTCATTTTCCTTCTTTGTGTACACAGGACTCCGTTAACCAGAGGCCCTGTCCGGCGGTGAACCTGCCGAACTCATGATACAACAGTCAGGGAAGAAAGAAGGTTGCGACGAACACTCAGGTGGTCTCAATTACGAGCATTAAATTCAATTATATACACCAAGTCCGCAGCTCACCCCTGGAGGGGGACATGTTTAATTAGTCCAAATCCCTTGCTTATCGCACTATTTGTATCAGTCCGCATTCATAGCAGACCTTCTTTTATAAATAATGCAGCACCTTTTTGACTGCAATCACATTACCTTTTATATATATGTTCATTACATGACATCTTGCACCCGTATATTTTGGTACGGCCTAATACACCAGGGGCTTATGTTCCCCACATTATGGTGTGATAAGTCCGAACACTTTCATAAGTGCGGCACCCCGAACTTATAGCATTATATGAATCGGCTCCAAATCATGTCTTGGGTCAATAGTTGGGTTTGCCTGGCTCCCACGTTTTGGTGCCTTACATTCCGTTCTGTCGGCTAAGGTGGCACTGGGAGAACCACTGCGATTGCGCCCCGGTTGAGCCGGGCGAGCGCCTCAATGGAGAAAGCTAAAACTGACCGGCATGATAAGGCGAGAGATTGGTCGCTGTTCGAGAGGTTTTTTCGGGTCCTTAAAGACTCACGCCGCTTCGAGCGAAGTTCCGGACCATGTCCGACGAAGGCGTGGATAGCGCCCCGGATTCGGCCTTCCGAATACCAGGGGCTTCGCCGAAATTTAAAATTATAGAATTCTATGGCTAAGTGAGAGTGTTCAAGCATTATAAGTCCGGTCGCCTTGTTCTTTGTGTTGAGCGCCTCCCTAGATGGACCCAAAAATGGGAACAAGAGTGCTCAAGTTTATCCCGAACACCCCAGCACTCGTGGCTCGGGGGCTGAAGGCAACGACTTGCCATCTCTCAGATTTTATAAACGGCCGCACAGAAGGTAATATTTTAAATTAAAACAAGCGTTGCTCAAGGCGCATATGAACGAAGTTTTCAGCGCACAGGATAATACATGGCGAGTTTACTCAAAGATTACATTTCTGGGGCACTCATCCGCAATATCACGGGCTCCCTTCAGGACAGTTTTATAATACATTTCGGGCGTGCGATACTCCTTGCCCGGTGGCGGTGGGTCCGTGAGAAGCTTCTCCGCATCCAACCTGCCCCAATCCACCTTTGTGCGGGCAAGGGCCCGACGAGCACCTTCAATACAGGCGGAGCGCTTGATGACGTCCACCCAGGGGCACGCATCCACCAGCCGCCGCACGAGGCCGGAGTAGCTCCCAGGCATGGCCTGTCCAGGCCACAGCCGGACTATAAGGCCCTTCATGGCCTCCTCAGCTACCTTGTGGAGTTCGACCAACTGCTTCAGCTGGTCGCTTGGGGGCACCGGATGGCCGGCCTCAGCGTACTGAGACCAGAAGACCTTCTCCATCGAGCTCCCCTCCTCGCCACGATAGAATGTGGCGGCATCGGATGCACTACGCGGCAGATCTGCAAACGCCCCTGGAGAGCTCCGAATGCGGGTAAGTGTCAGGTAGTTTACATTAACATGCCTGCTTTGCATGAAAAATGCCTTACCCGCCGCTATCTTCTTTACATCTTCAACCTCCTGAAGGGCCTTACGGGCCTCGGCCTTGGCGGACTTGGCACTTTCGAGAGCCGAGGCAAGCTCGGACTCTCGAGTCTTGGAGTCACGCTCCAAACTCTCATGCTTTTCCATGAGAGCCTGGAGCTCTTGCCGTACTTCCGCCACCCGTGCCTCCTGCTTTTCTCGCTCTGCCCGTTCCGCGGCCGCACTGCGTTCGGCCGCGGACACAGCCTCCTTCAGGGCTGCCACCTCGTTCGTGGCCCCTGCAATACCCATATTATCCTTGTTAATTTTATTGCAACCAAAATCCTTTTCTGTAAGGTAACTATTCAAAGTGGTGTTACTCACCTTCTTTGTCCTCGAGCTGCTTCTTGGCATGGCCGAGCTCTTGCTCGGACCGCTCGAGATCCTGCTTCAGCACACTGACCTCCGCAGTTAGTGCGGCAGAGGTCAGCAGCGCAGCCTGCAAACCCATATTGACATATTTTAAGCAACCCTGTGTATATCTTGTTAGATCCTCAGTCCGGCTTTTCTTTCCGAACACCAAACTGAGCATCAGGGGCTACTGTCTATGCTGCATTACATTACATAATTTTAACTTCTTACCTCAAAGCCTGTTAGAAGGCTGCTGCAGGCTTCAGTCAGCCTGTTCTTGGCGAGCTGAACCTTCTGAATCACCGCACTCATGATGGTGCTGTGTTCTTCCTCGATGGAAGCACCTTTAAGTGCCTCCAACAAGTTATCCGGCGCCTCCGGTTGGACGGAGGCCGCCGGTGTCACGGTCTTGCCCTTCTTTCGAGGGGGCCGCCTGCCGGACTCTGGAACCACTACGGGTTCCGATGTAGAGTCCGGCGCAAAGTCCGGGAGGCTGCCTGACGGCGCCTCCGGAGCCTCCTCCTGATGGGTCCCTCTCTGGGATACCACCTCGGCATCCTCGTCGGCGCGGGGGGTAGAGGCAGTCGGAAGTGAATCCACATCCGACGGGGCCAACGACCCGCTCGATGAAGCGGGGAGATCATCATCGGCCGGACTACGGACAGAATGCGGCATTAGAAGGACATTACGCGACATGAAAGAAATTGCATATTAGGGATCCGGATACTTACGATCTTGCCGGACGCCTGGCCCTTGAAGGCCACTCCTCCTCGCCAATGATGGTGTTGGCGAAACTGTCCGGGGGAATAGATCTCCCCCTCTTGGACCCTTCGGCCTCCCCTATCAGGGAAGCCTTCCTCTTCTTCTCTCCCTCCTCCGGGAGAGATTCCTCTCCCTCCTCCTCGTCTTCGGGAGAGGAGTCCGCCTCGTCGTCGGATGCCTGATTACGGGAACTTTTTCGAGTCCCCGCGGCCACCTTCTTGGCCTTCTTCTCCGGCACCACGTGCGGTGCCGGAACCAGCAGCCCTGCTAAACGGGCGTCCACTGTGTCTTCTGGCATGGGAGCCGGGCTGATGAGCTGCTTGGCCTTCTCCATCCATTCCTGTCAAAGGAAAAGAGAGATTGAAACCCTCTTAGAATCAGTTTAATTACCACAAGTGTGCCGTAACGGGGTTGAATCACTTACCTCGTCAGCCAGATGCTGCGAGCGAAATCCGCGATCTTCCATCGCAGATGCGGGGGCTTCGGCGCCCTTAAACAGCACCCTCCAGGCGCCTTCGTATGTCGTATCGAAGAGCCCGCTTAGCGCCTGGTGCTGTTCCGGATTGAACTCCCACAGATTGAATGCCCGTTCTTGGCATGGGAGAATCCGGCGGATGAGCATGACTTGGACCACGTCAACGAGCCTGAGCTTATTGCTCACCAGCTTCTGGATGCAGGCTCGGAGTCCCGTCAGCTCCTTCAGATTGCCCCACAGCAAGCCCTTCTCTTTCCAGGAGGTGAGCTGCGTGGGGACGCCAGATCTAAACTCGGGGGCCGCCGCCCATGTGGGCTTGCGCGGCTTGGTGATGTAGAACCACCCCGATTGCCACCCCTTGACGGAGTCCACGAAGGCCCCTTTGAGCCAAAGGACGTTGGGCAACTTGCCCAACATGGTGCCTCCGCATTCCGCTTGCGTGCCCTTCACAATCTTCGGCTTGACGTTGAAGGTCTTGAGCCACAGGCCGAAGTGGGGCCGGATGCAGAGGAAGGCCTCGCACACGACGATAAACGCCGAGATGTTGAGGATGAAGTTTGGCGCCAGATCATGGAAATCCAGGCCGTAGTAAAACATGAGCCCCCGGACGAATGGGTGGAGTGGAAAGCCCAGTCCGCGGAGGAAGTGGGGAAGGAAGACGACCCTCTCATGGGGCCCAGGGGTAGGGATGAGCTGCCCCTCGTCAGGCAGCCGATGCGCGATATCGCCGGAAAGGTATCCGGCGCTGCGCAGCTTGATGATATGCTCCTCCTTAACGGTGGAGGCCAACCATTTGCCCCCCGCTCCGGACATATTCGGAGAAGGTCGGGGCGAGATGCGCGAGCTTGGGCGTTGGAGCTTGAGTGCGCGAAGATGGATAAGCAAAGGAGGAAGAAGGCGTAGGTGAGAAGGTAAATCCTTATCCCTTATATATAGGCGAACGAAAACTATGCGTCCCCCACCGGCCTGGTAAAACTCGCTTATCTCCCAAGCGCCACCATCAATGGCGCGGTTGGGTTACCCACGTCCGTATTGATGAGAATCCCGGAATAAGGGGAACACGATCTCTGCTTCGACAAGACCTGCCAAGGAAACCGCTTCGCTAAACGTGCTGAGGTGGTATAATAAAAAACGATTTAAACAAAGGCTTGGTAGCGGTGTGATGTCACGCCGCATAATACGTCAGCAGATTGGACTGGTGTACATTTTATTCTCTCTACGGTGGAATGTGGAATTTATTTTGCAGAGCCGGACACTATCCTGGTGTTCATGATCTTCTCTGGATTGTTCAAGGGAGGAACCCGCCTTGCAATGACGAACATTATGCGCGCCGGACTTATCGTCATTGAAGCCTGGTTTAGGGGCTATTGAGGGAGTCCTAGACTAGGGGGTGTCCGGACAGCTGGACTATTATCGTCCGCCGGACTCCAAGACTAGGAAGATACAAGATTGAAGACTCCGTCCCGTGTCCGGATGGGACTTTCCTTGGCGTGGAAGGCAAGCTTGGCGATACGGATATGTAGATCACCTACCATTGTAGCCGACTCTGTGTAACCCTAGCCTCCTCCGGTGTCTATATAAACCGGAGGGCTTTAGTCCATAGGACACAACATACATTACAACAATCATACCATAGGCTAGCTTTAGGGTTTAGCCTCCTTGATCTCGTGGTAGATCCACTCTTGTACTACCCATATCATCAATATTAATCTAGCAGGACGTAGGGTTTTACCTCCATCGAGAGGGCCCGAACCTGGGTAAACATCATGTCCCTCGTCTCCTGTTACCATCCGCCTAGACGCACAGTTCGGGATCCCCTACCCGAGATCCGCAGGTTTTGACACCGACACCCCCTCTCTAATGCAGACGACCGACACGGCGATAGGCGCGCCGATGTCGAGCACGCCGCTGACCAAGAAAAATGCGTGGCGGTCCTCCTCCGCGAACAGCAAGAGCCGTGGCTCCGACAGTGGCACCTGCAGCTAGAGCACCTTACCGTACTGGATCCTGTGCATGGGCATGGGATGCGCGGTGCTGATGTGGTGGTAGAGCGCCAGCGGCGGGCCTTCGTAGCCGCAGGCGGGCACGGGCATTTGCAGGGTGCGAGCGGACACACGCTCTGGTGATCGGCGAGCTTGTGGTAAGTGACGTAGAGCCCACAGCCTTCATGCGGGCACTCCACCGTCACCGACGAAAGGACAGAGTCAACCGCCGTGTTCCGCATGTCGAAGCCACCGCCGCGCTCACACTTCTGGCACTGCCGCTGGTTCTCGGGGCGCTCGACGCGGCAGTCCGCGCAGGCCAGGTGCCCTCCGTTACACCGCAGAAATCAATCCAACAGCACATCAATCACTGCACCTTGATCAATCAGCCAAACAGACGAGGTGTATTCGAACCTCATACACTGGAGGCATCAAGGGGCGGAGGCACAAGTGGCAGTGGAGCATGGTGAGGTCCATCGAGACCTTAGAGAGCTCCATCGTCGGGTCATGTTCCTGTTCGGTCTGCATGATCTCGCCCTCCTCGTGCACAACCATCTCTCGACTTGGGCCGGGGTATTACGAAGCTTACCGTCACATATTTTATACTCCCTCCGTTCCTAAATATACTTCCTCCGTTCAGAATTACTTGTCTCAGAAATGGATGTATCTAGAACTAAAATACGTCTAGATACATCCATTTTCGCAACAAGTAAGGCTGGCCATAGTGGGAGTAACATAAGTAGTATCATGCACTTGGGACTCGCAAACATGCTTATGTGGCAGGCAATTAAAGAAGAGAGAGATGGTTATAGTAACATAGGTAGATAGATACCGTAACATAATAAATATGGTGCTACTACTTCCTCCATTCCTAAATGTAAGTCTTTTTAGAAATTTCAATAAGAGACTACATACGAATGTATATAGACATATTTTAGAGTGTAGATTCACTCAGTTTGCTCCGTATGTAGTCTCTTATTAGAATCACTAAAACGACTTATATTTAGGAATAGAGGGAGTCTGTGTCATGCATGGCAATAAATGGGACCATCTATGATACTAATCTATGATACTATGCACTATAGAGGTAGTAACATAGACTAGTAACGTATGCATGTTACTAGTCTAAGTTACTCCCCACTATGACCAGCCTAATTCCGAACGGAGGGAGTAAGTCTTTATAGAGATTTCAGTAGCTGGACTACATACGGAGCAAAACGAATGAATCCACACTTAAAATGCATCTATATACATCTGTATGTAATTCATAATGGAATCCCTACAAAGACTTACAGTATAATTTAGGAACGGAGGGAGTACTACTTCAAGGTGCATTAAATCAACAAATGCAAGTACTATCAAAAGAAGAGTCACGACATGCATGCATGTGTTGTAATGAATGCATCGGTAAACGCAAATTATTGAAATATATCGAGTGCAGTGCTTTGATGTGTCGCGTCAACTCGTACATCAATGAGAAGTTTGATTATCCTCTCCCTCGCGGACTTAACTGCACCTGCCTTTGGCTGGATGACAGGTAGGCCACACACCTGTTGGGCCCACCTGTCATACACGCAAAGACAGGAGCGTCCCTCCCTCGCCCATGAGCGTGGTGGGTGGCAAGACTAGGAGAAGCTTTCGCTACACGCTTTCCCTCCCGCACGCGGTGGACATGCAGCAGTTCAATCGGTGTCAGATGGCCAGAAGCGTACTGTAGTACTCCTCCAGTGCAGTAGTACAACATCATTGTTCGACTTCCCGAAGAGGCGAAGAGCCAAGCGCAGCCCAGACGCTCATGTGGCAGTTTCATGTGTAAAGTAGTCTAGATAGCGTGTACCGTGCCTGTAAGCTTAAAATCGTTGGGGTCGGCTCCATGATATGTGGCCGTCTCGAAGTTTTTTTAAATTAAAATAGTCTTTTGGCCCTACCTGTCACCCTGGTGATTGTAGTTTGCACGCTCATCTGGTCAAGACATGAATATATATTTTAATTTGTTTTTTTCGAAAAGGGGGGACTTCCCGGCCTCTACATCAGAATGATGCATACGGCCACATATATTTTAATTTGTGGTGGGTAAATGTTAGAGGTTGCAGCAAATATATTGTACACTGCGGGTCTTTCAGCCAAGTTTAGAGGCAAGCATGTGGGGCCAGTGCTATGATGTGTCGCGTCAACTCGTAGAACGAGGAGAAGCTTGATTTTACTACACGCCTTCTCCCTAGCCCATGCGCGTGGTTGCTCGCAAACGAGGACAGGCTTTTGCTTAGTAGTAGTACTTCTACAACAAGCTATCCGTCCCGCTCGCGGTGGACGGACATGCAACAGTTGATTCGACACTGTAGAAGCAGTAGTAGTAACATCATTGTTTGTCTTCTCGAAGAGGCAAAGAGCCAAGCGCAAACCAAAGGCTGCAGTTGCGAACATTGGAGCACGCATATAGCCAGACTCTTGCATGAGACAGAATTGCTATGTGATCCCACTATTGTACTAGTACGTACAACTACTTGCTAGTATAGCCCTATAAACCAGAAAGGAGTATTTGCCCTTCTAGAGATTTCAACAAGTGACTAGACTACACTGAGACGGAGTACATATGGAGCAAAATGAGTGAATCTGCACCGTAAATAAATACGTACTAGTTCTACCGTTTTCCTCTCCGAGGTGCACAATATTGAGTATACTAACTAGTCTCTTTTTGACACGCATTTACGTTTTTTTTACACAGTACAGATGCAAGCGCTCATATACACGCGCATACACTCACCCCTATGAACGCACACACGCACGACACTATCATCTTGAAATTTACGAAGTCACCATTGGCACCTCGTTGTCGACGGGTCCATAGGTGCTTGAATGCCAAGGAGGAAGAGGGTAGCGGTTCCCGAGACGTTGAACGGTCATTGATGCATCCTACATGCAGAGGGAATTAATTGGAGAAGCGGACTATAGCCAACATGATGTGAAGGCAACAGAGTTTTGACTCTCATATAATGCGCCCCACCACTCCAATCCATCTACTCCCAAGTCTCTGCGCAACACTGCTCACTCCAATCCAAGACCAAGTGACCAGAAGCCACAAGCACCTATGGAGGCGATGGACGCGAGCGGCAGTCGGCTGTGCCAAATCATCCAAGGCACCGGCCTGCGGCCCCGCACTGCGCAGCGTTTCCAGACGGTGCTGGTGACTACAGGCATCGTAGCCCTCGCCGACGCTGGCTTCGCCTCTCACATGACTGACATGATGAACAAATCCATCCACAAGTCCACCGCCGTCAAGAAGCGCGCGGACGACCTTGTCGTAGTGCTCCAGCCCACGCACCCAGGCTCCTCATTGCCTGCCACCCTCATCATCCTACATGGTGACGAACTCTTTCAAGCCCCGGTGGCCCTGCAGGTGCCGGAGGTTGCGACAAAGAATGTGCACCTTGAGGCCGCGCTCGCCGCGCAGCACCTCGCCATGCAAGAAAATGTCGACCTGCACATCCACGTCTATGAGGAAATCATCTACATAGGCCACTACAAGGCAAGCGAGGACAGAAAGAAGTTGGCCTTCTTCCAGTGGCTGGAATCTTTGGACGCCATTGTTCAGAAGCGCGTCGACCTGGCAACGAAAGCCGCTACTACTTAGGCGCCGTTCGGTGGGCCGGCGCCCTGAGTCGAGGAGGTGGACATCGTCGATGGATGCATCTCTTCTCCTTGCCTCCTGTAACCAGCACTGGATCGCCTCGTGGCCTTAATGTTTTATCAGTATAGTACTCCCTCTGTTCCCAAATACAAGTCTTTCTAAAGATTCCAGCAAGTGACTACTACTACATACGGAGCAAAATGAGTGAATCTACACTCTAAACTATGTCTACATACATCTGTATGTTGTATTCCATTTGAACTAGTATCTAAAAAGGCTTACATTTATGAATGGAGGGAGTATATGGCATTTTTTATTCCAGTCGTAACGTTTTCACTGTGAGGTGGGGCCGTAGTTGAGCAAACCCACCCCACCCACCGGGCGTCGGCCGAGTTTAGAATTACTCGCTCCGTTCCTAAATATAAGTCTTTTTAGAGATTTTAATACAGACAACATACGGATGTACATAGACATATTTTAGAGTGTAGATTCACTCATTTTGCTCCGTATGTAGTCCATATTGGAATCTCTAAAAAGACTTATATTTAGGAACGGAGGGAGTAGAAGAGAGAAACGAGGGAGGAGAGCTAGCTGTAGCACGGACGCTGTTGTCAGATGGGGCTCGTGTTTATAGAATAGGAGTACTGAGCACTCGTGCCTCTTTTTTTTGAGGGAAAAATTAGTCATATGTCTAGTACCACTAGTTGGGTGCGTGCGACCTATAGCTGTCATCACTTTAGGTCTCCTTTTCGAACCACGGCTACGCTTCACAGTACATATTTTTTCACGCATTTATCCTCCTATATGTACTCCTAGGCTATTTCCACGTGCTCCCATTCGCCGACATGTGGGACATAGAGCATCTGGGTCGTAGTGCATGCACGACTCGGAGCATATGCCGGGGTACTTTACATTTCAGACCTCACGAATTACATGCAAACCCCCCGCAGAAGAATAAATAAATCAATGAATTACTACATGAAACCAGATTATTTTCATGGAAACCGGAGCATGTTCATTAAATTTTGGACATAACACGTTTATAAAAAATGACCGGACCTAAACCAGTCTAAGGGCCTCTTTGTTTTTTCCCGAAAAAAGGGCCTCTTTGATTCACAGGATACTGAAAACACAGGAATGGGGAAAGTATGATAGCGATGAACTGAGACAAGGAGAACTCTAACTCAGTTAGAGGTTAGAGTTAGATTCTAACCCTGAACTAACTCTAAACCAAAGAGGTGTATGGATGGCAGGGTTAGATTGACAATAAATGCTCTATCTCAATCATTTGACTACTTTGGACCCTATTTTTAGTCAGACTTAAATAAGTCCCTTGGATCCAAGCACCCTCTTGGTATGGCCGGCTCTTCTGTGGCCTCCTCCCGCTCACAGTTGACATAAACGAACCATCTATACAAATCAATCATGCAAAACATGATAATTTTTACTTTGTCCATACAAATGAGATATCCCACTTAAACATACAAGTCGTCAATCAAGCTTCACAAAATAAAAAAACACTTCATGAACAAAGAATGAGCTAACTCATCACGGAAGTCGTTCACGATAGGAAGGGAGCCTGGAGCCCCTCATGCACCGAGGGAGGAGCTCACCATCGTCGCTCTGGAGGAAGGCTCTGTAGAGCCCAAGCCTCGGGAACCCCTCCGACACCGGCCCTTGTGAGTTGAGGTCGACACCGGCATGGGTAGCAGGGCCGCTTGCCACCGACTGGGAACTTAATCTTTGGGCCTCTAGAAATAATGCAAGCCTGTAACTAAAATACCTAGAAAGGTGAACTGAATCTTTGGGTCTCTAGAAATAATGCAAGCCTGAAACTGAAATACCTAGAAAGGTGAACTGAATCTTTGGGCCTCTAGAAATAATGCAAGCCTGAAACTGAAATACCTAGAAAGGTGAACTGAATCTTTGGGCCTCTAGAAATAATGCAAGCCTGAAACCGAAATACCTAGAAAGGTGAACTGAATCTTTGGGCCTCTAGAAATAATGCAAGCCTGAAACTGAAATACCTAGAAAGGTGAACTGAATCTTTGGGCCTCTAGAAACAATGCAAGCCTGAAAATCAAATACCTAGAAAGGTGAACTGAATCTTTGGGCCTCTAGAAACAATGCAAGCCTGAAATTGAAATACCTAGAAAGGTGAACTGGATCTTTGGGCCTCTACAAATAATGCAAGTCTGAAATTGAAATACCTAGAAAGGTGACCTGAATCTTTGGGCCTCTAGAAAGATTTATTACCTCCTCAAGCAGCATCAAACAATTCCATGCGTGCACCGCAAATCTATAGCAAGTTTAATCAGGATCTACTTTTCCAAATCAGAATTAGCGCTAAAGCAAGCAAGATCATTGATATGGCCGTGAGACAGAGAAGGAACGAACAAACTCACCCCTCTCGCGGCCTCATTGGTAGATGCGCCGCTGCCGTGCACGACAGAGGGAGAAAAATGACTGGTGAAGGGGGAGTGAGGCGACCTTCGAAGGTCGGAGGGAGAGGGCGGCCGGAGTAGGGCGGCGGAGGCTGGAAGGAGAGGGCAGCCGAAGGAGAGAGAGGGCGAGCGGCTCTTGGGCGGGCGGCCCTATGGGGAACAGAGAGGAGTCGTGCGAGAGGGGGGGGGAGCGATCTGGTGCGGGCAGGTGAGATTTTTTAGGGGAGCGATCTGGTGCGGGCAGGTGAGAACTTTTTAGTTCTCTTTTAGTGGGACCGAGGATAACTAACCCAATTAGAATCTCTCCACCGGGCTAGTTTTTTTAGCTAGGATAGAGCAAACTAGCTCAAACTAACCCCTCTTGTTTCAATAATTTGAGGCTATTTCAACCCAAACTAGCTCTAACTCAGGGATCCAAACAAAGAGGAGTGTTACTGTACATGCTACAGTGTGGACCGTAGCACATTGTTTTTTATGGCCATATCACCACATTGTTTTGTACTGCTGGTTCACTGGGCCACCGTGGTTCGCACGGCTGGTTCACTGGGCTGCCGTGGTTCGCACTCCTCCTACCTGAGTAGTACTCCCTCCGTTCCTAAATATAAGTCTTCGTAAATATTTCACTGTGGACCACATACGGATGTATATAGATGCATTTTATGTGTAGATTCACTCATTTTTCTCCGTATGTGGTCCATAGTGAAATCTCTCCAAAGACTTATATTTAGGAATGGAGGGAGTAGTATAGTACTAGTATATACCGCATCATTCTTTGCTCCTTCTGACTACTCCGACATGTGGGAGAGCCAGCATCCGGGTCGACGTGTCATGCACCAGATTAGAGTGCGGAACGGAAGGGGGGCATCACCCCGGTCGGAGCGCCAGTAATTCATGACTATAGTGAGTCGTCATATCACAAGTCTTTCCAGCAGTAAAGCGTCGTCAAATCGCACAGCCCCACTCGCTCACCCTCCTTGCCTCTCTGTCAAACCACCTACCCGAAAACTATCGCGCGTAATGCCCGGGAAAAGCCCTGCCCTCAACTTTTAACTACGCGAAAATAGTTCGAGCTTGTTCGTTCTATATAAATACAGTACTTACTGTATGTTTATTCACCCGTGGGGTTGTTCAATGAATGGAGGGGCAGGGAGCACAAGTGAACAATACTACCTCTGTCCGGGTTTATTGTTCCCCATTGTATTTCGTGCCAAATTTTGACCATAGATTAAACTAAGAAAATGTTCACGCATGTCACCAAACATTATATTTTTCAAAACTATGTTCAAATATGAATCCAATGAGATAATTTTTCTTGACATGCATTAACATTTTGTTAGTTAAATATTTAGTCAAAATTTGGCACAAACTATAAAAGGGACCTATAAACTAGGACGGAGGTAGTACTGTAGTAGTAAGTAGGAGTCGTAGAGTAGTCACCTTAAATAGAGAGTTTCTTTTCTTTAATGCGACGTACACAAATTGAAACACTTGTTGTGGAGAGAAAAAAGATAATCACTCGACTATATATGGACGCAGGGGCCTGAGCGCTTGCTTTACTAGGATTGCTCTCTTCATTCTCTCATCCTCTCTAGATATAAACAAGACAGCGATAGCAACATTTTCTCTCTGCTCACCGCTGGTCATAGATCCGGCCGGATCCCTTCGGCCGGTGTGTGTAGAGGACTAAAAGGTGCATCGTTCACGCGGTCATCACCACCAAGGGAGGAAAACCACAGCTGCCGGAGTGGCCCGATCCTCTGCCCGTGATGTTCTCTCCGTCACAGCGCCGGCTCGAGAGGTCCTCCGACCCTTCTTCCTCCCTGCCGTATTGTCCGCAGATCCGACCTGCCGCCGCCGACATCCCGGCGACCCTCAGGTATAAGTTCTTCGAAAGCGGCCTTGCTCTACTGCCCCAGCTCCCCACGTGTCTGCATGTGCATATTTTCTACTCCCATCAGCTCTTCCAAAACCACCTAATTTTTTTGTATTATTAGAGGTAAAGCTACTTCATGCATTCGAATCTAGGGCTTTGTTCAAACAACGAAGAAAGGGGGGAAGTTGTAGCATGAATCTAGGACATGATTCAAAGAGGAAATAATATGGTGAATGTAGTAGAGACCGGATACCCAACCGGTCTCTTGGTTGAAAGAGGAAATAATGGGAAAACGCAGTACAGACTGGATAAGGAACAGATCTATTATTGGTTGAAAAAAGGATTGAAAGTGGCGGCTGGTGGACAAGTCAACATAGTATGTCCAGGATTAGATTTGCTGCCATCACATAGTAAAAGGTCTCCAGGATTAGATTTGCTGCCCGCACATAGTAAAAGGTCTCAGGATTAGATTTGCTGCCCTCACATAGTAAAAGGTCTCAGGATTAGATTTGCTGCCCTCACATAGTAAAAGGTCTCTAGGATTAGATTTGCTGCCCTCACATAGTAAAAGGTCTCCAGGATTAGGTTTGCTGCCCTCACATAGCGTGAACAAGCTCGGCATCACCACTTTATGCCTCCTTGTAGGTACATTGTGCTGATGCGTCCACTGTCGCATGTCCTTATACCAACCTTTTGCTGTTGTTAATGTAAGGGCACATGTAAATGAAGCGATCACACTGTTACCTTAGGGACATGTCTAACCAGTGTTATTGTTAATCTAATGCCTCCAGTGATAAGATGCAATTAAACTGTGTTACAAATGGCACTCCTGCTGTTTTCCCCAGTATGATAAGTAAGTTGCTCATTTACGCTGCTGAGTGTCCTGGTGTCCCCATGGTCCCATGCCCTTGAACCAACTCTTTAGCTGCTGTTGATTTACTATGTCTGGTAAACAAGCAATGCCACCATTAAAGTAATCCCATATCTGAGGAATCTCATTGTAGATCGTAATGCTTCTGGTAACATGAAGCATTGCTGACGTTTTAAAATTTCTATTGTCCTTGCGTGATTGCCATGAACATAATTGAGATGCTTCTTTTCATTTTGTATATGTTTCGTATACTCTTATTGACCAGCAACTGTTTACTTTCTATCATTTTGTGCAGATAGGGATATCCATTTCACCTTGTTGCTATTGTGACCTTTTGGTGAACTGCACAAAATACTTTTTTTTGGAATGAGTGTCTTGTGCAGTTCAACTAAAATGTCACATGGGCAACATCTCTCAATTTTGGTGGAACTGCACAAAATGGTGATTGGAGTTTTCAAAATCTCTGTCAAGTTCTGCTGGTAATCCCATGCAATATTTTATTAGCCTTTGCAAGATGGAGCCGTCACTGTCACCACAATGGCACTTTATTTTAGTGGAACTGCACAAAAGGATAAGAAAATTATAGTTGCACCTTACATGAGCAGGACAGCCAACCTTAATGTTCCTCAATTTTAGTGCAACTACTAAAGAAGAACCTGCCAGCTCACAAGAGCAAGTACTTCTTGCTGGCTGAATGATGCAATCTTTGCTTCATTTCAGGTGAACCGCAGAAAAAGGCGGATGAATTGAATCATGGAACTCCAGGCAGACCTCATCCTAGTGGAGCTGGAGGTTGAGTTCAAGGAGGCCGCTATTAAAGTGAAATCATGCTCTCCTTCCTCCTTGTTTGTGTTGTGCGAACATGCTATGCAAACGGGAATACTCAACTACAGATGTTGTGACGGTTAAGAGCATTCGCCAAGTTCTTGGATTGTATGACATGGCTAGCCAAGATGGATTTAATCCCGATATTCACTTTATCAAAAGGCTCTAATGGTTTGGTTCTGAATCTTGCAAGCTGGGAATCAATGAGATGTGTAGGCATCTTTGTTGTACATATTATTTGAATCTTATTTGATGGTTCTGAATCTTGCAAGCTGGGAATCAATGATATGTGTAGGCATCTTTGTTGTACTTATTATTTGGATCTTATTTGTTGGTTCTGAATCTTGCAAGTTGGGAAACATGGCATGATGATGCAGAGGATAGTAACCATAACAAACAGTTCAAACTTGGTAGTATTATCTTTGTGAAAGTGCGACAAATGTGCTGATCGTGTGCGTCCTGAGAATAATAATTCTAATTGTTGTGCATGTTGATCCCGTGGCACTGATAGAACGAGCGAATGCATTGCTTGTTTTAAGTATAAATTTCTATTGAAGCTAATTAAATTTAAGTAAAGTGACCACTAATTCATGTTATTACAGTACCAATACAGACCCGCTCGTGAACCAACGTGTGGCCGGAGTAGGTTTCTTAATGGAGGCGTTTGAATGCGCCGAGGGTGCATCTTCTGCCGGGCGTGCAACAGACGAGGGAGGGGTAGTAACTGTTGTCGCCTGTACACACTTAGCTTACTGTTGAATCCAGTTCCCCAAGAGCTGAAAAACGAACTGCTGTCGCCGCCTACACACTTGGCGATCCGAGGGGTGAGCCTGCTGGATATGGACTTCAGCAAGGAGTTAGTTCGCCGTTCAGTCCTATGGCTGCACCAAGTTGAATGTGATGTGCACCAACGATACGGACTCGGTGAAGCTCTGCCTCGCCTCAGTCCTATGGCTGCACCAGGTTTTGGAGCATTCACCCGTTTCATCGACAGCGCCGACTGCACCTTCGCTACGGTGGAGAGAAGGAAGAACGCGATGATTCGGCCATCTGGTGCAACAAGCTTGTTGACATCCAGAAGCAATACAAGATCATCAGCAACGGGCAGGAGAAGGACTCCGTGGTTGACCTTGCCGAGACCATCATCGACCCCTGATACGCCAACATGAAAGAAGACGACCTGAACACGTGGGAGGTACCTCTGAATCGAGCCTACATAACCTACACGGCCAAGGACGCATACGCATGCTACGACATGTACAGGCAGATCTTGGACATCAGGGCGTGTCTGCTTCCCGTAACCGACGAGTACACAGACAGCCGCAGCATCATGACCAAGCATTCCAGGAAGGTCTAGATGTTGTACTTTATCTATTTATAAGCACCTTTATCATCTGAGTGTTTCATGCATTAGCCTATGTGTCGTAATTATCTGTTTTGTCCGAAATATTTCTTTTAAGAACCCATTAACCTGATTGCTTTTTTTAGTGGCTATTTGCTTATGTATGTAAACTAGTTCACTTGTCCGTAAAAAAAACTACTTCACTCGGTTGTCGTGCTTTGAATCTCCTTCCTCCCAACATATTCCTCACCTCAGGTGGACCCAGCAGGTCTCTAAATTTTCTCCCACTTTCTTTTTCGATGTAAACTGAGTTTTCTCCCAGTACTTTCCCCTAGAACCAACTCAACTGTCCCACTTCTAGCCTAAAAAATAATAATACCCCACGTACTATTAACTCATCAAATTAAAATGATATTTTATTTCGTCAGTTGAAAGTTCTTACAAAATAATAATAATAATTGTTTATATATAACTTGCCAAGTTCACTCCTAGTGATTGCGTACATAAGCTTGCAAAGATTTTACTGACGTGCAATCATGTGTTTATGTTTTTATAACATTTCTTCGTCTAGCCCAACATGATATTTTCACCCAGCCCAGCAAGTCTGCGGATTTCGAGAAAAATGCAAATGGGATTTAAACGGGCTGCATAGATGCTACATCATTGTTTCACCCAGCCCACCAAATGGACTAAAAAACAAATGGACTGGATGACATGTGCGCCAGTAGGTCGAAGCCGAAGAAGGCGTTGGATTTACATCCAACGGCCGGCATTCTTCTTCAGTCTCTCATCTTCTTCCCCCAGCGCTTCCGGAACCACCTACTCCAGCCTTCGGCATCCGGCGGCATTGTTTTGCGCTCCTTAGCGAAACGCTACCCCACCGACGGCCAGGCAATCCCTCCACTCCGCACCTCCTGTTATTCTCTGCCGAGTGTAGGCCCACCCCGCACTCGAACCAGTCAAGTTTCCCACTCCTCTCCGTCTGCGACTCCACTGCCGCGTCTTCCCCATCTCCGGGTCGTTCCAGTCTGGGGCCTTGCCGTCGTCCACCGCCTCGGTGCGCTCGGCGCGGCGTGGTCAACATACGAGAGTCATCGGAAGGGAACTGTATGTGGAGAGCCTGACGGCTGGGACCCACCAGGTCCATGGTCGCACGCAAGGAAAGTTCCTCCTTATTACGCACTATACATGCACTGTATGTGGGAAGGGCTTCTGTATTTCATGAAAAAAACGTTCCCCCGCTGACAGGTCGGACCCACCAGCTATATCTTCGCACGCAAGGAAGTGCCTCCTTATTACGCACCAAAAAATGAATACCCCCTGCTAGCTGGGACCCACCATAGTGGGTGGCTGACTTGTGGGCCTACTAAGTTGACGAGGATGGAGGGCTTTGTCAACTTAGTCATCCAGTGACCATACGTTGTCCATCCAACGGCCATAGTGCTTCTTCAACCTCTAGTCTTCTTGCTCCAGCCGCCCAAAGCAGCACCGGTCGTGCCGCGTGCTCCAGCCTCTCGTGGCCTGCTGTGATGCCGCGGAGGCCTCACCGCCCCCTACTACTCCCACCACTGGCCCAGGGTATCCCTCTACTCACCCACACCCCCTATTATTCTGCGGCGACAACAGCCTCACGCCGCAGCCGAACCAGTGAACCCTCGTACTCCTCTCCGCGTGGGCATCCACCGCCGCGTCTTCCCCGGCTCCGCGTCATCCCCTTCCTAGGCCTCGCCATCGTCCACCGCCTTGGTGCTCTTGGCGCGGCGTGGTCAATGTGGTCAACGACCGACTTCCATCGGAAGAGTACTGTATGTGGAGAGGCTGACAGCTGGGTCCAAGGCCACAACCCAATTTTTTTGTGATTTGCCAAGTAAGTCGCTTTGTCAGGCCTATTGGGCTGCAAATCTTTCAATACTAGGAGAGCTTCATTCGGCTGGCCGAGAAAATGGCCTATCAGTAATGAGAAATGGGCTGTACATTTTTAAAACACATCAAACCGGCAATTCGTTTCAAATAATATTTTTTTTCATTTTGAGATTTTAAATTACATTAATTTTTATGCGTGGAGAATTTGTTGGATTTTATATTGATATACATTTATTTTTAAAATCAGTTTGAATGTGAGTCGAAATTTCGGGATTACAAACAGTTTGGACCGCACCGAAATATGCAAAATTTCGTATAATTTTTTAACCGTAGCCACAATATGGGCTGTAATGCTAACAAAAAGAATATGGGCTCCAAAAAACCTTAAGAATTAGCAAATGAGCTGTAAATTATTAGAAATAATGGCAGATGGGCTGTATGCTGTTTTCTGCAGAATTGAGGATTTCCTAAAAAAAGGTTGACGCACAAGCAGTGACTGTTGGATGTCCATCCAACGGCCGTCGTGCTTCTTCAATCTCTGCTCTTCCCGCTCCAGCCACTCAAACAAGCGCCGGCGGGACTGCCTGCTCCCTCCTCCTCGCGGCCGGCTGCGCTGCCGCGCAGGACTCACCGCCCCACCATACTCCCATCACTGGCCTAGCCATCCCTCTACTCACCCACGCCTGTCGTTATTCTCCAGGGACGGCAGACGAACCAGTAAACCCTCGTACAGTCGTACTCCCCTCCGCGTGGGGAACAACTACCGAGTCTTCCCTGCCTCTGTGTTGTTCCCTTCCTAGGCCTCGCCGTCGTCCACCACCCTGGTGCTCTCGGTGTGGCCTGGTCAACGTGGTCAACGACCGACATGCATCTGAAGTGGACTGTACCTGGAGAGGCCGATATCTAGGTCCACGGCCGCACGCAAGGAAATGCCTCCTTATTACGCGCAAAATAATGATTCCTCCACCTGACATCAGGGACCCACCGAAAGGGCCTCTGTATTTCGCGAAAAAAACGTTACCGCCGCTGACAGCTCGGACCCACCAGCAATATCTTCGCACGCAAGGAAGTGCCTCCTTGTTACGCACAAAAAAATGAATACTCCCCCTGTTAGTTGGGACCCAGTATAGTGGCAGGCTGACTTGTGGGCCTACTAAGTTGACAGGGACGGAGGGCTTTGTCAACTTAGTCAATATGCACAATTCTAGCTCCAGTGACCGTACGATGTCCATCCAACGGCCATAGTGCTTCTTCAACCTCTGGTCTTCTTGCTCCAGCCGCCCAAAGCAGCGGCGGTCGTGCCGCCTGCTCTTGCCTCCCGTGGCCGGCTGTGTTGCCGCAGAGGCCTCACTGCCCCTACTATTCCCACATTAGGCCAGGCCCTGCGGCGACAGCAGCCTCACACTGCAGCCGAACGAGTGAATACTCATACTCCTATCCGCGTGGGCATCCACTGCTGCATCTTCACCGGCTCCGCGTCGTCCCCTTCCTAGGCCTCGCCGTCGTCCACCGCCCTAGTGCTCTCGGCGCGGCGTGGTCAACATGGTCAAGGAACGACTTCCATCGGACGTGGATTGTACGTCGAGAGGTTGACAGCTGGGTCCACGGCCGCAGCAAGGAAGTGCCTCCTTATTATGCGGAAAATAATGATTCCTCCACCTAACAGCAGGGACCCACCGGACGGGCCACCGTATTTCACAAAAAAATGTTTCCCTCCTGACTGCTGGGACCCACTAGCTACACCTTCGCACGCAAGGAAGTGCGTCCGGGCAAAAAAAACCAAAACAATTCGCCCCCCTGACTGCTGGGACCCACCAGCTACATCTTCGCAGGCAACGAAGTGCCTGACAGTCGGGACCCCACCTGGTCGAAGCATACGTAGCATTGTCATTCTGGTCGGGAAAGTGTACGTACATACTGGTCGTAGTAGAGGCGCGCACGTGTCGTAGTAGAGGCGCGCACGTACAGGTACGTACATCGGCGAGGGTGCAAGAAAGAAAATACGGCCACGTACGTACATACGGGCAGTGTCTCGAATGCTTACTCGCGCATACGTACATGGCTGGGTCGGAACGGAGAAACAATGTCGTCGTCGTGTTCATGGGGAGCCAACCGGCTGGGTTGGAACGGAATGCGTGGTCGTGTTCATCGGGAGGGCTTGGACGGAACATGCGATGGAAACGAGGCCTAGCGTACCGCACAACGGAGGAAACGGACCACCTACGTTCGGAATGGGGTCCTGTTGATCGGGAGGGGTGTGGCGTACCGCAAAACGGAGGAAACGGACCTCCTACGGTCGAAACGGGGGTCCTGTTGATTGGGAGGGGTGTGGCGTACCGCAGAACAGAGGAAACGGACCTCCTACGGTCGAAACGGGGGTCCTGTTGATCGGGAGGGGTGTGGCGTACCGCAAAACGGACGAAACGGACCTCCTACGGTCGAAACGGGTGTCCTGTTGATCGGGAGGGGTGTGGCGTACCGCAAAACGGACGAAACGGACCTCCTACGGTCGAAACGGGGGTCCTGTTGATCGGGAGGGGTGTGGCGTACCTCAAAACGGACGAAACGGACTTGTTTGGAGCGCTACGGTCGAAACGGGGGTCCCGTTCATCCGGAGGGGTGTGGCGGACCGCAAAACGGGACTCCATGGGATATTGTTCATCTCCAGCGTCTATTTCCTCCAGGCTCCACGGGCTACCGTCGACCTCCTCCAGCCTCCACAGGCTCCTGTTCATCCAGCCTCCACCGCGCGCTACTCCACCAGCTACTGTTCAACCACCCTTCACCGTCTACTGTTCATCCAGCCCTCCACCGTCTACTGTTCATCCAGCCCTCCACACCACGGGGTCCTGTTCAACCACCCCTCCACGGCCACCCCTCCACCGTCTACTGTTCATCCAGCCCTCCACACCACGGGGTCCTGTTCATCCAGAGGCAACGCCACCGCTCACTGATCATCCAACCCCCCCCCCCCCGCAACGCTCACTGTTCATCCAATCGATCGGCTACAGTTAGCAGCAGTAGCGAAGGAATCGCTCCATCGAGTTCAGTTAACAGCCATCGATCGATCGCTCGGGTTCAGTAACGCGTAGCCTACAGTGCAATCGCTCGTGTTCAGTTAGAGCCCAATGCCTCACTCGGGTTCGGTTAGAGCCAACGCCTCGCACACACGCGTGTACGTGTATGAGAGAAACACACATCGCTCCACCCCCGACCTCCCACCGTAACCGGCAACTCCCTGAAATTTTCCTCCCCCTCGCTTCTACCACGGTTTTTTCCGTCATGGACGGCCCAAAGAATGTCATGCAGCTGCGTCTCCGGCCCGCCCAGGACGAAAAGCCCATTTTCTATCATGATTTTTTGTCATAGAAGTAGGAGCCCACCACATCTATGATGATACCAGGTTTTGTCACAATTATCGTCATAGAAGTGTCATATGTATGACAGAATTTTTTTTCGTTCGGCCCAAAATGTCACGGATGTGTCTTTTTTTTGTAGTGCATTAAGGATCTGAACATATGATCTTTCACCGAATAAACCAACTAGAATCAACTACAAGGAGTAATCAACACTACTAGCAACCCACAGGTACCAATCTGAGGTTTTGGGACAAAGATTGGATACAAGAGATGAACTAGGGTTTGAGAGGAGATGGTGTTGGTGAAGATGTTGATGGAGATTGACCCCCTCCTGATGACAGGATCGATGGTGATGACGATGTGGAGTCATATGATTTCTTATGCTAAAGTAACAATCTATTCACAGTGTCAAGTATGAATCAGAAACTTCATTGAAAACTAACAAACTATAGTCTCGGTCATTGAAGCAATTGCAATTTATCATAACATTGGAAAGAGTCAATATAAGAGCTTTTCAGCAAGTCAACGTACTCAACTATCATTTAGTCTTCCACAATTACTAACACTCACGCAATACTTATGGGTAGGGAGTTTTAATCGGACACAGAGAAAGATAGGGGCTTATAGTGTTGCCTCCCAACCTTTTACCTCGAGGGTAACATCAACAATAATAGTTCATGCTAACTTACATCCAATTGGATATATATACTAGGATCTTTCCAACACGAGGTGCTTGCCAAAGGATAAAATATAAAAAGGAAAGGTGAAGATCACCATGACTCTTGCATAATGTATAAGACAAGAAGTAAAAGATAGGCCCTTCACAGAGGGAAGCAGAGGTTGTCATGTGCTTTTATGGTTGGATGGACGAAATCTTAATGCAAAAGAACGTCACTTTATATTGCCACTTGTGATATGGACCTTTATTATGCAGTCCGTCGCTTTTATTGCTTCCATATCACAAGATCATATAAAGCTTATTTTCTCCACACCAATAAGTCATACATATTTAGAAAGCAATTTTTATTGCATGCAACATGACAACTTACTTGAAGGATCTTACTCAATCCATAGGTAGATATGGTGGACTCTCATGGCAAAACTAGGTTTAAGGATATTTGGAAGCACAAGTAGTATCTCTACTTGGTGCAAGGAATTTGGCTAGCATGAGGGGGAAAGGAAAGCTCAACATGTTGGATGATCCATGACAATATACTTTAATTCGGATATGAGAAAACATAACCCATTACGTTGTCTTCCTTGTCCAACCTCAACTCTTTAGCATTTCATACTTTAATGAGTACTCACAATCATAAAAGATGTCCAAGATAGTATATTTATATGTGAAAACCTCTCTTTCTTTATTACTTCCTATTAATTGCAACGATGACCAAAACTATGTTTGCCAACTCTCAACAACTTTTAATCATCATACTCTTTAAATGTGAAGTCATTACTCTCCATAAGGTTCATATGATCTCTTTTATTTCTTTTTATTCTTTCTTTTATCAAGATCATAGCAAGATAGCAAAAGCCCTTGACTCAACACTAATCTTTATTATATATAGCTCACGGACTCGATTACATAGAGGGATCATAAAGCAAAACTTAGAACTAAATCATACCAAAACTTTATTCTACTAGATCAAGATATTACTAAAAGGATCGAACTAAAAAAACTCTAAAGATAGGAGTGTGATGGTGATACGATACCGGGGCATCTCCCCCAAGCTTGGCAGTTGCCAAGGGGAGTGCCCATACCCATGTGTTTAGTTCTTCAGAGGTGGCGATGGTGGAGTTGTTGATGATGTAGGCTTGTCGTCCGTCTTCCAAGGCATAGGCTCACTATCATAGAAGGATGATCGAGTCTTAGGGATCCTCAAATCTGCAGCCAAACTCATCCTCTTGAATCCGTATTCATACTCACAATTTTGGTTTTGCAGGTCATAGATCTGGGCTTGGAGGTGCTCGATTTTCTCATGAAGCTTGAGATGGTCTCCCCAATGTTCTTGGCATCTAGCTTGTGGTTGTTGGTGAACTCCGCGATCATCATTTGGTTAGCGTTGAGTCCACATTCCACCATCCCTTGGCACTTGAAAACTTGTTGTTCCATTGCTTCGAGTCTTGTCTCCAGGCTTCCGGTCCTCCTTGGTCCCTCAACATCGCGGATGTGCAGCACCCCCTCACGCATCTCAATGGTTTGAGGGTGATGCATCACCTCCGCGAGGTAGGGGTTGATGACCTTCTCGAAAAACTTATCCTTGGGTGTTCTTGAAGACGTCATGGTGCTCTAGATCTGTCAGAAAAACAGCTCGAAACAAAGACAAAGGATATTTGCGTAATACGGTGGTCAAAACCTTCGGGAGATTATATAATGAATATTTACCGACCAAAAGAAGTATCGTGCAAGAAAATGGAGTCCGGAGAGCACACGAGGTGCCCACGAGGCAGGGGGCACGCCTATGGTGGCAGGGTGCGCCCTCCACCCTCGTGGACGCCTCGTGTCCATCCCGGACTACTTCTTATTTTCTTAAATATTCCAAAACAAAGAAAAAATGCTATTAGAACTGTTTTGGAGTCGGTTTGCTTACCGTACCACATACATATTCCTTTTCGGAGTCTGAAACGTTCTGGAAAGTGTCCCTTATGTATTCCTCCGGGGTTACGGTTTCAATAACATTAGTTTCAACATTTATAGGATTACTTGAGATATAATGTTTGATCCTTTGTCCGTTCACCACCTTCGGATTCGTGCCTTCGAAGTTGTTGATTTTTATGGCACCAGAACGATAGACCTTCTTGATAACGTAAGGCCCTTCCCATTTAGAGAGAAGTTTTCCTACAAAAAATCTTAAACGAGAGTTGAAGAGCAACACATAATCACCTACATTAAACTCACACTTTTGTATCCTTTTGTCATGCCATCTTTTAACCTTTTCTTTAAACAGTTTGGCATTCTCATAGGCTTGAGTTCTCCATTCATCAAGTGAGCTAATGTCAAATAACCTCTTCTCACCGGCAAGTTTGAAATCATAATTGAGCTCTTTAATAGCCCAATATGCCTTCTGTTCTAGTTCGAGAGGTAAGTGACATGCTTTTACATAAACCATTTTGTATGGAGACATACCCATAGGATTCTTATATGAAGTTCTATAAGCCCATAATGCATCATCAAGTTTTTCTTGGACCAATTCTTTCTAGATCTATTAACAGTCTTTTGCAAAATTAATTTAAGCTCTCTGTTACTCAATTCTACTTGGCCACTAGACTTGGGTGATATGGAGATGCAATTCTATGATTAACATCATACTTAGCAAGCATTTTACAAAATGCACCATGAATAAAATGTGAACCACCATCGGTCATTAGGTATCTAGGGACTCCAAACCTTGGAAAAATAACTTCTTTAAGCATCTTAATAGAGGTGTTATAATCAGCACTACTAGTTGGAATAGCTTCTACCCACTTAGTAACATAATCAACAGCAACTAAAATATGTGTATACCCATTAGAGGAAGGAAACGGTCCCATATAATCAAAGCCCCAAACATCAAAGGGTTCAATAACAAGAGAATAATTCATAGGCATTTATTGACGTCTACTAATATTACCAATTCTTTGACATTCATCACAAGACAAGACAAACTTACGGGCATCTTCGAAGAGAGTAGGCCAATAAAAACCGGATTGCAATACCTTATGTGCAGTTCTATATCCAGCGTGGTGTCCTCCATAAGCCTCGGAGTGACACTTGCGTAGGATCTGTTCCTATTCATGCTCAGGTACACAACGTCTAATAAAACCATCTACTCCTTCTTTATAAAGGTGTGGGTCATCCCAGAAGTAATGTCTTAAATCATAGAAGAACTTTTTCTTTTGCTGGTATGTGAAACTAGGTGGTATGAATTTAGCAACAATGTAATTAGCAAAATCAGCATATCATGGAGCAGTACGAGAAGCATTTATGGCAGCTAACTGTTCATCAGGAAAGCTATCATCAATAGGTAGTGGGTCATCAAGAACATTCTCTAGCCTAGACAAGTTGTCTGCAACGGGGTTCTCAGCTCCCTTTCTATCAATAATATGCAAATCAAATTCTTGTAGTAGGAGAACCCATCTAATAAGTCTAGGTTTAGCATCTTTATTTTCCATAAGATATTTAATAGGAGCATGATCCATGTGAACAGTTACTTTAGAATCAACAATATAAGGTCTGAACTTGTCACAAGCAAATACAACTGCTAAGAATTCTTTTTCAATAGTAGCATAATTTCTCTGGGCACTGTCTAGACTTTTACTATCATATTGAATAACATTTAGTTTCTTATCAACTCTTTATCCTAGAACAGCACCTACAGCATAATCACTAGCATCACACATAATTTCAAAGGGTAAATTCCAATCAGGTGGCTGAACAATAGGTGCAGAAATCAAAGTTTTCTTAACTATTTCAAATGCTTCTACACAATCATCATCGAAGACAAAAGGAATATCTTTTTGTAAGAGATTAGTCAGAGGCCTGGAAATTTTAGAGAAGTCTTTAATGAACCTACTGTAAAAAACTGGCATGACCAAGGAAACTTCTGATACCTTTTATGTCCTTGGGACATGGCATCTTTTCAATAGCATCAACTTTAGCTTTATCAACTTCAATACCTCTTTCAGAAATTTTATGCCCCAAGACAATACCTTCATTAACCATAAAGTGGCACTTCTCCCAATTCAAGACAAGACTAGTATCTTCGCATCTCTGCAAAACTCGATCAAGGTTGCTCAAGCAATCATCAAAATAAGATCCATAAACGGATAAATCATCCATGAAAACCTCACAAATCTTTTCACAAAAGTCAGAAAATATAGCCAGCATGCATCTTTGAAAGGTAGCAGGTGCATTACATAAACCAAAAGGCATACATCTATAAGCAAAAGTATCAAAAGGGCAAGTAAAAGTGGTCTTTTCTTGATCCTCTGCCGACACACGTATTTGAGAGAAACCAGAATAACCATCTAGGAAGCAAAAATGTGTATGTCTAGATAATCTTTCTAGCATTTGATCAATAAAAGGCAAAGGGTAATGATCCTTTTTATTAGCTTTATTTAATTTGCGGAAATCAATTACCATCCTATAACCTGTAACAATTCCTTGTGGGATCAATTCATCTTTATCATTAGGAATGACAGTAATACCTCCCTTCTTAGGGACACAATGGACAGGACTTACCCACTGACTATCAACAACGGGATAAATGATACCTGCCTCAGGGAGATTTAGTATTTCCTTTCTTACCACTTCCTTCATCATAGGATTTAACCGTCGTTGGTGATTAATAACTGGTTTGGCGTCTTTCTCCAATTTTTTTTTGTGTTGGCATAGAGTGGGACTAATGACCTTAATCATCAAGAGTATATCCAATAGCAGCACGGTGCTTCTTCAGAGCTTTCACTAATCTCTCCTCTTCCTAGTCTGAAAGGTTAGCACTAATAATAACAGGATATATCTTCTTTTCATCAAGATAAGCATATTTAAGAGTATCAGGCAATGCTTTAAGATCAAACACGGGATCACCCTTGGGTGGAGGGGGATCCCCTAGGATTTCAACAGGCAAGTTGTGTTTCAAAATAGGTCCTTGTTTAAATAATACTTCATCTATCTCCCTTCTTTCATTCATAAACATATCATTTTCATGGTCTAGCAAATATTGTTCTAAAGGATCATTAGGAGGTATGACAATAGAAGCAAGACCAATAATTTCATCCTTACCGGGCAATTCTTTATCATGGGGTTGTCTATGAAACTTAGCAAAATTAAACTCATGAGACATATCCCCTAAACCAATAGTAACAATATCCTTTTCACAGTCTATCTTAGCATTAACAGTGTTCAAGAAGGGTCTACCAAATATAATGGGACAAAAGTCATCTTGTGGGGAACCAAGAACAAGAAAATCAGCAGGATATTTAACTTTCCCACACAAGACTTCAACATCTCTAACAATCCCAATTGGCGAAATAGTATCTCTATTGGCAAGCTTAATTGTAAATCAATTTCTTCTAACTCAGCAGGTGCAATATTATGCATAATTTCTTTGTATAAGGAATGGGGAATTGCACTTGCACTCGCACCCATATCACATAAGCCATGATAACAATGATCTCCTATTTTAACAGAAATAACAGGCATGCCTACAACAGGTCTATGTTTCTTAGCATCGGATCTACCAATTCTAGCAGCTTCATCACAGAAATAAATAACATGCCCATCAATATTATCAGCCAAGAGATCTTTAACCATAGCAATACAAGGTTTAACTTTAATTTGCTCAGGTGGTGTAGGTGTTCTATTATTACTCTTACGAACCATAGTTGAAGCTTTAGCATGATCCTTTATCCTAACATGGAAAGGGGGTTTCTCAATATAGGTAGTAGGAACAACAAGATCATTATAAGTGATAATCTTTTCTTCAACGATAATAGGTGCAACTACTTCTACTTCAGTGGGAGGATTATATCTAAACCACTTCTCCTTAGGGAGATCAACATGAGTAGCAAATGATTCACGGAAAATAGCTACTATCTCCGAGTCAAGTCCATATTTAGTGCTAAGTTCACGAAAAGCATCGGTATCCATAAAAGATTTAACACAATCAAACTTAGACGTCATACCAGACTCCTTACCTTCATCGAGATCCCAATCTTCAGAGTTGCATTTAATTCTTTCCAATAAATCCCATCTGAATTCAATAGTCTTCATCATAAAAGATCCAGTGCAAGAAATATCAAGCATGGAGCGGTTGTTGAGAGAAAGCGGAGCATAAATTTTTTGAATAATCATTTCTCTTGAGAGCTCATGATTGGGGCATGAATGTAACATTGACTTAAGCCTCCCCCAAGCTTAAGCGATGCTTTCTCCTACGCGAGGCCAAAAATTATATATATAATTACGATCACGATGAACAAGATGCATAGGATAAAACTTCTGGTGAAATTCGTTTGTAGTTCCATGATCCCATGTCATCACATAGCCTAAACCATGTCAATGCCTCTCCCTTGAAAGATAAAGGGAAGACCTTCTTCTTGATAACATCATTGGGCATACCTGCAAGCTTAAATAATCCACAAACTTCATCCACATAGATTAGGGGTAAATCGGGATGCAATGTTCCATCTCCTGTAAAAGGATTAGCTAGCAGTTTCTCTATCATACACAAAGGAACTTCAGAGTAAACATTTTCAGTAGGTTCAGTTGGTTGAGGAGCAACTCTTTGCTCTTCTGGTCGGGGTGGAGATACCCCGAACAAGTCCCTCAAAGGATTATGTTCCATAGTAACAAGTGACAGTAAATTTCAACACACTATATAAATTTTTCCTTACCAAGTTCCACTTACCAAAGGCGCTTCGCTCCCCGGCAACGGCGCCAGAAAAGAGTCTTGATGACCCTCAAGTGTAGGGGATCTATCGTAGTCCTTTCGATAAGTAAGGGTGTCGAACACAACGAGGAGCAGAAGGAAATGACAAGCAATTTTCAGTAAGGTATTCTCTGCAAGCACTGAACTTATCGGTAACAGGTAGTTTTGTGATAAGGTAATTTGTAATGGGTAACAAGCAATGGAAGTAAATAAGGTGCAACAAGATGGCCCAATCCTTTTTGTAGCAAAGGACAAGCCTGGACAAGTTCTTATATAGAGAAAAGCGCTCCCGAGGACACTTGGGAATTATCGTCAAGCTAGTTTTCATCACGCTCATATGATTCGCGTTCGGTACTTTGATAATTTGATATGTGGGTGGACCGGTGCTTGGGTACTGCCCTTTCTTGGACAAGCATCCCACTTATGATTAACCCCTATTGCAAGCATCCGCAACTACAAAAGAAGTATTAAGGTAAACCTAACCATAGCATGAAACATACGGATCCAAATCAGCCCCTCACGAAGCAACGCATAAACTAGGTGTTAAGCTTCTGTCACTCTAGCAACCCATCATCTACTTATTACTTACCAATGCCTTCCTCTAGGCCCAAACAATGGTGAAGTGTCTTGTAGTCGATGTTCACATAACACCACTAGAGGAGAGACAACATACATCTCATCAAAATATTGAACGAATACTAAATTCACATGACTACTTATAGCAAGACTTCACCCATGTCCTCAAGAACAAACATAACTACTCACAAATCATATTCATGTTCATAATTAGAGGGGTATTAATATGCATTAAGGATCTGAACATATGATCTTTCACCGAATAAACCAACTAGCATCAATTTCAAGGAGTAATCAACACTGCTAGCAACCCACAGGTACCAATCTGAGGTTTTGGGACAAAGATTGAATACAAGAGATGAACTAGGGTTTGAGAGGAGATGGTGCAGGTGAAGATGTTGATGGATATTGACCCCCTCCCGATGAGAGGATCTATGGTGATGACAATGGTGATGATTTTGTCGGTGTTCTGGGGACGGGGGTCCCTAGACTTGCCTGCCTACGGCCCGCGGCGTGGCTCAAAGGAGGCCCAGCACAGCCCATCTTCATCAGCGCAAGCTTAATACCCTCGCGAGCGGCCAAGCCTCACGGGGCGGACGACAAGGAGCTTCCTCAGGCACGGCCTCGTCAGGCTGGCTCATGAGGAGGCGGAGAGTTCAAGGCGGGGTACCTCGCGAGGTGCCCATGACGCAAGCCATGACGACCAAGGGCGCCAGTCGGGCGCCAGCCGCGCAGTGTCCTCCTTTCCTCTTTGGTGCAAGAGGAGCAAGCGCAGGCGAGAGCATCAAGCAAAGGCGTCCATTTTGGTGCAACAAGACCAAGACCAGCCCAACGGCCAGAAGGAAGTCATTGTGGAGCCCAAGCCGGCGTCATCACCAGAGCCTTTGACAGACGAGGACCAAACTTTAGTCAGGATAAGTGTACCCGCTGTTCCCCTTCAAAATGGCCAATTGTTGGCGCCCTTCCCGCTCAATATTTTGGGGAGAGGCCCATGGCCTTTGCCTATAAATAGGACTAGCCACCCCCAAGGTAGAGGCATCTCAATCTTGACCGAAAGACCAGTAGATAGGGCGACCGAACTCCTCCTAGTTGTTCGTCGCGCCAGCCAAGAACAGACCCTCGCGAGGCTGTTCTGCCTTGTATTGTTCATCACCAAGCCCAAGAGGCAATCCACCACGCCACACACTGGAGTAGGGTATTACACCACAATGGTGCCCTGAACCAGTATAAATCTTGTGTCTCTTGTGCTGTTCAGTTCGGTAGTTTAGGTCCTAGCGATTCGGCGAGGAGCGAGCCGGTAGAGGGTTGAATCTCTGCGCGCACCCTAGTGTTCGAACCTCAAGGGTCTGCTGGAACCCGAAATCCGACATTTGGCGCACCAGGTAGGGGTGCGCTGGAATCTGCCTTCCGTCGTCTCGTTCTTCCCCGACCACCACAACCATGTATGACGCTCGTCGGGCTCGCGCCGAGCGCCGAGCCGCCCTCGCCTCCCATGTCGCCCAGACGGCTCCCATCGGTGGGCGTCCTCGTCGTTCCCCGTCGCCCGCCGTCAACACCGCCACCGGCCCGGCAGGGAACGGGCAGCAAGCATCGTCCCTGCATTCCCCAGTGACCTCTAGGGAGGAGCCGCGCAGCTTCTCCCCCACCCGCCCCGTCGCGCCGGCTCCTTCGGTTGTCGCGGCCTTCCTGGGCGGCTCGCAGGTGCCGCCCTCCAGCCGCCACGTCAAGACATTCGTCCGCCGGGTCAGCGCCGCCTCCACGTGGCAGGGGGCTCCCTAGGGCCGGACGGAGCCGTCGGCCGGGCTGACCTTCGACTCTGAGGACCACCCCACCAACTCGGCCTGCTCGGGTTCGCTCCCCATGCTCTGCACACCCACCATCTGCCAGGTGGCCATCACCAGGACCCTCATCGACGGTGGCGCGGGCCTCAACGTGCTCCCAGTTGAGGCCTTCAACCTCCTCTGCATACCCCGGGAGCGGCTGCAACCCAGCCGGCCTTTCTCGGGCGTCGGAGGCGGGTCGGCCAGCTCCTTGGGGCAGATCCGACTTCCGGTGACTTGCGGCACCTACGACAATTTCCGCATGGAGCTGGTCGATTTTGACATCGCCCCCATCGGCCTCCCCAACAATGCCATTCTTGGCTATCCAGCATTGGCCAAATTCATGGCCGCGACTCACCCGGGGTAAAACCTCATGAAGATGCCCGAGAGCAACGGCGTCCTCACCGTGCCCGGGGACATCGAAGGTGCACTACGGGTACTCAAGCTTGCCCTTAAGACGACGGCGGCGGCGTGGCCCGTCGACGCGGAAACCTCCAAGCCCAAGGGAGCTGCGCCGACCAAGAAGAAGCAGTTGTTCACCCAAGACAAGGCGGAAACCAAGCAGGTACCTGTCGACGAGGACGGGTCCACTAACGCCTCTTTCACCATAGGCGCCAACCTCAAGCCGGAGCAGGAGGAAGCCCTGGTCAAGTTCCTGTGTGCAAACAAGAAGGTGTTCGCCTGGGAGCCCGATCAGCTGGCAGGGATCCCACGGGGCGTAATCGAGCACCACCTCAACGTGTGCCCCAATGTGCGCCCCGTGAAGCAGAAGGCGAGGAGGCAGTCCACTGAAAAGCAGGCCTTCATCGTCCAAGAGACCTGCAAGCTAGAGGCCGCGGGGGTTATTCGCGAGGTCCGATACCCGGATTGGTTGGCCAACCCCATGGTTGTGGCAAAGAAGGGAGGAAAGGAACGCATGTGTGTCGACTTCACCAACCTCAACAAAGCATGCCCGCAAGATCCGTTCCCGCTCCCTCGCATCGACCAGATCGTCGATTCCACCGCTGAGTGTGACCTGTTATGCTTCCTGGATGCCTTCTCCGGGTATCACCAGATCAAGATGGCGGTGGAAGATGTGGAGAAGACGGCCTTCCTAACCCCATGTGGGGTGTACTGCTACACATGCATGCCATTCGGACTGGGCAACGCAGGGGCAACCTTTCAGCGGCTCATGCACATCACCTTGGCCCCGCAGCTCGGGAAGAATGTGGAAGCTTACGTCGACAACATTGTAGTGAAGTCTCGCGAGGCCAAGATCTTGATACAAGACCTGGAGGAAAGCTTCGCGAGCCTCAACGCAGTGAGCCTGTGACTCAACCCGGAGAAGTGTGTGTTTGGGGTCCCCTCGGGCAAGCTCTTGGGTTTCCTCGTATCCCACCGAGGCATCGAGGCCAACCCCGAAAAGGTCAAGGCAGTTGAGGACATGAGCCCACCAAAGACCCTCAGGGAAATGCAGAAGCTCACGGGGCGCGTGACGGCGCTGGGGCGCTTCATCTCCCGATTGGGGGAGCGGGCGCTGCCTTTCTTCCGGCTGATGAAGAAAAAGGGGCCCTTTGAATGGACTGAGGAGGCCGACAAGGCGTTCCAAGATCTCAAGAGATACCTAACCAGCCCTCCAGTGATGGTGGCCCCGCGCCCTCAAGAGCCCTTGGTACTCTACCTCGCCGCCACTCCCTACTCCGCTAGCGCAGCCCTAGTGGCAGTTAGAGAGGAGCGTCGGGCCAGGACCACGGCAGCCACCCGAGCCAAGGCAAAGCTGGATCAAAAGGAACTCGCGGAAGTCACCACCATGACAGAGGAAGGTCAGCCGCCGCAGCAGAGCACACCAGGGGCAGGGGAGGCCCTCTCTCCAGGCAACCAGCTTCTGGAGGCTCCACCACCTCAGGAGGCACCGCGGCTTCCTGAGGACGCCACTAGCACCGACGCCCCAAGCCTCGTCGAGCACCCGGTGTACTTCGTCAGCACGGTGTTACGGGATGCGAGGGCACGGTACCCCATGCTGCAGAAGCTCCTCCTCACGCTGCTGGTGGCTTCGCGCAAGCTGCGGCACTACTTCCAGGGTCATCCAATCAAGGTTGTCTCGGCATACCCCTTGGAAAGGGTGCTCAGGAGCCCTAACTCAGCCGGAAGGGTCGTCGAGTGGAACATTGAACTGCAAGCATTCCAGCTCGAATTCAGCATGACCAGAGTCATCAAGGGGGCCGTGCTGGCAGATTTCATGGCCGAATGGATAGAGGCACCGGGCCTCAGGGCCGGCAAGGATCGATCCCTCTCCCCAGGAAGCGAGGCGCCAGAAGGCTGGGTCATGTACCTCGACGGAGCGTTCTCCAGGCAGGGCGCTGGGGCTGGCGCGGTGCTCATATCTCCCACTCAGGACAAGCTCTACTACTCCATGCAGCTCTGTTTCCAGCAAGGCGAGAAGGTCTCCAACAATATAGCAGAGTACAAGGGACTGATAGCGGGCCTGAAGGCCGCCCCTACCCTGGGAGTGAAGCGTCTTACTATCAAGGGCGATTCGCAGCTCCTTGTAAATTTCTCCAACAAGGTATACGAACCGAGAGATGAGCACATGGAGGCCTACCTTGCGGAGGTCCGCAGGATGGAGAAGCAGTTCTGGGGGCTGGAGCTACAACATGTGCCCCGCGACACTAACCAAGAGGCCGACGACATCGCCAAACGAGCCTCCAGGAGGTTGCCCCAAGAGCCGGGCGTCTTTGAGGAATGGCTCTTCAAGCCTTTAGCCCTGCCACCATTGTCGAGCACAACACAGCCTCGGGTGGAGCTTCCCTAGCCACCTGCCTTGGGAGCCCCAGCCTGTGGCCCGGCCACAGGAGCACGCCTGCTCCTGACGATGGAACCTCAGGAGGGGTGCTGGATCACAGAGCTCAGGAGCTACTTAATGCAAGGGACCTTGCCGGAGAAGGAGGAGGAGGCAGAGCATGTGGCGTGGCAAGCCACAACGTACTGCATCATGGATGGAGAGCTCTACCGGAAACGAGCGAACGATGTGTCCCTGTGCTGCATCACCAGGGAACAAGGGAAGGAACTGCTGGCAGACATACATGGTGGAGACTATGGGCATCATACGTCATCACGGACACTCGTCGGCAAGGCGTTCCGCAGTGGTTTCTATTGGCCCACTGCGCTCAATGACGCTATTGAGCTTGTGAAGGCTTGCGAGGCCTGCCAATTCCATGCCAAGCAGATCCATCAGCCGGCAGGAGGTCTGCAAACCATACCCCTCACGTGGCCATTCGCAGTCTGGGGGCTGGATATCCTGGGCCCTTTTCCTCGGGCACTAGGGGGCTATCGCTACCTCTATGTCGCCGTGGACAAGTTCACCAAGTGGGCCAAAGTCGAGGCCGTCCGCACCATCCCTGCTGGTTCTGCGGTCAAGTTCATCAAGGGCATCGTGAGCCGGTTCGGAGTGCCGAACCGCATCATCACTGACAACGGTTCGTAATTTACCAGTAACCTTTTCAAAACATATTGCGCTAACCTTGGGACGCAGATATGCTACGCTTCGGTGGCGCACCCCCAAAGCAACGGCCAGGTCGAGCGGGCCAACGCAGAGGTCCTGAGGGGCCTCAAGACCAGGACATTCAAGAAGAAACTGGAGGCCTGCGGCAGAGGCTGGTATGACGAGTTTCAGTCCGTGCTGTGGTCCATCCGCACAACCGCGACCAAGCCGACTGGAGAGACCCCCTTCTTCCTGGTCTACGGAGCCGAAGCGGTCCTCCCTCATGAGGTCAAGCGTCGAGCCGCGCGGGTCTTGGCGTTCGATGAGACGCTACAGGACACCATGCGGGGGACGGACCTCGTGTTGGGGGAGGAGCATCGTCGAGAAGCTGCGCTGCGAGCGGCAAGGTACCAGCAGGCACTCCGGCGATACCACTACCGCAACATCCGCCCCAGAACTCTCGAGGTAGGGGACCTCGTGCTCCGGCGGGTCCTCTCGAGGGAGGGACTGCACAAGCTCTCTCCCATGTGGGAGGGCCAGTTCACAATTGTTCATGTTTCCAGGCCCGGCTTCGTGCACTTGGAGACTCAGGAGGGAGTACCTATATAGAACGCGTGGAACATCCAGCACCTCCGGAGGTTTTACCCCTGAAAAGGCCCAGAGCCTGTGAAGAAGGCGAATGCCTGCGAACCTTATCCTTTTGGAAAAGGCCCAGAGCCTGTGAAGAAGGCGAATGCCTGTGAAGCTTATCTTTTTGGAAAAGGCCCAGAGCCTGTGAAGAAGGCGAATGCCTATGAAGCTTATCTTTTTGGAAAGGCCCAGAGCCTGTGAAGAAGGCGAATGCCTGTGAAGCTTATCTTTTTGGAAAAGGCCCAGAGCCTGTGAAGAAGGCGAATGCCTATGAAGCTTATCTTTTTGGAAAAGGCCCAGAGCCTGTGAAGAAGGCGAATGCCTGTGAAGCTGTCGCGTTTTGGAAAGGCCCCGGAGCCCGTGAAGAGGGCCAGCGCCCGTGAAGCTTGCTTCCCCGAAGAAAGGCCCGGAGCCTGTGAAAAAGGCCAACGCCTGTGAAGCTCGCCGCCCGTGACACTCACAAAATAATGAGTTGGGGCTGTACACGCCCCGGAGTCTCAGGGGTGCCGGCCTCGGGCCCTGGGGCTCCCTCCCACGCCCAGTGGCAGCACTTAGCTTCGCGCTGGTGAGAAGACATCGAAGACTAGACTAGGTGCCGGGCGCGGCTTTTTCATTTGCTTTCTGCAGTTGGCTAGTTATTCCCATTTGGAGTTTTTATCGAAACTATCGCTGCCTTTTGATCCGTCGTTCTTCGACGTTTTTCGCTCTCCTGCCTCGATTTCTCTTGCACGGGGGCTCGCGAGGCAGAAGCCCCGGGAGCCCTCACGAGCGTTCCTGCCCCTATCACTCAAGTTTTCATGACCCGGGTCCACAGCGGGAGCACCCCTCCGGACCATGCCTCACGGGCACCGCGACGCGAACACGGGGCCTGGGTCGGTCACCCCCGCGGCCGAGGCCAGGGATTACTTGCGAATGGGTGTACAACAGAAAGGAACAGTATCGAGATAACAAAAGCAGTACAATGATTAATAGCGTTAACCCAAACGCACCCCCGCGGGGCCACACATTGCTGTCTTTTTTGCGCAGGAGAAAAGAAAGGAAAAGAGCAAAACAAGGCGAAGCATGCCCCGTGCCGGCCCTCTTGGAAGACTCGAGCCGCCTCCGGAGCTCAGGCGGACTCCCTCTCGCGCTTCACCGGGGCGCGACCGCGAGCAGACCCGCTGCCACCCTCCAAGCAGGCGCGGCGGCGTGGGGGCTGACCGCGGCCACTGCTAGAAGAGTCGCCACCCGAAGAAGAGCTGGTGAAGCTTGAGGAGTCACGGGCGTCGCCAGCCGCCCGCGCACTGCCCTCTCCTTCCGCGCCGGGGCTGAGTCCCCGGCCGCAGTCGTCGTCTTCAGGGCAGCACCCCATGCGGCGACCATCTTCCCCAAACACCCTCACATAGAGGGTGGCATCACCGTTGTACTTGAAGTGCAGGGAGCCCCGGTGGCAGAGACCACGCGCGCGAGCAAACGTCTGCCAGCCGCGAGTCAGGGACAGGTTCCCTGTAGCAGAGACCTCCAGAGAAGCCCATGAAGCCCGGCTGCAGCAGCCATCTGCCTGGAGCCAGAGGCCACCCAGGGCGCCGGCTGGGATCTCACCCAGGAGGAAGCGAGGGAGCTGAAGCCGGGCGCCAGACGGCTCTACCGCCCACACCATGAACTCCGGCAGCACCTCCGCAGCATGGAGGCGCGGCCTCGGGGGTCACACGGCCGGAGCACGCCTGCCGACCATGGCCAGCCGCTCGTCGCCGCACTGAGAGCCATCTCCGCGACCACGGGGGACCGCCGTGGAGGCCACAGGATGCTTGCGAGGGCGACCTCGACCGCGCTTGGGCGGGGGAGAGGAACACTCGACCTGGCGGGCCTTCCCTTTCTCTGCGGCCGAAAACTTCCTTGGTGGAGCCATGGAGAAGAAGGAGAAGCAAGAGGGGATAGGCTGGAAGGGCGCGCGCTGTTCCATACTTATAGCCGGCGAAGGCCAACCGTCGACCTCCACGATCACAGGTAATCATGACCCGCTTTGCATGCAGGGACTTGTCGAATCCGTGCGGTTACCAAGGCGTCATGGGGAAGCGGAGTCTCCCCCGACCAATCGACCGCCACGCGGCGCCCAAGGCCGTAGGCTGTTAGGGCCCGCGACGCCTCGCACTTTCCCTTTCGCCTCTCCACCCGTCCAAGTTCGGGCGCACCGTGGGCCCGGGGGCTACTGTCGGTGTTCTGGGGATGGGGGTCCCTAGACTTGCCTGCCTGCGGCCCGCGGCGTGGCTCCAAGGAGGCCCAGCACAGCCCATCTTCATTAGCGCAAGCTCAAGACCCTCGCGAGGGGCCAAGCCTCGCGGGGCGGACGACAAGGAGCTTCCTCAGGTACGGCCTCGTCAGGCTGGCTCATGAGGAGGCGGAGAGTTCAAGGTGGGGTACCTCGCGAGGTGCCCATGATGCAAGCCATGACGACCAAGGGCGCCAGTCGGGCGCCAGCCGCGCAGGGTCCTCCTTTCCTCTTTGGTGCAAGAGGAGCAAGCGCAGGCGAGAGCATCAAGCAAAGGCGTCCATTTCGGTGCAACAAGACCAAGACCAGCCCAACGGCCAGAAGGAAGTCATTGTGGAGCCCAAGCCGACGTCATCACCAGAGCCTTTGACAGACGAGGACCAAACTTTAGTCAGGATAAGTGTACCCGCTGTTCCCCTTCAAAATGGCCAATTGTTGGCGCCCTTCCCGCTCAATATTTTGGGGAGAGGCCCATGGCCTTTTCCTATAAATAGGACTAGACACCCCCAAGGTAGAGGCATCTCAATCTTGACCGAAAGACCAATAGATAGGGCAACCGAACTCCTCCTAGCTGTTCGTCGCGCCAGCCGAGAACAGACCCTCGCGAGGCTGTTCTGCCTTGTATTGTTCATCACCAAGCCCAAGAGGCAATCCACCACGCCACACACTAGAGTAGGGTATTACACCACAATGGTGGCCTAAACCAGTATAAATCTTGTGTCTCCTGTGCTGTTCAGTTCGGTAGTTTAGGTCCTAGCGATTCGGCGAGGAGCGAGCCGGTAGAGGGTTGAATCTCCGCGCGCACCCCAGTGTTCGAACCTCAAGGGTCTGCCGGAACCCGAAATCTGACAGATTTCCCCCTCCCGGAGGGATGTTTCCCCGGCAGAACAGCTCCGCCGGAGCCCTAGATTGGTTCTGCCAAGGTTCCGCCTCGTGGCGGTGGAGTTTTGTCCCGAAAGCTTGCTTATGATTTTTCCAGGGAAAAGACTTCATATAGCAGAAGATGGGCACCGGAGGGCTGCCAGGTGGCCCACGAGGCAGGGGGCGCGCCCAGGGGGTAGGGTGCGCCCCCCACCCTCGTGGATGGTGGGTGGCCCCCCTCTGGTATTTACTCCATTCAATATTTTTTATTAATGCCCAAAATGACTTTCGTGGAGTTTTATTACTTTTGGAGTTGTGGAGAATAGGTCTCTAATATTTTCTCCTTTTCCAGCCCAAAATCCTAGCTGCCGGCATTCTCCCTCTTCATGTAAACCTTGTAAAATAAGAGAGAATAGGCATAAGTATTGTGACATAGCGTGTAATAACAGCCCATAATGCAATAAATATCGTATAAAAGCATGATGCAAAATGGACGTATCAATGGGTTGGATGAGATTTACCATGTAATCGAGTTAGTTTTGTTAGGGTTTGATCCCTAGTATCCATTATGTTTTAAGATTGATGTTGCTATGACTTTGCCATGCTTAATGCTTGTCACTAGGGCCCGAGTGCCATGATTTCAGATATGAACCTATTATGTTTTCATGAATATATGTGAGTTATTGATCCTATCTTGCAAGTCAATAGTCACCTACAATGTGTTATGATCTGGCAACCACGAAGTGACAATAATCGGGACCACTCCCGGTGATGACCGTAGTTTGAGGAGTTCATGTATTCACTAAGTGTTATTGCTTTTGTCTGGTACTCTATTAAAAGGAGGCCTTAATATCCCTTAGTTTCCAATAGGACCCCGCTGCCACGGGAGGGTAGGACAAAATATGTCATGCAAGTTCTTTTCCATAATGTCGTGGAATTGTCACGGCAGATGTCCTCTTGCAAGGACTTAGTTGTGGAGCCATCGCAACTAGGAAGCTTAAAAGGGTTATCGGGACAAAGGACACGAGAGATTTATACTAGTTCGGCCCCTTACGGTGAAGGTAAGGCCTACATCTAGTTGGGTTGGTATTGCTTGATGTTTCGATGACCACGGAGCGAGATACGCTATGCCCGGTTCTCGATCAGTTGTTTCTTGCCCTAAATCGCCAGCGGGTCATCCCCGTATATACATTGGTTGATGCCCTGCGGCCTACAGAGTCCCTACCGGCTCATAGACAGTGTCCGGCTCGGTGACTAATTAATTCTACCTTATGTTACATGTCATGTCATCATGGCGGTTTACCACTGTGGGCCTTAAGCCGCCTGTGGGCCTTAGACCCTTTATTGAACCGCCATCTTCATGCTTGGTCTTAGGCTTCTTTCTGATGAGTCTTATTTGCGTAACCCAGGTTGATTTGAACCGGTTCATGTCAATCTTAAAATACCTTAAGAAATAAACCTTCAGCCTTCTGTCTGTGCAAAGGCTATTAACCTGACATGACGTCACCTTCTGGATTCGCGTTAACCCGTCGTGATGTCATCTTTACTTAAATTCATATTTTACTCCGCCATATCCTCCAATGGATCTTTGCTTTTACTGACCGTTCCGAAAACCGAGGCGTCAGGGCCGCTGGATAATGATGTTTAGTCTCCTCGTTTCTCGTGCCGTCTCAGTCGGTCTTCCCTTATAAATAGGCATGACCTAGGTCTTCCATTCTCCCCCTTCGTTCGTCTTCTTCCTCTCGCTGTCTCTCTGCTGCTTAGAGATTCGCCGCCACCGCCGCCGCAGATCTCCTCGTCTTCACCAACTCAGGCCACTGCATCAACCTGACTTGACCAGAAAAATGCGACGGACCTCCGCAGCAACTCTGCATTTGTAAGTTTCTTCCTCCCTGTTCCTCAGATCTGCATTAAGATTTTCGAGTTCGTCGGTGTTCATCGCCATCCATTACGAACCCTTGATAGATTCCACCTCCGACGCCTCTTTCTAATCTTAAGACAGTATAAAACCGCTGCGGTAGCTGTTTCGCACTCATTTCGAATGCAAATAGATCCCTTTTCGCTTGCAGATAGGCCTCCTTCAAGTTTATGAACTCATCTGCACTGGTTTCTAGGTTTAGAAATATTTCCTTTTCTGCACACCTGTTTGATCCAAATTAATCTCTGCCAGTTGTGAAACTTGTTTGTGCGACACTTATGCAAAAATCTGTTTCTGTTAGGCCCATTTAACTCTAGCGGCTCTCATTGCCGGCTTAAAATAGAAAATGTTAATCGACAGCCGTGCCAGCTCCTGGCGGCTTAAAATAACTTAACTGTTACTGATTCCCATAGCATCTTAGATAACCAGATATAATTAGCCATATGTCATTAGGCCCCGTCTTAAGCCGCCATTTTGAATAGACTTAAAAATACTTTCCTTCCGGGTTAAAATTGAACCGGAGCTTCTTGTTTTGTCATAGGCTTCCACTTACGTCATGGCACCTAAGGCAACCAAGGCTCCTGTGACCTGTAATTGGGTCCAATCCACTGTCACAAAAAGCAAATTGTCTGAATTTGTGAAGTCTGGCCATCTGCCCAAAAAGGAGGTCATGTTTTATCGTGCACCTGACCCGTCCGAGGGGAAACCTCAGCCCAAAGAAGGGGAGGTGATAGTTCTTATGGATCATATGAGTCGGGGATTTGCTCCACCCAGTTCACAATTCTTCAAGGATGTTTTGCATTTCTTTGACCTCAGACCTCAAGACATTGGAACCAATTCCGTGTCAAATATCTCCAACTTCCAAGTTTTCTGCGAAGTATACCTGGGAGAAGAGCCCAATCTACTTTTGTTCAGAGAGCTATTCTATTTAAACCAGCAGAATGAACGTGCCAACAGGCCCAGTCTAGAACTCGGTGGCATCTCAATTCAGCGGCGGAGAGACTGCCTCTTTCCTTATGCCGAACTGTCGAGCCACCCAAAGGACTGGAACCAGACGTGGTTTTATTGCCAGGACACTTCTCCGGCTGACAAGAACCCTCTCCCAGCTTCCGTGCTCTGCGCCTTGAATCAAATCACCCGCTGCCGGATAAGCTAACCGCTGTTGAACGTCTGCACTTGCCCCTACCATCAAGAAGATCAAAGCCCTCTTAGGTAATGGCTTGAACGGTATTGATTTGGTGCGAGTCTGGATCTCCTGGCGGGTGATCCCGTTAAGCCGCCGCCCCAGCTTAATTTGCTCTTACACTGGCGAAAAGGATGACCCACTGCGCCACAGTCCTGATGACTTACCAGATGATATGATTGAAGTTACGACCCAGACATTGTTGAAAGAAGGCACGGTGACTAGTAATGCCTTTGGCTTACTTCCCTTCTACAAGAAGAACCCGGCCCCCGCCGTAAGTCATCAACCTCAATGGATACTCTTTACTATGTTACACCTTGCTTTTACTCATAACCCCTTATCATTTTTTACAGGCCGATGACAACTTCTGGAAGGTCAAGTATGACCATGAGGCGGCCAAACAAGCCAGAGCGGCAAAAAGAGCCGAAAGGAAAGCCGCGAAGACTGGAACTTCGAAGAAGAGGAAGCCAAGCACTTCAGATATGTTTAAACTTGACGATACTGATGATGATGAAGAAGAGGTAACTTCTAACTCCCTTGACTCTTTATCATATCTTTACTGACATTAAATCCTTCCAGGAAGACACGGGGAACAGCCGAGCCGTCGAGGAAGAGGTAACTATAATCTCCTCCGACTCTGAGCCCCTGCAGCGTCAGAAAATTCGAAGAGTAACCCGGAAAGTAAGATTTTCACATCCTTTGGCTTACCAAGATCCTCAATTTCTTTTGAAGCAACAACAATTTGAAAGCCGGAGGCAGACCCGGACCAACAAGGATGTAGAGCTCTCCTCCGGCTTACCTGACGTAACCAGGAAGCGTCGAACTGACGTTATTTCCGATTTACATTCTGTTTTACCTTTGGCGGGTTTAATTCGTCAACCTCTCAATTCATATGACTCCAATTATCAGGATACCTCTCCTTCCTACGGCGAGTCTATGCAATCTAATATGCCGGCTTTCAAAACTACCTCCGGGTAATGTAATTTTGTTTACCTTATGCTTTACCTTACTCATGCTTTTGTACTCATCCTTCTGCCTTTGTCCACAACGTGCAAGTGAAACCCAGTAAGAGGGCAAAAAAGAATAAGCCGTCCCAAGACCCGGTCGCGACTGAACCGGAGCTTGGTACGGCTGCTCCTGACAGTTCTACCCATCAGCCGCCGGCTGATCCAGCCTATGACATTCCAGCACCAACCTCTGATCCACCCGCCGAAGATATTCTCAACAGCTCTGATAACCCGGAAGCTCCTAGCCTGGCCAAGACAATTGATCCGGAAGTTGAGATTGTAAAGACTCAGTTTGTTGAGCCAGGGCGGCCCACTGTCCTTGCCAAGTGCTCTGCTAAGGAGGAGCTTCTGGAACACCGAAAGGCCAAGCTAGACATTGCTGACTATACTCATTTAAGCATTGGCGATATAGTCTCTGGCTATCTCAATCAAGTACATAGCAGCCGTGACCTGGAAATTGATATGGTGAAGGAAATACACCAAAAATCTGAGGTATAACTTATGCTACTTTTCTGAATCATACTTACTGTATCAGCCCCCAAGTCTATTCCTTATGAATAAATATGTTGTAGACTTAGAAAACTGCTTAGCACTGCTTTGTCTGGTTTAGAAAGAAGATATTTAACCCAGTTGTAACATGATACCTTGAACTTGCGATACACATTAGCCCCCAAGTGTCAAGTATCTTTGCTTGCAAAGTGCTTGGGACTTAATTTCCATGAACCGGTGTTTGTAAGTTAAAATTCTTCAGCATACATTAGCCCCCAAGTGTCAAGTATCTTTGCTTGCAAAGTTCTTGGGACTTAATGTTATCTTACCATGATTTTGACTATAACCCGGCATCAATTCAGGCCACCATAAGTCAATTTGAGTCGGAGATTGCTGACCTGAAGAACCGCCTAGCAGCTCAAGAACTTGAAATTCAAAAGGCCAACTCCAAATTTGAATTCAGCATCTCTGAACAAGAGAAGTTGAAGAAGAATTTTGAGGCGGAGAAGAAAATCTAGGCTGATGAAAAGGCTTCACTGGTGACCCGGCCGAGACGGCAGAGGCATTGCTTGCAGAAGCAACAGCGGAGCTGTCCGGCTTAAAGCGCCAGATATCTCAAATGGTCTCAGCAATCTTTGGTAAGTTACTCATATAAACTTTAAACTTTGCAAACCTCCTTTCAATGATTACTTCGATTGTCACCTCTGGCTCACCTTATGTTTAATAATGCAGGCCCCAGGAGCACAAACCTCAAGCAGAACATGTTGATCAAGCTGAAGGCGGTTTATACTATGGTGGAACAGCTATACACCAGGTCACAACGTGCTTTGGCCATTGTAGCTTTATCAAACGATGTTCCTCACCTCCTGCAAGATGTGCTGAAGCGGCTTGCTTTACTACCTCAACGGGTCCAAGATCTAAGGCGAGCGTCCGCAAGAGCTGGGGCCATAGCCGCGTTGAGCCGGGCGAAAGCATGGATTCCAGAACCAGACCTGGCCGACCTCGCTCTTGGATACCCGAGTCTGAAAGAGGATGGGACCGTATTTGACGAACAGGATTTCACCGCCTGCGTCAAAGATATATGCCCCGTGGCTACTCTTATTGGGAACGATACTAATCTTACCAAGTATCAGCCGGGCTATGATAGTGAGAACCGGAGAATTCCAACGCCTCACTATGATGAAGTCAACCCGATCCCTCCAACTCATAAGCATACCTTTGCCCCTGAAGTGGACCCAGCCGATTTAATAGATGATGAAGCTGAGTTTGAAGCCTTGAGTGGCACTGACTAGGCCTCGTCAACCTTCCAGGACAGGGCAGCCGTTGGAGAAGCGGAGAAGGATAACCCGGAATCTTCAAGCCCACCAAAGGAGTGAACCGCCAGGCATTTATGACTTTACGAAAACAATGCTTCATTATTCAGACTCGGGGAGTCTTGTAATAGGATAGAAAAACCTCTCAATTTTGTTATGCCTTCGATCATGTTTATGGCGCTTAATACTTCCGTAAGCCGCCATCGTAATATACTTCTAGCTTATGTTGATCTTTTATTTCCTTGATGTTAAAAATTTTGCTTGCCTTACCCTGCATATAAAACAAGCAAAAATTTCCTTGATGTTTTATTGCATCGGGGGTCACATAAGGTATTGATAACCCGGAGTGCGAACCAAAACATCATATAAAGGCCGCTTTATGATTATATTTGTTAAACATAATCACAATAGAATACCTGCGATCCTTTTGGTAATCTCGCCGGTTTATGTGACCTAAATCATGAGGGTAATTTTAACTCCTGAAAGTTGGCACGTATGATGTTCACTTGGCCCTTAACAACTAAAGTGACCAATATTAAACCGGTGGAACGAGAACCCCATAGTACTTTCGAGAAAGGCCTCATGATAGTCGAAAATTTACACTTTTGCAAAGTATGATGAATAATAAACAATATTTAAAAGGCCTCTGATTTGAATACGATCAGTGAACCGTTCCAAAGGGGTTAAGCTAAGATTCGAATACGATCATATAGCCCCCAGTGGCTTTGGCGATGCCGATCAAGTGGGTATCGATAGCTATGTTCTCTTTGGTTCGAATATGACCTATGTTTGAACAGGAAGCCCCCAAGTGATCATAAGAGTTGTTTAATGACGCTGATTCGAATACGATCCACGTTAGACCCAAAGGGGTTAAGTTATGATTCAAATATGATCAAGAAGCCCCCAAGTGGGTTTGGCAGTATGCCGATCAAATGGGTATCGACAGCTATGTTCTCTTTGGTTCGAATACGACCTATGTTTGAACAGGAAGCCCCCAAGTGATCATGGCTAGATTCAGATATGACCATAAGCCGGACCAAAGGGAAAGCCGGATTCAGATATGATACGCTCCCTGTTGTCTGTTTCCACCACCTGATAAAGAAGACACATAAACTTTTGAGGGTGAAAAGGACAGAGGTCCTGCTTTATTGCTTTATATAATATATACATCGTCAAAATATATACATCTTGAGAGCCGGTGGCTCAAGTATAGTAAGGCCGAAGATGGGCGATATTCCACGGCCGGCGGGTCTCCTCCTCCGACTTACGTGAGTCTTTGTGCTCTCGAACATCGATAAGGTAGTATGACCCGTTGTTCAGATTCTTGCTGACCACAAAGGGTCCTTCCCAAGGAGGGGATAGCTTGTGCATATCAGACTGATCCTGGATGAGCCGGAGCACTAAGTCACCTTCCTGAAAGGTTCTGCTTCTAACCCAGCAGCTGTGATAGCGGCACAGGTCTTGCTGGTAAATCATCGAGCGGGCTATTGCCAAGTCTCGCTCCTCATCCAACAAGTCAAGTGCATCCTGATGAGCTTTTTCGTTATCAGCCTCAACGTAAGCCGCCACGCGGGGTGAATCGTGTCGAATGTCACTTGGCAGGACTGCCTCTGCTCCATACACCATGAAGAAAGGTGTGTAACATGTAGATCTGTTAGGCGTAGTGTTGATGCTCCACAGTACAGAGGGTAACTCCTCCACCCAACAACCCGGAGTCCGCTGTAAGGGGACAAAGAGTCGGGGCTTGATACCCTTCAGGATCTCCTGATTAGCTCTTTCTGCTTGACCATTGGATTGAGGATGAGCAACAGCCGAAACATCAAGCCGGATATGTTCTCGTTGACAGAACTCTTCCATGGCACCCTTGGAGAGATTAGTGCCATTATCAGTTATGATGCTGTGTGGAAAACCAAAACGAAAAATCAACTTTTTCATGAACTGAACCGCCGTGGCTGCATCACACTTACTGACCGGCTCTGCCTCAACCCACTTTGTAAACTTATCCACTACCACCAGGAGGTGTGTCTTTTTATCCTTAGACCTCTTGAAAGGTCCAACCATGTCAAGCTCCCAGACTGCAAACGGCCAGGTAATTGGAATCATCCTCAACTCTTGAGCCAGCACATGAGCTCGTCGTGAGAATTTTTGACACCCGTCACATTTGCTGACTAGATCCTCCACATCAGCATGAGCCGTCAACCAATAGAAACCATGACGGAAAGCCTTGGATACAAGAGATTTTGAGCCAGCATGATGACCACAATCTCCTTCATGGATCTCACGGAGTATCTCCTGACCCTCTGCAGGCGACACACAACGTTGAAATGCCCTAGTGACACTACGGTGATGTAACTCGCCATGAACAATCGTCATAGACTTGGACCGCCTGATGATTTGTCTCACCAAGGTCTCATCCTCAGGCAACTCTCCCCAGGTCATATAGGCCAAATATGGCACTGTCCAATCCGGGATGAGGTGAAGAGCTGCCACCAGCTGTGCCTCCGGGTCTGGCACTGCTAGTTCTTCCTCTGTAGGTACCTTGACAGAAGGATTATGCAGAACGTCGAGAAAGGTGTTAGGTGGCACCGGCTTACGCTGAGATCCCAACCGGCTTAAAGCATCAGCCGCCTCATTCTTCCTTCGATCAATGTGCTCCACTTGATAACCTTTGAAGTGGCCAGCCACAGCATCTACTTCACGACGGTAAGCTGCCATAAGGGGATCCTTGGAATCCCACTTGCCTGACACCTGTTGAGCCATGAGATCTGAATCGCCCAAGCACCTTACCCGGCTCAAAGTCATCTCTTTGGCCATCCGGAGACCATGGAGTAAGGCCTCGTACTCAGCTGCATTGTTAGTACAAGGAAACATAAGCCGGAGCACATAACAAAATTTGTCACCTCGAGGGGAAGTTAAAACAACTCCAGCCCCCGAGCCTTCTAACTGCCTGGACCCGTCAAAGTGAATAGTCCAATATGTGTTATCTCGCTTCTCCTCAGGTGCCTGCAACTCTGTCGAATCATTGATAAACTCCACCAAGGCTTGAGACTTAATATTAGCACGTGGCATATACTTCAAACCATGAGGCCAAGCTCAATAGCCCACTTGGCGACTCGTCCTATGGCTTCCCTGTTCTGGATGATGTCTCCCAAGGGGGCAGAACTTACCACAGTTATAGGATGACTTTGGAAGTACTGCTTCAGCTTCCGGCTTGCCATAAATACTCCGTAAACAAGTTTTTGCCAATGCGGATATGTTTGTTTAGACTCAATGAGCACCTCACTGATGTAGTAAACCGGCCGTTGAACCGGATGCTCCTTGCCAGCCTCCTTACGCTCCACCATGATGGCAACACTAACGGCTCGTGAATTAGCAGCCACATATAACAGCAACGGCTCTTTATCAATGGGAGCCGCAAGAACCGGTGGCTCGGACAACTGTCTCTTTAAATCTTCACAAGCAGTATCAGTAACATCACTCCAGACAAAAGTGTCCGTTTTCTTCATCATCTGATACAGCGGTAGGGCCTTTTCACCTAACCGGCTTATGAACCGGCTTAAAGCAGCAACACGACCCGCCAGTCGCTGAACATCATTGATGCACGCTGGTTTAGCCAGAGAGGTAATTGCTTTGATCTTCTCCGGATTAGCTTCAATGCCTCTGTTTGAGACCAGGAAACCCAAGAGCTTGCCTGCAGGTACACCAAATACACACTTGGCCGGGTTAAGCATCATCTTATAAACTCGGAGATTATCAAAGGTCTCCTTCAAATCAGATATCAAGGTTTCCTTCTCACTGGACTTCACCACGATGTCATCCACATAAATGTGAACATTACACCCAATTTGATCGTGGAGATAGTTCTGTACACATCGCTGATAAGTCGCCTGAGCACTCTTGAGCCCAAATGGCATAGAAACATAACAGAAGGCTCCAAACGGAGTGATGAAAGCCGTCTTCTCCTGGTCCTTAACTGTCATTTTGATCTGATGATAACCAGAGTAAGCATCCAAAAAACTCAAACGCTCGCAACCTTCCGTAGCATCAATGATTTGATCAATACGCGGAGAGCAAAGGGATCAGCCAGACAAGCTTTATTTAAGTCCGTGTAATACACACACATCCGCCAGGTGCCGTTCTTCTTGAGCACGAGCACCGGGTTAGCCAACCACTCCGGGTGAAAAAGTTCAACAATAAACCCAGCCGCTAAGAGCCGGGCGACTTCCTCTCCAATAGCTTTTCGTCTCTCTTCGTTGAACCGTCGAAGAAACTGCCTGACCGGCTTATACTTTGGATCAATATTGAGAGTGTGCTCAGCGAGTTCTCTCGGTACACCCGGCATGTCAGAAGGTTTCCATGCGAAGATGTCCCGGTTCTCACGGATGAACTCGATGAGCGCGCTTTCCTATTTAGGATCCAAATTGGCACTAATACTGAACTGCTTAGATGAATCACCTGGATTGAAATCAACAAGCTTGGTTTCAGCAGCCGATTTAAACTTCATCGCCGGGTCATGCTCGGTGGTTGGCTTCTTTAAAGAGGTCATATCCTCCGAGTCAACATTCTCTTTATAAAACTTCAGCTCCTCTGCTGCACAAACAGACTCAGCATAAGCCCCGTCACCCTCCTCACATTCCAGGGCTACCTTTCGACTTCCATGCACGGTGATGGTGCCCTTGTGACCCGGCATCTTAAGCTGCAGATAAACATAACACGGGCGTGCCATGAATTTGGCATAAGCCGACCGTCCAAACAGAGCATGATATGGACTCCTGATTTTGACCACCTCAAAGGTTAATTTCTCAGCTCTAGAATCATACTCATCTCCAAAGGCCACTTCTAGTTCAATCTTGCCAACTGGGTAAGCCGACTTACCAGGAACCACTCAATGAAAAATAGTGTTGGACGTCTTCAAATTCTTATCAGTTAACCCCATGCGTCGAAAGGTCTCATAACAGAGGATATTGATGCTGCTACCCCGTCCATGAGTACCTTAGTGAATTTATGTCCACCAACCTGAGGTGCTACCACCAAGGCTAACTGACCCGGATTATCAACCCGGAGGGGGTGATCTTCCCTGCTCCATACAATGGGCTGTTCTAACCACCTCAAATAACGGGGAACCGCCGGCTTAACAGGATTCATGGCCCTCTTATGAACCTTCTGATCACGTTTGCACAAGCTAGTGGTGAACACGTGATACTGCCCACTATTCAGCTGCTTCGGATGGTTTTGATAACCCGACTGCTGTTGTTGTTGTTCCCCTTGACCAGACTGCTGTCGATTATAGCCGCCTTGATGTCCCTGAAAGCCGGAACTTGAACCGCCGCCCGGGCCATGAAAGCCGCCAGCTCCTGAGCCGCCACCCGACCCAAGATTGCCATCAAACGTGTTGGAATTCTTAAAAGCCTTCATGATCGCGCAGTCTTTCCATAAGTGGGTGGCGGGTTGTTCCCGTGTGTCGTGCCTCGGGCAAGGCTCATTGAGTAGCTGCTCAAGAGATGGTCCTGACCCGCCAGATCAAGGGGGCGGTTTGCCCTTACGTCTCTGATTGTTACCCCGTGCATTGGCATTAGCTACAAACTCCGGGTTACCCTCCGCCTTATGCTTATTGCCTCCTTGATTCATCGGGTTATGCTGCTGACCCTTTCCATTGCCGTTCTTCTTTCCCTTCCCTGTCTTTTCCTCATCAGACGCGGGATCCTTGGTACTATCAGAGTCGGCGTACTTGACTAAAGCTGCCATCAGCATACCCATATCGTTTCAATCACGCTTAAGGCACCCCAGTTTCTGTCTCAGCGGCTCAAAGCGACAGTTCTTCTCCAACATGAGGACTGCAGAGCCGGCATCCATCTTATCAGACGAATGTATTATCTCCTTGACCCGACGCACCGAATGATTTGTGGATTCACCCTCCTCCTGCTTACAATTTGTCAAGTCCACAATCGACATGGATTGCTTGCAAGTGTCTTTGAAGTTCTGGATGAATCGGGCCTTTAGCTCTGCCCTTGAATTAATGGAATTGGGCGGCAAGCCCTTTAACCAAGACCGGTCCGTTCCATCCAACATCATGGTGAAGTACTTAGCCATTGCTGTGTCGCTGACCTCCAACAGCTCCATGGCCATCTCATAACTTTCAATCCACGGTCCGGGCTATAAGTCGGCCGTGTAATTCGGCACCTTTCGAGGTCCCTTGTCCTTGGGTAGGCGTACATTACTCAGAGCCGGCACCAAACAAGGAACACCGCCGGTTCTAGTAGCCACTCCCATTTCAATGGAAGTCGTCGGATACTCTGGGAAATCTTGATGAGCTGTCTGTTGAGCCGCTAGCTGGGCCGCCCGCTCGTTCTCCTGACGTATTCGGTCTTGTACTGGGTTATAGCCACGGGGCTGGTTACAGCGCTGGGCGTTGCTTGACAAAGCTTCTGACTCCATGTGCCTGCTGTAACTTGGACTCCAGTTTTGATGAGGTGGTGCTAACCAAGGTGGAGGAGTCGAATGAATCATGTCCCGGCTATAAGAATAAGCCTCTTGCTGAGCCAGGGCCGTCTGGACAAGTTCTCTGATCCTCCGGGTCTCCACCGTTGTCGGATCATCACCGTCCACTGGGAGAGCCGCCAAACGCGCCGATGCTGCTATTAAGTTCTCCATGGGGTTGGAAAAGTGACCCGGTGGTATTGGTACATAACGGGGCGGAGCCATACTCCCATGAGGAGGTGCCATCTCCCGAGGCTGAGCCGGTCCTCCTGTTCCGGCTGTCATAAACTGATTTGCATCTAGCGGGTTACTTGGGCCAGCTCCGGGTGTAGCAAAAAGATTCCGAGGATCATAAACCGGAGGTAAACGGGACTGGGTTTTTTGATGCCTCCTCCTCATCACCTCGTTAGACGCGTTCAGGCTCATCGTGAGCTGGAGGTCCTCCGACTGTAGCCGTTGTGCCCGTGCATCCAAAGCCGCCCGCTCTGTGGCCAACCTGGTGTTCTCAGCTTCCAAGGCCTCCTTGGCCCGAGCTATCTCCTCACGCACCTGTGCCACCTCCGCGTCATGCTCATCTTGATTTGCCGGAATGACTGTGGCGGTCAACAGGGCCGTAAGCTTATCCATGAGATCCATCAGTATCTGAGCCGGCGGGCGCACTGGGCCTCCTGCCACGGCCGCTCCTGACCCGGACGTTATTGCTACAGCGGTTGTAGAGTTTTGGCCGGGTTGAGTCCCAGCCATGAAGACTCCTGCCCAGTGCCCACCTTGGCGGCTCATAGGGGTTCAGAATACTGGGGCCATCGGAACAGCCCCCAAGCACGCCGTCTTGCACTTGGTACAGTGAATCTGTTGAACCGGCGGACGAATCACTGTCAGAGAGGACGGCCGTCTCACCACCATGTTCAGATCCTTCAGAATGTTCCTCTCCATGGATACAGCCCACGAAGGCACGCTTCATGACGGGTTGAACTCGGGCCTTTCTCGCACGCTGAGCCATCTCGACGAGGTCGGTGCAGTTGTCTGGCTCAGGGCCCGGCTCACCAATCCGGCCGATGAAGACATGGATTCCGCCGAAGGGGACCCGGTACCCGTACTCAATTGAGCCGGCGTCGGGGCCCCAGCCTTCATCGTCAATGTAGATCTTGCCGCGACGACTCTTGGTCATCCGGCCCACTGCGTATCCCTTGAGCCCTTCAAAGTTTCCCTTCAAGAACTCAAATCCACCGTGCACTGGCCCCACGGTGGGCACCAACTGTCGTGGAATTGTCACGGCAGATGTCCTCTTGCAAGGATTTAGTTGTGGAGCCATCGCAACTAGGAAGCTTTTAGGGGTTATCGGGACAAAGGACACGAGAGATTTATACTAGTTCGGCCCCTTATGGTGAAGGTAAGGCCTACGTCTAGTTGGGTTGGTATTGCTTGATGTTTCGATGACTAGGGAGCGAGATACGCTATGCCCGGTTCTTGATCAGTTGTTTCTTGCCCTAAACCGCCAGCGAGTCGTCCCCTTATATACACGGGTTGATGCCCTGCGGCCTAGAGAGTCCCTGCCGGCTCATAGACAGTGTCCGTCTCGGTGACTAATTAATTCTACCTTATGTTACAAGTCATGTCATCATGGCGGTTTACCACTATGGGCCTTAAGCCACATGTGGGCCTTAGACCCTTTATTGAACCGCCATCTTCATGCTTGGTCTTGGGCTTCTTTCTGATGAGTCTTATTTGCGTAACCTGGCCCCTCCTGGGCGGCTTACACACATAGTTATATCCCCAACACATAAGCACGTATGACTATATCCGGAATACATGCCTACATTACATTGATGAACTGGAGCTAGTTCTGTGTCACCCTATGTTATAATTGTCGCATGAGGAATCGCATCCGACATAATTATCCATCACTGATCCATTGCCTACGTTCTTTTCACATATTGATCTTTGCTTAGTTACTTCTCTGTTGCCACTGTTGTGATTACTACAAAACTGCTACTATTACTTTTTCCACCATTACCGTTACTTCCATACTACTTTGCTACTAAATACTTTGCTGCAGATATTAAGTCTTTCAGGTGTGGTTGAATTGACAACTCAGCTCCTAATACTTGAGAATATTATTGGCTCCACTTGTGTCGAATCAATAAATTTGGGTTGAATACTCTACCCTCGAAAACAGTTGCGATCCCCCATACTTGTGGGTTATCAAATAGCGATACCCACCATGAGCCCAACACTCATTGGACCACATACATCAGTATGTATTGTTTCCAATAAGTCAGTAGCTTGTTCCATTGTTCTGGAGAACGGAATTTTAGTCATCTTGCCCATGAGGCATGGTTCGCAAGCACCAAGTGATTCATAATCAAGTGAATCCAAAAGCCCATCAGCATGGAGTTTCTTCATGCGCTTTACACCAATATGACCTAAACGGCAGTGGCACAAATAAGTTGCAGTATCATTATAAACTTTGCATCTTTTGGCTTCAATATTATGAACATATGTATCACCACGATCGAGTTTCAACAAAAATAGACCACTCAACAAGGGTGCATGACCATAAAAGATATTACTCATATAAATATAACAACCATTATTCTCTGATTTAAATGAATAACCGTCTCATATTAAACAAGATCCAGTTACAATGTTCATGCTCAACACTGGCACCAAATAACAATTATTCAGGTCTAAAACTAATACCGAAGGTAGTTGTAGAGGTAGCGTGTCGACGGCGATCACATCAACCTTGGAACCATTTCCAACGCGCATCATCACCTCGCCCATAGCTAATCTTCGTTTAATCCATAGCCCCTGTTTCGAGTTACAAATATGAGCAACAGAACCAGTATCAAATACCCAGGTGCTACTACGAGCATTAGTAAGGTATACATCAATAACATGTATATCAAATATACCTTTCACTTTGCCATCATTCTTATCCGCCAAATACTTGGGACAGTTCCGCTTTGAGTGACTTGTCCCTTTGCAGCAGAAGCACTCAGCTTGAAGCTTAGGTCCAGACATGGGCTTCTTCCCGGGAGTAGCAACTTGCTTGTTATTCTTCTTGAAGTTCCCCTTGTTCCCTTTGCCTTTTTTTCTTGAAAACAGTGGTCTTGTTAACCATGAATGCTTGATGCCCCTTCTTGATTTCTCCCTCCGCAGCCTTTAGCATTGCGAAGAGCTCGGGAATTCTTTTCGTCACCCTTGCATATTATAGTTCATCATAGAGCCTTTATAGCTTGGTGGCAGTGATTGAAGAACTCTGTCAATGACAGTATCATCAGGAAGATTAACTCCCAGCTAAGTCAAGTGGTTATGGTACCCAGACATTCTGAGTATGTGTTCACTGACAGAACTATTCTCCTCCATTTTGCAGCTATAGACCTTGTTGGAGACTTCATATCTCTCAACTCGGGCATTTGCTTGAAATATTAACTTCAACTCTTAGAACATCCCATGTGCTCCATGACGTTCGAAACGTCTTTGAAGTCCTGAATGTAAGCTGTAAAGCATGGCATACTGAACTATCGAGTAGTCATCAGCTTTGTTCTGCCAGACGTTCATAAGTCCGCAGTTGCTCCTGCAGCAGGCCTTGCACCTAGCGGTGCTTCCAGGACGTAATTCTTCTGTGCAGCAATGAGGATAGTCCTCAAGTTAAGGACCCAGTCCGTGTAATAGCTACCATCATCTTTCAACTTAGCTTTCTCTAAGAACGCATTAAAATTCAAGGGAACGGTAACACGGGCCGTTGATCTACAACAACATAGACATGCAAAAACTATCAGGACTAAGTTCATGATAAATTAAAGTTCAATTAATCATATTACTTAAGAACTCCCACTTAGATAGACATCCCTCTAGTCATATAAATGATCACATGATCAAAATCAACTAAACTATGTCCGATCATCACGTGAGATGGAGTAGTTTTCAATGGTGAACATCACTATGTTGATCATATCTACTATATGATTCACGTTCGACCTTTTCGCTCTGTGTTCCGAGGCCATATCTGCATATGCTAGGCTCGTCAAGTTTAACCCGAGTATTCTGCACGTGCAAAACTGGCTTGCACCCGTTGTATGTGAATGTAGATCTTATCACACCCGATCATCACGTGGTGTCTCAGCACGACGAACTGTAGCAACGGTGCATACTCAGGGAGAACAATTATACCTTAAAATTTAGTAAGGGATCATCTTATAATGCTACCGCCGTACTAAGCAAAATAAGATGCATAAAAGATAAACATCACATGCAATCAAAATATGTGACATGATATGGCCATCATCATCTTGTGCTCATGATCTCCATCACCGAAGCATCGTCATGATCTACATCGTCATCGGCTTGACACCTTGATCTGCATCGTAGCATCGTTGTCGTCTCGCCAACTATTGCTAATACGACTATCGCTACCGCTTAGTGATAAAGTAAATAAATTACATGGCGATTGCATTTTATACAATAAAGCAACAACCATATGGCTCCTACCAGTTGCCGATAACTCTGTTACAAAACATAATCATCTCATACAACAATTTATATCACATCATGAATTGACCATATCACAACACAACAAGCCCTGCAAAAACAAGTTAGATGTCCTCTACTTTGTTGTTGCAAGTTTTACATGGCTGCTACGGGCTTCTATCAAGAACTGTTCTTACCTACGCATCAAAACCAAAACATTTTTTCGTCAAGTGTGCTATTTTAACCTTCAACAAGGACCGGTCATAGTCAAACTCGATTCAACTAAAGTTGGAGAAACAGACACCCGCCAGCTGCCTGTGCACAAAGCATGTCAGTAGAACCAGTCTCATGAACGCGGTCATGTAATGTCGGTCCAGGCCGCTTCATCCAACAATACCGTTGAATCAAAGTAATACGTTGCTGGTAAGCAGTATGACTATTATCGCCCACAACTCATTGTGTTCTAATCGTGCATATATCATCTACGCATAGACTTGGCTCTGATATCGTTGTTGGCAAACGTAGTAATTCAAAAACTTTCCTATGATCACGCAAGATCTATCTAGGAGATGCATTGCAATGAGATGGGAGAGTGTGTCCACATACCCTCGTAGACCGAAAGCGGAAGCGTTTAGTAACGCGGTTGATGTAGTTGAACGTCTTCACGATCCAACCGATCCAAGTACCGAACATACGGCACCTCCGTGTTCAGCACACGTTCAGCATGATGATGTCCCTCATGCTCTTGTTCTAGTTGAGGACGAGGGAGAGTTCCGCCAGCATGACGGTGTGGCGACGGTGTTGATGAAGTTACTCGCGTAGGGCTTCACCTAAGCACTACGACGATATGACCGAGGTGTTAAACTGTGGAGGGGGGAACCGCACACGGCTAAGAGATTGTCTATTGTGCTTTGGGGTGCCCCTGCCCCGGTATATAAAGGAGGGAGGGAGGAGGCCGGCGGCCAGGAGGGGCGCGCGCCATAGGGGGAGTCCAACTAGGATTCCCAATCCTAGTTGGAGTCCCCTTCCTTTTTTCCAATAGGGGGAGAGAGGGAAGGAGGAGGAGAGGGAGAAGGAAAGAGGGGGGCGCCGCCCCCTCCCTAGTCCAATTCGGACTTGCCATGGGGGGGCGTGCGACCACCCTGTGGCCCTTCTCTCCTTTCCACTAAGGCCCATGAAGGCCCACTACTTCCCTCGGGGGGTTCTGGTAACCTCCCGGTACTCCGAAAAATGTCCGAACCGATCCAAAACCTTTCCGGTGTTCGAACATAACCTTCCAATATATCAATCTTTATGTCTCGACCATTTCGAGACTCCTCGTCATGTCTGTGATCTCATCCGGGACTCCAAACAAACTTTAGTCATCAAAACACAAAACTCATAATACAAATCGTCATCGAACATTAAGCGCGTGGACCCTACGGGTTCGAGACCTATGTAGACATGATCGAGACACATCTTCGATCAATAACCAATAGCGGAACCTGGATGCTCATATTGGCTCCTACATATTCTATGAAGATCTTTATCGGTCAAACCGCACAACAACATGCGTTGTTCCTTTTGTCATCGGTATGTTACTTGCCCGAGATTCGATCGTCGGTATCATCATACCTATTTCAATCTCGTTACCGGCAAGTATCTTTACTCATTATATAACGCCTCATCCCGCAAATAACTCATTAGTCACGTTGCTTGCAAGGCTTATAGTGATGAGCATTACCGAGAGGGCCCAGAGATACCTCTCCGATACATGGAGTGACAAATCCTAATCTTGATCTATGCCAACCCAGCAAACACCTTCAGAGACACATGTAGAGCATCTTTATAATCACCCAGCTACGTTGTGATGTTTGATAGCACACAAGGTGTTCCTCCGATATTCGGGAGTTGCATAATATCATAGTCAGAGGAACATGTATAAGTCATGAAGAAAGTAGTAGCAATAAAACTATAACGATCATAATGCTAAGCTAACGGATGGGTATTTTCCATCACATCATTCTCTAATGATGTGATCCCCTTCATCAAATGACAACACATGTCTATGGTTAGGAAACATAACCATCTTTGATTAACGAGCTAGTCAAGTAGAGGCATACTAGGGACACTATGTTTTGTCTATGTATTCACACATGTACTAAGTTTCCGGTTAATACAATTCTAGCATGAATAATAAAAATTTATCATGATATAAGGAAATATAAATAACAACTTTATTATTGCCTCTAAGGCATATTTCCTTCAGAATATGTAGGAACCAATAAGGGCATCCAGGTCCCACTATTGGTTATTGACTGGAGAGGTGTCTTGGCCATGACTACATGATTCCCGAACCCACCGGGTCACATGCTTAACATTTGACGACGCTATATATCGATTGTCCTATATATCGATCTTTACCTTTTGACTATTTTGAGACTCCTCGTCATGTCCGTGATCTCATCCGGGACTCCGACAACATTCGGTCACCAAATCGCATAACTCATATAATATAATATCGTCATTGAACGTTAAGCGTGCGGACTCTACGGGTTCGAGAACTATGTAGACATGACCGAGACACCTCTCCGGTAAATAACCAATAGCAGAACCTGGATGCTCATATTGGCTCCCACATATTCTACGAAGATCTTTATCAGTCGAACTGTTATGACAAGATACGTTATTCCCTTTGTCATCGGTATGTTACTTGCCCGAGATTCGATCGTTGGTATCTTCATACCTAGTTCAATCTTGTTACCGGCAAGTCTCTTTTAATCGTTTTGTAATACATCATCCTGCAACTAACTCATTAGTCACTTTGCTTGCAAGGCTTCTTATGATGTGCATTACCGAGAGGGCCCAGAGATACCTTTCCGATACTCGGAGTGACAAATCCTAATCTCAATCTATGCCAACCCAACAAACACCTTCGGAGATACCTGTAGAGCATCTTTATAATCACCCAGTTACGTTGTGACGTTTGATAGAACACAAGACATTCCTCCGTTATCCGGGAGTTGCATAATCTCATAGTCGAAGGAATATGTATTCGTCATGAAGAGAGCAATAGCAATAAAACTGAACGATCATAATGCTAAGCTAACGAATGGGTCTTGTCCATCACATCATTCTCCTAATGATGTGATTCCGTTCATCAAATGACAACACATGTCCATGGTTAGGAAACTGAACCATCTTTGATTAACGAGCTAGTCTAGTAGAGGCTTACTAGGGACATGGTGTTTTGTCTATGTATCCACACATGTATCAAGTTTCCGGTTAATACAATTCTATCATGAATAATAAACATTTATCATGAAATAAGGAAATACAAAATAACAACTTTATTAATGCCTCTAGGGCATATTTCCTTCAAGTTTTGGCCTGTGTTGGCCCATGAATTTTTTGGCTCAACGCTAGCCCAATCTAGTTTTTAGCCTATTAAAAGCCCATGGTATTCTCTGGCCCAGCTAACCAGAACTTTACTCGGCCTGTTAAAGGCGGAAAACTACTATACGTGTAGACCTGCTAATGGCCAAAGATGATTATAGTCCCACGGTTCGGCCCATATATAGCGAGTTGGCTGGCCTGAAGACCGACAACATTGAGATCCGTTGAAGCATCTGGCCTAAATTACAACATACCGACTAAGAATAAACCTAGACTATACAATAAAGAAATTACGACATATTACATCAACTGGGCATCAAAGTTCGCCACCAGTGATAATAAAGCGCAACGAGACTGCGGATTACATACACTGGGCATCAAAGGTCGCCACTAGTGCATATAAACGCGCCGACAAAAGAATATACAAAACTAGGAGCACTTCAGATGGCATTAGGCCTACCCTGGAGGTGCATCGCAAGCAGAAGAACAAGTTGATGAGACCTTAGTTGTGTCAATGATAGATGCTCTAACCCTAGCTGCGTAGCAAGAAAGCTGCAAGGCTGTCCTCTGAGGTCTTCTTTGCATCATTGACATCAAGTCAGAGCTGAGCTAAAGCAAGCCTTTTCTCTTTAAGTTGAGACTGAAGACGTCGAACTGATTGAGGCAGCAACTGCACAAAGGTTGTCTCGTAGCTGCTGGTGAGTAACTTCAACTCACTGTCTTCATTAGGACATGACCTTGGGGTCATCTCGCTCTCTTCAAGGTGGTTTGGCTCACTATCTTCCCTAAAGTTCTGCCTCGCATAAGATATATGAATCTGAAAGAGAAACAAGGAGACATGTAACAGGTTTCACAAATATATAAGCAACGATAGTTAGGGTGCTGACAATTCCGTCCCATTTTATATTGGTAAATAAGGAAATAAATGGATATGTTCTGCATAGGGAACATGTTTTCACAACTACAATTTAAAACTGGCAGTCGTTGCAAACATCCAATTAGATGTAAACACCAAAGTAAACATTAGTGGACGAAATGATGCATATCCAAATCTATACTAGAACAAAGTTTGAAGGCTTGAGAAGGATGAACTTACATTACATGTTAACATGGGCTGGACAATGCCCTTCTCCATGTCGATGGAAGGATAATTCAAGAAATTCCCCAAAGAAACTTCTTTATAAGCGTTGCCTTTATTCTACATTTTGTAAAGAGTAAATATAGATCAAATAATATTGGAAGAAATAGAGGATAATGAGGCTCGGGTGCAGAGTGATGATACACAATCAAATAGCTATTAATTAAGTACAACATTACAATGCAAAAGGTACTGACAAGAGGAATGCAGACATCAACGTGTGCAGTGGCATTTACTTTATTCAACATTTTGGTAAGAGTAAATGTAGATCTTGTAATTTGGAGAAAGCAGAGGGCAGGGCAGATCAGATGCAGAGTGATGCTAGATAATCAACTATCTCATAGTGCAAGTACAGTAATACTACCACCGTCCGTTATTACTTGTCGCTCAAATGGATGTATCTAGCACTATTAAGTTCTAAATACATGCAATTGAGCAACAATTATTTTGATACGGAGGCATTACATGACAACAGGTACTTACATGAGCAATCCAGCACTTCATAACCATTTTATTAGTTCTACATTTATGTAAGAGTAAATATAGATCTTATAAATTTGAGCAAAGGGAGGATAAGGAAGCGAACATTTACAGTGATGCTACATAATCAAACAGCAATGAGTGTAAGTATGCTGACAAAGGGCAAGAGGTACTGACAAGAGCAATGCAGTGCCCAGTATTGTTGTGAGACCCTATGATCCTTTGAGAAAGGAGATTCATCTGAAATTAGTTTTCATACAAGAGAGAAGGTAAGGCACATGCAGAAATGTAGGAGTTCAGATTTTGAATTGATATCATAGACAATGCCTGACGCTGGGCTCTCTACAGTTCTAATAGGGCTTTGGCCAGTGGAGTAGGGGTAAAGTGTGGTACAGTTGGGCCTGTGTTTTTTGTGGCTGCTGATCTATCTGATTTAATAGGTATCACTGCCTTTTTCAAATACTTAGTTTGTACTCCTTGAGGATTTGCACTCACCATCTTCCTTTTGGACCTCTATTACGAAGAAACAACATTTGGCTGGAAAAACATAGTATGATGACACATGGAATAGGTACAGAAAATGGATAGGTATGGCATATACTCATATATGATGCTTAAACTAAGCAGATGGTGGTGTAACAAAGTAGGAGTAATACAAGAGGTCATATGCAAGATATGTGCGACCAATACAACCTTGCCAAGTTAGAGCAAGCACCTTGATGGGTGAATAAGATAGGCCATCCTCCACCATGCGAAGTTTGTTAGACAGTGGATTGTTCCGCAATATTCCTATCGTGCGCCCATTCTCATATACATTTTGATCATGTTCAATACCTGACATGCATGAAAACATAAAAATAAGTGGGATTATCTTTGTAATGCAGAAGTGATTCTAATCCAATACTGCCTTCGTGTAAACCCCTATGTGTTATCTCTGCAATTCTTCTGAGAGATGCCCTGCGTGCTGTAATTTGGTGTGTGCATCAATATAATGTGCCCCACTACTCAAAATATGAGAGCTCTAGAAGTAATGATACTTCGTAGATGACAACTTCAACATATAGTAAAGAAGAAGAACTCGACCTGACCTGACAAATTCAAAATATATTAAGGAAGAACAACTCGACCTGACCTGTCGACCGCAATGTCTCTGCTACTCTTCCCAACAAGGAACATACTGTACTTATTAAAGAAGAAGAGAAGATGATCATGTTAAAGAAGAGCAGAAGAGGAAGAAGATTGAAGATATTACAAGTCTTTATATACAATGTTCGTTGCCCACCCATGATGAACCAGAGCGCACAAAGAGATACTATTCCTTTCGGTCTCTCCATATGTGGCTCGCATGCATTTCGAAACTAAAGTAGGAACATTTAGCTAACCAATTAAGCATGTCTCAGTTTTACTAATATCTGCATCATATCAGATTCGAATTTGTACAACTAAGCTTGTTTAGCTTGATGGGTGGAGCAGTGCTATTACGACACGAATCACATAGGCTGGTCGTGGTCATCATGAAATGGGGAAACCGTAAGCATGATGAGCATAGTGTTGACCGTGGCAGCAACATGGCATATCTGAAGCTGCAAACCGTGCAAAGGGTACTTAGTAACCGATATTTGCTTTGAAATAACAACTAAGATTTGGTATGGACAAGAAAGTACAGTCAACAAGTGATAAAGAAATGCAATTCCTGATGTCTCTCTATATGTCGCAACATGCATTTGGAAACTCAAGTGGGACCTTTAGCTAACCAACTAAATGTGTCTGTTAACTAATATCACTATCATATCACAATCATATTTGAACAAGTTTTGGAATTATGAGTGTTGTGTTGTTTAGCTTGAAGGGTGGAGTACTGCTAGTATGACAAAAAGCACCTACGCAGATCATAATAGTGTAGATAAAACGGGAAAACCCTAAGCATCACAAGTAAAATTAGGGAAGTGGAACTAGCTGGACCATCTGGGCTTGTATTGCCGGTATGGCTAGAAAGGGTTCGGAAAAGCTTAGGCCCCAAAAGGGGCAGCTCTATTCAATTGAAGGCATAATACTATTACTATTAGTCTAGAATCTCAAAGATGACATAGCTCCCAGCATTTCCCGGATATTATGGCATACCATCTAGAATAGTTGAAAGCATCCATCTGAAGCGACCCAACAGACCCGTCGACTGCAAATGTCCCTTCTTCACTTCCCGGCAAGGAGCATACTGTACTACTCCCTTTGTTCCTAAATATAAGTCTCTTAGAGATTCGAATGCGAACTACATATGGAGCAAAATGAGTGAATGTACACTTTAAAACATGTCTATATACATCCGTATGTAGTTCTTATTGGAATATCTAAAAAGACTTATGTTTTATCAAAAAAGGCTTTTACCCTACTTTATAAATAAACAAAGGATGAACAACACCTGGTACAAATGCACACCACCACAACACACGCACGCACCCAAGGCAGTTTAGGAACGGAAGAAGTAATATACTTATTAAGAAGAACATAAGAGGAACATGATAACAAAGAGCAAGCAGATTTTAGATATTACAATGTGTGTTGCCCACCCATGATGAACCAGAGCGCACAGAGAAATACTATTCCTTCTGGTCTCTCCATATGTGTCTCACACGCATTTCAAAACTAAAGTAGGAACATTTAGCTGACCAATTAAACCTATCTCAGTTTTACTAATATCGGCATTGAGGGAGTCCTGGACTAGGGGGTGTCCGGACAGTCGGACTATCATCGTCAGCCGGACTCCAAGACTATGAAGATACAAGATTGAAGACTTCGTCCCGTGTCCGGATGGGACTTTCCTTGGCGTGGAAGGCAAGCTTGGCGATACGGATATGTAGATCTCCTACCATTGTAACCGACTCTGTGTAACCCTAGCCCTCTCCGGTGTCTATATAAACCGGAGGGTTTTAGTCCGTAGGACACATAACCATTACAACAATCATACCATAGGCTAGCTTCTAGGGTTTAGCCTCCCTGATCTCATGGTAGATCCACTGTTGTACTACCCATATCATCAATATCAATCAAGCAGGAGTAGGGTTTTACCTCCATCGAGAGGGCCCGAACCTGGGTAAAAACATTGTGTCCCTTGTCTCCTGTTACCATCCGCCGAGACGCACAGTTCGGGACCCCCTACCCGAGATCCGCCGGTTTTGACACCGACGTTGGTGCTTTCATTGAGAGTTCCTCTGTGTCGTCACCGATAGGCTTGATGGCTTCTTCAGTCAACAACAACACCGTCCAGGGTGAGACTTTTCTCCCCGGACAGATCTTCGTGTTCGGCGGCTTTGCACGGCGGGCCAATTCACTTGTCCATCTGGAGCAGATCGAAAGCTACGCCCCTGTCCACCAGGTCAGATTTGGAAACCTAAACTTCATGGCCGACATCCGCGGAGACTCGATCTTCAACGGGTTCGAGCCACAGCCGAGCGCGCCGCGCTATCACGATGGGCATGATTTAGCTCTGCCGCCGGACAGTGCCCTGGAGGCCGCACACGAGTCCGCTCTGACCCATAGTTCGGAGCAGACCACGCAGATCGAGGACAGGTGGCTGGACACCGCCTCGGGAGCAGCAACTTCTACGGCGATGGAGCCGAATACTAACCTTGTCCCTTATAAATCTCGTGACTCCGAGGTGCCGGACTCCTTGCCAGACTCCGAACCTCCTGCGCCCCTCCCAATCGAATCCGATTGGGCGCCGATCATGGAGTTCACCGCCGCGGACATCTTTCAGCACTCACCCTTTGGCGACATCCTAAATTCGCTAAAGCATCTCTCGTTATCAGGAGAACCCTGGCCGGACTGCGGTCAGGATGGTTGGGATGCGGACGACGAAGAAATTCAATGCCCACCCACCACCCACTTTGTAGCCACCGTCAACGATCTAACCGACATGCTAAACTACAACTCCGAAGACATCGACGGTATGGACGATGATGCCGGAGACTACCAAGAACCAGCGCTTACCGAGCACTGGAAGGCCACCGCAACCCATGATGTATATATGGTGGACACCCCAAAAGGAAGTGATAACGAGGAACAACGGGACGCGGCAAAGGATAATTCCGCCGACAAACAACCAAAACGGCGACGCAGACGCCGCCCTAAGTCTCGCCTCGACAAAAACAGCACTCCTAATGACCCAGCAATAGAGCAGGGCAAACCAGTGGACGACGAACATGCAACCAAGCAACCATCCGAACAGGAAGAATCGGACAATCAATCCATGCCCGGCGAAAACAACAGTCTAGACAACCTCATGCCGGACACACCGCCGGAGCATAAGAACCTTCACAAAAGACTCGTCGCCACTGCAAGAATTCTGAAGAAGGAAAAACGGAAACTCAAAACAGCGGAAGACATACTCAGAATCAGGTGGAGCAAAGTACTAAAGACCGCGGACAAATATGGCAATAGCCAACAAACAAAGAGCTACCCGAAGCGCAAACTTCTGCCAGAATTCAACGAGGAGGCCATAGAGCCCCCACAGTCAAAAAGCAAAGAGGCCGCCTGGCTGGATAGACGACTAGATGACAGGCCAAAAGCAACAAGCGGCACAGCACACAAGACGGCACATAATCTTCATAACTCAGATGGCCCGGTCAGGTCCATTTATGGGCCAAAAAAGAAGGCCCCAGGAAGTAACACAACACGCCGCATGTTCGAAGATAACGGCACGCCTAAATACAGGGGCGCCGCACACCCACTATGTTTCATCGATGAGGTGCTGGATCATGAATTCCCAGCGGGATTCAAGCCCGTAAACATAGAGGCATACGACGGAACAACAGACCCCGGAGTCTGGATTGAGGATTACATACTGCACATACACATGGCTAGAGGAGACGATCTCCACGCCATAAAATATCTACCCCTCAAGCTCAAAGGGCCAACTCGGCATTGGCTCAAAAGCCTCCCAGAAAATACTATTGGAAGTTGGGAAGAGCTCGAGGACGCGTTTAGAGCAAACTTTCAAGGGACTTATGTCCGCCCTCCGGATGCAGACGATTTAAGTCACATAACTCAACAGCCCGGAGAGTCAGCGCGCAAATTCTGGAACAGGTTTCTTACCAAAAAGAACCAAATAGTCGACTGTCCGGACGCCGAAGCCTTAGCAGCTTTTAAACACAATGTCCGAGACGAATGGCTCGCCAGACACCTCGGCCAAGAGAAGCCGAGAACAATGGCCGCGCTAACAAGCCTCATGTCCCGCTTTTGCGCAGGAGAAGACAGCTGGCTAGCAAGATGCAGCACCGGCGAACCGAGTACATCCGAGATCAGAGATGGAAACGGAAAATCACGGCGCAGAAAGGACCAGCGCCGAAACAAAGAAAAAAGCCCAAAGAACACGGCGGTCAACGCCGGATTCAAAAGCTCACAGCCGAACAGCAAAACACTGCCTCTTAAGGACAATAGTGACGAGCTATCCAACTTAAACAAAATTTTGGATCGGATATGTCAAATCCACAGCACCACACCCACCGAGATTGTTGGGTCTTCAAACAGTCAGGCCGACTCAACGCCGAACAAAAGGGGCTCGATGCGCCAAGTGAGGATGATGACGAACCCCACCAGCAGAGCGCCGGAAAACAAAATACTTTCCCACAAGAAGTCAAAACAGTAAACTCACTTCATGTGATAATACGGAAAAACAATGCGGCACCCGCCAAAGTAGGTGTCGCACGGTCCACCCCAGCGGAACCTCGAGATTGGATGTCAAAACCAATCATTTTCGACCACCTGGATTATTCCAGAAGTATTCAAAACGCAGGATGGACTGCTCTGATATTGGATCCTATAATCGACGGACTACAATTTACACAAGTCCTGATGGATGGCGGCAGCGATCTAAACCTGCTATATCCGGACACAATCCGCAAGTTGGGGATAGACCTTACTAAAATTCAACATACCCGCACTTCCTTCAAAGGAGTGACGCCAGGCCCTTACGCCAAGTGCACGGGCTCCTTACTACTAGAAGTTGTGTTCGGGTCACCCGACAACTTCCGACGCGAAAATCTAATCTTTCATATCGCCTCATTCAAAAGTAGCCATCAAGCTCTATTGGGACGTGAAGCTTTTGTCCGCTTTAACGCAGTACCACACTACGCGTCTCTTACACTTAAAATGCCGGGTCCACGCGGCATCATCTCATTAAAAGGTCGTTCAAGACCCCGGGCACGGCTAGACGAGTCCGGCATAAATAAGCTAGGGGCTCCCTAGCCTCACACCCCTTTACAAGGGGCTATGCGTATAAGCAATAATGAGCTAATATAAGCTCAGCCTTATTCATTCATTCATAACTCGATTTTGTATACATTTTTTGCACGATTTCCTTTCAAGCTAAGTTCCTCTCTTTTTTCAGATGAACAACGTGTACACCCGTCCAGGATACGGCACAACTGAGACACAGGCGCAGACGTGCAGCAGGGACCCGTCGCAAGGATTCTTTTCAGATTAAGTCCCTGCCTAAACCTTTCTTACTGTCTTTTGTTGATCACATCCCATGGTTTTTCACCATAACCAACGAGGAGGCTGGTGTTTTGGCATCGGCCGCGCCAGAAATTCTCGCCTGTACCTGGACACCAGGGGCTTAGGGCATTGTTCTGCCCGTTATTATAAAGAACGAACGCCTTAGGGAGTGTTCGGCGTCTCGAGTTAGGCCTGATATGGATCAGCTCTAAATCATGTCTTTGGTCAAATGTTGGGTTTGCCCGGCTCCTGTGTTTTGCTGCCTTACGTTCTGTATCATCGGCTAATGCGGCACCAGGAGAACTAATGCGATTGTGCCCCGGCTCGGCTGGGCGAGCACCTCAGTAGAGAAAGCCGAAAACTGACTGTCATGATATAACGAGAGACTGGTCAACCACTCGATCGACTATCGAAATGTTTAGAATTCCGCCGCTTTGACGAAGGACCGCTTCCCAGTCAGGCACATACGCGCCCCGAATTCGGAGAGCGCGGTGCCCCTAGGGGCTATGTCGTAGCCCCACCTTCGAACTCCTATGGCTAAGTGAAAGTGATAAAGCATTATAGTCCGGTTGCCTCGTTTGCTACGCTACCACCTCCTTTACAAGGACCAAGACGTTGTATTAAGTGTGAAAATGCGCTATTTTGCAAACACCCCCGCACTATGTGCATGGGGGCTGAAGCTGAAGACTGCCATCTTTCAGGTTATACACAAGTATACATTAAACGGCCGCACAGGAGATATTTCAATACTTGCACGCACAAGTACAAAAAGCGTTTATATTATAAACATCGTTTTACAAATCATAAAGTTCATTTGAACACGACATTTTTTGAGCACTACGACTCTATTACACGAGCACCACGCAGAACTTCTCCAAAATAGTGCTCGACGGGTAACCGGCTCTCGTACGAACCCTGGGTCACAACAGCGGTGGCATCCATCTCCGTCCAGTATGTCTTCACACGGGCGAGGGCCATCCGTGCACCCTCTATGCAGGTCGACCGCTTCATCGCCTTGATATGCGGCACCGCCCTAAGAAATTGCTGCAATAAGCCAAAATAACTCTTCGGCTTGGGCCTATCCGGCCAGACATGAGTCACGATATCCGTCATGGCAAGTCCGGACAATCTGTTCAGCTCAGCCCACTCGGCCAACCGATCGGTCAGCGGAAATGAATGCTCCGGACTATGGAATTGAGACCAAAACAGCTCTTCCGTCTTGTGATCCTTCTGACTTCGGAAGTGCACAACGGCATCCGCCGCACTCGCCGCTAAGTCCATATAAGGATCCTCCGAACCACACAGCTGGCCAAGCTGAGCATACTTTGGATCCGTAAACCTTTGGCGCAGCAGAAAGGGCTTGCCAGCCACAATGTCTCTGGCCTGGCGCAGCTCCTCCTTTATAGCCCGCATTGCAGAATGGGCATCCTTGGCCTCGGCGGTAGCCTTCCCTAGGTCTTCTCGCTCCACTAGGCGCTCCTTTTCAAGAACCTCATTGCGGTCGGTAGCATCTTTTAAATTCACGGCCATTTCGGCCATCTCCTCCCTGCTTCGGCAGTGTGCAGCCCTTTCGGCTTCTAGCTCTTAGGCCGCCCTCGGGGCAGCCGCATCACTCCTTCTGGCTTGCTCCTTGGCTTGAGCAAGTTCTGCCCGAAGGCTCTCCACAGCAGCGGCACCATCTGCATTTAGCACACATGTTGTAAGGAGTGGGCTTCGGCTCTCTTACTAGGTAACCACGGAGAAAAAACCTACCTTGCGACTCGTCAAGTCGTTTATTGACCAGCGCGATGTCCGCATCCGCAACGTCGAGCTGCCGCTTTAGTTCGGCAACTCCATCAGTCCGGCTAGCCACCGAACTATCCGCCACCTGCTTAGGAAAGGCGAAAATCAATACCTGGGATTTTGATCCTCGGCACGCTGTCGTTCTCGACACCCTACCGAGTCTCAGGGGCTACTATCTATACAGGGCGCACTTTATGTGTAAAACTGTCAAAGGGTATGTCATTTTTACGTACCTCAAACCCCGCCAGAAACTCCTGACGGCATCGCGCAATCCGCCTTCGGCGGATGAAATTCTTTCAATCACCGTTGAGGGAGTCCTGGACTAGGGGGTGTCCGGACAGCCAGACTATCATCGTCCGCCGGACTCCAAGACTACGAAGATACAAGATTGAAGACTCCGTCCCGTGTCCGGATGGGACTTTCCTTGGCGTGGAAGGCAAGCTTGGCGATACGGATATGTAGATCTCCTACCATTGTAACCGACTCTGTGTAACCCTAGCCTCCTCCGGTGTATATATAAACCGGAGGGCATTAGTCCGTAGGACACAACATACATTACAACAATCATACCATAGGCTAGCTTTAGGGTTTAGCCTCCTTGATCTCGTGGTAGATCCACTCTTGTACTACCCATATCATCAATATTAATCAAGCAGGACGTAGGGTTTTTCCTCCATCGAGAGGGCCCGAACCTGGGTAAAACATCGTGTCCCTCGTCTCCTGTTACCATCCGCCTAGACGCACAGTTCGGGACCCCCTACCCGAGATCCGCCGGTTTTGACACCGACATTGGTGCTTTCATTGAGAGTTCCTCTGTGTCGTCACCGATAGGCTTGATGGCATCTGCAACTAACGACGCTGTCCAGGGTGAGATTTTTCTCCCCGGACAGATCTTCATATTCGGCGGCCTCACACTGCGGGCTAATTCGCTTGGCCATCTGGAGCAGATCGAGAGCTACGCCCCTGGCCGTCAGGTCAGATTCGGAAGCCTAAACTTCACGGCCGATGTCCACGGAGACTTGATCTTCGACGGACCCGAGCCACAGCCAAGCGCGCCGCACTGTTGCGATGGGCATGATCTAGCTCTGCCGCCGAATAGTGCCTTGGTGGCCGCACACGAATCCGCTCCGGCCATTGGTCCGGAGCAGACTGCCCAGATAGGGGATCGGTGCATGGACGCCGCCTCGGGGGCTTCAACTGCTACGGCAATGGAGCCGAACACTAATCTTGTCCCTCGCAAGACCCGTGATTCCGAGGTGCCGGACTCCGAACCTCCCACGCCCCTACCAATCAAATCGGATTGGGCGCCGGTTATGGAATTCACCGCCGCAGACATCTTCCAATACTCGCCTTTTGGCGATATCCTGAATTCACTAAAGCATCTCTCGTTATCAGGAGAGCCCTGGCCGGACTATGGCCAGGATGGTTGGGATGCGGACGACAAAGAAATTCAGAGCCCACCCACCACCCGCTTTGTAGCCACTGTCGACGATCTAACCGACATGCTAGACTATGACTCCGAAGACATCGACGCTATGGACGATGATGCCGGAGACGAACAGGAACCAGCGCCTATAGGGCACTGGAAGAACACCTCGTCGTATGACATATACATGGTGGATACCCCAAAAGATGGGGGCGGCGAAGAAACAGCGGAGGTAGATCCTTTAAAGAAACAGCCCAAGCGCCGGCGTCAGCGGCGCCGCTCTAAATCCCGCCACAGCAAGAATGGAGATTCCGGCACAGGAGATAATAATACCCCAGAAAGTGCCGAAGACATCCCCCTCCAGCAAGACTCAGAGCAGGAGGATGCAGAAGCAAGCCCTCAGGAGAGGGCGGCGGAGGAAGAGGTTGAGGATTACAACTATATGCCTCCCTCCGAAGACGAGGCAAGCCTCAACGATGACGAATTCGTCGTGCCCGAGGATCCCGTCTAACAAGAGCGTTTTAAACGCAGGCTTATCGCCACGGCAAACAGCCTAAAGAAAAAGCAGCAGCAGCTTCAAGCTGACCAGGACCTGCTGGCCGATCGATGGACCGAGGTCCTCGCGACCGAAGAGTATAAACTCGAACGCCCCTCCAAAAGCTATCCAAGACGCAAGCTGCTCCCCTAATTAGAGGAGGAAGCATACATACCTCCATCACCAGCGCACGATATGGCTGACCGACCACCCCGCGGTCGTGACAGAGAGGCATCCAGGCCCCCAGCCAAGACCGTACCCCGGCATCGCTCCAAAAGTACGAAGCCAAGAGGGAACGCGCCGGACTTGCGAGATATATTGGAGGACAAAGCAAGGCAATCCAGATCCATCTACGGATCACGTGGGCGCCCCACGACCCATGACGAATACCGTCGTACCGGATATAATAACCCCGGCCGGGCCGAACACGGCAAACAGCGCGCTCTCGAGCTGCGTCGTGATATTGCTCAATACAGAGGCGCCGCACACCCACTATGCTTCACTGACGAAGTAATGGATCATCAAATCCCTGAAGGGTTTAAACCCGTAAACATTGAATCCTACGACGGCACAACAGACCCCGCGGTTTGGATAGAAGATTATCTTCTCCACATCCATATGGCCCGCGGCGATGATCTCCACGCCATCAAGTATCTCCCACTCAAGCTTAAAGGACCAGCTCGGCATTGGCTTAACAGCTTGCCCGCAGAGTCAATTGGGTGTTGGGAAGACCTGGAGGCCGCATTCCTTGATAACTTCCAAGGCACGTATGTGCGATCACCAGACGCCGATGACCTAAGCCACATCATTCAGCAGCCAGACGAATCGGCCAGACAATTCTGGACACGGTTCTTGATGAAGAAAAATCAAATCATCGACTGTCCGGATGCAGAGGCCCTTGCAGCCTTCAAGCATAACATCCACGACGAATGGCTAGCCCGGCACCTGGGCCAGGAAAAACTAAAATCTATGGCAGCCCTCACATCATTAATGACCCGCTTCTGCGCGGGAGAGGATAGCTGGCTAGCCCGCAGTAACAATCTCCGCAAAAATTCTGGCAGTCCGGACACTAAGGACAACAACGGCAGGTCACATCGAAACAAAAACAAACGCCACATTAACAGCGACGACAAGGAGGATACGGCAGTCAACGCCGGATTCCGAGGCTCTAAACCCGGTCAACGGAAGAAGCCATTCAAAAGAACCACTCCGGGTCCGTCCAATTTGGACCGAATACTCGACCGCTTATGCCAGATACATGGCACCCCTGAAAAACCAGCCAATCACACTAATAGAGATTGCTGGGTGTTCAAACAAGCAAGCAAGTTAATTGCCGAAAACAACGACAAGGGGCTAAACAGCGATGACGAGGAGGAGACCCGACCGCCGAATAGTAGAGGACAAAAGGGTTTTCCCCCACAAGTGCGGACGGTGAACATGATTTACGCAACCCATATACCCAAGAGGGAGAGGAAGCGCGCACTAAGGGACGTCTATGCGATGGAGCCAGTCGCCCCGAAGTTCAATCCACGGTCCTCTTGTCCGATCACTTTCGATCGAAGAGACCATCCGACCAGCATGCGCCATGGAGGATTCGCCGCATTGGTTTTAGACCCAATCGTCGATGGATTTCACCTCACAAGAGTCCTGATGGACGGCAGTAGTAGCCTGAACCTGCTTTATCAGGATACAGTGCACAAGATGGGCATAGACCCCTCAAGGATTAAATCTACAAAGACAACCTTTAAAGGTGTCATACCAGGAGTGGAAGCCAACTGTACAGGCTCAGTCACACTGGAAGTGGTCTTCGGATCCCCGGATAATTTCCGAAGCGAAGAGTTAATCTTCGACATAGTCCCGTTTCGCAGCGGCTATCACGCTCTGCTCGGACGAACCGCGTTTGCAAAATTCAACGCGGTGCCGCATTATGCATACCTAAAGCTCAAGATGCCAGGCCCTCGTGGAGTCATCACGGTCAATGGGAATACAGAACACTCCCTCCGAACGGAGGAACATACAGCGGCTCTCGCGGAAGAAGTACAGAGTAGCCTCTTAAGGCAATTCTCCAGTCCAGCCGTTAAACAGCCGGATACAGCAAAACGCGCCCGAAGCAATACCAACCAAGACCACCTGGCGCGATCAGAGCATGCGTAGCAATGCGGCCCCAACCCTCGCCCGCGCATGATCGCAATAATAACACTCCGCGTACATCATTACGCTTTGGAGATACCATGGGCACAGGGGAGGGGGCACGATCGCAACGGACCCAGAGTGCGGTTCGACCACACCGGGGGCTCGCAAGTGTGCCCCCCCCCCCTTTTTATTTTCCTTCTTTTATGTACACAGGACTCCGTTAACCAGAAGCCCTGTCCGGCGACGAACCTGCCGAACTCATGATGCAACAGTCAGGGACTAAAGAAGGCTGCGACGAACACTCAGGTGGTCTCAACTATGAGCATTAAATTCGATTATATACACCAAGTCCGCAGCTCACCCCTGGAGGGGGACATGTTTACTTAGTCCAAATCCCTTGCTTACCGCACTATTTGTATCAGTCCGCTCTCCTAGAAGACTTTCTTTAAATAATGCAGCACCTTTTTGATTGCAATTGCATTACCTTTTATATATATATGATCATTATATGACATCTTGCGCCCGTACATTTTGGTACGGCCTAATACGCCAGGGGCGTATGTTCCCCACTCTATGGTGTGATAAGTCCGAACACTTTCATAAGTGCGGCACCCCGAACTTATAGCATTATATGAATCGGCTCCGAATCATGTCTTGGGTCAATAGTTGGGTTTGCCCGGCTCCCACGTTTTGGTGCCTTACATTCCGTTCTGTCGGCTAAGGTGGCACTGGGAGAACCACTGCGATTGCGCCCCGGTTGAGCCGGGCGAGCGCCTCAGTGGAGAAAGCTAAAACTGACTGGCATGATAAGGCGAGAGACTGGTCGCTGTTCGAGAGGTTTTTTCGGGTCCTTAAAGACTCACGCCGCTTCGAGCGAAGTTCCGGACAATGTCCGACGAAGGCGTGGATAGCGCCCCGGGTTCGGCCTTCCGAATACCAGGGGCTTCGCTGAAATTTAAAATTATAGAATTCTATGGCTAAGTGAGAGTGTTCAAGCACTATAAGTCCGGTTGCCTTGTTCGCTGTGTTGAGCGCCTCCCTAGATGGACCCAAAAATGGGAACAAGAGCGCTCAAGGTTATCCCGAACACCCCAGCACTCGTGGCTTGGGGGCTGAAGCCAACGACTTGCCATCTCTCAGATTTTTACACGGCCGCACAGAAGGTAATATTTTAAATTAAACAAGCGTTGCTTAATGCGCACATGAACAAAGTCTCAGCGCAAAGGATAATACATAACGAGTCTACTCAAAGATTACATTTCTGGGGCACTCATCCGCAATATCGCGGGCTTCCTTCAGGACAGTTTTATAATACATTTCAGGCGTGCGATACTCCTTGCCCGGTGGCTGTGGGTCCGTGAGAAGCTTCTACGCATCCAACTTGCCCCAATGCACCTTTGTGCGGGCAAGGGCCCGACGAGCACCTTCAATACAGGCGGAGCGCTTGATGATCTCAACCCAGGGGCATGCATCCACCAGCCGCCGCACAAGGCCAAAGTAGCTCCCAGGCATGGCCTGTCCAGGCCACAGCCGGACTATAAGGCCCTTCATGGCCTCCTCAGCTACCTTGTGGAGTTCGACCAGCTGCTTCAGCTGGTCGCTTGGGGGCACCGGGTGTCCGACCTCAGCGTACTAAGACCAGAAGACTTTTTCCGTCGAGCTCCCCTCCTCGCCACGATAGAATGCGGCGGCATCGGACGCACTACGCGGCAAATCTGCAAACGCCCCTGGAGAGCTCTGAATGCGGGTAAGTGTCAGGTATTTTACATTAACATGCTTGCTTTGCATGAAAAATGCCTTACCCGCCGCTATTTTCTTTACATCTTCAACCTCCTGAAGGGCCTTATGGGCCTCGGCCTTGGCGGACTTGGCACTTTCGAGAGCCGAGGCAAGCTCGGACTCTCGAGTCTTGGAGTCACGCTCCAAACTCTCATGTTTCTCCATGAGAGCCTGGAGCTCTTGCCGTACTTCCGCCACCAGGGCCTCCTGCTTCCCTCGCTCTTCCCGCTTCGTGGTCGCACTGCGTTCGGCCGCGGACACAGCCTCCTTCAGGGCTGCCACCTCGTTCGTGGCCCCTGCAATACCCATATTATCCTTGTTAATTTTATTGCAACTAAAATCCTTTTCTGTAAGGTAACCATTCAAAGTGGTGTGACTCACCTTCTTTGCCCTCGAGCTGCTTCTTGGCATGGCCGAGCTTTTGCTCGGACCGCTCGAGATCCTTTTTCAACACATTGACCTCCGCCGATAGTGCTGCAGAGGTCAGCAACGCAGCCTGCAAACCCATATTGACATATGTTAAGCAACCCTGCGCATATCTTGTTAGATCCTCAGTCCGGCTTTTCTTTCTGAACACCGAACTGAGCATCAGGGGCTACTATCTATGCGGTATTACATTACATAATTTTAACTTCTTACCTCAAAGCCTGTTAGAAGGCTGCTGCAGGCTTCGGTCAGCCCGCTTTTGGCGAGCTGAACCTTTTGAATCACCGCACTCATGATAGTGCGGTGTTCTTCCTCGATGGAAGCGCCTTTAAGCGCCTCCAACAAGTTATCCGGCGCCTCCGGTTGGACGGAGGCCGCCGGTGTCACGGTCTTGCCCTTCTTTCGAAGGGGCCACTTGCCGGACTCTGGAACCGCTGCGGGTTCCGACGTAGAGTCCGGCGCAAAGTCCGGGAGGCTGCCTGACGGCGCCTCCGGAGCCTCCTCCTGATGGGTCCCTCTCTGGGATCCCACCTCGGCGTCCTCGTCAGCGCGTGGGGTAGAGGCAGTCGGAAGTGAATCCACATCCGACGGAGCCAACGACCCGCTCGATGAGTCGGGGAGATCGTCATCGGCCGGACTACGGACAGAATGCGGCATTAAGGACACTACGCGACACAAAAGAAATTGCGTATAAAGGATCCGGATACTTACGATCTTGCCGGACGCCTGGCTCTTGGAGGCCACTCATCCTCGCCAACTGTGGGGTTGGCGAAACTGTCCGGGGGGATAGTCCTCCCCCTCTTGGACCCTTCGGCCTCCCCTATTGGGGAAGCCTTCCTCTTCTTCTCTCCCTCCTCCGGGAGAGAGTACTCCTCCTCCTCGTCGTCTTCGGGGGAGGAGTACGCCTCGTCGTCAGACGCCTGATTGCGGGAACTCTTTCGAGTCCCCGCGGCCACCTTCTTGGCCTTCTTCTCCGGCACCACGTGCGGTGCCGGAACCAGCAGCCCTGCTAAACGGGCGTTCTCTGGGTCTTCTGGCATGGGAGCCGGGCTGATAAGCCGCTTGGCCTTCTCCAACCATTCCTGTCAAAGGAAAAGACAGAATGAAACCCCTCTAGAATCAATTTGATTACCACAAGTGTCCCGTAAAGGGGTTGAATCACTTACCTCGTCAGCTGGATGCTGCGAGCGAAATCCGCGATCTTCTGTCGCGGATGCGGGGGCTTCGGCGCCCTTAAACAGCACCCTCCAGGCGCCTTCGTATGTCGTATCGAAGAGCCCGCTTAGCGCCTGGTGCTGTTCCGGATTGAACTCCCATAGATTGAATGCCCGTTCTTGGCATGGGAGGATCCGGCGGATGAGCATGACTTGGACCACGTCGACGAGCTTGAGCTTACCGCTCACCGGCTTGTGGATGCAGGCTCGGAGTCCCGTCAGCTCCTTCGGATTGCCCCACAACAAGCCCTTCTCTTTCCAGGAGGTGAGCTGCATGGGGACGCCAGAGCTAAACTCGGGGGCCGCCGCCCATGTGGGCTTGCGCGGCTCGGTGATGTAGAACCACCCCGATTGCCACCCCTTGACGGAGTCCACGAAGGCCCCTTTGAGCCAAAGAACATTGGGCAACTTACCCAACATGGCGCCTCCGCATTCCGCTTGCGTGCCCTTCACAACCTTCGGCTTGACGTTGAAGGTCTTGAGCCACAGGCCGAAGTGGGGCCGGATGCAGAGGAAGGCCTCGCACACGACGATAAACACCGAGATGTTGAGGATGAAGTTCGGCGCCAGATCGTGGAAATCCAGGCCGTAGTAAAACATGATCCCCCGGACAAATGGGTGCAGTGGAAAGCCCAGTCCGCGGAGGAAGTGGGGGAGGAGGACAACCCTCTCATGGAGCCCAGGGGTAGGGATGAGCTGCCCCTCGTCGGGCAGCCGTGCGCGATATCGCCGGAAAGATATCCGGCGCTGCGCAGTTTGGTGATGTGCTCCTCCTTAACGGTGGAGGCCAACCATTTGCCTCCCGCTCCGGACATATTCGGGGAAGGTTAGGGCAAGATGCGCGAGCTTGGGCGTTGGAGCTTGAGTACGCGGAGATGGATAAGCAAAGGAGGAAGAAGGCATAGGTGAGAAGGTAAATCCTTATCCCTTATATATAGGCGGACGAAAACTATGTGTCCCGCTGGCCTGATAAAACTCGCTTATCTCCCAAGCGCCACCATCAATGGCGCGGTTGGGTTACCCACGTCCGTATTGATGAGAATCCCGGAATAAGGGGAACACGATCTCTGCTTCGACAAGACGTGCCAAGGAAACCGCTTCGCTAAACGTGTTGAGGTGGTATAGTAAAAAATGATTCAAACAAAGGCTTGGTAGCGGTGTGATGTCACGCCGCATAATACGTCAGCAGATTGGACTGGTGTACATTTTATTCTCTCTATGGTGGAATGTGGAATTTATTTTGCAGAGCCGGACACTATCTTGGTGTTCATGATCTTCTCTGGATTATTCAAGGGAGGAACCCGCCTTGCAATGCCTAACATTATGCGCGCCGGACTTATCATCATTGAAGCCTGGTTCAGGGGCTACTGAGGGAGTCCTGGACTAGGGGGTGTCCGGACAGCCGGACTATCATCGTCCGCCGGACTCCAAGACTACGAAGATACAAGATTGAAGACTCCGTCCCATGTCCGGATGGGACTTTCCTTGGCATGGAAGGCAAGCTTGGCGATACGGATATGTAGATCTCCTACCATTGTAACCGACTCTGTGTGACCCTAGCCTCCTCCGGTGTCTATATAAACCGGAGGGCATTAGTCCATAGGACACAACATACATTACAACAATCATACCATAGGCTAGCTTTAGGGTTTAGCCTCCTTGATCTCGTGGTAGATCCACTCTTGTACTACCCATATCATCAATATTAATCAAGCAGGACATAGGGTTTTACCTCCATCGAGAGGGCCCGAACCTGGGTAAAACATCGTGTCCCTTGTCTCCTGTTACCATCCGCCTAGACGCACAGTTCGGGACCCCCTACCCGAGATCCACCGGTTTTGACACCGACAACCGTACTCATCAGTGTACGGTGACCTTCTGAGATGGACGCCCTCTCAAGCAGATCCTTTAGCTCCCCCGGCCGCACACCAGTTGGTGCCGAACTATTCGGCCCTGCCGGATTCAGGGATACCCTCCGTGATGACACTTCAGGCTCGTCCGCCCCATCCGATGGTGCGGCAGATGGAGGCATCTCGCTCTCCATCATCTCCGGATGGAGTTCCCCCGAAGACGAGCTCACCTGAGAAGGACGGAGATCCGAACTACAAGGTAAAAACTTAAGTTATCCTCAGAAGCACAAATAGGGATGTCCCTTATTACAGAACTCCCTTTTTTCTACTTACGGCTCACTGGAGGGCTGATTCATTAGGGGAGACCGTGCGGCCGGAGCCTCTCCGGACGCAGGACCCTCTGGTGAAGATCTCTTCCCCCGCTTTGGGGCGTTGGCCTCCGGGCTTCCGGAGGCGGTCCTCTTCTCCCCTTGGAAGGAGGGATTCTCGATCCCCCCTTCCTCAAAAGCCTCCTTGGATGAGGCGGTAGTTCCTCTATTCTCCCCTTCGCCTTCCTCTGAAGGCGCAACCTCCAGCATCCTGACCAGCACGGGATCCGGCGCGGTCTCTGGGAGGGGGGCCGGACACCGTATCAGTTTTGCTTGCGCTATCCACTCCTGTTTAAAGGGCAGTTGGTCAAAAGGCGAATCATAGAAAGGCAAACAAACGGTATGTCCGGACACGGAGCTACTTACTTGTGTATCCGGGTGATTGCAGCTCAGGCCGGCGTCCTCGGTCAATTCCGGACACACCTCTTGTGATCCGAAGAACAATTTGTACATCTCCACGGGTGTCGTGCCCATGAAGTGTTGGAGAATTCGTGGTCCCTCCGGATTAAACTCCCACAACCGGAGAGGACGACGTTTGCAGGGCAGGAGACGCCTAATCAGCATGACCTGCATCACCACGATCAGATCGATCTCCCTCGCTTGGAGATCTCGAATCCGGCCCTGCAATAGGGGCACGTCCTTTGATAGCCCCTAGTTGAGCCCTAGGCTGACCCAAGACATCAGCCGCTGTGGAGGGCCTGGGCGGAAGATGGGCAGCGGCTTCTGCCTGCTGCCCCTGGGAGCAGTTATGTAGAACCACTCCTGCTGCCACAAGCCGATCTCCTCCTGGAAAGAGCCCTCGGGCCATGGAGCGTCGGCCCTTCTGCTCACAACCGCCCCGCCGCACTCTGCTTGACGCCTGTCGATCATCTTCGGCTTCACGTCAAAGGTCTTAAGCCACAAGCCGAAGTGAGGGGTGACGCGGAGGAAGGCTTCGCAGACGACAATGAATGCAGAAATATGGAGGATGGACTCCGGAGCCAAGTCGTGGAATTCCAACCCATAGTAAAACATGATCCCTCTCACAAAAGGATCCATCGGGAAGCCTAAACCCCGACGGAGGTGGGATACAAACACGACATACTCACCGGGCTCGGGGGTGGGGATGACTTGCCCTTCGGCGGGCAACCTGTGTGAAATCTCGTAAGTCAGGTACTTGGCCTCTCGCAGCTTTAGCACGTCTTCTTCCGTAACGGAGGAGGGCATCCACCGGCCCTGTAGGTCGGAGCCGGACATTGTTGAAGGTCCGAAGCGCTCGAATCTGGGGCTCTGGGTGTTGGAACTCGGGGCAAGGAGTAGATTCGATTGAGGATTGAAGAAAAGAAACAAGCCTTGGTCCCATTATAAAGAGGGAGAATACCAAGAGCCGTCCCCGTGACCGTTCGGGACTCGCCTCCGATAGAGGGGGCGTAGCAACGGGCGCGGTTGGGTTACCCACGTCCGTATTGATGGGAATCCCAGAATAAGGGGAACACGATCTCTGCTTCGACAAGACGTGCCAAGGAAACCGCTTCGCTAAACGCGCTGAGGTGGTATAATAAAAAATGATTCAAGTAAAGGCTTGGTGGTGGTGTGATGTCATGCCACAAAATACGTCAGCAGATTGAACTTGTGTACATTTTATTCTCTCTACGGTGGAGTGTGGAATTTATTTTGCAGAGCCGGAGACTATCCTGGCGTTCACAATCTTCTATGAACTATTCGAAGGAGGAACCCGCCTTGCAATGCCGAACAATATGTGTGTCGGACTCATCATCATTGAAGCCTGGTTCAGGGGCTACTGAGGGAGTCCTGGACTAGGGGGTGTCCGGACAGCCGGACTATCATCGTCAGCCGGACTCCAAGACTATGAAGATACAAGATTGAAGACTTCGTCCCGTGTCTGGATGGGACTTTCCTTGGCGTGGAAGGCAAGCTTGGCGATACATATATGTAGATCTCCTACCATTGTAACCGACTCTGTGTAACCCTAGCCCTCTCCGGTGTCTATATAAACTAGAGGGTTTTAGTCCGTAGGACACATAACCATTACAACAATCATACCATAGGCTAGCTTCTAGGGTTTAGCCTCCCTGATCTCGTGGTAGATCCACTCTTGTACTACCCATATCATCAATATCAATCAAGCAGGAGTAAGGTTTTACCTCCATCGAGAGGGCCCGAACCTGGGTAAAAACATCGTGTCCCTTGTCTCCTGTTACCATCCGCCTAGACGCACAGTTCGAGACCCCCTACCCGAGATCCGCCGGTTTTGACACCGACAGGCATCATGTCTAATTCGAATTTGTACAACTAAGCTTGTTTAGCTTGACGGGTGGAGCAGTGCTATTATGACACGAATCACATAGGCTGGTCGTGGTCATCATAAAATGGGGAAACCGTAAGCATGATGAGCATAGTGTTGACCGTGGCAGCAACATGGCATATCTGAAGCTGCAAACCGTGCAAAGGGTACTTAGCAACCGATGTTTGCTTTGAAATAACAACTAAGATTTGGTATGGACAAGAAAGTACAGTCAACAAGTGACAAAGAAATGCATTTCCTGCTGTCTCTCTATATGTCGCGACATGCATTTGGAAACTCAAGTGGGATCTTTAGCTAACCATTTAAATGTGTCTCTTAACTAATATCACTATCATATCACAATCATATTTGAACAACTAAGCTTTGGAATTATGAGTGATGTTTTCTTTAGCTTGAAGGGTGGAGTACTGCTAGTACGACAGAAAGCACCTATGTAGATCATAGTAGTGTAGATAAAAGGGGAAAACCCTAAGCATAACGAGTAAATTAAGGAAAGTGGAACTAGCTGGACCATATGGGTTTGTATTGCCAGTACGACTAGAAAGGGTTCGAAAAGGCTTCGGCCCAAAAGGGGTAGCTCTATTCAACTGAAGGCACAATACTTTTACTATCAGTCTAGACTCTCAAAGACGACATAGCTCCCAACATTTCTCGGATATTATGGCAGACCATCTAGAATAGTTGAAGGCATCCATCTAAAGCGACCCAACAAACATGTCGACTGCAAATGTCTCTGCTCCACTTCCCGACAAGGAATAGACTATACTACTCCATCCGTTCCTAAATATAAGTTTCTTAGAGATCTGAATGCGGACTACATACAAAGCAAAATGAGTGAATGTACACTCTAAAATATGTCTGTATACATCCATATGTAGTTCTTATTGGAATATCTAACAGACTTATGTTTTACCAAAAAAGGCGCTCGCCCCGCTTTATAAATAAACAAACGATGAACAACACCCGGTACAAACGCACGCCACAACAACACACACGCGCGCGCATGCACGCACCGAAGGCAGTTTAGGAACAGAGGAAGTACTATACTTATTAAGAATAGAAGAGGAACATGATAACAAAGAGCAAGCATATTTTAGATAATACAATGTGTGTTGCCCACCCATGATGAACCAGAGCGCATAGAGAAATGCAAATTCCTGTTGTCTCTCTATATGTAGCGCAGATGCTTTTTGAAACAAATATAGGAACATTAGCTGACCAATTAAACATTCTATATTTTAGTAATATGAGCATCATATCAGATTCATATTTCAACAATTAAGCTTTGGAATTATGAGTGACATGTTGTTTCGCTTGATGGGTTGAGGTCTTGAGGAGAAGTTCTAGCATGGCATGAAGCACGTATGATGATGGTAGTGAATATAAAGGGGTAAAATCATAAGCTTTACGAGTATAACGACCATGCCATGGCCGATCTGAAGGTGCAAACTGGACAAAGGCTACTTCGCAACCAATATTTACTTTCAACTATCCACTACGATTTGGTATGGTCGTATGGACAAGAAAAGATACAAGTTACGATCTATTTTCCGAGTGAGATCAAGTACTTAAGCAGATATGAAAGAGTACCACCTCCCTTGCGACGCCGTGTAGCTAGGCCCCTACTGATATGTTGAGGGTGTCGTGGGTGCGATGGCTGTCGGCGGCACGAAAGAAGACTTGAGACGGTAGACGGCCGGATCGAGGGATAAGTCCTACTGTCATGGACTAGGCGGTCGTAGGAGCGACAATGACAAGGTGGACGACGGTGTCGATGAAGCGAGAGGACGTGATGAAAGAATCCTGGTTCGGCACCCTGGATGAGAGACATCCATCTCTTGCAGTGGACAACGGGGTAGGGATAGTGGCTCCGACAAGGTTGAGGATGGGGTGGCGGACGAAGGAGGCTGGCCAGTGTGGGGAGGTTATTGTGGCGTCGACGGTGTATGAATGGGGAAATGGAGGGGGATCTCAAACTTTGAGACGCGCTTGTCTGAAATGTGGGAAAGTTACAAACTTAGCCCTCGATTAAAATTTCGGACATCTGATCAGTTGGGGATAGGACGGTAATATCGCATCTCCCCAATATTTGCCTATAGCGATTTCGGGCAAGGAGAGGGTGTTTTGCCTCCCACGGTTGGCACCCACGGTGTATGAATGGGGCTGACAGGTAGGGCAGTTGTGTCACGTCTGAGGGAACTTACACACCTGCCGCTATTTATATATTTGCCTACATCAATTCTGGACGAGGAGAGTTTGTTTTGCCGCCCACGTGTATGAATGAGAAAATGGAGGGAGAGAGAGAGGTCTTTCGGATGAGTTTGAATCAAATGTGTGTTTGACGCCCATGTTTGGCGCCCACCGTGTCTAAGTCGGGAGACAGGAGGTCGTGTCACGTCTGATTGAAGTTACTAATCTACCCCTATCGACAGCTGTGGAAATCTGGCCGATTAGGATGTGAAGTGTCAAGGGTAGACAGTAATTTCCATCTCACAAACACTAGCTTTGGGCAACCGACAAATGATAGTGGATGTTTTGCTGCTTCGTTCAAAATTTGGGAGAATTAGCATTCACGTTTACACTAGGCCTTGGCAACTAAATTCAAATCCAATTTGTATTCGATTACGAATATCCATACATCATTCTATGTTTTCTTATTTATTTCTTCAAAACCATGACAAAGATTTATTCCACCTTTATATATGAATATGATTTAGAAATGACATGATCTTCGAATTTAGTAGGTTGGATACACTTTTGAGTCAAGCAGTCATTTCATCCAATACAATATGCTGACACGAAAAACAGTTCACCTTATGTCAATCATACAAGTACTGAGGATTACCTCGCCTAAAAAATTCAGATCATTACAACACATGGAAAACAAAGGGGGTCTTACAACATAATCCATTCAGAGAAATGACACAACATGAAAGTATACTAATCTAATGACAATTTCAACTGGTATCCAAAGAAGAACTAGGATTACCTTGGCCTTCAGATAGTAGAAGCAGCAGGACCTCCTCCATCTTCAAATGCAACATTCTTATTTCCTCCAATTCTTGGGTTGCTTGCATAATGCGTGCAGATAATTGAATAATTTCAAGCCTCAAGATCAAGATTACCTCATTCATGGCAGCCACACTATCTCTTTCCGCCTCTAGTAGAGACTCAAGAACTATAATATATGTGCTCATACTGCTCTCCAACGGTGTTGCCTCTGAACTGCTACCATCTGGTAACATGGATGGCACTGCTTCCACAAATAGATTCTGGGGTTGTAATTGTGTCCTAGTGTGAACGAAATCCTCAAAGGTTTCTGTTGGACATAAGTAAGATAGTTATCACATGATCTAGGCAGTAAGCTTACATGGTAAATGACATACGAATTATTGCCGAGCATGGCAAGCTATATAAATGGTTTGAAGTAGCATCAATCAAAAACAAATTAAAATGGTAAGATGAAAGGCAGTGTAACACCACTATATTTAAGTTGCCCAGGCATCTAAGCAGGTGAAATAATCTGAGAAAGCACTTAAACACGGTGGCCTCACATAAACTATGAAGACAGTCTTGTGATGAAGTTCATAGGAAAAGTTAAGTTGTCAAATGAATTAGGCATGCATTTGTTTACGATAGTACAAAAGGCACTGTTGACATATTGGCCAACTCAGGTATAGCCTGACAAGTAACAAACAAGCATTCTAATCAAGAAATACAGCAAAGCAGACAATTGAACTATATGTAATTCTGTAGGATTGCAGGTTGACGGCACAAGACAAGAAAGCAGCCGACATGCATTACATTTCACATGTACTGAAACACACTGGCTTACCATATGTTGCTGTGAAGCCTCACTGCTATTGCAATGTTCTTTGAAGATATCGTCGGCATCCTGTGGTTGCAAATCTAGTCGTTGTAGTTTATTCTCCCCCCTCTATTTAGGTAAAACTAATTTTAATCAAATGCACTGGTTCGAATTGATCATCAGTGGTTAATATAAACTAATGAAAGAAGGGTGTGTGCTTAGACGACAATATATGTGCTTCACTCTATTTTTATGCTTGTTCGAGGTGCCAACCCCAAAGGAACAAATATTTTGCTTGATGGGGTTGGCAGCTCCATAATGAATAGAAGCATCAAATTAGTCATGCAACTTGGGAAGATCAGGAACGCGCAAAAAAGTAAAGAACAGGGGCTCAGAGCGGTGATGTAATAGCCATCATCAAAAAATGCAGGGTAAAATGAACAAAAAGTAGCGGAACCACAAGCTAGTTTGCTGATGTGTAATTAAGCATAGAGAACATAGAAGCAGTCAAATACAATAATTGTAACCAACAGGTGGCCTTAGAACAACACCATTATCATAAATATAACATACAAGTAGTAAAATAGTAGGCAGTGATATCTAGGAAGTACAATAATACTTAGGAAAAAACAAAAGCATTGTAAATATATGTGCACTGGTTTGTAATTTAGCATTTGTGACATGTTCACTGATCAAAGGATCGATATGGTTGACTAGAGGGGTGCAACTAACAATTTTTAGCTTTTCTTGACCAAATTAAACTTAGCATCCAAGTAGGTTGTCAAGATGTGCAACTAGCTGAGCAACCTATATGATGCAACAACAACAAGCACATAAGCAAGCAAGGGATGCAACACAATAAAAGCTTGCACAAGTAAAGGTAAGAGATAACCAAGAGTGGAGCCAGTGGAGATGAGGATGTGTTACTAGAGTTCCTTCCCTTTGAGAGGAAGTACATCTCTGTTGGAGTGGTGTGGTGGCACAATGCTCCCAAAGAAGCCACTAGGGCCACTGTATTCTCCTCACGCCCTCGCACATTGCGAGATGCTGTGATTCCACTATTGGTGCCCTTGAAGGCAGCGACCGAACCTTTACCAATGAGGTTGGGGCTATCTCCACAACTTAATCGGAGACTCCGAGCGACACCATGAAGCTTTACCACAACGGAATATGACTCCGAGGTGACCTAAACCATCTCGGGTACTCAAACACCCAAGAGTAACAAGATCCACAAGGGATTAGTGGGGGGAATCAAATTTCTCTTGGTGGAAGTGTTTGTCGGGGCTTTCTCAACCAAGCCCTAGAAAATCAACAAGTTTGATTGGCTAGGGAGATAGATCGGGCGAAAATGGAGGTTTGAGCAACAATGGAGCTTGGGGAGGGAAGAGGTGGTCTTCTTGGGGAAGAAGACCCCCTTTATATAGTGGAGGAAAAGATCCAACCATTATCTCCTCTCTCAGCCCGCGCGATGCGGTACTACCGCACAAGACCGCGGTACTACCGCATAGGGTTGCGATACTACCACTGTAGAGGGAGGTACTACCACTTGTGCGGTAGTGACCAGATGAGGGCCTGTTACACAGGGCATCAAGCGGTACTACCGCGCCCTACGGTACTACCGTAAGGAAGGTATCATCTGGCACTCGAAATGCACAGAAGTAATAAATTACTTATGTGCCAACTTCCGGTGAGGTTGGAACTGTGCAAAAGTCTGGCACAATAGTACCGGACAGCGGTCATGGTACTACCGCATAAGGACGGATGTAAAAAAATTACATCTGTGCCTACTTCCACATCTATCAGCTTCAGAGCTGGAGGCAGCGGTACTACCGCTCACTAGGAAGGGTACTACCGCTGGCCCCTGCGGTACTACCGCTCCCTTGAGAAGTACTACCGCACGCTACAGAAGCTTTAGCATTTGGCTGCCTTCATATTGCAGAGACATGGATAAACAGACAGTGCTCCATCGACGCGGAGGAAAGGTGGTGCAAAGGAACAGATGTGTATGTGTTGATTCCACCCTAACCTTTCTGAAGCGGACCCCCTCTTAATAGTACGACTTTCCTACGGCTCAAATCCATCGAAAAGAAACATAGAGAACATCCGTCTTCGATAGGCTCCGAGGGGCACCGAATTGTCTTGTGCCTAGCTATGAGATATCTGAAATGCTCAATGCACACGATTAGTCTGCAACTGCACTGTCATCAATCACCAAAACCACTTAGGGAGAAATATGCCCTTACAATATCCCCCTTTTTGGTGGATTGATGACAATACGGGATTTGCACATAGAGATATATAATGAGCATAAGCAAACCCAAAATCTATAAAATATAGACAGGCTCCCCCTAGATGTGTGCATTCTGTAGATATGCTTTGGACTGCAAAACACACACACTAGGATTAACACTCCCCCTATATTTTATAGACAAGGCAATCCTTGCAACAAGATGAGTGACACTAAGTATGTAAGTAAGGTATAGCAAGTGAGCATGATAATAAGGGCACAAGACAAAATAAACTCACAAACTACTGATCATACTTGACAATAAAAGGATAAGAGTGAAGGCATATGTCTCACACCATATGATAGAATAAGTCACCTGGTATCACAGCAAATAACACAAACCAAAGCAACAACAAAGGTTCAACGAAAGCAAGGAGACAAAGCAAAGTACTTGCAAATCCTACACTCTCTGCCCCTTTGGCATCGAGACACCAAAAAGGTAGAGAGGACACCTAAGACACAGGTGGTAGCTCCCACTGTAGTGATCACCCAACAATCTCCTCGGAAGCAGCAGGAATGGACTCCTCATCTGACTCAACCCACTGATAGCCCTTCTTCTTCATCCAAGCAGACTCAGGTGTGATGGTCTTCTCAGACCCACTCGAGACGTGCTCACCAAGCTTCCTCAGAATCTGCTTGACGGGCTGGTAACTCTCCTTCTGAGTAACGTGAGTCTCGTACTGCCTCTTGGCGTGCATGCTAAAAAGAGTCTTGACCCTGTCCTTGAGCTTCAAAGCCCAAGATTGCTCAGCAGAGGGAGGCGCATACTCCTCAGAACCGTCCTCCTCCTCCGCAATCTCAGAACACAACAGACTGAAGCTCACACCACATGATGTGAGAGACATCAAGTGGTCCAGGTTGTTGAAGACACACTTCCTCACAAATAAGCATCATGTCCACAAGATAGGAATGCACCTTGTCCTTGTCACCCATGTGAGGAAAAATAGAGTTGTGAAAGATCTGGTGCATATGATGTCGAGAAACGGGTTCGGCACATAAGACTTCTTGACATTGGGTAAAGTCTTCTCTACCAGGTATGGTTGAAGCTTATTCTTGGAAGCAGACTCTGGGTTGGCATGGGGGCGGATACCAACGGGCACAGCTAGCCCCTCATCACGAACATGCAACAGATCCATGAACTCCTTCCACTTAGCAGTCATCTTCTTTCCATTTGTCATCCAAGTCATGATCCGCTTCACATCTGAGTGGAAGTGGACAGAAGCAAAAAACTACGCCACAATCTCCGGGTCATAGTCAAGGTGGAATGTGATGATCTCCTCAATACCAAACTGCTCCACCAAATCCAGAGGCTCACCAAAATATGCCTGGTTCTTCCTCAGATGCGCCATGTCAATCCACTGAACGGGTACGTAGATGTTCTGCTTGGCCTTGATCACATCTAGGTAGATGAGATTTTGTTGCTTGGTCCAAAACAAGTCATTGCCCCTTATTTGTTCCTGAGGCTTGATGTAGGGGTTGAGCTTCCTTCGAAGCTGAAACTGTGCTAGAGGCATGTCTTCCAAGCTGACAACTGGCTCCTTGATCTTGGTGGGTGTTGTCTTGAAGTGGCGTGCTGGGGCATTGGACCCCTCAGGAGCTTCTTGGTTGCGAAGACGCTTTGAGCTCGTATCACGGTTGGGATTCGAGCGCCTAGCAACGGAACCGGAGCCACCACCTAGGACACACAACGCAAACACACGAGAAGAGCGAGAAGGGTTATTGCAAAGACCAAGGCCAATAGACGAAACAACTAGAAATGAGATTGGATGTGACAAAACAAAATAATTTTAAGTCAAGCGATAGTACTGTAACTGGGCGTGGAAGTAAAGTTTTACTACTGCTCTGACCGCGGTAGTACCGCACAGGCCAGCGGTAGTACCGCACTTAGGGCGGAAGTAAAATTTTACATCCGCGCACCGTCGATAGTACCGCTCCAGGCAGATCTCACACGAACAGATCTGAGAACATCCGTAAAGAGAAATATACTACCGTTGATCAAAACTACATTGTTGTATCACACCAAAAAACATATCTACTGCACAAGCACTCTCCAACTATCTCCTCTTGCAAAGATTTAGCCAACAAATCACAAGACCAACTCATATTTCCCCCAAAACCTAGATGCAAAAAAGAGGTAAAGAGAGAAGGACTAGGGGAGATACCAGGTTCCATGGCAAGAGGATGAGGTGGGGAACGATCCCACCGGTTGAAATGAGAGGAGAGTGGTCGGAGATGGAGATCCGGCGAGGTCCTCCGGTGCCGTTCTTGGGTAGGAGAGAGAGGCGAGGGGAAGAGATGAATGGGTATGGGGAGTTGGAACTCCCCCTGCCCGAGCTTAACCCCCACACGGTCTGGACAACACGGTAGTACTGTAGGTCATCGCGGTAGTACAGCCCGGGCGGTAGTACTGCACTTTGGGCGGTAGTAGTGCTCCTCCGGCAGCATTAAAAATTTACTGTCGTGCTGGATGCGGTAGTACCGTGTCGTGGTCGCAGCTGTGCAAGCACAGGAGTCACCCACCTCCAGCGGTAGTACCGTGGCATGCCACGGTAGTACCGCATTCCCAAGAAAGTGCAAGAATTGGCAAGAGAGAAATAAAACAGCCTTTGCAACACAAACAAGCTAAGGAAAACAAAAAGAAAATGAGAACCAAACAATGGACCAAAACCTCTCATGAAGAGAGGGCGGTGGTCGGAGCCACCTATGTTTTAGTCAATTGGTATGGCACTGCAAAGAATTATCCTTGGGCCCATGACCAAAACTCATCTTTGAAGCACAAGTACCATAAAAAATGGCGAATGTGAAAGAGTTGATCAATTTATGCATCATGGGGGGAGGGAGAGTTCATTGAGATAAAAACACTCCCCCTATGTCCATGCCTACACCTAAACATGACAACATGATGAGTATGCAAAGGTTCAAGCTACATTGGTCAAATCGATGATATTTAGCTCAGACCTTAACTCGCAAAATCTTGCGTCATCCAAAGGCTCCATGAAAATATCTGCAAGGTTATCATGAGTGTTGACATAGTTAAGATCAATCTCCCCTCGCTTAATGTGATCCTGGATGAAGTGATATCGAATCTCAATATGCTTCGTCTTGAAGTGTTGCACTGGGTTGAGAGAAATCTTGATGGCACTTTCATTGTCACACCAAAGAGGCACTTTGTCACAAATGGCACCGTAATCCTTTAAAGTTCGCCTCATCCATAGAAGTTGAGCGCAACAACTACCGGCAGCCACATACTCGGCTTCGGTGGAGGAGAGAAACACACAACTTTGTTTCTTAGAAGACCAACTCAGCAAAGAGCAACCAAGAAATTGGCACCCTCAGGAAGTTGACTTCCTATCCATGAAGTTTGCTCCTCTAGGGTACCATAAGCCCAACTTTGGGGTATGAGCCAAATATCAAAAGATTCGCTTGACCGCTACATAGTGGCTTTCTTTAGGTGAGGCTTGAAACCGTGCACAATTTCCCACACACAACACGATATCCGGTCTAGATGCACAAATGTAAAGCAAGGAGCCAATCATAGAACGATATACCTTTTGAGCCACCGCTTTACCATTGGGATCAATGTCAAGTTGGCATTTGGTAGGCATTGGTGTAGACGCCGGCTTGACATCACTCATCTTGAATCTCTTGAGCATGTCTTGAGTGTATTTGGCTTGGTTGATGAAGATTCCTTCTCTTCTTCGTTTGACTTCGAACCCGAGAAAGAACTTCAACTCTCCCATCATGGACATCTCAAACTCCGTGGTCATGAGTGCGACAAACTCCTCATTGAAAGCTTTGTTAGGAGAACCAAAGATAATATCATCAACATATAGTTGGCATACAAACAACTCCCCTTTGACCTTCATAGAAAAAAGAGTGGGGTCGATTTTCCCAATTTCAAAGCCACGATCTTGCAACAACTCGGTAAGGTGGTCATACCACGCACGTGGGGCTTGTTTAAGGCCATAGAGCGCCTTATCGAGTTGGTACACATGATTGGGGAACTTGGGATCCTCAAACCCTAGGGTTGTTCTACATACACCTACTGATTAAGAGGACCATTTATAAAAGCACTCTTCACATCCATTTGTTGTAACTTTAAGTTATGATGAGAAGCATAAGCAAGCAACAACCAAATAGATTCAAGGTGAGAAATGGGAGCAAAGGTTTCACTATAGTCGATACACTCGACTTGGGAGTAGCCTTGGGCCACCAAACGAGCCTTGTTGCGAATGACAATCCCGTGAGCATCTTGCTTGTTCTTGAAGATCCATTTGGTTCCAATGACATTATGGTTCTCCTTGGGCCTTGGCACCAACCTCGACACCTTGTTGCGCTCGAATTTGTTGAGTTCTTCAAGCATGGCATTAAGCCAATTCGGATCCTCGAGCGCCTCATAGACCTTTTGGGGGTTCAACACAAGAAACAAACGCATGATGTTCATAATAGTTTGCTAATTGTCTACGAGTGCTTACCCCCTTTCTTAAGCTTCCAAGCACATTCTTCATGAGATGCTCTTTGGTAGCGAGCTTGGAAGCAATCTTGGCGGCACGACGCTATTGCTCCTCAAGAGAGAGTTGAGGAGCGGTAACTTGATCATCATGAGCGTCGTCTTGAGCTTGTTCTTGATCTTGAGCTTGCTCGGGAGCAAGAACTTGACCTTGGGAATCAATTGGTGGATCACCACCACCTTGAGGTTGATCTTGCCCTTGATCTTGTCCACTTGTTTGAGGGCCTTCACTTCGTTCTTCGGAAGCATGTGGGTCTTGGGTTGGTGATGGTTCCACTTGAGTGGAACATTGTCCTTCTCCTTCGGGCACAAGGGGTTCCTCAATGGGTAGGATATGACCAGCACCCATTCTTCTTATGGCTTGGGGAGGAATTTCATCACCAACATCACAAGTACCACTTTTCTCCACTTGGGAGCCGTTATTCTCATCAAACTCCACGTTACACGTCTCCTCAATGAGTCCTATGGACTTGTTGAGGACACGGTACAAATATGCCCTCATGAGCTCTAGCCTCAAATTTAGACAAACGAACACCTTTCTTGAGAATGAAATACTTACACTCGAACACTCGGAAGTACTTGAGGTTGGGCTTGTTGCCGGTAAGTATCTCATATGGAGTCTTGTTCAAGCCTTTGCGGAGATAGAAACGATTGGATGCATGATAAGCGGTGTTGATGGCTTCGACCAAAAGTTGTATGGAGACTTGAACTCCGCCATCATGGTCCTTGCCGCGTCCATCAATTTCCGGTACTTCCTCTCCGCTACACCATTTTGTTGAGGGGTGTAAGGTGCGGAATATTGATGCTTGATCCCCTCATCACTAAGAAACTCATCCAAGGTGTAATTCTTGAATTCAGTGTCGTTGCCACTTCTTATCATTAAAATCTTTGCATTGTGTTGACGTTGAGCTTCATTTGCAAAGTCGATGACGGTTTGTTAGGCCTCACTCCTCCTCTTGAAGAAATACACCCAAGTGTATCTTGAATAATCATCCACAATCACCAAGCAATACTTTCTAGCCCCAAGACTATCAAAGGATGGAGGCCCAAAAAGATCCATGTGAGGAGCTCCAAAGGCCTCGTCGAGTAGATGATAGTCGTGGGAGTGTGAGCCGTCTCATGTAGGTTTCCTTTGATACAAGCACTGCAAGCACGATCTTTGGCAAAACTAACATTTGTTAGTCCATGGACACGGTCCCCGTTGATAATACTTTGCAAATATCTCATGTTAGCATGGGCTAAACGGCGATTCCAAAGCCATTCCACGTCAACCTTAGCCATTAGGCATGTCGCAGTCTTAGTGGGTCGCTCCGAAAAGTTAATCACATAAAGACCATTCTCAACATGCCCAACAAAGGCTACTTTTAGAGTCTTGCTCCACAAGACGGCCATGGAATCAATATCAAAGAAAGTGGCAAAGCCCATGAGTGCAAGTTGACAAACGGAAAGTAAGTTGTATGCAAGGGACTCAACAAACATGACTTTCTCAATCGTGAGATCATGAGAAATGACAACCTTGCCAAGACCCAATACCTTAGAAGACAAGGCATCACCCCATTAATCATGGGTGGGAATAGATGAAACCTTGTGGACGTCCACCACCAAGTCCTTGCTTTCGGTCATATGATTTGTGGCTCCACTATTGAGCAACCATGATCCCCCATCAGAAGCAAATACCTACAAGAGATCAATGCTTGGTTTTACGTACCCATTTTGTAATGGTCCTTTGATGTTAGCAACAAGGGTCATAGGAACCCAAATAGACCATTCAATGTACTCATAAGAAGAACCAACAAATTTGGCATCAACATGCCCATCACTAGCACGACATAACACATAAGAAGGGTTAAAGTCACCGGCTTTGTTGGAAGGAGTGGCATTGCCCTTCTTGACACCACCACCCTTTGCATTGTTCTTGTTCTCCTTAGGAGTACCCTCTCCCTCCTTCACAAACGTTTGCTTGAGAGGAGGAGGTTGTTTGGTTTGGTCATTCTTCTTCTTCTTCTTGGACTTGGGGTGCAAACCAATCCCCTCCTTGGCCACAACTTAAGGTCGTTGAGGTTCTTCTCACCTTGTATGCAAGACACAAGGCCCTTCTCAAGTTTCCCTTTCAACTTGGCATTCTCCTCCACAAGATGCACATGCTCACAACACGGGTTAGTAGCATTTGCATTATCAATTAAAACCATATGAGGAAATGTGGCTTTCTCCTTGGTTAGCCTCACTTGGAGTTGATCATGAGACTCTTTGAGGCTAGCATGAACACTCTTCAAGGCCTTGTGAGCCTTGTCAAGTAGATCAAACTCCTACTTGAGTCTAGCATGGTCAACCCCAAGTTTGTCCTTCTTGGAATTGAGCACACGAGAGACAACAAGAGCATTATCAAGATCTTTCTTTGATTTAGCATGATCATCATTGTGTGACTCCTCAAGAGCCAAACGATGACCACACTCTTCCTCAAGCGCATTAGAGAGATCCGATATCTCATCGGCATAGTCATGATTATGCCCTTCCATTTTAGAGATGGTATCTTTGTGAGCCTAGATCATGTCATTGGCTTCATCAAGTTGTTCCAGGAGAGCAACGAAGTGCTTCTTGGTTTTACTTTTGAGCTTTCCCATGAAAGACTCAAATTCATTCTCCTCCTCCTTCGGCCCCTCATTCTCATCAATGCAATCCGTCAAAGAAGGATTAGTAGTGATGGTAGTCTTGATGTTGGGGGTTACCTTGTTGGTGGCTTTAGCCATGAGGCACTAGGCGGTAATGTTCTCGTTGGGAGAACCAAAGAGGGACACCCGTGGAGTTGTTGCAATGGCAACGGAGGCCATGGCAACCGACTCACCATCTTCATCATCATCATCCTCATTGTACTCTTCTTGTGCCACCAACCCCTTGGGAGGAGTCTTCTTGGTGAAGTTGTTCTTGTTCGAGAAAGACTTGGCCTTGTCTTTTCGGGTAAGCTTGCCACCATTGTCTTCCCTATTCTTGTAAGGTCAATTCACAACAAAGTGACTCACATTGCCACAATTATAGCACGTCCTCACACGTTGCTTGCCCTTGGCCCACTTGAGTTGTTCTTGTTGAAGTTGGGCCTTGTGTTCTTCTTGTTGCCCAAAAATTGCCATGAAGCAAGAGCCATGAGCTCATGATAGCATATTTGCTGTCTTAGGGGCAACTATCCTCTTCTTCCTCTTCATGCTCTTCTTCTGCACTAGCCTTGGCCTTCAAAGAAAGTTTGGGCTTCTTTGACCATTGAGCACGCAACACAGCATTGTCGACGGTCTTGTCCGAGATCCTCATTGCAACAAACTCATCCAACACTTCACTTGAGGACAAGGCATGGATGTCCGGCCTTTGACGGATGACGGAGGACATGGCCTTGTGGTAAGGCATCATGGCCTTGAGAAACTTTTTCTTTATCCAATTGTCATCTGTATCCTTGCTCCCATGATCTTGGAGTGAGACTGCGGGAGTAGTTGATATTCAATAAAGCTCTCGAGGTTCTTCATCTTCAATCATGGCAAACTCATCGGCTTCATCTTGCACCACTTCAAAGTTTGAGCATTGAATGCTTGCACTTCCCTTGTACAAGGAAACAACATGCTCCCATGCTTCCTTGGCCATGGTGAAAGGTCGGAGATGCACAATATCTTCGGGAGGAATAGCTTCTTGGAGAATGAAGAGAGTGGACTTGTTTAATTGATGATCCGTGGCTTCTCTAGGAGTGAAGTTGCTTGGATCGTGCGGGTAGAAACCTTGCTCAATAATTCTCCAAATATTAGTAGAACTATGATTTAAATGACATTTAAAGAGATACACCCAAGTGGCAAAATCCTCAGTTTTCATAAGTTTAGGAGGAGGACCAACATGATTCATATGTGTGGAGGGAACCGGTCCTCCATAGGTAAGGGGAGGTTCAACATGGGCAAAGATGCCACTCCCACTCTTACCACTCGGCAAAGGAACTTGGCCACTACTACCTTCCTCCTTATTGGAGTTAGCATCCGCCACCTTGTTAGCGGGATCAACCACTTCTAATGGTGCCGAGGATAATTTAAGGCCATCAAGAAACTCCTTAAACATGCCTTTAACCTCAGTCGTCATGGAGGTTTTCAATGTGTCCAAAGCCGCATTGAACTCCTCACAAGAGACCGAGGATCCCCCACGGCTGTAGCCTAGGACGAATTCACACCGGAGTGCTTCTCCCCCTCATCTTTGGTGTCAACCATACTCTTCGTATGGTAAAGTCCTTAACAAAGAGACGAGGCTCTGATACCAATTGAAAGGATCGATATGGTTGACTAGAGGGGAGGTGTCGGTGTCAAAACCGGCGGATCTCGGGTAGGGGGTCCCAAACTGTGCGTCTAAAGCTAATGGTAACAGGAGGCGAGGGACACAATGTTACCCAGGTTCGGGCCCTCTCGATGGAGGTAATACCCTACTTCCTGCTTGATTGATCTTGATGATATGAGTATTACAAGTGTTGATCTACCAGGAGATCATAGAGGCTAAACCCGAGAAGCTAGCCTATGATTATGATTGTTGTTGTCCTACTGACTAAACCCTCCGGTTTATATAGACACCGGAGGGGGCTAGGGTTACACGGATTCGGTTATAGAGAAGGAGATCTACATATCCGAATTGCCAAGCTTGCCTTCCACGCAAAGGAGAGTCCCACCAGGACACGGGACGAAGTCTTCAATCTTGTATCTTCATGGTCCAACAGTCCGGCCAAAGTATATAGTCCGGCTGTCCGAGGAACCCCTAATCCAGGACTCCCTCAGTAGCCCCTGAACCAGGCTTCAATGACGATGAGTCCAGCGCAGAGATTGTTTTCGGCATTGCAAGGCGGGTTCCTTCTCTGAATACTCCATAGAAGATCTTGAACACAAAGATCGTGTCCGGCTCTGCAAAACAATTTCCACATACCACCGTAGAGAGCACAATATTCCACAAATTTAATCTGTTGACAACTTTTCATAGCGTGACATCACGCTGCGGCCCGGTCATTATACGAACCGTTTTTCCCCAGCCTACTACTGCACGTATTGCGAGGCAGTTTTATTGGCACGTCTTGTCGAAGCAGAGATCGTGTCCCCCTTATTACGGGATTCTCGTCAATACGGGCATGGGTAACCCAATCGTGATGTTAGTATGACTCCTCAGTTTTAGGCAAGTTCCAAACGGCCACGCGGAGGACGCTTGATATTCACCCTCTTTATAAAGAGGTCCAGACCTGTCCTTTTCTTTCCACGCCCAATCCTTCCCTTCCCCTACCTAGAGTTCCAACACCCACGGTTCAGTCTAAGCACTTCGGACCTTCAATCATGTCCGGATCCAACCTTCAAGGCCGGTGGATGGCCTCTTCTATCATAGAGGAGGACATCAAGAAGCTTAGGAAGGCTAGGTATCTGACCGCCGAAATCCCCCACAGGCTACCTGCTCCAGGGCAGTTTATCCCCACTCCCGAACCCAACGAGAGTGTTGTATTTGTTTCCCACTTCCTTCGAGGGCTTAGCTTTAGTCTTGATCCCTTCGTAAGAGGGCTCATGTTCTATTACGGGCTAGATTTCCATGATCTAGCTCCAGATTCCATCCTTCACATGTCGTCGTTTATCATCGTGTGTGAGGCCTTCCTCCGCATTACCCCACACTTCGGCTTGTGGCTCAAGACCTTCATTGTGAAGCCGAAGATGATCGACGGGCGACACGCAGAGTGCGGAGGTGCTATAATAAGCAAAGGTGTCGACACCCTATGGCCAAAGGGCTCCTTCCCGGAGGTGTCCAACTTATGGCAACGGGAGTGGTTCTACATCACAGCACCCCAAGGTACAAAGTGGGCTGCCGCCCCAGCCTTCCCCCTAGGCCAACCGCCCCAACTGGCATCATGGGTCAACAAAGGGCTGGACTGGGGGCTAGTAAATGACGTGCTGACACTACAAAGCCGCATCCGAGATCTCCTCAAGAGGGATGTCAGTCTCGTCAAAGTAATTCAGGTAATGCTAGTTCGTCAGGTCCTGCCATGCCAACGTTGATCTCTCCCTACGTGGGAGTTCAACCCGAAAGGACCGCAAATTATTCAGCACTTCTTCAGCGTGACGCTCGAAGGGATGTACCGATTGTTCTTTGGATCATGAATAAAGTGTCCGGACACCACCGAGGATGCGGGTCTGAACTGCAACTGTCCAGATACTCAAGTAAGTAACTCCGTGACCGAACCTGCTGTTATTATATTTGTCACAACATCATTCTGAAAAATTTCCCTCTGCCAGGACTGGATAAGGAAGGCTGAGAGGATCAAGTGTTCGGAGCCTCTTCCCGAAGGCTCGCCAGATCCTGTACTAACCAGGATGATGGCTCATGGACCGTATCAAGTGCCATCAGGGAAGATGAGGGGAGGAATAAAGAAGCCAAAGGTGGGCTTCATATGTTACACATCCAGATCAGGGGGATTGGTGCCTCCGTGAAGGAGGATGACCGGGGAGGCGAGTCTAGAACCCCCTCTCCTCGCGGGAAGAAAAGGGGCGCTCCTGAAGATTTGGAAGCGGAGGCTTCCAAATGAGGGAAGAAACCTTCGCCAGGGGGCTCTGCCCCGGAGGGCGTCCTTACCGCACAGCACCCGCAAGGGGGCCAGCCATTAGCCGAGCTGTAAGTGAACAAAAGCACTTTGGTAAATATATCCTACTTTATCTCTGACAATAATAACTGAGACATATATTTTGCAGTCCGGCTCGTAGCCCTCCTCAACAAAGTTCATCTTCGGGGGATCTTCTTCCAGAGATGATGGACAGCGAAACGCCTCCTCCTGCCTCCCCGCCTCATGGGGCGGACGACTCCGAGGTGTCGTCGCAGAGGATTTCTCCCGATCCGCAAAGGCCAGAAAGTAACTCTTCGGCCGCCCGAAGTTCAGGGTTCTCAGCTCCTAAGGAGACCAACAGAAAAAGCCCGGGACAATCCGGTGTACAGCCGGACACATTGACGGATCTTTTGGAGCAAGCAGCTATCTCGGAGGCCCATCGTACCTTAATGGGTATGGTAGTTGAGAGGATCTCATCTGCAAAAAGTGGATTGAATGAAGCTTTTACGAGCCTATTAAGAGGCTTTGAGGTACGCTAAGTAATATATATAATTTTGACTGTACCGCACATGCTAGGTGTGCTCTGTATAGATAGTAGCCCCTGAGACTCTGGTTGCCGTCTAGAGGCGGCAAACAGAGGATCATAGTCTCAGGTAACGATAGCATTGCTTTCATGCGTAGGCGGCTGAGGGTTCGGCGGCTGACCGGAATGTTGATTTTGCCAAACTGGGGTGGCAGCTTGACGTGGAGGATGCGGACATCACGCTTGTGAACGAGCGGCTTGACGAGGCATAGGGTATGTATTTTCGGGTGGTCAGCAAATATTAAGAGGAGCATGATGCTAGTATCTATAATATGCTTTTGACTGCAGATGGGGCTGCCACCGTGGAGACCCTTCGGGCAGAACTTGCCTGAGCCAAGGAACAAGCCAGGAGGAGTGATGCGGCCGCCCTGAAGGCGGCCGAAGAGTTAAAAGCCGAACGTGCTTCTCATCGCCGGAGCAAAGAGAAAATAGACAACATGGCTCTTGAGCTGCAGAATGCCGCTGGCCGCTATGGGATCCTTGAAAGGGAAAGCCAGGCGAAGATGGCTGGCCTGAAGAAGGCCTTGGAAGCAGCCAGGAAACGCGCTCTGAAATCAGAGCGACGCGGGAGGAGCTTCATCAAGCCAGAGATATCGCAGCTGGGAAGCCCTTCTTATTGTGGACGAAGTTCGGTGATCCGAAGTATGCCCCTCTGGATCAATTATGGAGTTCGGCGGATGCATACTTGGATTTAGCAAAGAGTGCCACTAACGCGATTGAGTATTTCAAAGGTCAGAAAGATCATGAGGTGGAAAGATTGTTCTAGTCGCAGTTCAGTAATCCAAGGCGTCAGCTGCTGTTGAATGAGTAAATGGTCGAGTGGGCCGAGCTCCATAGGTTCTTCGGGCTTGCCATGAAGTCTGTCGTGGATCATCTTTGGCCGAAGGAATCGAGTCTGGATAGTTATTTTGGTTTAGTGCAACGATTTCTTCATGCTGTGCCGCATATCGACGCTGTCAAGAGGTCGGCGTGCATAGAGGGTGCGTGGATGGCTCTTGCCCGTGTTAAGACATACTGGACGGAGATGGAGGCCACCGCTGTTGCAACCAGGGGTCCGCCCGGGGGTCAGAACTCGCCCGAGCACTATTTTTAAGAAGCCCTGGAAGGTGCCTGTTTAATAGAGGCTCAGTGCTCAAAGAGCACCATGTTCCAGTGACGTGTATCTTGATTGTAAAAACAATACTATTTTGATTATAAAGTTTGTATTTATACTTTTTCACAGAAAGTATTATAGTGCCTCATGTGCGACCGTTTATGTATTTATGTATATAACCTGAAAGTTTGCAGTCGTCGGCTTCAGCCCCCACACATATAATGCGGGGGTGTTCGGTAAAGCGCGTAGTCACACTTGATCCAACGTCTTGGTCCATTTGAGGAGGTGATAGCGCGGCGAACAAGGCAATCGGACTATATAGCTTTAACACTTTCACTTAGCCATAGGAGTTTGACGGTGGGGCTAATATATAGCCCCTGGTACTTCCGTGGTCATCCGAATACGGTGTGCGTACATACTTGACAAGGAAACCGGTCCTTCATTAATGTGGAGGAATCGCGAAGATTCCGCTGAGTCATCGAGTGGTTGACCAGTCTATTGCTTTATCATGACAGTTAGTTTTCGGCTTTCTCTACTGAGGTGCTCATCCGGATGAACCGGGGCACAATCGCAGTAGTTCTCCCGGTGCCACCTTAGCCAATAGAACGGAACATAAGGTAGCAAAACACGGGAGCCGGGCAAACCCAACTATTGACCAAAGACATGATTCAGAGCTGATGCATATAAGGCCAAACTCGCGACGCCGAACACTCCCTAAGGTATTCGGTCTTTTCAATTTATACTGGGCTAAGTACCGCCCTCAATAATGAGCCCTGAATTTCCAGGTACGTGCATTGATCTGGCGTGACGAAAAAGCTTGCCAATAACGCCAGTATCCCTCTCGGTTGTTTTGAGTATCCGGAGGGTGTGAAGCAACAAGAGACAATAAAAAAGGTTTACATAGGGTCTTAATCTAAAAAGAAACCTTTGAACGGGGCCTAGCTGCATGTCTGCGCCTTTGTCTCCGTTGTGCAGTATCCTGGAAGGGTGTAGCACAATCAGCCTCTGTAAAAAGGAAAAAACCCAGGTGAAAGAATCTGGTGTAATCGTATGAAAAGTTGGCTATTCTTTATGAACCATGAAAATGCAATTTATTATTGTATTAATAGGGTCGAGCCGAACTATGGGCCTTTTTTACATGCGGGTATCCCCTAGCACCACCTATGGGGGTATATCTACCCAAGCTCAGGTTTATCTGGGCTGCGACAACTAGTGGTGCGCCAGACACGTCTAGCCGTGTCCGTGGTCCTGACGACCGATCAGTTATTCTGGTTGGGGAGGCCATTCGGCTGTTAGAGCCGCCACATATTCTTCTGCACGTAAAGAACGCTCTATATTTCCGCTAATTGTGATGACGCCATGTGGACCGGGCATCTTAAGTTTAAGATAAGCGTAATGCAGAACTGCATTGAAATGAGCGAAGGCTGTTCTTCCGAGTAGTGCGTGATAGCCGCTTCGGAATGGAGCGATGTCGAAGATTAGTTCTTCGCTTCGAAAGTTTTCGGGAGAACCAAATACAACCTCTAATGTTAGAGAGCCCGTACAGCGGGCCTCTACGCCTGGTATTACTCCTTTAAAGGTAGTACTGCTTTAGCTGATTCTTGACGGGTCTATCCCCATCTTGCGGACAGTGTCCTGATATATCAGATTAAGGCTACTGCCAGCATCCATAAGGACCCGGGTGAGATGGTATCCGTCAATTATTGGGTCAAGCACCAAGGCGGTTGAACCTCCATGCCGGATACTAGTCGGATGATCCCTGCAATCGAAAGTGATCAGGTAGGCTGACCATGGGTGTGGGGGCGACAGGCTCTACAGCGTTTACGTCTCGGAGTGCATGCTTGCGCCTCCTCTTTGGTATGTGTGTTGCGTAAATCATGCTTACTGTTTTGACCTCTTGTGGAAATTTTTTCTGGCCCCAGTGTTCGGCTGGCGCGGTTCGTCCTCATCTTCACTTGGTTGCTCCCTCCCCTTGCGCTTGACATTTAGCTTGCCGGTCTGCTTGAAGACCCAGCATTCTCTGTTGGTGTGATTCGCAGGTTTGCTGGGGGTGCCATGAATCTGACATGATCTTCAAGAATTTTGTTTAGGCTCGACGGTCCATCTTTGCTGCCTTTAAATGGCTTTTTCATTGACCGGGTTGAGAGCCCCTGAATCCGGCGTTTACCGCCGTGTTGGGCAGTCTTCATTATTTCGACGCTTGTTTTTATTGCGTCGCGGCTTTCCATTGCCATCCCTGACTTCGGATGTGCCTGGGTCGCTGGTGCCGCTGCAGGCCAACCAACTGTCCTTGCCCGTGCAAAAGAGGGTCATAAGGCTTGTTAGGGCTGCCATTGTCCCCGGCTTTTCCTTGCCGAGGTTTCTGGCGAGCCATTCATCCTGGATACTATGGTTGAAAGCCTCTAAGGCTTCGGCATCCGGGTAGTTGACGATTTGATTCTTCTTGGTGAGAAATCTATTCCAAAGCTTATAGGCTGACTTTCCGAGTTGTTGAATTATGTGACTTAAATCATCTGCATCCGGTGGTCGGACATAGGTCCCTTGAAAATTAGCCCTGAAAGCATCCTCAAGTTCTTCCCAACTTCCAATTGAGTTTTGGGGGAGGCTTTTCAACCAGTGCCGAGCTAGTCCTTTCAACTTGAGGGGCAGGTATTTAATGGCGTGGAGGTCATCTCCACAAGCCATGTGGATGTGAAGAATAAAGTCCTCAATCCAGACCGGAGGGTCTGTCGTTCCGTTGTACGCCTCTATGTTTACGGGTTTAAATCCCTCTAGAAATTCATGATCCAACACCTCATCGGTGAAGCACAGGGGGTGTGCGGCACCCCTATATTCGGATATGTCATGTCATGCTTCCGACGGTTGTAGTGTTCGGAGTTGATTCCAAGCTGATATTCGATCAGTATAGTCTTTTTGGTGGCCGTGATCCTGTGCCGGAGCGCGCTTCCTAGATCCATAGATGGACCTCGCCATGCCAGCTTTTTTGTCCAGGTGCTCACGTAAATCGTGTGCTGACTTCTGTGCGGCGTCGTTAGCCACCTTGTCACGGCCACGGGGTGGTAGATCCGCGGATCGGCCGTATTATTTTTCGGCAGAATGGGCTCTATAGCTTCGTCGTCGAATTCGGACAGCAGCTTGCGCTTTGGGTAGCTCTTTGTGTGGCGGTCGCCACCGTATTTTTCTTCAGTGTCAAGCACTTTATTCCATCTGCGGTTGAGCGTATCCTGCGCGGCCTTAAGCCTTTGCTTCTGCTTCTTCAAGATCCTCGCGGTGGCGATAAGCCTTTTATGGAGGTTCACTTGTTCCAAGTGCCTTTCCGGGATGATGAGTGCATCATCGTTCGGACTGTTCTCCTGTCAGGAGACAGGTTTATGAGTTTTATCTTTGCCATCGCTATGATCGGACAGCGGCTCCAGACTGTATTCGCTGTCCCTTGGCTCATCCTGCTCCATCGCTGGGTCCATGGGGTCGTCGTTGCCTTTGGAGTCAACCAGGGTGTTATTCTTTCTTGCGTCGTTATCGCTGTTTTTACTGTGGCGCAATTTAGAGTGGCGCCGACGTTGTCGCTTTGGTTGCTTCTCAAGAGGATTATCCTCAGTTGCATCCTTCCATTCCTCGCCGTTGTTTTCTTTGGGTGTGTCCACCATGTATATGTTATATGATGAGGTGGCTGTCCAGCGCCCTGTGGGCGGTGGTTCCTGTTCTTGTCCTGCATCGTCGTCCATACCGTCGATGTCTTCGGAGTTGAAATCAAGCATGTCGGTTAAATCGTCGATAGTGGCTATTAAGTGGGTGGTGGGTGGGGAACGAATTTCTTCGTCGTCCGCTGCCCACTCAAGCCGGACATAGTTCGGCCAAGAGTCTCCTGACAGGGAGAGAGACTTTAATGAATTTAGCACGTCGCCCAAGGCGAGTGCTGAAAGATATCCGCAGAGGTAAACTCCATGATCGGTGCCCAATTAGATTCGTTAGGCACGGATGCACGCGTTTCGAAGCCTATGGCGGGAGGCGAGTCCGAGGGTCCAATGACACAGATCTCTTTGGAGGTGAAGTTTGTGTTCGGCTCTAGCACCGATGAGTGTGTGGCCTCCGTGGCGGGGTCTATCCACCCGTCCTCGGATGGCGCAATCTGCTTCGGATCTAGGGCCAGGGCAGCTGCAGGTGTGTTCTCTTGAACATCGTCTGATGGCAGATCTAAGTCCTGTTCATCGTGACTGTATGGTGCACCTGTCATGGGCTCGAATCCGTCGAAGATCAAGTCTACGCAGATGTCGGCAGCGTAGTTCAAGCTTCCAAACCTGACCTGATGGCCAGGGGCGTAGCTATCGATCTGCTCCAGATGGCCAAGCGAGTTGGCCCGCAGTACGAAGCCGCCGAATACGAAGATCTGTCCGGGGAGGAGAACCTCACCCTGGATCGCATCATTGCAGATGATTGGGTCCCATGCCCTCACCACCGCATTCTCCTCACGCCCTCACACAATGCGAGATGCCGTGATTCCACTATTGGTGCCCATGAAGGCGGCGACCGAACCTTTACAAATGAGGTTGTGGCTATCTCCACAACTTAATTGGAGGCTCCCAACGACACTACGAGGCTTCACCACAATGGAATATGGCTCCATGGTGATCTCAACCCTCTAGGGTGCTCAAACACCCAAGAGTAATAAGATCTGCAAGGGATTAGTGAGGGGAATCAAATTTCTCTTGGTGGAAGTGTAGATCGGGGCCTTCTCAACCAATCCCTAGAAAATCAACAAGTTTGATTGGCTAGGGAGAGAGATCGGGCGAAAATGGAGGTTTGAGCAACAATGGAGCTTGGGGAGGGAAGTGGTCTTCTTGGGGAAGAAGACCCCCTTTATATAGTGGGGGAAACGATCCAACCGTTATCCCCTCTCTCATCCCGCGGTACAAGGTACTACCGCACAAGGCTGCAGTACTACCGCTGCAGAGTGCGGTACTACCGCTTGTGCGATAGTGACCAGATGAGGGCCTGTTGCACAGGGCAGCGAGCGGTAGAACTGCCGGAGTGGTACTACCGCACGCCCCTACGGTACTACCGTAAGGCAGGTATCAACTGGTATTGGAAATGCACGGAAGTGATAAATTACTTCCATAACAACTTCCGCTGAGGTTGGAACTATGCAAAAGTCCAGCACAGTAGTACCTGACAGCCGTCGTGGTACTACCGCGGAAGGGCGGATGTAAAACTTTTACATTTGTGCCTACTTCCGTGTGTATCAGCTTCAGGGCTGGAGGCAGCAGTAGTACCGCTCACCAGGAGTGGTACTACCGCTCCCTTGAGCAGTACTACCACACACCGCAGAAGCTTTAGCATTTGGCTGCCTTCATATCGCAGATACATGGAGAAACGGACGGTGCTCAATCGAAGCGAAGGAAAGGTGGTGCAAAGGAACAGATGTGTACGTGTTGATTCCACCCTAACCTTTCCGAAGCGGACCCCCTCTTAATAGTACGGCTTTCCTACGACTCAAATCCACCGAAAAGAAACATAGAGAACAGCTGTCTTTGATAGGCTCCGAGGGGCACTGAATCATGTTGTTCCTAGATATGAGATATCTGAAATGCTCAATACACACGATTAGTCCGCAAATGCACTGTCATCAATCACCAAAACCACTTAGGGAGAAATATGTCCTTACAACCGCCAGACTTATGGCCCTACAGGTGCATGTAAAATAATGCATCTCATGGAAAATTGAATGATGCCCTGAAGAAATTCGAAGGTGTTGTGCTTATGCTAAGAAAGTGAATGTAGGCACCGGCTATTGGATAATAGTACCTAATTCTTGGCGGCGTATGGGCATCATTGTCATACGTGAAAGCTAAGGATCGTCGTCGGTGTCAAAACCGGCGGATCTCGGGTAGGGGGTCCCGAACTGTGCGTCTAGGCGGATGGTAACAGGAGACAAGGGACACGATGTTTTTACCCAGGTTCGGGCCCTCTCGATGGAGGTAAAACCCTACTCCTGCTTGATTAATATTGATGATATGGGTAGTACAAGAGTGGATCTACCACGAGATCAAGGAGGCTAAACCCTAGAAGCTAGCCTATGGTATGATTCTTGTAATGGTTGTTCGTCCTACGAACTAAAACCCTCCGGTTTATATAGACACCGGAGAGGGCTAGGGTTACACAGAGTCGGTTACAATGGTAGGAGATCTACATATCCGTATCGCCAAGCTTGCCTTCCACGCCAAGGAAAGTCCCATCCGGACACGGGACGAAGTCTTCAATCTTGTATCTTCATAGTCTTGGAGTCCGGCCGATGATGATAGTCCGGCTATCCAGACACCCCCTAGTCCAGGACTCCCTCAGTAGCCCCTGAACCAGGCTTCAATGATGATGAGTCCGGCGCGCATATTGTTCGGCATTGCAAGGCGGGTTCCTCCTCCGAATTAATCACAGAAGATTGTGAACACCAGGATAGTGTCCGGCTCTGCAAAATAAATTCCACATAGCACCATAGAGAGAATAATACGTACACAAGTTCAATCTGCTGACGTATTTTGTGGCATGATGTCACACCACCACCAAGCCTTTACTTGAATCGGTTTTTATTATACCACCTCAGCGCGTTTAGCGAAGCGGTTTCCTTGGCACGTCGTGTCGAAGCAGAGATCGTGTTCCCCTTATTCCGGGATTCCCATCAATACGGACGTGGGTAACCCAACCGCGCCACTGATTGTGGCGCTTGGGAGATAAGCGAGTTTTACCAGGCCGGTGGGGACGCATAGTCTTCGTCCGCCCATATATAAGGATATAAGGATCCACCTTTTTCACCTACGCCTTCTTCCTCCTTTGCTTATCCATCTCCGCGCACTCGAGCTCCAGCGCCCAAGTCCACACATCTCGTCTCAACCTTCTCCAGCCATGTCCGGAGCGGGAGGCAAGTGGATGGCTTCCTCCGTTACGGAGGGGCACATCGAAAAACTGCACGGCGCCAGATATCTGTCCGGCGACATCGCGCACCGGCTGCCCGACAAGGGGCAGCTCATCCCCACCCCCAGGCCCCATGAGAGGGTCGTATTCCTTCCCCACTTCCTTCGCGGACTGGGCTTCCCACTTCATCCCTTCGTCCGGGGGCTCATGTACTACTACGGCCTGGACTTCCACGATCTGGCGCCAAACTTCATCCTCAACATCTCGGCGTTTATTGTCGTGTGCGAGGCCTTCCTCTGCATCCAGCCCCACTTCGGCTTGTGGCTAAAAACCTTCAATGTCAAGCCGAAGGTAGTGAAGGGCGTCCAAGCGGAGTGCGGAGGCGCCATGGTGGGCAAAATGCCCAACGTCCTCTGGCTCGAGGGCGCCTTCGTGGAAACCATCAAAGGGTGGCAATCGGGGTGGTTCTATATCACCGAGCAGCGTGACCCTAAATGGGCAGCGGCCCCCGAGTTCAGATCTGGTACGCCCATGCAGCTCACCTCCTAGAAACAGAAGGGCTTGCTATGGGGCAGTTCGGAGGAGCTGACCGGACTCCAGTCCTGTCTCCAGACCCTGGTGAACAAGAAGCTCAAGCTTGTCAACGTGATCCAGGTCATGCTCATCCGCCTGATTCTCCCCTGCCAACAACGGGCCTTCAATCTATGGGAGTTTGATCCGGCACAGCACCGGACCCTTAGCGGGCTCTTCGACACAAAGTACGAAGCTGCCTGGAGGGTGCTGTTCAAGGGCGGAGAAGCCCCCGCATCCGCAACTGAAGATCGCAGATTCAGCATGAAACGCCCGGTCGGTGTGGTAAGATATGTTATCCTTTATGGTACATTTATTTCTTTCATAGTTTGACTCTATTGTGGGATCTAAAATTCCCAATGCCTTTAACAAGACTGGCAGAGGACGTCTGGACAGGTTAACTGTCCGGCTCCCCTCCCCGAAGACCCAGCGGATACCCGTTTAATGGGGCTGCTAGTCCCGACACTTTGTGTGGTGCCGGAGAAGAAGGCCAAGAAGAAAGCCACGGGAACCCGAAGGAGTTCCCGGCGCCAGGTGGTATCGGACTCATCGTCTGATGGCTCCGAGGCGGACTCCTCCCCCAAAGACGAGGAGGAGAAAAAGGACTCTCCCCAGGAGGGGGGAGAGAGGAAGAGGAAGGCTTCCCCAACGAGGGAGGCCGAAGGGTCCAAGAGGGGAAGGACCCTTCCTCCGGACAGCTCCACCAACGCCAACGACGGCGACGAAGGGTGGCCCTCAAGGGCCAAGCCCCCGGCAAGATCGTAAGTATCCGGATTCCTGAATGATTTATAATTTCTCTTTTGTGCCACATGGTGTCTTTCTAATGCCGCACACTACCTGCAGTCCGGCCGAGGATGATATTTCCGCTTCATCGAGCGGGTCCTTGGCTCCGTCGGATGTGGATTCCATTCCAACCGCCTCCACCCCTCGTGATGCTAACGACGCCGAGGTGGGATCCCAGGAGGGGACCCATCAGGAGGAGGCTCCGGAGGTGCCGCAAGGCAGCCTCCCGGACTTTGCGCCGGACTCCGTGCCGGAACCCGCAGTGGTTCCGGAGTCCGGCAGGCGGCCCCTTTGTAAGAAGGGCAAGACCGTGACACCGGCAGCCTCCGTCCAACCGGAGGCGCCGGACAACTTGTTGGAGGCACTCAACGGCGCTTCCATCAAGGGAGAACACCGCACTATCATGAGTGCGGTGATTCAGAAGGTTCAGCTCGCCAAGAGCGGGCTGACCGACGCCTGCAGCAGCCTTCTAACAGGCTTTGAGGTAAGAAGTTTTAAAATATGCAATGTAATACCGCATAGACAATAGCCCCTGATGCTCAGTTCGGTGTTCGGAAAGAAAAGCCGGACTGAGGATCTAAAAAGATATACGCAGGAGTTCTAAAAATTATGTCAATATGGGGTTGCAGGCTGCGCTGCTGACCTCTGCCGCATTGACTGCGGAGGTCGGTGCTTTGAAGCAGGACCTTGAGCGGACCGAGAACGAGCTCGGCCTTGCCAAGAAGCAGCTCAAGGACAAAGAAGGTGAGGAACACCGTATTAAATATGTACCTTACAGAAAAGGATTTTGGTTGCAATAGAAATAACAAGGATAACGTGGGCACTGCAGGGGCCACGAACGAGGTGGCGACCCTGAAGGAGGCCGTGTCCACGGCCGAACGTAATGCGGTCGCGGAACGAGCGGAGCGAGAGAAGCAGGAGGCGCGGGTGGCGGAGGTGCGGCAAGAGCTCCAGGCTCTCATGGAAAAGCATGAGAGTTTGGAGCGCGACTCGAAGACTCGAGAGTCCGAGCTTGCCTCGGCTCTTGAGAGTGCCAAAGCCGCTAAGGCCGAGGCCCATAAGGCCCTCCAGGAGATTGAGGCGGTGAAGAAAATAGCGGCGGGTAAGGCTTTTTTCATGCAAAGCAAGCATGTGAAAGTGAATTACCTGTTACTTACCCGAATTCGGAGCTCTCCAGGAGCATTTGCAGATCTTCCACGCAGCGTGTCCGATGCTGTCGCATTCTACCGGGCCGAGGAGGGGAGCTCAACGGAGAAGGTCTTCTGGTCTCAGTATGCTGAGGCCGGACATCCGGTGCCCCTTAGCGACCAGCTGAAGCAGCTGGTCGAGCTCCACAAGGTAGCTGAGCAGGCCATGAAGGGCCTCATAGTCCGGCTGTGGCCTGAAGAGGCCATGCATGGGAGCTACTTCGGCATGGTGCGGCGGCTGGTGGATGCGTGTCCCTAGGTGGAAGTCATCAAGCGCTCCGCCTACATTGAAGGTGCCCGTCGGGCCCTTGCCCGCGCAAAGGTGCACTAGGGCAGGCTAGATGCTGAGAAGCTTCTGACGGACGCACCGCCGGCGGGCAAGGAGTATCGCACGCCTGAAATGTATTATAAGAGTGTCCTGAAGGGCGCCCACAAGATTGCGGATGAGTGCCCCAAAGATGTAATATTTGAGTAGACTCGCAATGTGTTATCTTGTGCACTGAAAACTTTGTTCATATGCGCTAAGCAATGCCTATTAATTTAAAATATTACCTTCTGTGCGGCCGTTTATCAAATCTGAAAGATGGCAAGTCGTCGGCTTTAGCCCCCATGCCACGAGTGCTGGGGTGTTCGGGATAAACTTGAGCGCTCTTGTTCCCATTTTTGGGTCCATCTAGGGAGGCGCTCAACACAACGAACAAGTCAACCAGACTTATAATGCTTGAACACTCTCACTTAGCCGTAGAATTCTATAATTTTAAATTTCGGCGAAGCCCCTAGTGTTCGGAAGACCGAGTTCGGGGCGCTATCCACCCCTGGGCCGGACGAAGCCGGTTCCTCGCTCTAAGCGGCATAAGTCTTTAGGGACTCGAAAAGACCTCTCGAACAGTGACCAGCTCTTGCCTTATCATGACGGTCAGTTTTAGCTTTCTCCACTAAGGCACTCGCCCAGCTCAACCGGGGCGCAATCGCAGTGGTTCTCCCAGTGCTACCTTAGTCGACGGAACGGAACGTAAGGTACCAAAACATGGGAGCCGGGCAAACCCAACTATTGACCCAAGACATGATTCGGAGCCGATGCATATAATGCTATAAGTTCGGGGTGCCGCACTTGTGAAAGTGTTCGGACTTATCACACCGTAATGCAGGGAACATAAGCCCCTAGTGTATTCGGCCGTACCAAAGTGTACGGATGCAAAATGTCATAAATGAACATATATGTAAGAAAGGAATGCAATTACAAGCGAAAAGTAATGCATTGTTTATTCAAGGAATTCTGCCATGAGTGCAGAACGATACAAATAGTGCGGTAAGCAAGGGATTGGACTTTTAGACATGTCCCCCTTCAGGGGTAGGCTGCGGAATGGTGTATTAACAAATTTAATGCTCATAATGGAGACCACCTGAGTGTTCGTCGTAGCCTTTGACCTTCCCTGGCTGTTGCATCGTGAGTTAGGCAGAATCACCGCCGGACAGGGTCTCTGGTTAACGGAGTCCTGTGGATAAATAAAAAAAGGAAAAGAAAAAGAGCGACACACTTGGGAGCCCCTGGTGTGGTTGAGCCGTACTCTGGGCCTGTCGTGGTCGTGCCCCTCCCCCTATGCCCATGGTATCTCCAGGGCATAATGATGTACGCGAAGAGCTGGTCTTGCAATCATGCAAGGGCTGGGGTTGGGGCCGCATTGCTACGCGTGCTCGAGACGTGCCAGGTGGTCTTGATTTATTTTACTCCGGGCGCGTTTGGCCATGTCCGGCCGTTTAACGGCCGGACTCGAAAATTGCCTTAAGAGGCTTCTCTGTACTTCTGTCGTGAGAGCCGCTGTGTGTTCCTCCGTTCGGAAGGAGCGTTCAGTGTTTCCGTTGACTGTGATGACTCCACAAGGGCTTGGCATCTTGAGCTTAATGTATGCATAATGCGGCACCGCGTTGAACTTTGCAAACGTGGTTCGTCCAAGCAGAGCGTGATAGCCACTGCGGAACGGGACTATGTCGAAGATTAACTCCTCGCTTCGGACATTATCCGGGGATCCGAAGACCACTTCCAGTGTGACTGAGCCTGTACAATTGGCCTCAACACCTGGTATGACGCCCTTGAAGGTCGTCTTTGTAGGTTTAATCCTGGAGGGGTCTATGCCCATCTTGCGCACTGTATCCTGATAAAACAGGTTCAGGCTGCTGCCGCCGTCCATCAGGACTCTAGTGAGGTGAAATCCATCGACGATTGGGTCTAAAACCAATGCGGCGAATCCGCCATGGCAGATACTGGTGGGGTGGTCCCTTCGATCGAAAGTGACCGGGCAAGAGGACCATGGATTGAACTTCGGGGCGACTGGCTCCATCGCATATACGTCCCTAAGTGCACGCTTCCGCTCCCTCTTGGGTATATGGGTTGCGTATATCATGTTTACCGTCCGCACTTGTGGGGGGAAACCCTTCTGTCCTCTACTGTTCGGCGGCCGGGTCTCTTCCTTGTCATCGCTATGCAGCCCCTTGTCGTTGTTTTCGGCAATTAACTTGCCTGCCTGCTTGAATACCCAACAATCCCTGTTAGTGTGATTAGCTGGCTTTTCAGGGGTGCCATGTATCTGGCAAGAGTGGTCGAGTATTCGGTCCAAATTGGACGGACCCGGAGTGGTTCTTTTGAATGGCTTCTTCCGCTGACCGGGTTTAGAGCCTCTGAATCCGGAGTTGACTGCCGTATCCTCTATGTTATCGCCGTTAACATGGCGTTTATTTTTGTTTCGACACGACCTGCCATTGCGGTCCTTAGTATCCGGACTGCCAGCATTTTTGCTGAGGTTGTTACTGCGGGCTATCCAGCTGTCCTCCCACGCGCAGAAGCGGGTCATGAGTGATGTGAGGGCTGCCATGGATTTCGGCTTTTCCTGTCCTAGGTGCCGGGCCAGCCACTCGTCGCGGATGTTGTGTTTGAAGGCTGCGAGGGCCTCTACATCCGGACAGTCGACGATTTGATTTTTCTTTGTGAGGAACCGTGTCTAGAATTGTCTGGCCGATTCGTCTGGCTGCTGAATTATGTGGCTTAGGTCATTGGCGTCTGGTGGTCGCACATATGTGCCCTGGAAGTTGCCAAGAAATGCGGCTTCCAGGTCCTCCCAACACCCAATTGATTCTGCTGGCAAGCTGTTAAGCCAATGTCGAGCTGGTCCTTTAAGCTTGAGTGGGAGATATTTGATGGCGTGGAGATCGTTACCACGGGCCATATGGATGTGAAGGAGATAGTCTTCGATCCAAACCGCGGGGTCTGTTGTGCCATCGTAGGATTCAATGTTCACGGGTTTAAACCCTTCAGGGATTTGATGATCCATTACTTCATCTGTGAAGCATAGTGGGTGTGCGGCGCCTCTATACTGGGCAATATCGCGACCCAGCTCAAGAGAGCTTTGTCTACTGTGTTCGGCCCGGTCGGAGTTGTTGTATCCGGCATGATGAAAGTCGTCTCGCATCGTGGGGCGCCCACGTGATCCATAGATCAATCTTGATTGTCTTGCCTTGTCCTCCAATATATCTCGCAAGTCCGGCGAATTCCCCCGTGGCTTCGCGCTTTTCGAGCGGTGCCGGGGTACGGTTCTGTTGGAGGGCCTAGATGCCTCTCTGTCGTGGCCACGAGGTGGTCGGTCTGCCATATTGTGCGCCAGTGATGAAGATTTATATGCCTCCTCCTCTAATCGGGGGAGCAAGTTGCGTTTTGGGTAGCTTTTGGAGGGGCGTTCGAGTTCATGCTCTTCGGCCGCGAGGACCTTGGTCCATCTATCGGCCAGCAGGTCTTGATCGGCTCGAAGCTGTTGCTGCTTTTTCTTTAGGCTGTTTGCCGTGGCCATTAGCCTGCGTTTAAAACGCTCTTGTTCAACGGGATCCTCGGGCACGACGAATTCGTCGTCGTTGAGGCTTGCCTCGTCTCCGGAGGGAGGCATGTAATTGTCATCCTCTATCTCCTCGTCTGCCGCTCTCTCTCGAGGGCTGGCTTCTCCGTCCTCCTGTGCTGAATCTTGCTGGAGTGGGTTGTCTTCGGCACTCTCTGGGGTGTTATTGTCTCCGGTGCCGGAATCTCCATTCTTGCTGTGGCGGGATTTAGAGTGGCGTCGCTGATGTCGGCGCTTGGGCTGTTTCTTAGAGGAATCTGCCTCTGCTGCTTCTTCGCCGTTCCCATCTTTTGGGATGTCCACCATGTATATGTCGTATGACGAGGTGGTCTTCCAGTGCCCCGTAGGCGCTGGTTCGTGGTCGTCTCCGGCATCGTCGTCCATACCATCGACGTCTTCGGAGTCGTAGTCTAGCATGTCGGTTAGGTCGTCGAAAGTGGCTACAAAGTGGGTGGTGGGTGGGTTTTGAATTTCTTTGCCAACCGCATCCCAACCGTCCTGACCGTAGTCCGGCCAGGGCTCTCTAGATAACGAGAGATGCTTTAGCGAATTCAAGATGTTGCCAAAGGGTGAGTGCTGAAAGATGTCCACAGCGGTGAACTCCATGATCGGCGCCCAATCGGATTCGGTTGGCAGGGGCACAGGAGGTTCAGAGTCCGGCACCTCAGAGTCACGAGCTTTGCAAGGGACAGGGTCAGTGTTCGGCTCCATCGCCATAGAGATTGCAGCCCCCGAGGCGGTGTCCAACCACCTGTCCTCGATCTGTGTGGTCGGCTCCGAACTAGGGGTCGGAGCGGACTCATGTGCAGCCTCCAGGGCGCTGTCCGGCGGCAGAGCTAAATCATGCCCATCGTGACAGTGCGGCGCGCTCGGCTGTGGCTCGAATCCATCAAAGATCAAGTCTCCGCGGATGTCGACCGTGAAGTTTAGGCTTCCAAATCTGACCTGACGGCCAGGGGCGTAGCTTTCGATCTGCTCCAGATGGCCAAGCGAATTAGCCCGCAATGCGAAGCCGCCGAACACGAAGATCTGTCCGGGGAGAAAAGTCTCACCCTGGACTGCATTGTCATTGATTGAAGAAGCCATCAAGCCTATCGGTGACGACACAGAGGAACTCTCAATAAAAGCACCAATGTCGGTGTCAAAACCGGCGGATCTCGGGTAGGGGGTCCCGAACTGTGCGTCTTGGCGGATGGTAACAGGAGACAAGGGACACGATGTTTTTACCCAGGTTCGGGCCCTCTCAATGGAGGTAAAACCCTACTCCTGCTTGATTAATATTGATGATATGGGTAGTACAAGAGTGGATCTACCACGAGATCAAGGAGGCTAAACCGTAGAAGCTAGCCTATGGTATGATTCTTGTAATGGTTGTTCGTCCTACGGACTAAAACCCTCCGGTTTATATAGACACCGGAGAGGGCTAGGGTTACACAGAGTCGGTTACAATGGTAGGAGATCTACATATCCGTATCGCCAAGCTTGCCTTCCACGCCAAGGAAAGTCCCATCCGGACACGGGATGAAGTCTTCAATCTTGTATCTTCATAGTCTTGGAGTCCGGCCGATGATGATAGTCCGGCTATCCGGACACCCCCTAGTCCAGGACTCCCTCAATCGTTGATGGTGCTCGTGTTGCAGTTGAGTTTGGGACGTGTCATGGAATAGTCACGACAGATGCCCTAGCATGAGGACTTAGGTGTAGAGCCATCACAACGCAGTTAGCTTGAAGGGGTTAAACACCCTGCCACCGTCACTCGGCCGCAAACATTGAGATACCTAGTTTTTAATTTCTAGTAAATCCAAAACTCGTCTGAAATTCATGAAACTTCGCATGCTACCATGGAGCGGCATCAACATGTTGTGGTAAATTTTTTGTCTCATTTGGGGCAGGTTTGGGTATAAGCTTCTCACAAACCAGAGCTTCTCACAACAAGCCTGATGGTTTCGGTAGGGAATGTCTAACCTTTGGGGACAAAACGATATCCGTTGCCTCTTATTACTTTCAAAAAAATTCTAGTGTCAACATAGAACAACAGGAGTGTTGTGTTAAATTTTGGAATTTTTCGGGGTTCGTTTGGACATTTTTATGCATTAATTGAGTTTTCAATGCATTTATGTGCATAATTCAAATTTGAACTATAGGCACATGCTCTAATGCATATAAATTGGTTGAAATTCAAATCTGTGTCCTTGGTTGCATGCTTAGGTCCCATGCAAGAAATGGGAATGAATGTCAAACACCCTGCCACCGTCACTAGGCCGCAAACATTGAGATACCTGGTTTTTAAATTCTAGTAAATCCAAAACTCGTCTGAAATTCATGAAACTTGGCATGCTATCATGGAGCGGCATCAACATGTCGTGGTAAATTTTTTGTCCCATTTGGGGCAGGTTTCGGTATAAGCTTCTCACAAACCAAAGCTTCTCACAACAAGCCTGATGGCTTCGGTAGGGAACGTGCCACCTTTGGGGACGAAATGATATCCGCTGCCTCTTATTGGTTTCAAAAAATTTCTAGAGTCAACACAGAACAACAGGAGTGTCGTGTTAAATTTTGGAATTTTTCGGGGTTCGTTTGGATATTTTTATACATTAACTGGGTTTTCTAGGCACTTTATGTGCATAATTCAAATTTGAACTACATGCACATGCTCCAGTGCATATAAATTGGTTGAAAAATCAAATCATTGTCCTTGGGTGCATGCTTAGGTCCCATGCAAGAAATGGGAATGAATTTCAAACACCCGGGCACTATTGATTGTCGGAAAAATGTTGGGATACTTTGTTTTTAAATTCTAGCAAGTCCAAAACTCATCTGAAATTCATGAAACTTGGCATGCTATCATGGAATGGCACCCAACATGTTTTGGTATTTCTCGTGTCCATTTTGAGAGAAGGCGCACTCGAATAACAGCCAACAAAGGCATTTTGAAACAAATAGCTGCCACTCTAACATCGCAAACGTTTGTATAATTCAAATCGTGTGTGTTATGTTAACCATTCACGTGATGCCATGTGTCTTGGTTTTAATGGCTATATGAGGTGTCGTGGACAGCTGCTTGACTGAACGGGAGGCGTGTGAGCGCAGTCCAGTCCGCAGGCTGACCGAGAGGCGTGCAAGCTGTCCTCCAATGCACATGCTCACCGGGAAGCATGCGAGATGTACGCTGCAGAGGCTCACTAGGAAGCGAGCCCTTTGACTTCCTTGGCTGCCCGCCTTCCTCTCCATTAATAAGGGCGACGATGATGGACCGGTGCCATTGGAGATTGTGGGAGAAGCATACGAGATAAGCTACAGGGAGGGAGGGGAATATGCGACGCAGGACTCGCCGGCCGTGAGGGTTTATATAGCAGGCTGGTAAGCATTGTGGGATCTTGGGGGATTTCACTGAGTCGTGCGGGAGGCTTGCGCGGGAAACTGCGAGGTTGCACAGGAACGAGCTCAGCAACGATTTATTGGCGCCACCGTTTGGCCAAAAGAACGCCCCCGCGTGTTGCGCAAGCTTGCGCTGTAAGCCGTCTGCGGCAGCGGGGTGACAAGACATGCGAGAGGAGGACGAAAGGCCACGTACACCTACGGTTAAGAAAAAAATGTTTGCGATTTAATTACCTAAAATACCCCCATACTGGTTTATAAGTAGGATTTCACTAATAAAATAGAATGCATGTCTTAACGGTCTCAAAGTCCTTACCCACTAGATTGCAACGAGCATTGCTCTTCCAGTCCCTAAATATCTTTGGCCATTTTGACATGACATAATCTTCGGCTAACTTTTTGACGTCAGGCGGAATTCATAACTATGGTTTAACGCCTGGAGTAGATTCTCCTTGTGTCCGACCAAATCCTTGGTACGGATCGAAGCGGTATTGCAAGATGCAACCTAGCATTTTTCTATACATTTTTGTTGTGTCATCTAGGGTAACGGGCTTGCCTTTCGAGGCAACTGCGGTGATTCAAATGATACCTTGGTGAAGCTTGTTTGGATCCCTAGCCTTTCAGTTGCTCTTGCTTGTGGCGGCCGTGCTGGATGAAGTCTCGTCCATGTGGCGCGTTTACCTAGACTGGTGGTCGGTTCATCCTGTTAGTCATCACCAATCTCGACGCCAGGGTTGGTCGTATCCCTGTCAGGGGCGCCCATCTCTACGTCAGGGTTGGTGTAGTGAGGTTCCTTTTGAGACAGACATGACGACATGGATCCATTTGTCGAACTGCAGTATTGTAACAAACAGTTATGATTGAACATAGAAATAAAATGGCGACCACAAATTTTGGGATGACCTTTGCTAAAAGTAGGGCATATTGAGTACTAGAAATTTGACAAAATTGAAATGAATCGATGTTTCGTCAAAACATTGTCACTCATATTAAGTCCTATAAATGAAACACAACCATCTGATTGTACATCGAATGACACCAGCTCATGCACATGTTTGTACAGGTACATCTAAGAACATCTAAGATCTAACTCCTTTGTGTGGCATTTCATCGAACACGTTACAATCATCTACAATAGTGGAACATATGGATGGCAGAATCTAGTGAAATTATGCCTTGAGACAGATGTGAAGAACAGCTTGCAACGCAGGTGACGGTGTTGACGAGACAGTCGTGGTTCATTGCGATGGGCGCAACGGTGGAAGGTGTCGGCGCATGGGGACCCCACGGGGGGAAACTACGACGGCGGTGGAGGCGGAGTATGAGGACAGGCGACGGTCGCGGCCTCGATGGCGGACCAGATCGCACGAGAGGAGAGAGACGTGCACGACACCGGCTGTGGACCGGAGCTCGCGAGAGGAGAGAGAGGTGTGCGGCGATGGCGGATGCGATGGATGAGCACGTGAGAGGAGAGAGAAAGAGGGGGACACAATGATGTTAGATTCAAAATTAGGAGGTGGGATCGTGTATTCGATATTGACATGTGGCGGGCAATCCATGTCGTCCTCCACTGCAACATTAGCTTTGGCGGGCATGACGAGCTGCCCACCAGTGCTAACCTTACCTATTTAAATTTCAATTAAAGGGTTTCAAACTAAAATAGCTGCCGCACGCGCACATAACCCATTTTTAAAAAATATTTTGAACTTAAAACTTTTTCCATGAGAAATAGACGCTATTGGAAGCCCCGTGCTAAAAACTTGCCACTTTTTGAGTTGGTTTGCTATTTTCATGGCGTTAATTGAAATAGGGGCGACTAAAAAGGGGAAAAAGCTTTGGGCGTGCAAACGAGCTCAGAAACGTTCGAAACTTTGCATGCTGTCATCATTGGACACCTATAGAGTGTGGTAAAATTTTGAGATCGTTACAACTAAAACTTGATGCATATCATGTACAGACTGGGCACTCTTCCACCAAGTGTAAGTGTTTCAAACGAAAACAGTCGCCTCACACACGCAAAACATTTTTAAAATATTCTGAACTTAAATCTTTTCCCATGAGTAATAGACTCTATTGGAAGCCCCATGCTCAAAATTTGCATGTTTTTGAGTTGGTTTGCTATGTTCGCGACATTAATTGAATTTCTAAAAACTAAAAAGGACAAAAAGCTTTGAGCGTGCAAACGATCTCAGAATGGGATGGAACTTTGTGTGGTGTCTTGATTGGATACATGTAGGGTGTGGTACAAATTTGAGATCATTACGACCGAAACTTGATGGACATCGTGTACAAATCGGACACTCTTCCACCAAGTGTAAGGGTTTCGAATGAAAACAGTCACCTCACACATAGAACACATTTTTAAAAATATTTGAACTTAATTTTCCATCAATAATAAATGCTATTAGAAGCTCCATGCTCAAAATTTGCATCTTTTTGAGTTGGTTTGCTATTTTCACGGCATTAATTGAATTTTTGGCAACTAAAAAGGACAAAAAGCTCTGGGCGTGCCAACGAGCTTGGAAAGGAATGTCACTTTGCATGGTGTCTTCATTGGACACCTATAGGGTGTGGTGAAAATTTGAGATCATTACGACCAAAACTTGATGCACATCGTGTACAAACCAGACACTCTTCCACCAAGTGCAGGGATTTCGAATGAAAACAACTCCCTCACGCACAAAACTCATTTTTAGATAATATTTGAACTTAAAACTTTTTCATGAGTAATATACACTATTGGAAGCCCTGTGCTCAAAATTTGCAGCCTTTTGAGTTGGTTTGCTATTTTCATGGCATTAATTGAATTTTCGATAACAAAAAAGGGTAAAAAACTTTGGGCGTGCAAACGAGCTCCGAAAGGGATGAAACTTTGCATGGTGTCTTCATTGGATACCTATACGGCGTGGTAGAATTTTGAGATCGTTACGACGAAAAGTTGATGCACATCGTGTACAAACTGGACACTCTTCCACCAAGCGTAAGGGTTTCAAATGAAAAATAGCCACCTCACACACGTACTACACATTTAAAAAAAATTGAACATAAAACTCTTTCCATGAGTAATACTCCCTCCATTCCTTTATATATACTCTATTTCTTCGAGCGCGGTGACCAAGGCACATAATTGAGGAGAATTTTTGATGAATGTATCCTTAACTAATTAGGTAGTTAGCATCTTAATTAGCGGCAAGTAAATAACCAATGGTCTGTTAAAAGGTAACTAAATCTTGTTGCACCAGAATAAAATCAATCGATGGGATGTGAGAGAGAGAAATGTGAGTGCATGCGATCAGGGAGAGATGTTCTTTTTTAGTACCTTCCTATTCGGAACTAGATAGTAATTTTTACCTAAGTCAGGTAATGGATAGTGGAAGGGCACACATAGAAAACTGATAGGAAAATAGAAATACACCTTACATTATGGATTTTATTGGAAAAATAAATACACCTTATATAAAGGAATAGAGGGAGTAGATGCTATTGGAAGCCCAATGCTCAAAATTTGAAGTTTTTTTGAGTTTGTTTGTTATTTTTGTGGCATTAATTGAATTTTCGATAACTAAAAGGGGTAAAAAGCTTTGGGCATGCAAAAGAGTTCGGAAAGGAATGAAACTTTGCATGGTGTCTTCATTGGACACATATAGTGTGTGGTAAAAAATTGAGATCGTTACGACCAAAACTTGATGCACATCATGCACAAACCGACACTCTCCCACCAAGTGTAAGGGTTTCGAACGAAAACAACATCTTCACAGACAGAGGTCATTTAAAAAAATGAACTTAAAACTTCTTCCATGAGTAATAGACGCTATTGGAAGGCCCATGCTCAAAATTTGCAGCCTTTTGAGTTGGTTTGCCATTTTTGCGGCATTAATTGAACTAGTAGAATGCTCGTGTGTTGCTACATGCTATAATGCGTATATAAATAAGTCAATGATTAATGTTGTCTCCAGGTTGAAGCTCATTTCTCCTTCATACATCCGGGCATGTTCACACATCAAACGAGCGCCGAGTAGGCTCCCCAAAATTCAATCGTCTGGACAGTCTGTGCTGCCCTAAATCCAGATCATATGTGGGGAGAAATGTGGTTGTTCGGACTATCAGCCGTGTTATGTCTAACAGGTGGTCCCAACACAATAACTCCACCCCACTATGCACCCTTCCCTTTTCCTATCGAAACCTCCCCTTCTCGCCGTAGCGGGACATTTTTCGTTAGAGCCCTCACCTATAAAACTGGATGACCCCACCTCACCTTCGCCTTGCATTGCAACTGGGACAATTTTTTTTTCATATTTATAATATAATAGAGTGGGTTAAACTAACACATACTATTAAAAACAAAAAAATAACTACAGAGGACTACAGCGATCATTCTCAAAGGCCCATTCAACTTTGCAAATGCACACTGACATGGGACGCGAGTGGTAACCTAAACATATTCCTAGTCACCAGTAAGCTCCACCTTCAGCCACACACCATTCTTTGCTAGAAGGGACTTAGTCTTCCCCTACGTCTTCTACCAAGTCCTTTCATCAACTCGTTTCATTGGCGCCAACCAGGACCACGTCAATGTCAGTGTGTTCGTCAGTGACGTCTCATCTTCTTCTTCCTCCTTACTCTCCACCTTTAGTTCTTGTTCCTACTTATTTCCTAGAATACTCTTTCTTTCTTGTTTCACTTTATTTTTTGGAAGAGTCTTTCGGTCACGAACACCATGGACCACTTGGCCTCTTCAATTCTTTTTTCCTTCTTATTCTTAGAACACTCTTCCTTTATACTATATCATGAACTGCCTGTCTAATTTAGTGGCGTCTTGTACTGGCCCGCAAATGTTTCAGCAATCGTCAACATGTGCACATCCTGCAGAGCATGGTCGTCATCCAACTTGGTGAACGTCGCCCATTTTGCGAGCGATGGTGGCCTGATAACCCACAAGTATAGGGGATCAATTGTAGCTTTTTTGATAAATAGGAGTGTCGAACCCAATGAGGAGCTAAAGGTAGAATTTATATCCTCTTCAAGTTCTATCGACCACTGATACAACTCTACGCACACTTAACATTCGCTTTACCTAGAACAAGAATATTACTAGAAGTACTTTATAGGTGTAAAGGGATAGGTTTGCATGATAATAAAGGACGTGAAAATAAAAGTAAGGTGCTGTTTTACTAAAAGAACAATTAAGTTAGTATAGCGAGTGTGGAAAAGTGGTGGTAGGATTTACGGAATTGTCCCTAAGAAATTAGCTATGTTACTAGACCGATATTAAGTTTTTATGTGGGAGAGGCCACTACTAGCATGTCATCCCTTACTTGGAATTTTATGCACTTATGATTGGAACTATTAGCAAGCGTCTGCAACTACTAACGTTCACTAAGGTAAAACCCAACCATAGCATTAGGATATATTGGTCCCCTTCAATCCTATATGAATCAATTTCTATGGTAGGAAGAAACTTCTGTCACTCTTGCCCTCCAATGCATAGTCCTATCAACATACAACTAACCCTATGGTGTGATCCACACGCGCGCTCATATGATGGGCACCAAAGGACAACAACATAACCATAAGCAAATTAAACCAATCATAGCAATTCACCAATCACCTCAAAGGACAACAAAAAACTACTCAAACATCATAGGATGGCAACACATCATTGGAGAATATTATGAAGCATATATCACCATGTTCAAATAGAGGGTACAATGGGTTGCGAGAGAGTGGACCTCCGAATATAGATGAGGAAAGGTGATGGAGGTGTTGGCGAAGATGAGGGAGTTGTTGGAGTAGATCGTCATCACACGATGATTGCCCCGGCGGCGTTCTAGCGCCAACGGGAAAGAGGGGGAGAGAGCCCCCTTCCTTCTTCTTCCTTGCCCCCCCCCCTACATGGGAGGAGGGTTTCCCCTCTGGTCCTTGGTCTTCATGGCTCCCGGAGGGCAGGAGCCCCTCCGAGATTGGATCTCTCTCCTCTCTCTCTCTCTCTCTCTCTCTCTCTCTCTCTCTCTCTCTCTCTCTCTCTTTGTTCTCTTCTATTTCGCATTCTTGTTTCTGGCCCTTCACCGTTTTTTTAAATTCCCGAAGATCCGTAACTCCGATTGGGCTAAAATTTTAACATGATTTTCTTCCGGATATTATCTTTCTTGCGGTGAAAGAAGGGCCACAACCTACTTACAAAGGCCCCATGAGCCATCTGGGCGCGCCCAACACCCTCGACGCGCCCAGGTGAAGGAAATATGCCCTAGAGGCAATAATAAAGTTGTTATTTTATATTTTCTTATTCATGACAAATGTTTATTATTCATGCTAGAATTGTATTAACCGGAAAATTGATACATGTGTGAATACATAGACAAAACACTGTGTCCCTAGTATGCCTCTACTAGACTAGCTCATTGATCAAAGATGGTTAAGTTACCTAGCCATGGACATGAGTTGTCATTTGATGAATGGGATCACATCATTAGTGGAATGATGTGATGGACAAGACCCATCTGTTAGCTTAGCATAATGATCGTTTAGTTTTATTGCTACTGCTTTCTTCATGTCAAATACATATTCCTCCGACTATGAGATTATGCAACTCCCGGACACTGGAGGAATACCTTGTGTGCTATCAAACGTCACAACATAACTGGGTGATTATAAACATGCTCTACAGGTATCTCAAAAGGTGTTTGTTGGGTTGGCCTAGATCGAGATTAGGATTTGTCACTCCGAGTATCGGAGAGGTATCATGTAACGCCCCGGATTCGATGCGCCAGATGTCTGCCAGTTATTCGCCGTCGTTGCCATGTCATTTGCTTGCGTGTTGCATATTGCCATGTCATCATCTGCATTTCATTTTGCATACGTGTTCGTCTCATGCATCCGTGCATTTTCCCCGTTGTCCGTTTTGCAATCCGGCGCTCTTATGTCCTCCGGCGTCTCCCTCTTCTCTCTTTTCGTGTGCGGGTGTTAAACTTTCTCGGAATGGCCCGAGGTTTGCCAAGCAGCCTTGGTATACCACCGGTAGACCGCCTGTCAAGTTTCGTGCCATTTGGAGGTCGTTTGATACTCCAACGGTTAACCGGGTAACCGTAAAGACCTCTTTTGTTGCAGCCCAACACCCCTTCCAAAGTGGCCCAAAACCCACCAAACTCCCCTCCATGCTCTCGGTCGTTCGATCACGATAGCGTGGTCGAAAACCGCACCTCATTTGGAGCCTCCTAGCTCCCTCTACCTATAAATATGTGCCTCCCCTGAAATTCGCGGATGAAAATCCCCCGAAACCCTAGCAACTTCCCACTCCGCCGCCGGACGTGTCCGCCCGCGCCGGACGCGTCCACCGTCCGCGTCACCCCGACAAATCAGCGCCCGCCACGTCACCCCGCCGCCGCCGCTAGCCAACCAGGCGCCGCCACCTCACCCGCCGGCTCCCCTCCACCGCGCCAGGCCCGCCGGGCCCGGATCGGGCCGCGGGGCCCATCTCCCCACCGCCGCGACCCGCGGGTGCTGCCCCCGCGCGCCGCCCTGTGCCGCCGCTCTGCGCTCGCCACCGGCAAGCTCCGCGCCGCCTCGCCGGCGCCTCCCTGCGCCGCCGCCCGAGGCCCCGACGCCCGCACCTCTTCTTCCCCGGGCGCCGCCCCCCTGCGCCTCCTCCGCTGCCGCCTGCCCTGGCCGGAGCTGCCCGGCACCGCGGCCATCCTCGCCGGTGTCGTTCACCGCTGCTGCGCCGCCTCGTGCCGACCCCGCCCCGGCCGCCGCCGACCCCGCGCCGCCCCGTGCGCCTCGCCCTCGCCCGGATCCGGCAAGGCACCGCCGGATCCGCCCTCTCCGACCCAGTCGGCCACCTCCTCCCGCATCTCCAGCGAGCTCTCCAGCGAACCCCGGCCATTATCGTTTTCCGTGCAAGCCGAGGTTGACCCCGAAAAAACGCCTAAGTCTCTGAAATATTTGCACATAAACATGCCATGTTCATCGCATTGTATCTCTGCATCCGTAGCTCCGTTTCGTGCGTGTAATATGTCAAATTGTTCGCCTCGACGAGTACTTCATTTTGTTTCATTGTATCATTTTCATTTGGGATCATCTTGATGCCCTAAATGCTGTTGGAAGAGTGCATGTTGATGTTAATCTGCTGAAACTATTATAACTTGCTCATTTGTCATTTTTGCCATGATTGATGTGTGCATCCTATGAGGTTGATGTCTTCATGCATTTTGATCTATGCCATGCCATCTTTCCAGGGGTGTATGCCATGTATTTTTGTGATCAATGTGGTGACTAGCACAAGCATGCAAACTAGGCTTGTGATATTGCTGATTTTAGTCCCTGTTCTGCTGTTATTTTGATGCCATGTAAACTTGTTGCTACAGAGAGATCCATGCATATTTTGAGTTACTTCAGTAAGGGTGTTTTGAACATATGGTTGTTGTCTATCCATTCATGCCCTTTTTTGAAATTATGGAGTAGCCTAGCATGTCATTTGAGTGCTCTACTTTTGCTTAAAAATGTTTCCTGACAGATTGTTTACATGTTATTCAATTTGGCCAAGGTTGCTATATTTGATTCTTGCATGCTATGGACTTGTTCTTGCCTTGGTTTGTTTCACAAACATATCTTCTTGATTATGCTATGCTTATCTTGTCATGCAATGACTTGTGGTTAGTGAATCGAGCTTGTTAAGGAGGGTACTTGCTGTTACTGTTTTCCTGACAGATTCTGTTATATTTTGTTGCTATGTAAACATGTTGCTACTAATCATTCTATGCATAATCTGGAGATGTTCTATAAACATGTTTTGATCTACATGTTATGCCCTATCGATTCATGCCCCTGGTTGAATTTATAGCTTGATGTAGATTGTTCATATCTTGCTCCAAAGTTGCTTGATAATGTTGCTGTCAGCCTGTTAACATTAAGTTCAATGTTTCCATGATTGTTTGCTAGTGATCCATGCACCCTATGAACTTGCTCTTGCCATGCTTAGCTTCATAAACATGTATTCTTACTGTTTGTTGCATTTCCATGCCATGTATTGCTCTGTGGTCAGTGATTCAAGCTCACGAACATGCCTACTTATTGTTGTTCCTGTCATGTATGAATCTGTAATATAACTTGCTATGTTCACATGGGTGCCATCATATCTTCTGATCCTTTTTGACTCATGGTCAGTAAGGAACTTTTGATCTATGCAATTAGTAGATTCATGCCATGCCTTTGTTTGCCATGATATGTTCCTGTAACATGTTGTTTGATAGCTCTAAACATTGCAACCTGATGTTATTTCTGCTAAAGTCTGAAACTGTTATTATTTGCAATCTTTCCATGTCTTTTTGAGCATGATCTATTAATTTCTGGAGATAGCTCAGTGTTCATGTCTTGTCATGCTTTACATGTACTTCATGCTCATGCCTTTTGTTCTTATGTTGGGGTGCTGTAGCTTGTTGTTTTGATGCTTGTAAGATGCCTAGTTGCTGTTATGGACAGATTGTTGTTATGCCTTGTATAGAGTGTATGTATTGAACCGTTGCTCCGTTTTGAGTGTGCTTGCTTGATTTTGCATGTAGTTTCATATTATCATGTTGCATCCTTGTTTTGGTGTGTTTGCTTGATGTTTGTATGCATTTTGCATCAATGCCATGTTTAACTTGTTTTGCTCATATCTTCTAGGCCGTAGCTCCGAATCTAATGAACTTTATATGTAACTTGACTAGAATTTCGTGTAGATCATCTTGGTGCATCTTAACTTGCTGTTTAACAACTTGAACATAAGGTTTATTCAGTTCTGGAACAATTTCGAAATTTGCATATGAGGACTTACCGGAATTGTTATATGTTGTTTCCGGCCTCATTTAAACTTGCCTTGATGTGTTGTTCTTGTTTGCATCATCTCTTGCCATGAGTAGCCTCTTCTAGCGTTGTCATGCATCATGCTTGTTGTGCATCATGTCTTGCTCATGTGTGGTTTGTTTACCATGTTGTGTGCTTCTTCTCGATAGTTCCCGTTTCGTTGCGATCGTGAGGATTCGTTCGTCTACGCTTGGTTCGTCTTCGTGGCTTCATCTTCTTCATGGACTCGTTCTTCTTCCTTGCGAGATTTCAGGCAGGATGACCGCTACCCTGGATCTCACTACTATCATTGCTATGCTAGTTGCTTCGTTCTAGCGCTATGCTGCGTTACCTATCTTTTGCGCATCAAGCCTCCCAAATTGACATGAACCTCTAACCTTTGACACCATTCCTAGCAAACCGTTGCTTGGCTATGTTACCGCTTTTGCTCAGCCCCTCTTATAGCGTTGCTAGCTGCAGGTGAAGTTGAAGATTGCTCCATGGTGGACAGGGTTATGTTGGGATATCACAATATCTCTTATATTATTAATGCATCTATATACTTGGTAAAGGGTGGAAGGCTCGGCCTTATGCCTGGTGTTTTGTTCCGCTCTTGCCGCCCTAGTTTCCGTCATACTGGTGTTATGTTCCCGGATTTTGCGTTCCTAACGCGGTCGGGTGATTTATGGGACCCCCCTGACAGTTCGCTTTGAATAAAACTTGTCCAGCAAGGTCCAACCTTGGTTTTACCATTTGCCTCACCACCACCTATACCCTTCCCTTGGGTCGGCCAACCCAAGGGTCATCTTTATTTTAGCCCCCCCCCCCCCAGGGCCAGTGCTTGTCTAAGTGTTGGTCCGAAACGAGCAACCTGCGGGGCCACCTCGGGGAAACTCGAAGTCTGGTTTTACTCGTAGCTTGACTTATCCGATGTTGCCCTGAGAACGAGATATGTGCAGCTCCTATCGGGATTGTCGGCGCATCGGGCGGCTTTGCTGGTCTTGTTTTACCATCGTCGAAATGTCTTGTAAACCGGGATTCCGAGACTGACCGGGTCTTCCTGGGAGAAGGTCTATTCCTTCATTGATCGCGAGAGCTTGTCATGGGCTAAGTTGGGACACCCCTGCAGGGTATAAACTTTCGAGAGCCGTGCCCGCGGTTATGTGGCAGATGGGAATTTGTTAATGTCCGGTTGTAGATAACTTGACACCAGATCCGAATTAAAACGCATCAACCGTGTGTGTAGCCGTGATGTTCTCTTCTCGGCGGGGTCCGGGAAGTGAACACGGTTTCTGGGTTATGTTTGACGTAAGTAGGAGTTCAGGATCACCTCTTGATCATTGCTAGCTTCACGACCGTTCCTTTGTTTCTCTTCTCGCTCTCATTTGCGTATGTTAGCCACCAGACTTGCTTAGCCGCTGCTGCAACCTCGCCACTTTACCCCTTCCTTTCCCTTTAAGCTTTTCTAGTCTTGATACCCATGGTAATGGGATTGCTGAGTCCTCGTGGCTCACAGATTACTACAACAACAGTTGCAGGTACAGGTTATGCGATGATCATGACGCGAGAGCGATGCTTGCTTGCGTTGAGTTCTTCTTCTGCTTCTTCTTTGATCAGGGGTTAGGTTCCAGGTCGGCAGCCTGGGCTAGCAGGGTGGATATTGTTTGAGTTTCTGTTTATGATTCATCCGTATTCGGATGTTGTTCTTGTATGTTGTATTGTTGTATTCATGTGACATTGTATGTATTGGATGTATCCCCACTATTATGTAATGTTGATGTAATGATATCCACCTTGCAAAAGCGTCTTCAAGATGCGCTTCTATCCTTGGTGGGACCTTCGAGTTCCTTTAGGATAGGGTCGCATCTTGGGCGTGACATATCACTGGGCCCTCTTGGTAGTGCACATCATATGAAGCCTTGCAAGCAATGTGACTAATGAGTTAGTTGCAGGATGATGCATTACGGAACGAGTAAAGAGACTTGCCGGTAACGAGATTGAACTAGGTATGAAGATACCGACGATCGAATCTCGGGCAAATAGCATACCGATGACAAAGGGAATAACGTATGTTGACATTGCGGTTCGACCGATAAAGACCTTCGAAGAATATGTGGGAACCAATATGAGCAGTCAGCTTCCTCTATTAGTTACTGACTCTAGAGGGAGGGGTCTCGGTCATGTCTACATAGTTCTCGAACCCGTAGGGTCCGCACGCTTAACGTTCGATGATGATATGTATTATATGAGTTATGTGTTTTGGTGACCAAAGGTTGTTCGGAGTCCCGGATGAGATCACGGACATGACGAGGAGTCTCTAAATGGTCGAGAGGTAAAGATTGATATATTGAAAGGTGGTATTCGGACACCGAAATGGTTCTGGAGTGTTTGGGAATTTATTAGAGTACCGAGGGGTTACCGGAACCCCCCTGCGGAAGTAATGGGCCTCATGGGCCATAGGGGAGAGGCAAGGGAGGCCACAAGGAGGTGGCGCCTGCCCCATGGGGAGTTCGAATTGGACTAGGGTAGGGGGCGCGACCCCCCCTTTCCTTCTCCCTCTCCCTCTCTTTCCCCTTTCCCCCTTCGTCGGAAGCAAGGGGGGCCGACTAGGACTTGGAGTCCTAGTAGGACTCCCCCCCATGGCACGCGCCCTAGGGTCGGCCTCCTCCCCTCTCTCCTTTATGTACTGGGGCAGGGGGCACCTCTAGACACATCAATAGTCTTAGCCGTGTGCGGTGCCCCCCTCCACCGCTTACTCCTCCGTTCATATTGTCGTAGTGCTTAGGCGAAGCCCTGCGCGGATCACATCACCATTACCATCACCACGCCGTCGTGCTGACGGAACTAATCTACTCCCTCGATCCTTTGCTGGATCAAGAGCTCGAGGGACGTCATCGCGTTGAACGTGTGCTGAACTCAGAGGTGTCATACGTTCGGTACTTGATCGGTTGATTCGAGAACACGTTCGACTACATCAACTGCGTTAAGCTAACGCTTCCGCTTTCGGTCTACGAGGGTACATGGACACACTCTCCCCCTCTCGTTTCTATGCATATCCTAGATAGATCTTGCATGAGCGTAGGAATTTTTTTGAAATTGCATGCTACGTTTCCCAACAGTGGTATCCGAGCCAGGTCTATGTGTAGATGATATGCACGAGTAGAACACAAAGAGTTGTGGGCGGTGATCGTCATACTTCTTACCACCAATGTCTTATTTTGATTTGGTGGTATTGTTGGATGAAGCGGTCTGGACCAATCTTACATGACCGCGTTCATGAGACCGGTTCCACCGACAGACATGCAACTAGTTTTGCATAAAGGTGGTTGGCGGGTGTCTGTTTCTCCAACTTTAGTTGAATCAAATTTGACTACAGTCGGTCCTTGTGAAGGTTAAAATAGCAAACCTGATAAATCACTGTTGTGGTTTTTGTGCCGTAGGTATGTACGGTTCATGCTAGAAACGTGTAGCAGCCACGTAAAACTTGCAACAAACAAAGTAGAGGACATCTAACTTGTTTTTGCAGGGCATGTTGTGATATGGGTAAGACATGATGTGATATAAAGATTGTTGTATGAGATGATCATGTTTTGTAGAATTTATCGGCAACTGGCAGGAGCCATATGGTTGTCACTTTATTGTATGAAATACAAACGTTGTGTAATTGCTTTACTTTATCACTAAGCAGTAGTGATAGTCGTAGAAACAATAGTTGACGAGATGACCACAATGCTACGATGGAGATCAAGGTGTCAAGCCGGTGACGATGGAGATCAAGACGTTGCTTAGCTGATGGAGATCAAAAGCACAAGATGATAATGGCCATATCATGTCACATATTTTGATTGCATTTGATGTTTATCTTTATGCATCTTATTTTGCTCTATGTTCAAATACAATGGGTGCAAGCCAGTTTTGCACATGCGGAATACTCGGGTTAAACTTGACGAGCCTAGCATATACATATACGGCCTCGGAACACTAGAGATCGAAGGGTCGAACGTGAATCATATAGTGGATATGATCAACATAGAGATGTTGATCATTGATGACTACTCCATCCCACATGATGATCGGACATGGTTTAGTTGATTTGGATCACTTATCATTTAGATGACTTGAGGGATGTCTATCTAAGTGGGAGTTCTTAAGTAATATGATTAATTGAACTTAATTTATCATGAACTTAGTCCTGATAGTTTTTTACATATCTATGTTGTAGATCAATGGCCCGTGCTACCATTCCCTTGAATTTTAATGCGTTCCTAGAGAAAGCTAAGTTGAAAGATGATGGTAGCAACTACATGGACTGGGTCCGTAACTTGAGGATTATCCTCATTGCTGCACACAAGAATTATGTCCTTGATGCACCGCTGGGTGAAAGGCCTGCTGCAGGAGCAAAAGCTGACGTTGTGAGTGTCTAGCAAGCTCGATGTGATGACTACTCATTAGTTTAGTGTGACATGCTTTACGGCTTAGAATCGGGACTTCAAAGACGTTTTGAACGTCATGGACCATATGAGATGTTCCGGGAGTTGAAGTTAATATTTCAAGCAAATGCCTGAGTTGTGAGACATGAAGTCTCCAACAAGTTCTATAGCTGCAAGATGGAGGAGAACAGTTCTGTTAGTGAGCGCATACTCAAAATGTCTGGGTACCATAATCACTTGACTCAGCTGGGAGTTAATCTTCCAAATGATTGTGTCATTGACAGAGTTCTTCAATCACTGCCACCAAGCTATAAAGGCTTCGTAATGAACTACAATATGCAAGGGATGGAAAAGACTATTCCCGAGCTCTTCGCAATGCTAAAGGCTATGGAGGTACAAATCAAGAAGGAGCATCAAGTGTTGATGGTTAACAAGACCACTAGTTTCAAGAAGAAGGGCAAGGGAAAGAAGGGGAACTTCAAGAAGAATGACAAGCAAGTTGTCACTCTCGGGAAGAAACCCAAGCTGGACCCAAGCTTGAAACTGAGTGCTTCTACTGCAAAGGGACTGGTCACTGAAGCGGAACTGCCCCAAGTATTTGGCGGATAAGAAGGATGGCAAAGTGAACAAAGGTATATTTGATATACATGTTATTGATGTGTACCTTACTAATTGTCATAGTAGTGCATGGGTATTTGATACCGGTTTGGTTGCTCATATTTGTAACTCGAAGCAGGGACTATGGATCAAATTAAGATTGGTTAAGGACGAGGTGACGATGCGTGTCGGGAATGGTTCCAAGGTCGATGTGATCGACGTCACCATGCTACCTCTACATCTACCTTCGGGATTAGTTTTAGACCTAAATAATGGTTATTTGGTGCCAGCGTTGAGCATAAACATTATATCTGGTCTTGTTTAGTGTGAGATGGTTATTCATTAAAATCAGAGAATAATGGTTGTTCTATTTATATGAGTAATATCTCTTATGGTCATGCACCCTTGAAGAGTGGTCTATTTCTATTGAATCTTAATCATGATGATACACATATTCATAATATTGATGCCAAAAGATGCAAAGTTGATAATGATAGTGCAACTTATTTGTGGCACAGCCGTTTGGGTCATATCGATGTAAAGCGCATGAAGAAACTCCATAAAGATGGCCTTTTGGAATCACTTGATTATGAATCATTTGATACGTGTGAACCGTGCCTTATGGGCAAGATGACTAAAACTCTGTTCTCCGGAATAATGGAACGAGCTAATGACTTATTGGCATCGGTCCGATGAGTGTTGAGGCTCGTGGCGGGTATCATTATTTTTTGACCTTCACAGATGATTTGAGTACATATGGGTATATCTACATAACGAAACACAAGTCTGAAACATTTGAAAAGTTCAAAGAATTTCAGAGTGAAGTGCAGAATCATCATAACAAGAAAATAAAATTTCTACGATCTGATCGTGGAGGAGAATATTTGAGTTATGAGTTTGGCCTTCATTTAAAACAATGTGGAATAGTTTCACATCTCACGCCACCTGGAACACCACAACGTAATGGTGTGTCCGAACGTTGTAACCGCGCTTTATTAGATATGGTGCGATCTATGATGTCTCTTACTGATTTACCACTATCATTTTGGGGTTATGCATTAGATACATCTGCATTCACTTTAAACAGGGTACCGTCAAAGTCCGTTGAGACGACACCGTATGAACCGTGGTTTGGCAACTAACCTAAGCTGTCGTTTCTTAAAGTTTGGGGATGCGATGCTTATGTCAAAAGGCTTCAGCCCAATAAGCTCGAACCCAAATTGGGGAAGTGCGCGTTCATTGGATACCCTAAGGAAACAATTGGGTACACCTTCTACCACAAGTCCGAAGGAAATATTTTTGTTGCTAAGAACGGAACCTTTCTGGAGAAGGAGTTTCTCTTGAAAGAAGTGAGTGGGAGGAAAGTAGAACTTGATGAGGTAATTCTACCTACTCTCAATTTGGAAAGTAGCTCATCCGAGAAATCTATTCCCGTGATGCCTACACCAACTAGAGAGGAAGCTAAAGATAAAGATCATGAAACTTCAGATCAAATTGCTACAGAACCTCGTAGGTCAAGCAGAGCACAATCCACACCAAAGTGGTACAGTAATCCTGTTGTGGAGGTCATGTTCACTACAAAAAAATACACTTCCGTGATGATACGTGTTTGTCACAGTAGGTCGCGTTTTTTGTCATGCATGTACATCCATGACAAATTTATGACAGAATCAAGATAGTCATACCTGTGCTATCGTAGAAGTGATCCATGACATTACCAAAATTATCATCACGGAAGTGTCCACTTCCATGACGATAAATCGCGCGTCACAGAAGTGCTTTCGTCAAGGGTGACCGACACGTGGCATCCACCGTAATGGAACGCCGTTAAGCTATCGGGTCGGATTTTGGATCCAATAACCCGTTAACAGCCCCGACCAATGGGAAATTTACACGTGTAAAATTCTGATTGGCCGAAGGGAACTCCTGTCAGCTCGTTAGTGGGCCATATGTCGCCCGTCCATTGGAGGAGACATGCCTATGGTACGTCAACACGTGACTGGGCCCAAAAGAGGCCCATATAGGTTAAAAAGGCCGGCCTAGTCAAAGGCCCGTAGAACTTAATCAGGTACTAGTGCGCCAGCCCAATAACGGCCTGCTTAATAAAGGCCCATTTACGGCTCGAAACCAGATCTGGCCCGTTAATTGTTCGCCCAATATTTGGGCCCATTTACGGCCCGAAGCCAGATCTGGCCCGTTAATTGTTCGCCCAATATTTGGGCCCATTTGTGGCCCGAAGCCAGATCTGGCCTGTTAATTGTTCGCCGAATATTCGGGCCCAACTACAGCCCAGTGACTTTCGGCCTATTAGAGGCCTGCTGTAGACATGGGCCCATTTCAGCCCGGTGTGACTTTCAGCCTGGGAATGGCCCGTGCTGCCCATGGGCCATATATGGTCCGACGGGACATCGGGCCCACTAACGGCCCGTGCTAAAGGTGGCAACAGTTAAGCCCAACGTGACTTTGGGCCTGTTAAAGGCCTGTCGCGTAATTCGGCCCATTGATGCCTGCACTAAGCTTTCAGTCTCTTAAAGGCCCATGATATCAGTGGGCCAACTAAGGCCCGAGATATGTTTCGGCCAGGTAACGCCCCGTGAGCTAACTGGGCCCATAACGGCCCGGTCTACATTTCGGCCTGCTGAAGGCCCGTCGACGACTAGTGAAAATTGAGGCCCAACATGCATTTTGGCCTGCTAAAGGCCCGTGGTTTCATCTCGGCTATAACAGGCCAGTACAATATTCAGCCTGTTAATGGCCCAACGCTACCTGGGCCAAACTAAGCGTTGGGTCGACAAAAGGCCGAACTAAAATATAGGCCGGTGTAAGTTTGGGCCTGGCGCAATGTGTGAAGGCCCCAATCATTCAGGCCCAAGAAAGACGCAGGCCGGCCCAATTGTGGCCCGCTAAAAACCTGGCCCGTTAGAGTCGAATGTTTCGGCCCGATCGACTACATCTGATTTTTTTTTCAGATAGCGAATGATGGCAGTAACTAGTAGGAATTAAGAACAAACCTACTCTATACAATAAAGAAATTACGGCATAGTAACTAAGAATAAACCTACACTATAAAATAAAGGATTTAATGTATATTACATCCACTGGGCATCGAAGTTCGCCACCAGTGATCATAAAGCGCAACAAAGAAGCAGATTACAAAAACTGGGCACCATTGCAGCGTAACAAAATAATACTGAACCGAGACCACTTCCAAGACAGTTCAAGAAAGGTTAGCCTTGCGGGGGAACTGCTGCGCAAGCTGCTGAGCCAGGCTGTGAGACCGGCCTAGCATGTCGGTCATAGCTTCTAGGTTTAGCTGTTTAGCGATGAGGTTCTCATTGGTGTTCTCCGCAATCTTTCTTAGAGATAGGACTTGAAGTCAAAGTTGAGTTGCAGAATGCCTTTCTGCTAGAACTTGGGACTGAAGAAGTCGAACTGATTTAGACAACGAATTCAGTGAGCTTGTCTGACTGTTAGTCTCAAGTAACTTGAACACTGCATCAAGACAAGACTTTGGGGTTGTCTCGCTATCTTCAAGATGTTTTGCCTTCTTTGCTGCAATATATGTTGGGTTTGTCTCACAGCCTTCAGCAGACTTGTGCAAGCCATCAGGCATATCGCCCTGAAACAAAGCAGAGAGATGACAGGTTTTGCACGTGTATAAACAAAGATGATAACTGTTCTGTCAATTCTATCCAATTTCAAATTAGAAAATAAAGCGTAAGTTCAAAATATCAATAGCATAATTTGGCATTGTTCATAATGCGGGGAGCTTCACCACACTACTAGATTACCATGTCAACATAACAAGCATAGATGAAGGGCAAAGAAAATCATTGTATCTATTTTGGATAATGTGCATGGCATGTTGTTCATATCATCAGCCACATCAGTAAGATAAAACAGGAGATGACAAGGTGCAAACGTGGGTTGCTTCACCACACACCGGATTATAGATCCACAAAACCAAGCATATATATAGGGAGTATTAAGTAATGTGCATGGTATGAATAAGAAATTTGGTTTTACAAGTAAAACTTAGAACTTACGATTCTTACGAACATGCATTTTGGTAGAAACAACAAACTAAACAGCAGTAAATGATAGGGAGTATGAGCAAATTAAACAGCAGTTGAGGATAAAGGCTTTAGAAGGACTGACTTACATTAACAGTTAACACCGGCTTTATAATGCCCTTCTCCATGTCAAGGGAAGGATAACTCAAGAATTTCAGCACAGAATCTTCTTCATAAGCATTGCCTGTACTCTACATTTTGTAGAGAGTAATTATAGATATGATAATACTGGAAGGGATAGAGGATAATGAAGATAAGATGCAGATTGATGCTACATAATCAACTACCAATCCCTGGAAGTACAAGCGTTACAGGACAAAATGTACTCACAAGAGCAATGGGCTACACTTCTGCACTGGCATTGTCTGTGTATTCTACTTGTTGGTAAGATTAAATATAGATCTGATCTTTTTTAGTAAATGGTGGGCGAGGGAGATAAGATGCAGAATGCTACAAAATGAACCAATCCCTCTTCCCCTAATACAAGAGTGTTTTGAACACTGTTGTACTGTACAAAACATTCTTATATTATGGGACGGAGGGAGTAGCTGTTAATGTAAGTACAGTGATAGACCACGTTCAGTCCTTACAAGAGGACTGCAGAGCTAGACCTCTTCAAAAGCATTGGGTTGATTCTAAATTTCTGTAAGAGCCCATATGGATCTTATAATGTCCACCAAATGGACGATTACGAAACTAACATGTGCAGTGATGCTACATAATCAAACAACTATGAAAGTAAGTATGGTCATACAGGGCAAGAGGTACTCACAAGAGCAATGAAGTGTGCAGTATAGTTGCGAGATTCTGTGATCCCTTGAAAACGAATGTTCTTCTGCTAACAGTTTTCGTACAAGGGAGACATTAAGGCAAATGCAGAAATGTAGTTCAAATAGTGATGTGATATCATAGACAGTACCTTACGCTGCAGCCGAGACCAATGTGTAACAAGATTATTCCAGTCACCATCGGAAAAATGTAGCACCGGAGACTTTACAGAAATTTCGTTCAGAGGCTTGCCATCGAAGTGCGCTTCCCTCAGGTAGGAACGATACTTCATCAACGAGTGCTTGAAAAGCGCAACCAACCCTTGCTCGTCATCACAATCCAGTTTGCTCCTCGCCTATTTAAAAGAATGAAATCTTGTGTCTTCTGTCAGCAGAAACATATGCAGTAATGGCCATGAATAACATTAGTACATTACTTGCGCATAATTTGCGGAGGAAGATTGGAAATTGTTCTGTGTCTGCGGTATAATCTTTCCATGAAGGAAAGATGCGCACAAAGTTCCTGACAACAACATAAGCTTCGTCTTCTAAACTGGGAAGAAATGGAACATGGGTCCTATTTGCCGCAATTGGGGCTCTCTCTGGTTCGAAAAGGGATTTGGCAACTGGATTTGGTGTACTCTTTGCTGGAATGGGGGTTTTGCATCATACAACTGGTGCTATGTCAACTGGCATAATCATATTGTTTGCTGCAGTTGGGGTCTGCTGAGTTGGGGCATCAGAAATGACTAGTGTAGTAGGGCTAGAGTCTGCTAGAGTTGGGGTATTTTGTGGGTCAGGTGATATTGCAACTACACCTGATGGGCTATTTGATTTATCAGGTGCCACTACCTTTTCCAAATACTTTGCTTGTGCTCCTCCACGATCAGCAATCGCCCTCTTCCTTTTGAACATCTGATACACAAGAACAGCATTTGAATGGATAAATATGGTATGATGACACATGGAATATGTACTGAAAATGGATAGGCAGGGTGTATTCTAATACACGATGTGTAAACTAAGCTAATGGCAGTTCAACAAAGTAGAAGCAATGCAAAGCATCAGTTGCAAGATATGTGCGAGCAATGTAACCTTGGAAAGTTAGAGCAAGTACCTTGATGGGTGAATAAGATAGGGCATCTTCCTCTGATTCCTCCACTAGGGAGCTACATTTACTTAGGTCTCCCTCTAGCTCAGAATCACTATTAGGATCATCTTCTGAGCATGAATCTGTAGGTGGAGAGCGTTTGCATTGCATTGCATCCAGACTTGATATCAGTCCCTTAATGCCAAGTTTGACAGCCATGGCATTGTTCTGCTTTATTCTTTTCATGCACGCAAGCTCATAATCATTATGATGCTGTTCAGAATCTGAGATTCATGAAAACATAAAAAGTAGTCAGATTATCTATGGAATGCATTGCGGATTCAACTCGGAGAGTGTCTCCCTATAAACCCCTCCATATGCAAAGTTCACCTCCCCAACCGTGCTGACCAGACCACACAGAAATACAAACCCCTTATGTCTCTATAACAGGCAGGCACACATTTCAAAATTGAAGTAGGAACATTAGAATCATATGAAATTCGTATTTGAACAAATAAACTAAGCAATATGAGTGGCGTAATGTTTAGCTTCAAGGGTGGAGTGTTGGTAGTGCGACACAAAGCAAGTAGGCAGATTGTATTCCGTGTAAAAGATCAAAACCTATGTAAAAGCTGGAAATGACACTTTCTTTCTATACAATGCAGTGTTCTTTACCCACACATGATGGAAGAGATCACATAGAGAAATACTATTCACTCATGTCTACGGTTCCAGTATTTAGAAACAGGGTGGTCCACCCTAAAAGAATATTGACAACAAATATGACAAGGCAAGCATAGATGTAGTGAATCAATCATTTACTTGTGAGCTTATTAGGACAAGTATGCAGAATTGTAACTGCAGTAAGAGACCGTCCAAAATCTGAATGAAGAAGTTTGTCTAGCACTTATTGTTTGCAACTAATCGACGTGAATAATTGGATATTTTATCGAACAAGTAAGAAAGACAAGTAAAATTGTCAACAAACCTGGCTTGCAGTAGTAATCTGGGTCAATGTCACTACGACCAACAATCCAAAATGACTACTTTCTGTTCCGAGGGCCGGAATTTTGAAAACCCTGTGAACTTTAGAGGTACTAAAGATTACCGAAATACATCTGAACCATTAAGTGTAGGTAGCACTGAGCACACAACAAACCCTAATGATAGTCCTGCCTAATGAGGAATGAATCAATTAGAAAATGGGTAATGAGGAGTGGCTGCTGAGTGTTGAGGACGTATCTCAGGATAAATCGGGTTGGCTTGGTGGGTGCTGCACGCCTGAGCCCTGAACGGACTGCGAAGGTAGGCACGGCGGCGCGCCCGGGCAGCGGTGACGTGGTTGGGCAAGCGGCTCCTGGCCTCCTGTTAGTCCGGCGTCTCCTCCTAGAGTCATGCCGTCCGGGGACGGCAAGTCGCCGGCAAGGCAGGTGACTGGGGGCGAGTGGAGATCGGAAGCGCGCAGCAGAACAGAGGGGAATCGGGGCCTGGGACGACCCAAAATCCCAAGGTGGGCCAGCCCACCCTGGGCACCCTGTAGAGATACACACCCGAGCGGCGAACATGCATTTTGGAAACTAATTTAGGAACATTTAGCTGACCAATTAAACAACTCTGTTTTAATAATATCAGATTCGTATTTGAACATCTAAGCTTGTTTAGCTTGATGGGTGGAGCAGTGTTATTATGACACGAAGCACGTATTCTGATCGTATGGCGATCATAAAAGGGGGAAACTCTAAGGATATTTTTTTAGCAAAAGAGGGTTTCCCCTCCGATTTCTATTAAAGAAACCACCACGGAACCAACATGATCAATTAAACCCTAAGCATGATCAATTAAACCGTATTATGGCTGTGCCATGGCAGATTTGAAGCTGCAAGCCGGAGAAATGATATTTAGCATCCATTGTTTGCTTCGAACTAAGAACTAAATTATAAGAGCTGAAAAGAAAGTAGAGTAACCAAGTTAAGATCTATTTTCTGGTTGAGATCAAAAGGTTGAGGAGATATGAAGTACCACCTCTCTTGCGGCGTCGTGTAGGCATCGGGGGTGCGATGGCTATCGGTGGCGTTGAAGCAGATCTGCGATGGTAGACGGGTGCATCGGGGGATAAGTCCCGTTGTGGTGGAAGAGAAGGTCGTGTGAGCGGCCCCGGCAAAGAGGACGACGGCGCCGATGAAGCGAGAGGACGTGATGCAAGGCTATTGGTCCATCGTCGTGGATGAGAAGCATCCATCTCTAGCAGTGGCGACGCGGTCTTGGTAGGCGCTCCGGCATGGTGGAGGATGGTGGCGATGGATGTGGTGGAGGACGGCGGCGATGGATGGGGTGGCAGACGGAGGCTGGTGTGGGGATGCGGTGTTCTAGCGCGGACGGTGTATGAATGGGAAAATGGAGGGAGAGGTACGGGGAACCATGTTTTTGGGACGCGCCTGTCTGAAATATGGGAAAGTTACGAACTTAGCCCCCGTTTAAAATTTGGACGTCTCGTCGGTTGGGGATAGGATGGTAATCTCGCATCTCGCCAATATTTGCCCAGAGCGATTTCGGGCGAGGAGAGGGTGGTTGGCGCCCATGGTTGGAGCCCACGGTGTATGAACGGGGCTGACAGGTAGGGCGGTTGTGTCACGTCTGAGTGAAGTTACAAACCTGCCCCTATTGAAAATATTTGCGTACATCGATTTCGGCCGAGTCGAGTTTGTTTTGCCGCCCACCGTGTATGAATGGGGAATGGAGGGAGAAACAGAGGTCTTTCGGACGAGCTTGAATCAAATGTGTTTTGCCGCCCATGTTTGACGCCCACCGTTTCGGAATGGGCTCATAAGCGGTCGTGTCACGTCTAATTGAAGTTAACAACCTACCCCTATTTAGAGCAGTGGAAATCGGGCCGATGGATTGTCCGTGTAATGGGTAGACAGTAATTTCCATCTCCCAAACACTTGTCTTCGGGCAGCCGACGTGGGAGTGGACATTTTGCTGCTTCTTCCGAATTTTGGGACAATAAGCATCCACGTTTACCCTGGCAACTAAATTCGAATCCATTTTGTATTCCTACATGAATCTTTATAAATCATTCTATGTGTTTTTATATATCTTCAAAAGGACGACAAAGATGTATTCCACTGTCATATATGAATATGATTTACAAATGCCGATACTCAAATTCAGAAACTAGAATCCAATTTAAGGTGAATTCGAATATTTGGAACACTTCATGTCCAACTCAAATGTCACACGCAGCATAATGTGTACTCCCATTTAGATATGTACACAAGCAATGTATCAAGATTCAAATACCGATTCAATCAACCAAGAATGTACAGAACTAACAGACATATAAACACTTATAGAGTATATGGATCAATAATATCAACTAACATACATAAGACAGGTCGTTGTACTTTTTTTTGGCTACAACAGCATCCTTTTTTTAGCCAGCATCTTGGCCCTTTCCGATGCGTGCCACTTATGGTCCATCTATACTACTACTATTGTTGAATGCACATTCAGCCCGATTGGCATATTTGTAGGTCTGGCACAGCAATCCAAATGAAATGTCTCCGAGTCTTATCAATTAATACACACTTGTGCTCAAATAAAATTACAAACCAAAAAACAAAAATAACAATTATTACATGATCTCTAAAACAAATGGTTTGATTGATTAAATGAACAGACAACACAAAGGTTATTCAACTATGGAAAGAACATTTCACCTATGATTTACCAAGTAGGAATTTAATTTCCTTTTTTCCTTCAGGACCTTAACAATCTGGTCAGTCTCAGCTTGCTTCATTTTGAAGTCCACCAAATATTTAATGGTTGTCTTGAGTACTGCTTGTGATTGTGTCGTTTGCTTCCTCAACATGTCAACTTCATCTCTAAGTGCAGAAGCAGAATCTCTTTCTACCACTAGTTTAGGCTCTAGAGCATCAGCAGTTGGCAATTCATAATGCACGATTGGGCCGGTGCCACTGTTGTGGGATGATGCAACGTCCATGGGGACCTCGCTCTTTGATCTTGCGCTAACCTGTTTTGCCATTAAAGTTCCGATTGGATTTAGAAAAGTTGAAGTTAGCAAAACATCTCAACTGGGAGTTATAACAGCAAACCAGTTAAACAAACAAGGAATTAAAGAGTTTCAATTGGATGCTGAAAAGTACAGTAGTTATTAACATCATTGTAACCCGTTGTTGAAGCAGCAAAGCACTTAAACAAACAAGTAGATATTTAAGTTAAGGCAAACAGGTAATTCTTAACAGTAAGTATCAAACACATAGATAGGCGCAGTCTACAATATGATTAATAGGTTGTGCCATTATGTAATCAGTAGCAAACTAAATTAAGCCAAGCAACGTAATTGAACAATTTGCAATAAATGGCTAACTAAAATTCCGAGAAGCAGGTAACTGAACTTACGCTAGTTCTTTGTACAGGCACACTGCAACTTCTTTTTCGCTTACAAGGTTGCACAAAGGAGTCCATGGCATCAATTGCTTGGATGTGCAGTCCCAATACTTCTTTCTTCCCACACTGCATGGGTAAGTCGAATGGTTAATCTGGTAAGATGATGCATCCTTGATATGTTATATGAGGACGTGTAGTCAGACTAGTTGTAGCCAAACACATCACACTGGCTTTTACTGTATATTTCATGCGATTACTTTTGGCATATCGAGATCTAAGCAATCTACAATAGGATGAAAAGACTGGCATCCTTCACATTATTGGCGAACTCAGTTCATAGAAACAAGCAATTCAACCATTATGTGGGTAAATCAAAAGCGCCACTGGAATATTTTTCACTATCCAATCATACACGCAAAAAGGGGCGATGCCACCATAGGGGCTGGTATGGGCGGCCGCCTCAGGTGGCTGGAAAGTGTGCACCTAGTTTGAGTCGTCCAGGTTGGCCCATGCTAGTTTTGTTCGTCCCAACGCACGAGCAGGCAATGTAAAAAATGAAGAAAAATGTTTCAATTTGGATGGGCCAATAACATTAGTGCAAGGCAGGCCCTATAGCAGGCTCGCGGCCCATACGAGCGCCTCCCATATCGATCGACAGCAGGAAAAATCCCAATTCATTTGCTCCAGCCTCCAGTCTGGTTCGCTCCTAACCTAGCCGCCGCTGGACAGACCGACACAGCACTTCCTCACGCCCTCGTTGGAGGGCGGTCGCCGGGCTTCCAGCGAACGGAAGGACAAGAAGATGAAGATCCAACCCTGGGTGTAGCCTGCGTGGGAGGCAGTGGCGGCAGCACGGGCATGGCATCGAGCTTGCACAAACGGACAGTCGCAGCTTGCAAGAGTAGCATGCGCAACGAGCAGGTACATCACATCCCTGATTATATCTAATTCAACTCTTCAATTTATGGCCAATAGTTAAACCTGACGGTGTTGTAAAACTGCTTGTATGTAGGGAATCTATGAGAAAATGAAACCAATTTCTACTTATTTTCAACTCCCCCAATCAATACTGAACTGACTGAATCTGATGTATATAATCAAGTTTCCGGTGCAAACATACAAGCTCATGTTGTTCTTGAGCCTGAAGTGTCTAATGAACAGACTGCTAATGAAGGATTTGATGCAAACATTTTACATGCTCCTGATGATGAACATATAGTGTCTAATGAGGGATCTAATGCAAGCATTTTGCAAGCTCATTGAAGGATTTAGTGTCTAATGATGATCTACTATGTTGAGAGAGACAGAGATTTGCAGGCATTGATGACAAGAAAATTATATTGCATTTTCATAGCTTCAGGAAACATCGAGGCCGTCTACCAGAAAGTCCCCGTATCATGACAACATTAAATAAATACTTTTCTAGTCTGTTGTTTGAAACTATTGGCATACTTGTGCAGGATAGATATATTGATATGCAGTTTGCGCACTGGTTATACGTGCAATTACATTTCGATATTTTCAGCCAGAGAACGAATAATTCAAGCAGGTACAGACCATGTTTGTAGTCCTTGTACACCATGTTGCATTTTGTGTTTTTTGGTGCTTGCATAATTTAGTGTCTATAATCTAAACTACTTTGGATCATTAGCTGGTTTTCAAAGTGCATGTAGCTTCACATTTCTCAAGTTATGTTGATTTCCGGAGTGCAAGTGCCTTCGTATTTTTTAAGTTAAATGTTCGCCCCTGGTAACTTGAATTCGTGGATCATCCACTGCACACAAATCATACACGAATGCCGGTACGAATTAAATGAAATGCAGGGACTTACGCTAGCTCGTTGTACAGGCTCACTACAGCTCTGCTTGCGCTTGGGATGTTCCATGTACAAGTCCATGTTACCACTTGCTTGGATGTGCAGGCCTTGTGCTCCTTGCACCCCCCCTCTGCATTTTTGACACGGCGAATGGTTGATCAAATAAGAGGAATCGACCTTGATGTTGTACCGGAGTTACAAGGTTATACGGATGTGCAGGATGAGTACCAGATCTCGTAGCGCCGTCATGCTTCGCTAAAAAATGGATTTGCTTGTTTCAGATGATATCTCCAGAAGAAATAAGAGTTAAAGTCAGAGTTGCATAGGCGTGTAAGCTAAGAGAGTAGTGAAAGGATATCCAAACATCGTCGGAACAGTGCACAAGGGAGTGATGTGTGGATACCTATTTCGGGCCGGCGTTTGGGCATGCTTGCCTAGCTAGAGTGCGGGTCACTTCAGAGCCGTTGAGGGTGATGCGATGGCGTTGGCTGGCCGCGCACGGATGCAGATCTTGAGTGGCAGCGGAGCGCTACGATGCGGTGGACGAGACCGTTGGTGAAGCCCCAATGGCCTCGGGGGGCGGAGGTGCAACGATGTGCTCGGTGAAGTAGCCCCGGTGAGCTGGGAGACGGCGTCGGTGAAGCGCACCTGATGTGGTGGAACTCAGTGTCTGTGAGGCACGTCGGTTGCGGCAGCCGACGTTGTCGGTGGACCACCCGGTGCGGTGGACGAGGGTGTAGATGAGGTAGCTCCGGTGCGGTGGTGAAGCGCGACCGTCGTGTTCGTCGCCGTCGTCTGGCACAGAGGTGGGAAACGGTGGGGAAAGAGACGAGACGAGGGGCGATTCGAGGGATGGCAGCAAATTAGGGATTTGAGCAATTTGGGCGTAGAAGGGGACGGTGGAGAAGAGAGATTTTGCAGGGCTGGAATTGGCGCCACCAGATATTTCAATCCGAAACATGGAAGCGCGAACTTATATTGTCGTCGTCCTTTTTTTGGGGGGGAGGGGGGTGGGTGGCTGGGTGCTACGCGTCCGTCCGACACACATGACCACCCCGACAGGACTATGCTTTGTGCCTTAAGGCACCTGCCTTTGTGTCCATGACATGTGGGCCCAACAGGTGGCTGGCCCACATGTCAGTCACCCAAGGGCAGTTGCCTTTAAGGCACCGAAGCAGCGTCCACCCCGACACGACCCTGGTCTACCTGGTGTGCCTACATTTGAGAATGCAAATGGATCTTCTTTCATTTGCAAACGAATCTGTATGTATTACCATGCCCGTGTTTTCCTTGCAATAATTAGTCATTCGAAACGAGATACTCCATCCGTTCACTTTTGTAAGTCGTTTCAGACAAATTAAAATGAACTGTTTTGCACATTGTCTGAAATGTCTTCAAGGTCTTATAAAAGTGAACAGTGGGAGTACTATAAATTAATTAATGAGGAGTTATTTGAAAAAAATCGAAATGGTACCCACGCTAACTTGGATTAGAGTGTGTCACATAATTAGTTATTTGAATTAGAGTGTGTGTCATGTAGTTAGTTATTTGAATTAGAGTGTGTGTCACGTAGCGATCTCCAATTCTAACGTGGATTTCGCATTTCACTGTATCCACGCTACTTTTTTAATACAAATTCATATGTATATGATGAACACCATGGTAGTGAGAAAACGTTTGGATGGATTCAAACATATGACCTACAAAATAGCACAACAAATTGAGTCAATGTCAACTTTTCGAAACTTAGTATGGCACGAATTCGAAATAATTACCCGTATGCCTGGTCCTCGGTTCAAATCTTACAATGTACACCGAATTGAAACATCGATATTAAGTCTCGTACTATGTACATTCAAATGTTGTTTTTAGCCCCCCCCCCCCCCCCCCCCCCCGCGCGCACAAACGCTACATACTTCTTGTATCAGTCAATCTTCCTCTCCTAACCACCTTAGCAAGCTATCGGTTTCCAACACACGTTCATTCTTTCTCTCCATGTTTCGATCTCTAAGTCTCTCAACTACACAACCCCTTTTTCCACTCATGTTACCAAATGTATTTACCTCACACACCCGCCATTGCACCCCATGCCAAGCTCTCTCTCTCTCCCCCCACCTCTCCCTCTCACCCTCTCACGCTAAATACATGCATTGCCTATCTAGCCCCCCCCCCAACCTCTCGTGCGCACAAGCACGTTGTTTATCTAGGTCACTCCCTTGAGACTGTCTCACTCTTTCTTCCGCACGGCGGGCCACACTCGCTCAATCTCGCTCTCTTTATCTGAGTCTTGTTTAACCTCGTTTTCTTTCACACACAAATGATATATCTCCCTGCTCGGGCCTCGATCGACACACTCTATACTCTCTCACGCAGATTGTCTATCTAGGTCAGTCCATCCAAGCCTCCGCCACTCTTTTGACCTCATGGTGGGCCACGCTCACTCAATCTCTCTCTCTCTCTCTCTCTATCTATCTATCTATATATCTATCTATCTATCTATCTATGTATCTATCTATCTCAGTATGTCTCAATTGACCTCGCTCTTTCTCGGACAAAAACGATATATCACCATGTTTGAGCCCAATTCGACCTATTCACATTGTATACTCTCTCACGCACATCGTCTATGTAGGTCACTCTCTCCAACCCGTCTCACTCTTTCGATCGCACGGCGACCCTATGTGATCGGTTGACCTTGCTTCCTCCCACGCACAAAATATATCTACACGTCTGTGACTGGATCATCTCCCAGGCTCTATCTTCTAGCCCTCACCCTTACCAAAAGCTCAATCGGACAATATCTCTCTGGAGCATATATATTTGTTCAATGAATGTCGGACCACACTCACTTTGTCTCTCTATCTATATATCTCTCGATTGACCTTGATTTCTCACACCGTATCTTCCACGCGTTGAAGCTACTACCTCTCCATCCCTCGCAAAGCCGGAGCTATTTACATTGCGAGGGGCACTCCAACCTTGGATTAATTTGTGTACGCATTTATTCCGATCGGTTTAGATTATATTTTCGTAGCATTCGGCCCACTACTACTCCAAACACCGTTGCAACCCACGCAACTCCCCTAGTGGATTTCCCTCTGGCTCGGTCATCGCTCTCTCACACGTCCTTTCTCGCCTTCAATGTCGCACCATGGTATTATTGAAAAAACTATGTTGTTCTCTTTAATTATTATAAATAAGCTACAAAACTACACACCGATAGTCCACTTGGAATGGAAAAAATTTCGACCCAAAATTAAAGTGCTACAAACTACACACCGAGGGGCCCACATGTCATGAAACAAATTTGGACCCATATAATATTAAAAAATAAAGGACGAGGATCGAACATGCGACCGGGACTTCAAGCCGCACGTCAATAGGCAACATACGTAGAATAGCAATGTTTGTTGTACCCAATTTGTTCACATAATGTTTTTATATTACCACAGCCTAATTAATGGATAACATGTAATATTATTTTTAGTACTATTCGCCTTCACTTACTGGTGGTTCCATGTGTGCTCTCTCTCTCTCTCCTCCCCTTCTGCGTTTAGACGCGCGGGCAAACAGGAAGAACTCGCGGGCGATGTTGCCGTTGACCATATCTGGACGTGTTCACAAGTCACGGCACCAGTTTCAAGTACTAGCAGCACTAGTCAGTGTGTACGTGCAATGCACGTTAATTTGGAAGTATATTAAGTGCATGCGGATATTAACTACTAGGATATTATTTGCGTGTTGTCATGTGATTAGCACTATTTTTGACATGAAATTAACTGCACGCTAAACGTGTTGAGCACTCGACATTAAAGCAGTCTGGGTCGTTGGATGACAAGGAATACATGTGGCTTGATGACGTTTTATATTTAATTTGAAACGGCTCTAGCAGAACATTCAACCGATCAAATCATACATTTCGTTCAGTCTGACTCCGACTTTAAATTATACGATGATCGATATAAAATAAGCGGAAATGATAAACGTTCGGATTTTAAGCATGGCAATCCGAATGTTTTTCATGGCAAATTTAGATTACGCGGCGGCGGCAGGGGCGTCTTGCGGTGGGAAGCAACTCCTCTGTCGTGCTCTGTGTGTCGTCGGGCCACTGAACGACGGCGACGGTGGCGTCTTGCGCCGTTGTTGGCGTACTCCTGGACATTGGCCTAGCTTCAAGGAAGGCCAAAATGTTCTGGACTTCGGAGCGAGTCAACTGGCGGGAGGAGGCGACTGGTGTTGGTGCAAGGAAGCGGTCGACAGCGGCCATCCATGCCGCTGAGGGGGGCACTGGCACCCGCGCGGGGACAGGCATTGTCAACGGCGCGGCGGAGACATTCGTGTGCACGGGCACCGGCACGGGCGCGCACGTCATTGCACGCGCAGGCGCATGCGCTGGCAGGTGCACGGGCACGTGAAAGTCGGCGGGGACCTCGTGGAACCCCGTGGCATCAAGCTCGGCGACAATGTGCGGCTCCCAGCCCATCAATGCCACGGGGATGGGCGCTGGCGCAGTCGGGGCGACGGGAGCTGGAACGGGAGCGGGGACAGGCGCGACGTCTTCCCGCAAGGCCAGTTCAAGCTCGTCCCAAAGCGCCTTATGTTCTTGAGACTCCGGCTGGGTTTCTTCCTCATGAAACTGGAACACTAAGGGCAGACCATCGTGATGCGGCATGGCGTACATTTAGGTTAAGCTAGTTGGAGGTAGACGACAGGAGAATCGGAGAGGAAGAGAGAGGATTGTAGAGATACCAGGTAGTGTGGGGTTGATTTTAAACTGCGGCGCCGGTGACATTAAAAGTGGGAGCAGTTGGGACGACGTTGGGCGGCGGAGCCTGGTCAAAGGGCTCGCCTCCCGGTGAGTCTGCACAGCGGTCTGCTCGCACGCCTCCCTGACAACCGGCGCAGCGGTCTGCTCGCACGCCTCCCTGACAACCGGCGCAGCGGTCTGCTCGCACGCCTCCCGTTGACTCACACGCTTGCTAGGACGGCACCTGCCGATGAGAAGCGGGGACTCGTGGTGGCATGTAAACGCCCACGGTTTCAATAGTGAAAGCGCTCGCCTTAACATGACAGGTCTTTGTTCCAAAATACCTTGGCTCTTCATTTGTGCAACCTGTCATAAGCAGCTTGTCTTGAATTGAAGAAAAAACTTACGAAGTAATATTTGTGCCATATCACATGACCATGCTCAGTTTCAAGAATTTAGGCTCACTTTTGGATTTTCTGAAATTTAAGATCCAGGATTCGAAACAATATCATAACCTGCATCATGCAATAAATTTTCAAGACGTACATCTGTCCTGTTGTATTTCTTAAGAATGGATTTGGTTAAACATTTTGCTTAGTTAAACCTCCTTTCCAGTTTATAGGGCTCAATTCAAAAATCTCGCCAACCAAGGTAGATGGTGAGTGGTGGAACAATTGTTGTAGTTTGCAAAACAACTCAATTAATGCGCTTGTTTCCTCAAAAATTGTGTTTACGAATGCATTAATTGCAATGCATGCATGCATAAAGTACATGCATTGGTCAATTTTCTCTTAATACTTGCATGTAATGATTTATTGCACCTTGAAATCTGAACATGTGATGGGGAACAACCAAATTGAGACTTATAAAATGGGAAAACTAAAATTTTGAGATAAGCCCTATAAACTGGAAAGGAGGGAGTAAAAGGATAATCCCTCCGTACCAGTGCATTGCCTGATATATTAACTCAAGTACTAGGCACGAACAAAAGGGCTCAATTATGTGCTCATCCTGGTGTAGTAGTAGTAGTACTAGGCAATGCAGTTGACGGGTGACCTTGACGAGCGGCGACCGAGGGAATTGAACCGTGCTCGGCACGGTACGTAACACAGAGAGAGAGACACACGAACACACACACACACACACACACACACACACAGAGAGAGAGAGACGCACGAACACAAGAAGAATCCAATAAGTATAGTGCATCTATTTTTCCAACCCATGCATGTATGACACGAATTCAAAAATACTCCTTCCATTCCTAAATATTAGTCTTTTAGAGAGTTCAACAAGTGACTACATATGGAGCAAAATGAGTGAATCTAGACTCTAAAATATGTCTATATACATCCGTATGTGCCAGTCCATTTGAAGCCTCTAAAAGGACTAATATTTAGGAACGAAGGGAGTAAAATGTAAGACATCCATGGTCCTCAGTTCAATATTTAAAATGAACATGAAACTGAAACATGAATATTAAGTCTAGTACTACAGTACATGCAAATGTTGTGTTTAGGCGGAGCTATGATTGTCGGGGGTCAACCCCTCGACCTGAGATAAAATTGTGGAGCTCTGTTTAGTGTTGTTTAGATTATGTTTGTCCCCACCCTCCCAACCACCGATTGGTTGTGCACCCCCCACCCCTCCTCCCCGGGAGAATATCATGTGCCCCCATACTTTAGATGTTATATGCCGATACGAGTTGCTTGGAGCTTGTAGATCTAAGATATAGCAGCTCACATGATGTGTCTTAATTTTTTTGCAGGAAACCTTGATGAGTTTGAGAATTGCACACAATTTGTACAAAAACTACTTAGATGCCCTTTGATCCCATATCCAACGACCTCGAAGCTCGTATCACCGTAGCATCTAAGATGAAGGAGGACATCATATTCTCCTGTATGTAAGAATATCATGTGCTACCACACCTTAGATGCTTTTATGATACAAGCTCTTCGGAGGCGTTGGATTTGTGACCCAACACCTCCTCGGTGGTTCAAATGGTTTTTGCAGAAAAGCCCCAAAAGAGTTCGGCCACTGCTTACAAGATCAAAGACTGCTCAGATACCATTGGATCTCGGATCAAACGACCTCCAAGCTCATATCACCATAGCATCCAAGCTGCGATAGCACCTTATGTTTTATCGCACGGGAGAGTATGAGGTGCTCCCGCACCATAGATTCTATGGTGATACGAGTTCATCTAACAGCCCACAGTAGGAGGTTTGAATGTTTTTGCAATATACGGCTGATAGAGTTTGGGAAATGCGTAGAAAGTACAAGTACTATGCATGTGCCATCTGATCACTGATCATACGACCTAGATGCTCATATCACCGTAGCGGGTAATTAAGCTACAGGGAGCACCTAATATGAGCACCGGGGAGCCGTGGGTTCGAAGATGCAGCGGCACACACGACGCCTAAATGTTTTATTTGCAAAAAAACTTTCGAGACTTTGGAAATTGCGCATAATTACAAAGACTACTCTCAAGCCATTGGATCTCACTTCCAACGGTGTAAAAACTCGTATCACCATAGTATCTAAGCTGCAGGGTGGATTTGATATTATATGACGCTGTCATTTTTGTTCGTAAACTTCCAAAATACATGTAACTCGTGCCGTTACTTGTCTAACCGCGCAAAGTGTTTGTTCAAAAATACCATCCTACACTGAAATATCGGAACAACACATGGGGTCCCACTTGTCATTAATCAAATTTGGACCTAAAACTAACAAATCTGAAAGACGAGATTCGAACTGGCAACCTGGACTACAAAGCATAAGTCGATAGCCTGAAAAAACGAACGGTTGTTGGCTTTGTCCATAACTTGATTTTATACAGTACTTGCGTTGAGTAGAGTAGAGGGAGTGCCTCGTCAACACGTGCATGACCGTTGTCTCACTTACTGGTGGGTCCCAGGTCAGCGATCTCAATCTCTCTTCCCTCCATCGTCTAACCTTTGCACGGGCACACACGAAGAGCGGAGCTAGCTTGCCGTGGTGTTATTACCACTAAAAAAATCTTGGAAAATAGAAGAATTGCCTAGAACAAGAGACATTGTGGCTGGTCGAGATGGAGCTAACCGTGCCACGTTTGCATGATGAAGCTGTCTGGCTAGTGGGGTGTTTTCGACCGACTGGTTGGGTCCCGAGGTCGAACCATAGGTACTACGTCTGATACAATATATTTTTACACGCACATTTTTCCTCCATGCCGAGACGTGGCACACCCTACCACACGGTTTGGGGTCCTCCCGGGTGGTGCATGTCGGTGGCAAAACCGGCGGATCTCGGGTAGGGGGGCCCGATCTGTGCGTTAAGGCTGATGGTAACAGGAAGCAAGGGACACAGATGTTTACCCAGGTTCGGGCCCTCTCGATGGAGGTAAAACCCTACTTCCTGCTTGATTAATATTGATGATATGGGTAGTACAAGAGTAGATCTACCACGAGATCGTAGAGGCTAAACCCTAAGAGCTAGCCTATGATGGTATGATTGTAATTGTGATTAGCCTCCTAAGGACCAACCTCTCTAGTTTATATAAACACCAGAGAGGCTAGGGTTTACATGGAGTCGGTTACAAGGAATGAAATATAATATCCGGATCACCAAGCTTGCCTCCCACGCAAAGGAGAGTCCCATCCGGACACGGGCCGAAGTCTTGAGTCTTGTATCTTCTCGCTTCAATATCCGGACGATGTATACAGTCCGGCTGTCCGGATACCCCCTAATCTAGGACTCCCTCAGTAGCCCCTGAACCAGGCTTCAATGACGATGAGTCCGGCGCGTAGTATTGTCTTCGGCATTGCAAGGCGGGTTCCTCTTCCGAATACTCCAGAGTGGTTATCGAACACGTAGGCCGTGTCCAAATCTGCAAGATGATCTTTACACGGTATAGACCTGATTTGCTGGCAATCTTCGTGCGTCGTGCCCTTGCATCGTGGCTCGGTCCAACGCGAACCGACGTTTCCTACCTCACAACGACTCGTGTTATGAGGTGGTTTTATTGGCACATCCCGTCGAGGCAGAGATCGTGTCCCTTTTATTACGGGATTTTCCATCAATGTGAGCATGCGTGATCCCACGACGGTTGTTGGTATAACCCCGTGTGTTTTTAGATAAGCCTCAAACGGTCACACCGGGGACTCTTGTTATTCATCTTCTTAATAAAGGGGTCGAGACGTACGCCTCTTTTTTCACCTTCATCACGCCTTCTCTCACCTCGAGCTCTAACACCCAAAACCAAAGCTCCACTCCTCCGGAATCCTCCAATATGTCCGAATCTGACCCTCAAGGCCGGTGGGTGGCCTCCTCGATCGAAGAGAAGGACATTGCAAAGCTTAGGGAGGTCGGATACCTGACCGCAGATATCCAGCACAGGCTTCCTGCTCCAGGGCTGGTCATCCCTACGCCGGAGCCAAATGAGTGTTGTTTTCGTCCCACACTTCCTCCGTGGCTTGGGTTTCACCCTCGATCCTTTCGTGAGGGGGCTCACATTCTATTACGGGTTGGATTTCCATGACCTAGCTCCAGACGCTATCCTTCATATCTCGTCGTTTATTATCGTGTGCGAGGCTTTTCTCCACATCACGCCACACTTCGGCTTATGGCTCAAGACCTTCAATGTGAAGCCGAAGATGATCGAGGGGCGACCTGTGGAGTGCGGAGGTGTTGTAATAAGCAGAAACGCCAACGCCCGGTGGCCAGAGGGTTCTTTCCCAGAAGTATCTGATGTATGGCAGCGGCGGTGGTTTTATGTCATGGCTCCTAGAGGCACAAAGTGGGTGGCTGCCCCCGAGTTTTGCTCGGGCCCTCCACCACAGTTGGCGTCTTGGATAGACGTAGGACGGAATTGGGGGCCTGCTAGTGATATACCAGCACTACAGAATCGCATCCGGGAGCTTCTTGCGAGGGACATTAATCTTGTCAGCATAATGCAAGTGATGTTACTTCGGCGGATGTTGTTGTGCCAACGCCGGCCTGTCCGGATGTGGGAATTCAATTCGGAGGATCCGCGGACTATCAAGCACTTCTTTGGCTTGAAGCTCGAAGAGATGTGCAAATTATTCTTCGGACGGAAAGTAATGTGTCCGGACTCCACCGAGGATGCGGGCCTAAGCTGTAATCGCCTAGATACCCAAGTAAGTAGCCTTGATACCGGACACCCTGTTTTACATTTATCATGACTGTTTGTTATGACAATCACCTGTGTCCAGGAATGGCTCAGCAAGGCGGAGAGAATTATGTGTCCGGCACCGCTTCCTGAAGGCTCGCCCGCCCCTACCATGGCCAAGATGCTCGACCGGGTACTCAGCAGAATGCCCTCGGGGAAAGACAAGGGGAGGGACGAAGAGACCGAACCCCACATGCTACGCATACGAACCAGGGGAATTGTTGCCTCCCCCAAGGAGGATAGTCAAGGAGGGGAGGCTAAGGCCTCCTCTCCGCGTGGGAAGAAGAGGGCCGCCTCCGAAGATCTAGAGGTGGAGATGCCCAAATCAGGGAAAAAGACATTCCCAGGGGGCCTTGCCTCAACGGGCACCCTTACCGCACCATGCCCTCCAACGGGCCAGCCCTCCACCGAGACGTAAGTCAATCATTAACTTGACGGTACTGTATTTCTCCTGGATCAATAACCAGGATCCAACATTTTGCAGTCCGGCTGGCAGCTCTTCTCAACAGGGATCATCTTCGGGGGACCTTCCTCCGGAGATGATGGAGAGCGAGACCCCACCCGCCTCTCCAATTCTTGACGCGGGCGACACCGAGGTGTCGTCACGGAGGAGTCCGGATCCGCCAAGGCTAGAGGCCAATACGTCAGCCGCCCTGAGTCCTGACGTACTGACAGGCTTACTGGAGCGAGCTGCGCTCTTGCAGGAGCACCGCTCATTATTCAGTGTGGTGCTCAAGAAGATTTCATCCGCAACAAGCGGTTTGAATGAAGCATTTACAAGCCTTCTCAGAGGCTTTGAGGTATGTAATGAGGAATACACCATATAGATAGTAGCCCCTGAGTCTCTGGTTGCCCGCCCTAGGTGGCAAACGGTGGATCATAAACCAAAGATTTATGTTGTAAATATGTGCAGGTACCTGTGGGTCTGGCCGCCGGTCCGTCCGTTGAAGTTGCTGAACTATCAAGGCAAATTGGTTCGATTGACGCTGATATCACTCTGATGAATGAGCGACTGGATGCATCACAAGGTATGTGCCCTGTCTCCCATTGCATAGGAAAATATTAAGGTGGCACGTATTAATGTAATTTATTCGGACTGCAGATGGTGCTACTGCCGTGGAGGCCCTGAGGGCGGAACTTGCTCTAGCCAAGGAACAAGCTCGGGTGCGCAATGCGGCTGCCCTAAAGGTGGCCGAGGAATTGCGAGCCGAATAGGCTGCTCATCACCGAAGCGAGGAAAAGATAGCCGAAATGGCTATCGAGTTAAAAAATGCCGCTGACCGGTATGAGCTCCTGAAAAAGGAGCATGAGGATAAATCGGATGACCTGAGCAAGGCACTTAATGCCACCAAGTAAATGCGGACCGAGCTCAGGGGTGCACGGGAGGAGCTTCAACAGGCCGGTAAAATCACGGCTGGGGGCTCCAATTTTCTGCGGACGAAGTTCTTCGATCCAAAGTACGCTCCCCTGAATGGACGCTGGAGTTCGGCGGACGCCTACGCGGACCTGGCGAAGAGTACGGCTGATGCTGTGGAGTTCTTCAAAGATCAGGGTGAGAAGGAGGTGGAGAAGCCCTAACCCTAAACCCTAAACCCTTCTGTGGCAAGCTATTGTAGAAAATCCTACTCCTATATAGGTAAAACTGTGTCTATCATAGCTTGCCACAGAACTAGTTAAGGCTTGCTAAACATTTAACGGTTTAAAACTAAGTAAAAATATGAAATAAATAGGGGATCCTCACTCTAATATAATAAGATGATCCAACGGTGTGATTGTGAAAATATGCATTTATGTGTCCTTAGTGAAAAAACAATCATTTCAGCTCACTACAGGATCAATATATATTGAAATTTTTGTTCTTTTTGTCCAGGACACGTGCAGTCATATTTTTTCAATCCCTCTGTTGGATCATGTTATATTATAGGTGTGTTGGTTCAGTATTTTTTTCAGGATTTTTGAGAACTTTTACACCGTCGAAAACCTTAACTAGTTTTGTGGCAAGCTATTGTAGAAAATCCTACTCCTATGTGTGTGTGGGGGGGGGGGGGTAATCCGAAAGTTAGCAGTCGTTGCCTTCAGCCCCCACGCATACAATGCGGGGGTGTTCGCGAAAAATGTGCTTAATCACTCTTTATCCAACGTCTTGGTCCGGTAAGGAGGTGATCGCACGTCGAACTAGGCAACCGGACTATATAGCTGTAACACCTTCGCTTTGCCGTGGGATTCTAACGTTGGGGATACTATGTAGCCCCTGGTACCTTTGCGTGCATCCGAATACGGGCGCGTATGTACCTGGCCGGGAAATGACCCTTCGTTAATGCGGAGGAATCCTAGAGATTCCGGTGAGTCGTCGAGTGGTCGACCAGTCTCTCGCTGTATCATGACAGTCAGTTTTGGGCTTTCTCTACTGAGGTGCTCATCCGGAATTAGCAGGGCACAATCGCAGTAGTTCTCCTTTGGCCACCTTAGCCGATAATAATGGAACGTAAGGCGGCAAACCCAGGAGCCAGGCAAACCCAACATTTGACCAAAGACATGATTCGGAGCTGATGCATGTAAGGCCAAACTCGTGACGCCGAACAATCCCGAAGGTATTCGGACTTTATAACAGATGATGGGCTTAAGAATGCCCATTCATTAAAACCTTGTATTTCCAGGTACGTGCGTTAATCTATCATGGCGAAATGCCAAAAACGGCAGTATCCTCTGTGGGTATGGAACCCATGGGATGGTTAAGCAACAAGAGGCAATAGAAAAGGTTTACACAGGGGCTTAATCTAAAAATAAACATGTTGAACGGGGCCCTGCTGCACGTTTGCGCCTTTATCTCCGTTGTGCCGCATCCTAGAAGGGTATCGCGCGAACGTTGTCTGCAGAAAAGGGAAACTCATAGAAGAGTGCAATGTAAGTATGCGATAGATAGTAAAAAATGTAAGATGCTGGCCTGCCAATAAGGTTGAGCCAAGTGTGGGGCTTTATTATTAACCCCTGGTGTCCACTATAGGATTACATATGCAGTGCCCTGGTTTGATATGGGCTTCCGGACTCGTCTAACCATGTCCGTGGTCTTAACGACCCATCATATTTTTGTTAGAGGCCGCTTATAGTCTGGCTGCTAGGGCCGTCGCGTATTCCTCTGCGCGCGAAGAGCGCTCTATTATTCTGCTAATGGTGATGACGCCGCGTGGACCGGGCATCTTAAGTGTAAGGTAGCCATAGTGCGGCAATGCGTTGAAGCGGGCGAAGGCCATTCTTCCAAGCAATGCTTGATAGCTGCTTTGGAAGGGCGCGATGATGAAGACTAGTTCTTCGCTTCTAAAGTTGCCTGGAGAGCCGAATGTTACCTCCAGTATGACAGAGCCCCTGCTGTAGGCTTCAACACCTGGTATCACCCCTTCAAAGGTGGTGTTAATCTTGCTGATTCTGGATGAGTCTATCCCCATCCTGCGGACAGTGTCCTCATATATTAAATTGAGACTACTACCGTCGTCCATGAAGACGTGAGTGAGATGGTAACCGTCGATTATTGGGTCAAGCACCAAGGCATTTGATCCTTCGCGCCGAATACTAGTTCGGTCGTCCGGGCGATCGAAAGTGATCGAACAAGACATCCAGTAGTTAGGTGTGGGTACGATGGGCTCTATATCGCGCACATCTATATGGGCGCGTTCGTACCTTCCCAGGGATGTGCGAGTCGCGTGGATCATTTTCACTATTTTAACCTCTGGCGGGAATTTTTTTCTGTCCCCCAGTGTTCGACTGGCGAGGTTCATCCTCGTCTTCACTTGGTGTTTCCCTTCCCTTGTGTTCGGCGTTTAATTTGCCGGCCTGCTTAAAAACCCAGCAGTCTCTGTGTGTGTGGTTCGCACTTTGTCAGTGGTGCCATGAATTTGGCATAGTCTGTCCAGAACTTTGTTCAGACCGGACGGTCCCTCTTTACTGTCTTTAGATGTCTTATTTTGCTGGTTAGGTCGAGGGCCCCTGAATCCGGCATTGACCGTTGTGTTATCCGGGCTCTCTTCCTTGTTTTGGCGTTTATTTTTATTACGTCGTGGCTTCCCGTTGCCATCCCTTATTTCGGATGTGCTGGGGTCGCTAGTGCCTTTACGGGCTAGCCAGCTATCTTCTCCCGCACAAAAGCGGGTCATGAGGCTTGTTAGGGCTGCCATTGTCCTTGGCTTTTCTTGGCCGAAGTGTCTGGCGAGCCATTCGTCACTGATGCTGTGTTTGAATGCCGCTAAGGCTTCGGCATCCGGACAATCAACAATTTGATTCTTCTTAGTGAGGAATCTGTTCCAAAGCTTGCGGGATGACTCTCTGGGTTGTTGGACTATGTGACTTAAATCGTCAACATCCGAAGGCCGGACATAAGTTCCTTGAAAATTGGCCCTAAAAGCGTCCTCTAGTTCCTCCAAGCTCCCAATTGAATTTTCGGGGAGGCTTTTCAACCAGTGCCGAGCTGGTCCCTTCAGTTTGAGGGGAAGGTATTTGATGGCGTGGAGGTCATCCCCGCAAGCCATATGTATATGTAGGATAAAGTCCTCGATCCAGACCCCTGGGTCTGTCGTTTCGTCGTATGCCTCTATGTTCACAGGTTTAAAGCCTTGTGGAAATTCATGGTCCAGTACTTCATCAGTAAAACATAGGGGGTGAGCAGCCCCTCTGCATCTGGATGCGCTGTGGCATGTCGTCGGCTGTTGATGTGTTTGGTGTTTATTCCGAACTGGTGTTTGGTTGTCACGACTATTTTGACGACCATAGTCCCCCGCCAGGGTGCGTCCTTTAGATCCGTAGATGGACCTAACTGCGCCAGATTTCTTTTCGAGGTGCTCACGTAGATCGTGCGCATCTTCGGTAGTTGATTTATTGCGGTTATGAGGTGGTACTTATGGTCTCCTGGTCGTGTTACTTTTTGGTGGGACGGCCTTGTCGTCGAACTCTGGCAGTAGCTTACGTTTTGGGTAGCTCTTTGTGTGGCGATTGTCGCCATATCTTTCTTCAGTGTCCAGCACTTTGTTCCATCTGCGATTGAGCGTTTCCTGGGTGGCTTTAAGCCGTTGCTTCTGCCTCTTCAGACTTCTCGCTGTGGCCATAAGCTTTTTGTGGAGGTTCTTGCATTCCACGCGTTCTTCCGGAATGATGAATGCGTCATCGTCCGGACTGTCTTCTTATCCTGGGCCGGTTTGATGAACTCGTCCCTCTGGATCGTTGCCTTCGGGCGTCTGCTCCGAACTATGCTTGGCATGACCTGGTTCGTCCTGCTCCATCGCTGGTTCCGTTTGGTCGTTATGGCCTTCAGGGTTGACCGGAGCATCCATTCTTCTGGTGCTCTTGCTGATATTGTTATTGTTGCTGGATTTGGAACGGCGTCTGCGCTGTCGCTTTGGTTTTTGCCCAGGGGTTTTATCTTCCGGATTGTCACCGTCGTCTTCCTTGGGCGTATCCACCATGTATATGTCGTGTGACGAGGCGGGAATCCGGTACCTCATAGATTCTGAGTCTTCTCCTTCATCGTCGTCCATACCGTCGATGCCTTCGGAGTCGAAGTCAAGCACGTCGGTTAAATCATCAACCATGGCTATCAAGTGGGTGGTGGGTGGGTAACGAGTTGCTTCGTCGCCTGCTTCCCACTCGAGCCGGACATAGTTCGGCCCGAAATCTCTGTCAAAGAGAGAATTTTAAATGGGTTTAGTATGTCGTCGAAGGGAGAGTGCTGAAAGATGTCTACTGCGGTGAACTCCATTACCGAAGCCCAACCAGGCTCGGCGGGCTCGGGGACGCGCGGGCTGGAACCTACAACCGGATATGAATCCGGGGGTCCGGAGTCACAGGCTCCCTCAGAAATGAGGCCTGTGTTCGGCTCCATCACCGATGAAGGTACGGCCTGCGGGGCGAGGTCTAGCCCTCCGTCCTTAGGCAATGCAACCTGCCCCGGATTTCGATCCGAGGCTTCTGCCGGGATGATATCTCGAGCAACGTCTGATGGCAGGTCTAAGCCGTACTCATCGTGACTGTTCGGCGCTTCTGGCGCTGGCCCGAATCCGTCAAAGATCAAGTCCCCGCGAATATCCGCTATGTAGCTCAAGTTTCTAAACCTGACCTGGTGGCCGGGGGCATAGTTATGGATCTGCTCCAGGTGGCCAAGCGAATTGTCCCATAGTGCGAAGCTGCCGAACACGAAGATCTTTCCGGGGAGGAAAGTCTCGCCCTGGACAACGTCGTTGATGATGATTGAAGGAGCCATCAAGCCTGACAGCGACGACACAGAGGAACTCTCAATGAAAGCACCAATGTCGGTGTCAAAACCGGCGGATCTCGGGTAGGGGGTCCCGATCTATGTGTCAAGGCTGATGGTAACAGGAAGCAAGGGACACAGATGTTTACCAGGTTCAGGCCCTCTCGATGGAGGTAAAACCCTACTTCCTGCTTGATTAATATTGATGATATGGGTAGTACAAGAGTAGATCTACCACGAGATCGTAGAGGCTAAACCCTAAGAGCTAGCCTATGATGGTATGATTGTAATTGTGATCGGCCTCCTAAGGACCAACCTCTCCGGTTTATATAAACACCAGAGAGGTTAGGGTTTACATGGAGTCGGTTACAAGGAAGGAAATATAATATCCGGATCGCCAAGCTTGCCTCCCACGCAAAGGAGAGTCCCATCCGGACACGGGCCAAAGTCTTGAGTCTTGTATCTTCACGCTTCAATAGTCCGGACGATGTATACAGTCCGGCTGTCCGGATACCCCTTAATCTAGGACTCCCTCAGTGCACGCATATATTCTTCCTGACGTGGGATGCCCTACCGCGCATTTTCTGGGTCCTCCTCGGTCATAGCGCCGAAGCAAGTAAATGAGTCGTCAAATCATGAAAGACCACCTTTCCCGCCGAGTACATCAGTGAAGCACGCTGGCTAGCTAGTTGGGCTAGTTCGACCGATTAGCTAGGCCGCCGCCACATTTGTTTTTTCACCCCTTTTTTTATCTACCTGCCGGCAGGTAAATTTAAATATCCACTGCGGCGTTGCTCTGGTATTTGGGTGCGGTAGGATTTTTAATTTTTTGATTGACCGGAGTAGGCGCGGCAGGATTTTTAATTTTTTTGATTGACGGGAGCAGGCGCTGTAGCAATTAGTCACGATGACTCCGCCTGTAAAAACCAACTGCTCCCTGATGTGAGAAGTCGTCGACTGGTGTTTAACTGTGGTGAAAACCAAAAGATTCCCCGCTCCTCGGTTGGCTCCCTCCGCCTTCCCGTAGATTGCATTGCCTTTCAGCCGTTTCACCCCCTTTGCTTCCTCTCCCCATTGCTTCTACCTGGTGCCATGGCGGCGCAGTAGATTAAGGAGTCCGAGGTGAGGCACCTGACACAGGAGCTCCATGCCAAGGATGCGGAGCTCAGGGCCAAGGACGTGGAGCTTCGTGAGCTCAAGGAGGAGAGGAGTGCCATGCTCCTCCGTTATGTGCGGGAGTTCACGGAGCTTCAAAAGCGGCAGGCGTCCACCACAAAGATGCTCGAGGCGTCGGTGGTGTTGCTACAGAAAGCGGGAGATACGATAGGCCGTCAGGGAAGCCGGCTGGAGCGCGAGCGGGCCGATCGTGACGAGGTCCAGGATCACCTCAGCCACTTGGTGAACCAAGTTGCCACGCACGTGTTGCGGCTGCACGATGCCTACCGTCATGCCAGCGTGACGATGCCGGCCGTCGGGCTAAACTAGTTCGACCACCCGGTCGAATTCAACAAGCTGCGGCTTCCTGACCCGGTCTCCTTCTTCACCTATATCTCCGAGGAGCTGAGTCGTCTCCGTGCGATGGTGGGGGCTGAGCTGGACAAGGAGGGGTTGCGGGCTGCCGTCGCCGTTGCCGGGCGAATCCTTTCAGGGCTCCGTCACCGGAATCCATTCGTGCCATTGGACGCCGTCTTTAACGAGCTGGCTCCCATCGACCGGGAGCGGGCTCTGCGGGCGGTTGCACCCTGCATCACCAACATCGTGCGCCCCGAGAAGTGGAGGGACTTCGGTGGTGTTTAGGCGCCCTCTGCATGGGCATGTCCATGTCTCGACACAACATGACCGTTGGATCAAACTCAGACGGTGCAGGTCAGTCACTGTAGCACAAAGCGTGTGGGTGTGTTTGGTTGCATTCTCATCTCAATATAGTTGTTTCCTCTTTGTGTATTTTTGTCAACCTACTAGTGTGGACTCATGCACCCTTCATGCACTCTGCCAAACACCCAAAAGTGGGTCGAGAAGGGAACTTTTGCTCCCATCCCGTGCACCCTTCATACACCCTGTCTAACACTATAGGATGTGCTTCATGTGGTTCATGTTTCGTGGAGTACTGTAGCACCGTACTCTCCATGCGTTGTGGACCTAGTTCTGTTAACATTGATCTCACCGTTCATTCTCGACCGGACAGTCAAAAAAAGCAGTACTATGTTACATATAGGAGTAGTTGACATGCGCACAACATCATTTGTTATCATCATATCTTACTACACTAGCAACAAGATTGTGTAGTACTAACGTATGAACCACTGCACATGCCTAGTAGTAGGAGCACTGTGTATGTTCAAGTGGCTGCCGTGTTTCGCACTCCTCCGTCGTAAGAGTGGAAACGCTTGCTGTAATCATTTTTTCTTCAGAATGAAAAACAGTGGACACGCTCTACCGTGCGGATCCTCCTCCAGCCATGCACTAAATTAGTCACTTTCGCCGACGTGTGGGACAGCCAGCACCTGGGTCCACCAGCCATGCACTAAATTACTCCGTAGTAGAGTGACGGTAGATTACCCCGATCAAACCGCCGCAGTAGTGCCCAATGAGCCGTCAAATCACAAAACCCCCTCCTTTCCAGCAGTAAGTTGGACGGACGAAGCAACCATCATTTCACTCTTTCTCTCAGCTTCCTCTCTTGAAGAAAACCCCCACTCGCTTCGCTTCTCCCTCATCTCGTTCCTCCTTTCACTCTTCTCTCTCAGCTTCCTCTCTTGGATGGACGCCGGAGCACCGGCCGACGTGATGTCTATGGCTCTGGCCAAAACCATCGAGGCTCATGGTACGAAGAAGCGCAAGCACCCCGCCGATACTACCGCAGACAAGCTCAAAGCCGTCGCCCTGTCCAAGCCCCCCTCTCCGGGATCCCTCATTAAGAAAGTCCAGGTAATGTCTCTTGTTGACGATCTTTTTCTCGATCTTGATCATGTTTTTTCATCTAACACGCAGTACTAGTACTGGTAGTACAACATTCTGGGTGATCTTGCATGTGATTTTAGTGTGCCAAATGACGGTTCTAAATTCCTCTTTTGACCAAAACATGCGAGAGGTTGACACTGATTTCTTATAGATTACTTTCAACTACTCCCTCTGTCCCGAATTTCTTGTCTTAGATTTGTCTAGATACGGATGTATCTAATACTAAAATGTGACTTGATACATCCGTATCTAGACAAATCTAAGACAAGAATTTTGGGACGGAGGGAGTACTTTATGAACATCAATGCTACGTTTTAAGAGGGTATATTTGCCTTAGTAACTTGTGTTATGGATATTGCATGTAATCCCTCTGCTCTCATGCCTTTGAAGACATGTTCTAGTGTCTTTGTTCACTCATTTCTGTGTGTATATGTAGTCATATATGGAGTATAATATCGAAAATCATCTTATATTTCTGAACATAGGTAGTAATAAAATATGGTTTCTGTTTGAATTAGAACCAGGTCCGCAGTGGAGATGAAGTTCTCAAAGTCATGCCGTGTGAACTGGAAGACTTGATGATGAGTTCTACTGCTGAACTATCCAGCTGTTGTGTCCATGTCGCCACGTGTCCTGAACTAGTGTTTTCCTGTAGCATTGTTGTCAGGCATGTTCTCGAGGCTGTACTTGACCACAACAATTTCAAGGTTGTTCCTTCGATTACGAAGGGTGTGGTTCTTGTAAAGCTTCCCAACAAATCTGATGCAGCCTGTCTTCATCATCATGTTTATGAGTGGAAAGACCACTCTCTTAGGTTCTCCAAGGTTGACAAGATGGTGATGGTGCATGTAGACATCTCACACGAAGTCCATGACCTAGTCAGTTATGCGGGGTTCATCCCGTAGGTCGGTGGAAAGAAATAGTCTGCAGAGTTTAGTTAGTGCAACTTTGCTTGTCTGTAGTAAGTACTATTGTTCAGTACTTGATTTGTGTTTGTGAACCCTGTATTGTTTATTAGTACTGCCGCTTTTGGTGTGTGGTCAGTCCTGAGAACGGTCTATGTTAATGTCTGTCCACTCAATTCAGTCTGTACATTTTGAAGTATCCAGATCATATTTTTTGTGAGGACGGCTTACCAATTATGGTTACACTACAATATCTATATGCATTGAAGGGTTTATCGCACCCACCAGGATTTCCAGTCCCATGGATGTTCGGTCCATACGATTTGTCACGACCTTTGGATTGTCCTGCTTGTGGGAGTAGGAAGGGCCCCTGCATGCCACGCGTAGTTGGACGATCAATCTTCTGTTTAGTACTTCAACATAGTGATTTTCTGGTAAGGATTCACTCATGTCACATCAAGTAAATCTTATTGATTTACTGTCTAAATCTTATTGATTTAATGTCATGTTTTCTTTCTTTTCCTGTAATTTTACGATGCAGGTTTTGCCATGTGACATTCATCACAGAATAAATCGTTTGGTTTTCTCTATGATGGCTATTTTTGCAGGTTTCACTTCTTATGTCGTGACAGTAACGAAGGCATTGTCCATCACTTATATTACTGGAAAAAAATGGATCAGTCTGTTGTCTGAGTACAAGCCGAATCCCTATGATGAACTGAAGTTTGGTTTAACAAAAACGCCACAATGAGTCCTTCTCGTGTTTAAAAGAAATGAAGAAAAAAACTGGATCACGGTCACGGATCCTAGTCAAGTTAGAAAGCTGATCATAGCAGACCAGACACGATCGCCGCTGTCTCGCACAAATCGAGCACCGGCAGTTGCTCTAGCACTGACAATGGCAGCGGCTCAGTCTGATCCAGCTGAGGATTGGGCACCGACCGCGTCAGTGGATCAGTCTGATCTACGGGAGGATCGGGCATCGACATCGGCACCAGCTCTACAAGGAGCACCATCTCCGGCAGCAGCAGCGGCTTCGGCACCTGCACCTACACTTGCACTTGCATTTGGTCCGGCCCGTGCAGTTGCACCGGTAACAGACTGGGCCACAGTTCGCACTTCATATACCAAAGTCCTTACAAAAACCGACATGTCCACCTTCTTGGTAAGCATTGGCCGCCCAAGTGCTTTGTTCTTTTTTCTTTCCATGTTGTTTCTCATGATTCACTGTGTTGATCTAACTGTTTGGGTATGTCTTCTTGTTTGCAAACAGAGAATTCCTAGAGCAACGAGGGAGTTGTTCAACAATCCGGGTGACCGCAGCCAAGTTTCTCTTACCATGCGCAACCTTGGTGTGAATGAACCTGCTCAATATACCGTAAGTACAAAGGATGGTCGCATGATGATTGATGCTAAAGGATGGTCAAGGTTCAAATCTAAATCATATCTTGCGGTAGGGGATGATGTCAAAATCGAACTTTCTCGGCAAGGAGAGCTGGTCCAAATCAACTTCGAAATTCTTCAGTAGCAGCACGCAACTGCCGAACTGATCTATCCTCCGAGAGATTTTGATGTAATAATCTGGCATGGTGAAACAAGTGTCTTGTGTGTATAAGTAGTACGACAGTATTATTTATCACAAGGTATATCGTTGATAGAATTGCAACTCTGATTGCTGGTTAGGAACTATCGTTCGATTTCATTCCAACAGTTGTCGTGCTTTATTCAATTTTGTGTATTCGCCTTGCGACAGCATCTAAAACCAGCGCAGTACCGATCGCTTGCAATATGAAAAGCGCTGAGGTAGAACACATGGGCCCCCAAACATGCAGGGTCGGCCTGCGGCCCAAAGTCCAGAACCGTGAGCCTATCTGAGTATTATATTCTCAACTGAACCCCCATAAAAAAAAGTTGAACCCCCATAATGCCCGTGCGTTGCAGAGAGTATATTTCTCGGCAAGGTGAGCCTGTGATATAAAAGATTTGTATATTTCTTTACAGAGGGAGTATCTCTCTGTCAAAAAATATATTTATGTGTAACTAGTTACTCCTGTCTTTCTACTTCCTTTCGCTGATATGTGGGGCAACCGGCAATGGGGTCCACATGCCATATGCACAAATTAGAGTGCAAAACTTCACGGTAGACACACCCCAGTCGTAGCGCCGCAGTAATGCCCAATGAGCCATCAAATCACAACCCCCCCTTTCCAGCTCTAGCAGTAAGCTGGACGGACGAAGCAGCAATATTTCACTGGGCATGAATCCCCTTCTCCCTCGTCTGCTTGTTCAGTGAAAACCCCCGCTCGGCGATTGCATAGGGTTTTCTCATGGAGAACCAGGTACGAATTCTTCATCCATCCCCGATAAATCCAAGTCCCTTGGTCGCAGGTAATCCTAGGATGGCAGCGCCGCCGTTGATGCATTTTTCTTCGTACTGAATCTAGTGTGTTTCAGTTGAAGTGCCCAAAGTGTGAGTACCCTACAGATTTCTGCGCCCTCGGCGAGACGCCACACTTGTTCCTTCTCATCCTAACAGAGCATTTTGAAACGCGCACAGTATGTTCCTAGAATCCTCTTCTCTATCCGGGAGGGTGGGGGTTTTTTGAACATGTTGTGTTCTCATATTATTTTTCCTGCAGTGTATTATTTGCTCTGCCAGAACACATATACTCAAGATGCTCGGCCTTGCCATAACTGAATACACTAGTTTAATGGTCACAGTGAAGACAAGCCATGGATATTACTTCCGAGTTGGGTTCATGAACCAAGAAGATCACTGCTTTTTTTATGGCCGAACTTGGATAAACTTTCTCAAGTGTTACAGACTGAAAGTTGGCGCACGAATGTTGATGGAAATAGCAGAACCTGGTCTCATCTTCACTGCGATCTTCCACCCCGACGTCGTTCCAATTGTTCATCCATGTTAGTTTTGTATATGGTTCTTGCTTGTTGCCTCGTTTACTTCTTAATCCACCTATTTTGTCTAACTAATCACAATTTAACTTTAGAAGTAGCAACGAATCTCTCACGAAGATGCTACTTCTAACTAATATTTTCTTATAATTGGTGGCACGTGTAGGTTTTTTCAGAGTTAAGCAGTCTGCTCGTTTGTTACTCTGTAATAACTTAGCTGTTACTAATGGCACTGAAGTTGACTGGATCGACATCCACAAGTTCCTACACTTTATTGATCGTCTTGAGGTCCTTGTGGGGCGTTTCAATGGTGGAAGGCCACGTGGGATATGTGTGCCACTGCTGCACTCGTTGAACAGGTCCAATTGTGTCGAGAAACTTATGGTACGAGCTGTTTTCTGTTATATATGTTGTTCATAAACTATTGCTTATACACAGTTTTACAGCTGTGATCTTCTTGAAACAGGAACTGCCGAGTTCTATTGTTCCTATACAGATGCCTGACCATGGTCGGGTCAGACTTGCGCTTGGTCAGAACATGATGTTTATGTCAACCTACTCAATTCCCCTTGGAGGTGAAAAGATACTTATTCGTGGGTGGTCTCAAATAATGAAGGCCCGTCCATCTTGGAGAATAGGACAGAAGATTATGTTCATGCTTTTCCATGGCTCTAAAGCAAATATCCTGTTTATTGACCACATTGCGAGATGAAGCCGCTTTCAGAAGGTTGTGGATGCGCGGGGTGGCGCCTGGTCCTTGTCCTGGGGCTTGGCGGCCTCACCCTTGGTTAACTGTAGGGAAAGTAGCACTGTTCGAGGCATGCTTTGTACGGTTGAACCTGTATAAGTACTCATACTGCTTTCAGCTTTGGTTGTTCAGTGCTCCTGCTGGTTTCAGTTAAGGTTGTTAAGTACTTCGGCTGTTTTTACAGTCTGTCGTGTTTCTTCAGTCCTGTCTTCCACCAGCCACCAAAACCAAACCAGCGCCGGCGAGGCCGCCTGCTTCCGCCTCCCACGGCTGGCTGCGCCTCAGCGCACGCATCGCCGCCCCACCGTCTCCTAAATCGTTAACGCCGACGTCCTCCGCGCGCTCTGGTGCGCTCGCCGCGGCGCCGCCCTCTCGCGCTGTCAACATGCTCAACAAACAACAGGAATCGGCAGAAGTACGTGGAGAGGATGACAGTAGGGGCCCACCACGTCAGCGTATGGAAAAATAAAATGCTTCCTCCTAGTGTTTTCCTGACATCTGGGACCCACGACATTGTGAGCGTATATAGTCAATAGACAAGAGAACGGCACAAGATCGGCTGACACCTAGGACGTAGCTACTCAAGCAGTATTTTTTTTGTTTGGTATTGTTGAGATGGAGCAGGGTTTGAACTGGGTTGTGGCCCGTCTAGCCCAGGCTTATATTTTATGTTCACCATGTGACCAGCCCAGCTATTTTTTCTTTGTGAAAATGAGCCCAATTTATTTTTTCTGAAAATACCCAATCCAGGCCTACTTATTTTTCTGCGCCCTGATGGGCTACAACTCTTTCAAGACGCCTGCAAATCTTGAAAGTAATATGAAATGGGTTGTAAATATAAAAACAGATGACAAATTGGCAATTACTTTATAATTTCTGATTTTTTTCACATTTTAAGATTCCTATTTCACTGGGCATTAACCTAATTTAAATATATCTTCAAATTACTTTAAATCTGGCTCGACATTTCGGTATTAAAAATAGTTTGGTACCCACAGAAATATGCGAAATTGGCCCTGGACAACCAAAAAAACGACTACAATAAATTGCATAAGAAGTTGCCATGAGCTATATATAAATTATTAAAAAAAAGAGGGAGTGGTCTGACTTGTGGGCCTATTTAGTTGACGCGTATGCAAGATTTTTTTAGTTATTATATACTACGTCAACAAACGATTCTAGCAGACGTAACCGTTGGATGTCAATCCAATGGCCATCGTGTTTCTTCAATCTCTGATCTTCTTGCTCCAGCCGCCAAAGCAGCACCGGCGGGACCGCCTGCTCCCGCCTCCCGTGGCCGGCTGTGCTGCCGCGCAGGCCTCAGCGCCCCCTACTACTCTCACCGCTGGCCAGGGCATCCCTCTACTCACCCACACCCCCTGTTATTCTGCGGCGACGGCAGCCTCACACCGCAGCCGAACCGGTGAACCCTCGTACTCCTCTTCGCGCGGGCTTCCACTGCCGCATCTTCCCCGGCTCCACGTCGTCCCCTTCCTAGGCCTCGTCGTCGTCCACCGCCGTGGTGCTCTCGGCGCGGCGTGGTCAATGTGGTCAATGACCGACTTCCATCGGAAGAGTACTGTACGTGGAGAGGCTGACAGCTGGGTCCACGGCAGCCGCAAGAAGTGCCTCCTTATTACACGGAAAAAAATTATTCCTCCACCTGACAGCAGGGATCCACCGGACAGGCCACCAGTATTTCACGAAAAAAACGTTTCCCCCTGACTGCTGGGACCCACAGGACGGGCCACCGTATTTCGCGAAAAAAACGCCCCCCCCCCCCCCGCTGTCAGCTCGGACCCACCGAAAGTGCCTCCTTATTACGCACAAAAAAATGAATACCCCCTGCTAGCTAGGACCAACCTTGGTGGGAGGCTGACTTGTGGACCTACTAAGTTGACTGGGACGGATGCCTTTGTCAAATTTAGTCAATATATGAACGATTCTAGCTCCATTGACCGTATGATGTCCATCCAACGGCCTTAGTGCTTCTTCAACCTCTGGTCTTCTTGCTCCAGCCGCCCAAAGCAGCGCTGGTCGTGTCGCCTGCTCCTGCCGCCCGTGGACGGCTGTGATGCCGCGGAGGCCTCACCGCCCCCTACTACTCCCACCGCTGGCCAGGCCATCCCTCTACGCACCCACACCCCCTGTTATTCTGCGGCGACGGCAGCCTCACACGCAGCCGAACGAGTGAACCCTCATACTCCTCTACGTGTGGGCATCCACTGCCGCGTCTTCCCCGGTCCGCGTTGTCCCCTTCCTAGGCCTCGTCGTCGTCCACCGCCCTGGTGCTCTCGACGCGGCGTGGTCAACATGATCAAGGAATGGCTTCCATCAGATGTGGACTGTACGTGGAGAGGCTGACAGCTGGGTCCATGGCCGCAGCAAGGAAGTGCCTCCTTATTACGCGCAAAATAATTATTCCTCCACCTGATAGTAGGGACCCACCGGACGGGCCACCGTATTTCACGAAGAAATGTTTCCCCCTGTCTACTGGGACCCACCAGCTACATCTTCGCACGCAAGGAAGTGCGTCCAAAAAAATGGATCGCCCCCCTGACTGCTGGGACCCACCAGCTACATCTTCGCATGCAAGGAAGTGCCTGACAGTCGGGACCCACCTGGTCGAAGCGTATGTAGCATTGTCATTCTGGTCGCCAACGTGTACGTACATATATACTGGTGGATGTAGAGGCATGCACGTGTCGTAGTAGAGGCACGCACGTAGCATGTACACGTACGTACAGCGGCCAGGGTGCAAGAAAGAAAATACGGCCACGTATGTGTACATACGGGCGGGGTCTCGAATGCCTACTCGCGCATACGTATGGCGAGGGCTCGTGTACATGGCTGGGTCGGAACAGAGAAACAGCGTTGTTGTCGTGTTCATGGGGATCGTGTTCATGGGGAGGCAATGGAATGCGTCGTGTTCATTGGGAGGCAACGGAACGCGTGGGAGCCAACCGGCTGGGTCGGAATAAAATGCGTGGTCGTGTTCATCGGGAGGGCTTGGACGGAACAGGCGATGGAAACAAGGCTTGGCATACCGCACAACGGAGGAAACATCCTTGTGTTCGACCGGCCACATTCGAAACGGGATCCTATTCATCAGGAGGGGTCGGGCGTACCGCAAAACGGAGGAAACGGACCTCCTACGGTCGAAATGGGGGTCCTGTTGATCGGAAGGGGTGTGGCGTACCGCAAAACGGAGGAAACAGACCTCCTACGGTCGAAACGAGGGTCCTGTTGATCGGGAGGGGTGTGGCGTACCGCAAAACGGACGAAACAGACTTGTGTTGGAGCGCTATGGTCGAAACGGGGGTCCTGTTCATCGGGAGGGGTGTGGCGTACCGCAAAACGGGACTCCACGGGATACTGTTCATCTCCACCGTCGACCTCCTCCAGCCTCCACGGGCTACCGTCGACCTCCTCCGGCCTCCACGGGCTCCTGTTCATCTAGCCTCCACCGCGTGCTACTCCACCGGCTACTGTTCAACCACCCGTCCACCGTCTACTGTTCATCCAGCCCTCCACCGTCTACTGTTCATCCAGCCCTCCACACCACGGGGTCCTGTTCAACCACCCCTCCACGGCCACCCCTCCATCGTCTACTGTTCATCCAGCCCTCCACACCACGGGGTCCTGTTCATCCAGAGGCAACGCCACCGCTCACTGTTCATCCACCCCCCCCCCCCACAACACTCATTGTTCATCCAATCGATCGGCTTCAGTTAGCAGCAGTAGCGAAGGAATCGCTCCATCGGGTTCAGTTAACAGCCATCGATCGATCGCTCGGGTTCAGTAACGCGTAGCCTGCAGTGCAATCGCTCGGGTTCAGTTAGAGCCCAACGCCTCGCTCGGGTTCAGTTAGAGCCAATGCCTCGCACACACGCGCGTACCTGTACGAGAGAAACGCGCATCGCTCTACCCCCAACCTCCCACCGTAACCGGCAACTCCCCGAAATTTTCCTCCCCCTCGCTTCTACCATGGTTTTTTCGTCATGGATGGCCCAAAGAATGTCATGCAGCTGCGTCTCCGGCCCGCCCAGGACGAAAAGCCCATTTTCTGTCATGATTTTTTGTCATAGAAGTAGGAGCCCACCACATCTATGATGATACCGGGTTTTGTCACAATTATCGTCATAGAAGTGTCATATGTATGACAGAAAAAAATTCGTTCGGCCCAAAATGTCACGGATGTGTCATTTTTTTGTAGTGGTTACTTGACCATGATGAACCTACAAACTATGAAGAAGCTATGATGAGCCCAGATTCCGATAAGTGGCTTGAGGCCATGAAATCTGAGATAGGATCCATGTATGAGAACAAAGCGTGGACTTTGGTGGATCTGCCCGATGATCAGCGACCCATAAATAAATGGGTCTTCAAGAAGAAGACTGACGCTGATGGTAATGTTACTGCCTATAAAGCTCGACTTGTTGCAAAATGTTTTTGACAAGTTCAAGGAGTTGACTACGATGAGACTTTCTCACCCGTAGTGATGCTTAAATCTGTCCGAATCATGTTAGCAATTGCCGCATTTTATGATTATGAAATCTGGCAAATGGATGTCAAAACTGCATTCCTTAATGGATTTCTTAAAGAAGAGTTGTATATGATGCAACAAAAAGGTTTCGTCGATCATAAAGGTTCTAACAAAGTGTGCAATCTCCAGCGATCCATTTATGGACTGGTGCAAGCATCTCGGAGTTGGAATATACGCTTTGATGAGGTGATCAAAGCATATGTTTTTATACAGACTTTTGGAGAAGCCTGCATTTACAAGAAAGTGAGTGGGAGCTCTATAGCATTTCTAATATTATATGTGGATGACATATTGTTGATTGGAAATGATGTAGAATTTCTGGATAGCATAAAAGGATACTTGAATAATAGGTTTTCAATGAAAGACCTCGGTGAAGCTGCTTATATATTGGGCATTAAGATCTATAGAGATAGATCAAGGCGCTTAGTAGGACTTTCACAAAGCACATACCTTGACAAAGTTTTGAAGAAGTTCAAAATGGATCAGTCAAAGAAAGGGTTCTTGCCTGTGTTACAAGGTGTAAAGTTGAGTCAAACTCAATGCCCGACCACTAAAGAAGATAGAGAGAAAATGGAAGTTATTCCCTATGCTTCAACCATAGGTTCTATCATGTTTGTTATGCTGTGTACCAGACCTGATGTGTGCCTTGCTATAAGTTTAGCATGGAGGTACCAAATTAATCCAGGAGCGGATCACTGGACAGCGGTCAAGAACATCCTAAAGTACCTGAAAAGGACTAGGGATATGTTTCTTGTTTAAGGAGGTGACAAAGAGCTTGTCATAAGTGGTTACGTCGACACTAGCTTTGACACTGATCCGGATGACTCTAAGTCACAATATGGATACATATTTTTATTGAATGGTGGAGCTGTCAGTTGGTGCAGTTCCAAGCAGAGCGTCATGGCGGGATCTACGTGTGAAGCGGAGTACATAGCTGCTTCGGAAGCAGCAAATTAAGGAGTCTGGATGAAGGAGTTCTTATCCGATCTAGGTGTAATACCTAGTGCATCGGGTCCAATGAAAATCTTTTGTGACAATACTTGAGCAATTGCCTTGGCGAAGGAATCCAGATTTCACAAAAAGACCAAACAGATCAAGAGACGCTTCAACTCCATCCGAGATTTGGTCAAGGACGGAGACACGGAGATTCTCAAAATACATACGGATCTGAATGTGGCAGACCCGTTGACTAAGCCTCTTCCACGATCAAAACATGATCGGCACCAAGACTCCATGGGTGTTAGATTCATGACAATGTAATCTAGATTATTAAATCTAGCGCAAGTGGGAGACTGAAGGAAATATGCCCAAGAGGCAATAATATTGTTATTTTATATTTCCTTATTCATGATAAATGTTTATTATTCATGGTAGAATTGTATTAACCGGAAACTTGATACATCTATGAATACATAGATAAAACAACGTGTCCCTAGTATGCCTCTACTAGACTAGCTCGTTGATCAAAGATGGTTAAGTTTCCTAGCCATGGACATGAGTTGTCATTTGATGAAAGGGGTCACATCATTAGTGGAATGATGTGATGGACAAGACCCATCTGTTAGCTTAGCATAATGATCATTCAGTTTTATTGCTACTGCTTTCTTCATGTCAAATACATATTCCTCCGACTATGAAATTATGCAACTCCCGGACACCGGAGGAATACCTTGTGTGCTATCAAACGTCACAACATAACTGGGTGATTATAAAGATGCTCTACAGGTATCTCCAAAGGTGTTTGTTGGGTTGGCATAGATCGAGATTAGGATTTGTCACTCAGAGTATCGAAGAGGTATCTCTGGGCCCTCTCGGTAACGCACATCATATGAAGCCTTGCAAGCAATGTGACTAATGAGTTAGTTATGGGATGATGCATTACAGAACGAGTAAAGAGACTTGCCGGTAATGAGATTGAACTAGGTATGAAGATACCGACGATCGAATCTCGGGCAAGTAACATACCGATGACAAAGGGAATAACGTATGTTGACATTGCGGTTCGACCGATAAAGATCTTCATAGAATATGTGGGAACCAATATGAGCATCCAGGTTCCGCTATTTGTTATTGACCGGAGAGGGGTCTCGGTCATGTCTACATAGTTCTCGAACCCGTAGGGTCCGCATGCTTAACGTTCGATGACAATATGTATTATATGAGTTATGTGTTTTGGTGACCAAAGGTTGTTCGGAGTCCCGGATGAGATCACGGACATGACGAGGAGTCTCGAAATGGTCGAGAGGTAAAGATTGATATATTGGAAGGTGGTATTCGGACACTGGAATGGTTCCGGAGTGTTTCGAGGATTTATCGGAGTACTGTGGGGTTGCGGGAACCCCCCGGGGGAAGTAATGGGAGGCAAGGCAGGCCACAAGGAGGTGCCCCCACCATGGGGAGTCCGAATTGGACTAGGGGAGGGGGCGCGGCCCCCCTTTGCTTCTCCCTCTCCCTCTCTTTCCCCTTTCCCCCTCCGTTGGAAGGAAGGGGGACCGACTAGGACTTGGAGTCCTAGTAGGACTCCCCCCATGGGACGCGCCCTAGGGCCGGCCTCCTCCCCTCTCCTCCTTTATATACGGGGAGCAGGGGGGCACCTCTAGACAAATCAATTGTCTTAGCCATGTGCGGTGCCCCCCTCCACCCTTTACTCCTCCGGTCATATTGTCGTAGTGCTTGGGCGAAGCCCTGCGCGGACCACTTCACCATTACCGTCACCACGCTGTCATGCTGACGGAACTCATCTACTCCCTCGACCCTCTACTGGATCAAGAGCTCAAGGGACGTCATCGCGCTGAACATGTGCAGAACTTGGAGGTGTCGTACGTTTGGTACTTGATCGGTTGATTCGAGAAGACGTTCGACTACATCAACCGTGTAAAACTAATGCTTCCTCTTTCGGTCTACGAGGGTACGTGGACACACTCTCCCCCTCTCATTGCTATGCATCTCCTAGATAGATCTTGCATGAGCGTAGGAATTTTTTGAAATTGGATGCTACGTTTCCGAACACCAGGTGCCTCGTGGCCCCCTCAGGCACCGTCTTGTGTTGATTCTTCTACCCAAAAATCACATATATTTCAAAATAAATCATCGTAAATTTTGATCGCGTTTTGACTTCGTTTGATATGGATATTCTGCAAAACAAAAAATGTGCAACAAACAGGAACTAACACTGGGCACTGGATCAATATGTTAGTCCCAAAAATAATATAAAATATTACCAAAAGCATATGAAAATTTTAAAATATTGGCATGAAACAATTAAAAATTATAGATACGACAGAGATGTATCATGGTTGTTGTTCATGTTGGCAAGCAGTGCTCAACTATGTCGCTCAGAGCATGTTGGTCGTCCTTGTTCGCGAGCGCTTTCAAAATGATTTTGCATGAATAACTATGTGTTTAATTAATTACAAAAATAATTGAATGCCTACCTAATTCTCTCCATGCCTACTTAATTGCCAACCAAGCCAATTATCTGCCAAATTGGAAAAAACAATCCCTACTTCTGAATCTGTAGGCATAATTAACTATCTACATAATTAATGAATTGCATTAATGATTCCAGTTTTCAAATTGATTCAGTGCAAAAAAATCCCATTGAAATGAACCTAATTAATTGCATATCTCTACTCCTAATGGAGCAGTTGGTAAATAGTCTCCATGGTTTATTTTCGCTGGGTTTTTTTCGTCTCTCCTCCCACCACCCCCTCCCATCCTGGTCCATCGGTTTATTTTTCTCTCCACTCTTTATTACAACCAGGACTTTCCTAACGTATAACAAATCACGGATCTAACTTCCTTAAATTATTCATATCAATCGATTCCTTTTATTGGTTCAATTTGTCTTAGGAAACAAAAAACAAATTTTTAAGAAACAAATAATAGATTTGAATCTAACTTTCCTAACTTATATAAATCAATCGATTTCTCTCATTAGTGAAATTTGTTTTAGGAAACAAATAACAGACACGTCACAAACTTTCCTCCCAATAAATAGTTTCTTAACATTTGCAAACTTTCCTAATCAGACACGTCACAAACGGGCAGGTACTGATATCATGTTACCAAACAATAAAACCCCATTTGCATAGAAATCGGTTCAAAATCCTAACTTTCCTAAATTTTTACCTTTCCTTGATAACATCCAATATTTCCTATGTTTTCCACCTATTGAAGGAAATCACTGTTGGGGAACGTAGTAATTTCAAAAAAATTCCTACACACACGCAAGATAATGGTGATGGCATAGCAACGAGAGGGGAGAGTATTGTCCACGTACCCTCATAGACCGTAAGCGGAATGTTATGACAACGCGGTTGATGTAGTCGTACGTCTTCAAGATCCGACCGATCCAAGTACCGAACGTACGGCACCTCCGAGTTCAGCACACGTTCAGCTCGATGACGATCCCCGGACTCCGATCCAGCAAAGTGTCGGGGATGAGTTCCGTTAGCACGACGGCGTGGTGACGATGATGATGTTCTACCGACGCAGGGCTTCGCCTAAGCACCGCAACGATATGACCGAGGTGGAATATGGTGGAGGGGGGCACCGCACACGGCTAAGGAACGATCACAAAGATCAACTTCTGTGTCTCTAGGGTGCCCCTTGCCCCCGTATATAAAGGAGCAATGGGGGAGGCCGGCCGGCCCTAGGGGGCGCGCCAAGGAGGGGGGAGTCCCCTCCTAGTGGGAGTAGGACTCCCCTTTCCTAGTCCCACTAGGAAGGAGGAAGGGGGAAGGAAAGAGAGGGAGAGGGAGAGGGAAAGGGGGGCCGCGCCCCCTCCCCTAGTCCAATTCGGACTCCTCATGGGGGGGGGCGCCACCTCCTGGGCTGCTGCCCTCTCTCTCCCCTCAGGCCCACTAAGGCCCAATACTTCCCCGGGGGGTTCCGGTAACCCCTCCGGCACTCTGGTTTTCTCCGAAATCACCCGGAACACTTCCAGTGTCCGAATATAGTCGTCCAATATATCAATCTTTATGTCTCGACCATTCCGAGACTCCTCGTTATGTCCGTGATCACATCCGGGACTCCGAACAAACTTCGGTACATCAAAATTTATAAACTCATAATAAAACTGTCATCATAACGTTAAGCGTGCGGACCCTACGGGTTCGAGAACTATGTAGACATGACCTAGAACTATTCTCGGTCAATAACCAATAGCGGGACCTGGATGCCCATATTGGCTCCTACATATTCTACGAAGATCTTTATCGGTCAAACCGTATAACAACATACGTTGTTCCCTTTGTCATCGGTATGTTACTTGCCCGAGATTCGATCATCGGTATCCAATACCTAGTTCAATCTCGTTACTAGCAAGTCTCTTTACTCGTTACGTAATGCATCATTCCGTAACTAACTCATTAGCTACATTGCTTGCAAGGCTTATAGTGATGTGCATTACCGAGAGGGCCCAAAGATACCTCTCCGACAATCGGAGTGACAAAACCTAATCTCGAAATACGCCAACCCAACATGTACCTTTGGAGACACCTGTAGTACTCCTTTATAATCACCCAGTTACGTTGTGACTGGTAGCACCCAAAGTGTTCCTCCGGTAAATGGGAGTTGCATAATCTCATAGTTACAGGAACATGTATAAGTCATGAAGAAAGCAATAGCAATATACTAAACGATCAAGTGCTAGGCTAACGGAATGGGTCATGTCAATCACATCATTCTCCTAATGATGTGATCCCATTAATCAAATGACAACACATGTCTATGGTTAGGAAACATAACTATCTTTGATTAATAAGCTAGTCAAGTAGAGGCATACTAGTGACGTTGTGTTTGTCTATGTATTCACACATGTATTATGTTTCCGGTTAATACAATTCTAGCATGAATAATAAACATTTATCATGATATGAGGAAATAAATAATAACTTTATTATTGCCTCTAGGGCATATTTCCTTCAGTCTCCCACTTGCACTAGAGTCAATAATCTAGTTCACATCGCCATGTGATTTAACACCAATATTCATATCTGTATATGATTAACACCCATAGTTCACATCGTCATGGGACCAACACCCAAAGAGTTTACTAGAGTCAATAATCTAGTTCACATCACTATGTGACTAACACCCAAAAGAGTACTAAGGTGCGATCATGTTTTGCTCGTGAGAGAGGCTTAGTCAACAGGTTTGTCACATTCAGAGTCGTATGTATTTTACAAATATACTATGTCTACAATGTTCTGCACGGAGCTACTATAGCTAATTGCTCCCACTTTCAATATGTATCCAGATTAAGACTTAGAGTCATCTGGATCAGTGCCAAAAACTTGTATCGACGTAACCCTTTACGATGAACCTTTTTGTCACCTCCATAATCGAGAAACATATCCTTATTCCACTAAGGATAATTTTGACCAATGTCCAGTGATCTACTCCTAGATCACTATTGTACTCCCTTGTCAAAACAGGGCAGAGTATACAATTGGTCTGGTCCATAGCATAGCATACTTTTATAGAACCTATGACTGATGCATAGGGAATGACTTTCATTCTCTTTCTATTTTCTGCTGTGGTCGGGATTTGAGTCTTACTCAATTTCATACCTTTGCAACACAGGCAAGAGCTCTTTCTTTGACTGTTCCATTTTGAACTACTTCAAAATCTTGTCAAGGTATGTACTCATTGAAAAATCTTATCAAGCGTCTTGATCTATCTCAATAGATCTTGATGCTCAATATGTAAGTAGCTTTACCGAGGTCTTTCTTTTAAAGAACTCCTTTCAAACACTCCTTTATGCTTTGCAGAATAATTCTACATTATTTCCGATCAGCAATATGTCATTCACATATACTTATCAGAAATGTTGTAGTGCTCCCACTCACTTTCTTGTAAATACAGGCTTCACCGTAAGTCTGTACAAAACTATATGCTTTGATCAACTTATCAAAGCGTATATTCCAACTCTGAGATGCTTGCACCAGTCCATAGATGGATCGCTAGAGCTTGCACATTTTGTTAGTACCTTTAGGATTGACAAAACCTTCTGGTTGCATCATATACAACTCTTCTTTAAGAAAACCATTAAGGAATGTAGTTTTGACATCCATTTGCCAGATTTCATAAAATGTGGCAATTGCTAACATGATTCGGACAGACTTAAGCATCACTACAGTTGAGAAAATCTCATTGTAGTCAACACCTTGAACTTGTCAAAAAACTTTTTGCGACAAGTCGAGCTTTGTAGATAGTAACACTACTATCAACGTCCGTCTTCCTCTTGAAGATCCATTTATTTCTTATGGTTTGCCGATCATCGGGCAAGTCCACCAAAGTCCACACTTTGTTCTCATACATGGATCCTATCTCAGATTTCATGGCCTCCAGCCATTTTGCGGAATATGGGCTCATCATCGCTTCCTCATAGTTCGTAGGTTTATCATGGTCTAGTAACATGACTTTCAGAACAGGATTACCATACCACACTTGTGAGGACCGTACTCTGGAAGACCTACGAGGTTCTGTAGTAACTTGATCAGAAGTTTCATGATCATCATCATTAGCTTCCTCACTAATTGGTGTAGGAATCACTAAAACTGATTTCAGTGATAAACGATTTTCCAATTCAGGAGAAGGTACAATTACCTTATCAAGTTCTACTTTCCTCCCACTCACTTCTTTCGAGAGAAACTCCTTCTCTAGAAAGGATCCATTCTTAGCAACAAATGTTTTGCCTTCGGATCTGTGATAGAAGGTGTACCCAACAGTTTCCTTTGGGTATTCTATGAAGACGCACTTCTCCGATTTGGGTTCGAGCTTATCAGGTTGAATTTTTTCACACAAGCATCGCAGCCCCAAACTTTAAGAAACGACAACTTGGATTTCTTGCTAAACCACAGTTCATTGTTGTCGTCTCAACGGATTTAGATGGTGCCCTTTTAACGTGAATGCAGCTGTCTCTAATGCGTAACCCCAAAACAATATTGGTAAATCAGTAAGAGACATCATAGATCGCACCATATCCAATAAAGTGCGGTTACGATGTTCGGACACACCATAACGTTGTGGTGTTCCAGGTGGCGTAAGCTGTGAAACTATTCCACATTGTTTTAATTGAAAACCAAACTCGTAACTCAAATATTCGTCTCCGCGATCAGATCGCAGAAACTTTATTTTCTTGTTACGATGATTTTTCCACTTCACTCTGAAATTCTTTGAACCTTTCAACTATTTCAGACTTATGTTTCATCAAGTAGATATACCCATATCTGCTCAAATCATCTTGTGAAGGTCAGAAAATAACGATACTTGCCACGAGCATCAACACTCATTGGATCGCATACATCGGTATGTATTATTTCCAAAAGTCAGTAGCTCGTCCCATTTTTCCGGAGAACGGAGTTTTTGTCATCTTGCCCAAAAGGCATGGTTCGCAAGCATCAAATGATTCATAACCAAGTGATTCCAAAAATCCATCTTTATGGAGTTTCTTCATGCGCTTTACACCGATATGACCCAAACGACAGTGCCACAAATAAGTTGCACTATCATTATTAACTTTGCATCTTTTTGCATCAATATTATGAATATGTGTATCACTACGATCGAGATCCAACAAACTATTTTCATTGGGTGTATAACCATCGAAGGTTTTATTCATGTAAACAGGATAACAATTATTCTTTAACTTCAAATGAATAACCGTATCGCAATAAACATGATCAAATCATATTCATGCTCAACGCAAACACTAAATAACATTTATTAAGGTTTAACACTAATCTCGAAAATATAGGGAGTGTGTGATGATGATCATATCAATCTTGGAACTATTTCCAACACTCATCATCACTTCCCCTTCAACTAGTCTCTGTTTATTCTGTAACTCCTGTTTCGAGTTACTAATATTAGCAACCGAACAAGTATCAAATACTCAGGGGCTACTATAAACACTAGTAAGGCACACATCAATAACCTGTATATCAAATATTCCCTTGTTAACTTTGCCATCCTTCTTATCCACCAAATATTCAGGGCATTTCTGCTTCCAGTGACCATTTCCTTTGCAGTGTAAGCACTCAGTTTCAGGCTATGGTCCAGCTTTGGGCTTCTTCGCAGCAGTGACAACTTGCTTTTCTTTCCACTTGAAGTTCCCTTTCTTTCCCTTTGCCCTTCTGTTGAAACTAGCGGTCTTGTCAATCATCAACACTTGATGCTCTTTCTTGATTTCTACCTTCGTCGATTTCAACATCACGAAGAGCTCGGGAATCGTTTTTGTCATCCCTTGCATACTATAGTTCATCACGAAGTTCTAGTAACTTAGTGATGGTGACTAGAGAATTCTGTCAATCACTATCTTATCTGGAAGATTAACTCCCACTTGATTCAAGCGATTGAAGTACCCAGACAATCTGAGCACGTGCTCACTAGTTGAGCGATTCTCCTCCATCTTTTAGCTATAGAACTTGTTGGAGACTTCATATCTCTCAACTCAGGTATTTGCTGGAAATATTAACTTCAACTCCTGGAACATCTCATATGGTCCATGACGTTCAAAACGTCTTTGAAGTCCGGATTCTAAGCCATTAAGCATGGTGCACTAAACTATCAAGTAGTCATCATATTGAGCTAGCCAAACGTTCATAACGTCTGCATCTGCTCCTGCAATAGGTTTGTCACCTAGCGATGCACTAAGGACATAATTTTTCTGTGCAGCAATGAGGATAAACCTTAGATCACGGATCCAATCCGCATCATTGCTACTAACATCTTTCAACACAATTTTCTCTAGGAACATATCAAAATAAACATATGAAAGCAACAACGCAAGCTATTGATCTACAACATAATTTGCAAAATACTACCAGGACTAAGTTCATGATAAATTTAAGTTCAATTAATCATATTACTAAGAACTCCCACTTAGACAGACATCTCTCTAGTCATCTAAGTGATCACGTGATCCAAATCAACTAAACCATGTACGATCATCATGTGAGATGGAGTAGTTTCAATGGTGAACATCACTATGTTGATCATATCTACTATATGATTCATCTTCGACCTTTCGGTCTCCGTGTTCCGAGGCCATATCTGTATATGCTAGGCTCGTCAAGTTTAACCTGAGTATTCCACGTGTGCAACTGTTTTGCACCCGTTGTATTTGAACGTAGAGCCTATCACACCCGATCATCACGTGGTGTCTCAGCACGAAGAACTTTCGCAACGGTGCATACTCAAGGAGAAGACTTCTTGATAATTTAGTGACAGATCATCTTAAAATGCTACCGTCAATCAAAGCAAGATAAGATGCATAAAGGATAAACATCACATGCAATCAATATAAGTAATATGATATGGTCATCATCATCTTGTGCTTGTGATCTCCATCTCTGAAGCACCGTCGTGATCACCATCGTCACCGGAGCGACACCTTGATCTCCATCGTAGCATCGTTGTCGTTACGCCATCTATTGCTTCTACGACTATCGCTACCGCTTAGTGATAAAGTAAAGCAATTACAGGGCGTTTGCATTTCATACAATAAAGCGACAACTATATGGCTCCTGCCAGTTGCCGATAACTTCGGTTACAAAGCATGATCATCTCATAAAATAAAATATAGCATCACGTCTTGACCATATCACATCACGACATGCCCTGCAAAAACAAGTTAGACGTCCTCTACTTTGTTGTTGCAAATTTTACGTGGCTGCTACGGGCTGAGCAAGAACCGTTCTTACCTACGCATTAAAACCACAACGATAGTTCGTCAAGTTAGTGCTGTTTTAACCTTCGCAAGGACCGGGCGTAACCACACTCGGTTCAACTAAAGTGAGAGAGACAGACACCCGCCAGTCACCTTTAAGCACGAGTGCTCGTAATGGTGAAACCAGTCTCGCGTAAGCGTACGCATAATGTCGGTCTGGGCCGCTTCATCTCACAATACCGCTGAGCCAAAGTATGACATGCTGGTAAGCAGTATGACTTGTATCGCCCACAACTCACTTGTGTTCTACTCGTGCATATGACATCTACACATAAAACCTGGCTCGGATGCCACTGTTGGGGAACGTAGTAATTTCAAAAAAATTCCTACGCACACGCAAGATCATGGTGATGCATAGCAACGAGAGGGGAGAGTGTTGTCCACGTACCCTCGTAGATCGTAAGCGGAAGTGTTATGACAACGCGGTTGATGTAGTCGTACGTCTTCACGATCCGACCGATCCGAGTACCGAACGTACGGTACCTCCGAGTTCAGCACACGTTCAGCTCGATGACGATCCCCAGACTCCGATCCAGCAGGGTGTCGGGGATGAGTTCCGTCAGCACGACGGTGTGGTGACGATGATGATGTTCCACCGACGCAGGGCTTCGCCTAAGCACTGCAACGATATGACCGAGGTGGAATATGGTGGAGGAGGGCACCGCACACGGCTAAGGAACGATCACGATGATCAACTTGTGTGTCTTGGGGTGCCCCCTGCCCCCGTATATAAAGGAGGGAGGTGGGAGGTGCGGCCGGCCCCATAGGGGTGCGCTTGGAGGAGTCCTACTCCCACCGGGAGTAGGACTCCCTCCTCTTGCCTTGTTGGAGAAGGAAAGGGGGAGGGGAAAGAGGAAAGGGGGGCGCCGCCCCCCCCCCCCCCTTCATTGTCCTAATCGGACTAGGAGGGAGGGGGCGCGCGTCCTACCCTGGCCGGCCCTCCTCTTCTCCCTCATGGCCCATGTAGGCCCATTAACCCCCGGGGGGGTTCCGGTAACCCCCCGGTACTCCGGTAAAATCCCGATTTCACCTGGAACGTTTTCGATATCCAAATATAGGCTTCCGATATATCAAACTTCATGTCTCAACCATTTCGAGACTCCTCGTCATGTCCGTGATCACATCCGGGACTCCGAACAACCTTCGGTACATCAAAACTTATAAACTCATAAAAAATTGTCATCGTAACGTTAAGCGTGCGGACCCTACGGGTTCGAGAACTATGTAGACATGACCTAGAACTGTTTCCGGTCAATAACCAATAGTGGAACCTAGATGCTCATATTGGCTCCTAGATATTCTACGAAGATCTTTATCGGTCAAACCGCATAACAACATACGTTGTTCCCTTTGTCATCGGTATGTTACTTGCCCGAGATTTGATCGTCGGTATCCAATACCAAGTTCAATCTCGTTACCGGCAAGTCTCTTTACTCGTTACGTAATGCATCATTCCGTAACTAACTCATTAGCTACATTGCTTGCAAGGCTTATAGTGATGTGCATTACCGAGAGGGCCCAGAGATACCTCTCCGACGATCGGAGTGACAAAACCTAATCTCGAAATACGCCAACTCAACATGTACCTTTGGAGACACCTGTAGAGCTCCTTTATAATCACCCAGTTACGTTGTGACGTTTGGTAGCACACAAAGTGTTCCTCCAGTAAACGGGAGTTGCATAATCTCATAATTGTAGGAACATGTATAAGTCATGAAGAAAGCATAGCAACATACTAAACGATCAAGTGCTAAGCTAACGGAATGGGTCATGTCAATCACATCATTCTCCTAATGATGTGATCCCGTTAATCAAATGACAACTCATGTCCATGGCTAGGAAACTTAACCATCTTTGATTCACGAGCTAGTCAAGTAGAGGCATACTAGTGACACTATGTTTGTCTATGTATTCACACATGTATTATGTTTCCGGTTAATACAATTCTAGCATGAATAATAAACATTTACCATGAAATAAGGAAATAAATAATAACTTTATTATTGCCTCTTGGGCATATTTCCTTCAGAAATACCTAACAAGAGCAAACGAGAGGGAAAACTGGGGAAAGGCAAGAGGAGATCACGGCGGTGTCAATGGCACCCTAGGGGAAGACAGGGGAACTCGGGGCGACGCGGATCGAAAGGCAATGTCGCGGTGGCCGAAGGTTGAGGAAGACGGAAACGACGTCGATCTGGGGGTGCTAGACTTGATCTCGTTGGCGCAGACGAAGTAGCAGAGGCATTCGGAGCTCCTCGACAAGCTCCTAGCCAGTAGGGAGGGCAGTGGCCGTGTGGACGGGGTCGGTCATGGGGCCGTGGCATCTGACTTCGTCCAGATCACTGGGATTGGGCGAGCGAGGAGGAGAAGTGGATCTGGGAGGGGGCGTTGAGGAGGAGTGAGGCCATGGGGGCAGGGGAGGCAGGGCGTCACCCTTATCCATTCCCCTTCGATGTCGGCGAGGTGGTCGGGCGGGAGCCCGGCTCTGTAGCGACGGGCTCGGGGAACAGGAGAGGACGACCGTGCGGGGACTGGACCACTGGGCCGGTTCGGTGGCAAGGCTCGGGGGTAGGGGGAATCCCCCTTTTCACCGTCCTTTTGGTTTTTAATGTATTCTAATCCATTTCTCATTTTTAACACCGTTTTCTATTTATTCTTATATCAACTAAATGGATTTTGTTAATTGTGAAACTATGCACACAATTCGAGCACAATATTTTTAGGTGGCACAAAAAGTTTGGGGCCAAAAGGAAATACATAAAATTAGGTTTATATTTAATTGGTTATTTTAACTACTGTTGGACCTCTTATTAATTTGACAAGATTTAATTTTTGGGTCAAATAATGTTGAGCTCAACATGTCAAAGATCAGTGGAATTTGTAGAATATGGTGAACATTTTAGTTTTACTGTTTGACAAAATAATTTATTTGACTTTATTTTAAATTTGAATTGGGCTTTGATTTTTATCAAGTGGCAGTTTGGCTTAGCAAGCCTGATGACATGGCATCATTAGGGGGAGGTCACTGTAGCTAACGACTTGAGGTGTTACATAATTTTCCCATTTCTGAAATTTCGTTGTTAAATGATTGGGGAATATATCACACTATCCATCAGTTCAGTCAAGCTCACCACAAGTCCACATATTATTGCCAATTGAGTAAGTCTTATTGGCGGGGACAATAGGCTATGTGTGTGTGTTAGATAAAGAAGGGGAGAGAGAGTGAGGAAGAGGGAGGGGGGAGAGTGTGTGTGTGTGAGGATTTGATGGTAAAAAATATCGTCAATGTCATAATATTGAACTCTTAAAGTTAATGTGGCCCCGTTGCAATGCACGGGCGTTCTTCTAGTGTATTTAGCTATCTAGCTAATTAATTGCTTTAATGCTTTAATTTCCAAATTGGTTCAACATTTGATTTCCAAATTATTTTCTCATTAGTGACTGCTATGAATAACGACTACGTAAAAATCCTTTGATAATAGAGATATTACCCATTTCACGCACCTCTTGTATTATTTGATTGAGTCTTTGTGGTAACGCTTTTGCAGTAGATTCAATTTTACAAGGCCTAATGTGTATTATATGACACATTTTCTTAACGAATTTCTTGACATTTGAATGACCCCACTTGATTTGAGAATGTAGTCTATTTGGCTCTCTGTATGACTAACAAGAAATATAATATGATCGTGTACACGAATGACTATACGTGGCTGCCCGACAACCCACCTGCCGCCACGGACATCCTCGACACTGTGCTCCATGCTCTGGATTCTCGAGCATCGTGTCGGCGTTAGGTCCATCCACGACGTCCTCCATGGTGTCGCCACGGCGTACCTCCAAGGGTCGCGCGAATGCGGCCTACCAACTCCCCTTTAATAGTAGAGACATATGTGATTTTCTAAGATCAAAATATATGTGTGCTAAAAAAGATATGTTATTTTTGTTATATTAGAAAAGTTTTCATTGTCACATAATAGTAGAGATAATAATAGTGATAAATGGTATAGTGTGCGGGATTGGGAATTTTTTATTAAGGAATACCTGAATTTTGGGAAAGGTTATCGAGGAAAATATTATGTCTATCTTTTAGGAAGGTGATCTGACATATATGGTGTAATATCTAGATTCTTAATTACATATTATTTATGCGATTAAATTGAATCGGCACCTTCCAAAGCAAGCACGAAATAAGATCTCACCGATTTAATGGGAGGGAGAAAAAAATCTAGTGAAAGGGTGGTGGGAGGCGAGGTGAAAATAAACCAGACGAAAATAAACTGGTGGAGAAGCTACAGACTCTCCCTTTAATAGTAGAGATTTTCATTGTCACAATAATAATAATAATAATAATAATAATAATAATAATAATAATAATAATAATAATAATAATAATAAATGGTATAGTATGCGATATTAGGAATTTTTTATTGAGGAATATCTGATTTTTTGTGAAGGTTATCAAGAAAAATATTATGTCTATATTTTAGGAAGGTGATCTCGCATATATGGTGTAGTGTCTAGATTCTTAAACATATTATTTGCGTGATTGAATGGAATTGGCACCTGCCAAAGCAAGCACGAAACAAGATCTCACTGGTTTAATGGGAGGGAGAAAAATCTAGTGAAAGGGTGGTGGGAGGTGAGGCGATATTAAACCCGATGAAAATAAACCGGTGAGGAGAAGCTACCACTCCTCCTTTAGCAGTAGAGATTTCATGAGCTCGGAAATGTTCGAAACTTTGTACGGTGTCTTCATTGGACACCTGTAGGGTATTGTAAAAATTTAAAATCGTTACGACAAAAACTTGATGCACATCGTGTATAAACAGGACACTCACGCCTGAAGTAGCTTTACATGTGGCAGGCACTTCCATGTACCCGCCACTGCTAACTTCTGGATTTTTTTTGTGCGGGTCACCACATTTTATCTATGGCGAGCATAAGTATTGCCTGCCATTGCTAACTTCTGGATATATAAAATTTATTGACGCGGGTTTCCCCAATTTATCTGTGGCGGGCATAGCTAGGGCCCGCCACTGATACCCTCCGTACCAGTGGCGGGTTCCCATCCTTGCCCGCCAGTGGTCACTTTCACTTTCACTTGTGGCGGGTTTTTATACTCGCCCGCCACTGCTAGGCTAACAATAGTGGCGGGTACGTTTTGCTACCCGCCACTGCCACGTTTCCAAAGTAGCAATGGCGGGTGACTGTCTATGCCCGCCACTAATTTGAGGCCACCTATAAGCCTTTTTCCCAGTAGTGAATAGCCAGATTAAGCCCCTTCGACGACATGCTAGAGGGGCAACACGAATGCATCCTCACCAGACTGATGGGTTTCGACATGTGTCCAGCGGGTCACACTCCTCAGTCTGACGTGGCGTACGCGTCCGGGCATGACCGGGCCTCCTCATATCTATTCCAGATATGATCTGGATATGGAGGTGCCGGTCAGCCAAGACATATATGGCCGGTCTGAGGAGCCCGGATCGTTGAAAGTATGGGCCATTTCAGGGGAGGGGAACTTTTGGTCTATGGATGTATATACACCCTATATGGAAAAAAATAGAAATTAAATAAAAGTCAATAAATTCTAAAAATATTTTTAAAATAAACTAGACCTTCCATTGTACTGGTAAAAGAAATTCCACAAAAAATATCTCGTTAACTTCTTCTAAAAAGACAAAAAAAATTGGTCAAAATAGTGTGAATAGTGAGCTATAGCAACAAATAAATTTTGTTTTTTGCCCTGAAGTCAACGATGGTTTTTTATTGGTAAAAAATATATAGTACTAGTGCAAAAAAAGAGTCAAGTTTATTGTAAAAGAAACTTTCAATATATTTTTTGACTTTTTCTAGAATTATCATTCTTTTTCTATATGGGATGTATATACACCTGGGAATCAAAGGGTATTTCTCGTATTTGTGGAGCCTGGGCGTAAGAATTAGGCGCAGTTCGCTATAGAGCATTTCTTTCAGAATTGGAAATACAGAGGGTGCGAATCAACCTGTGGTTGAGTAGGTTAGGTGGACAATGGTATCCCAACCCACCAGGGTTCAAATCCTGGTGCTCGCATTATTCCTTGATTTATTTCAGAATTTCCGGCGATGCGCTTTCAGTGGGAGGAGACGTTCCCGTCGATGACGAGGCGCCTACGGTGACTTCGTAAATCTCAAGATGATATGCCGGCTCAGTCTCTCGGAGGTGCTCATAGGGATAGGGTGTGCATGTGTGTGTTCATAGGGATGAGTGTATGCGCGTATATATGAGCGCTTGTGTGTACTGATGCTAAAAGAAAAAGGAAATACAGAGGGTCACCATGCATGGCTAGCCGGATCTTTTTTGGCACGAATAACTGGCGGAAGTTATTTTCTGCGTGAGCGTGATTACACGTGACAGCTCACACTTAAAGTTTGAGGTTTATTTCGTTTCAATTTTCCTCGTACTCGCAGAGCAGTACAGCTGGCTATCGAGTACCGGGCCCGCTTTCCTCTTTCTGCATGGGCTGCGGGAGCCGTTCCAGCGAACGTGGAGGAGCCGCCCGACGCCCGACGGTTCTTCGATTCCTCCCTCCCCACGCTGCTCTTCCTCTCCGCCAACTCCCCACACCACACCACACCAAATCCCCAGTCTTAAATCAGTTGCGCCCCATCGTCAGCGGCGCCGGCGACTGGACACGGCAACTCCCAGCCGCCACCTTCCGCCGAATCATCTCTCGTCGCGGGGTCCGGCGGCGGCGGCGGCGGCTCCGCACGGGCTCGGATCGGTTTCACCTTTTCTCGGTAAGGAACCCTAGCTTCCTTTGGCTACTCATCTAGTTAGATTGTCTACGTGCTTACTTCCCGAGAGCCCAAATCGATCTCGATCGGTGTCAGTTAGGCTGAACTTTTGGGGGTTCAACTGAACCCACGTCTCGGCACACTAAATCCACCCCTCCTGTCCAGGAACAAAAAAGCACCCGTGAATGGCGTGGAACATACGTGGCTTCCAAGTAGAAACGAATCACATTCTCACGATTTGTGTGTGCTGCACTCCTGTTCAAAAATCTGGAACCCCGTTTTGAGAATTTCTGGTGGTACAACTAAGGTTCAGCAAATTAGTGGAGTACCTTTACTTTTGTTGTGCTGGTTCCTTTGAGTGATTAGGATGGTTTGCCGCCCCTATACTGCATTGTGTATGTCTTTCAGTCTTTATACTTCTTTTTACAAAGTTCGACATAAGACATTTGGGGTGAATGATGGTTTGCCTCCTTTGGATTGATTACGTCGTTGTACAAACAGTCATTTCATTTGCCTTTATGTGTAGGATTTTTTTATGTCTGGACGTTTCCATTTGCATGTACGAGTTTCTCTTCTAGGCTATATATGTACGTGAGCTGGAGCTGCCATTTTATCCCAATACTTTTCTGAAATAGTGAAAAACTAAAACAACTTACTCTTGAGGACGTCAGGTTCTCTATCAGTAGCAGGTTGCGTATTGTTCTTGTATTGCCATCTTGGTGTTGCGATTTTTGTGACAGCCCACAGTTTCTGATTATACTTCACTTATAATTTTAAGTGGACGCATATCTGTTAATTCTCATAATATCTCATCGTGTTCTTCTACATTTCTATAGGGACCTGTTCCTGAAATTCCCAATTAAAAGCAACCCAAGGTCCTAGTGTTCCAGTGAATATGTTCAATTTGAACATTTACAAATGGTTTAACAAATGTAAACCTATTTCTTATGTAGGATACGTGTTGAATTTTGTAGTTGATTGCCAATAGACTGCCAAACATGGTGATGTCTCTAGACAATTTAAGGGGCTTTGCATTAGCCACATCATCAAGTGCTTTCATTGGATCTAGCTTTGTGATCAAGAAGATTGGCCTGAAGAAAGCTGGGGACGTTGGGGTAAGAGCAGGTTGTGCCTCCCTCCTATATCTATTTTAATGTTTTTTTATCGCATACAAGGTGATTTAAAGATAAAGTTTTAATATTTCTTCTGCATCTAATTCATTAATAATTAATCTATGCTTTTTACCCTCATGATTTATAGGTTCTGGAGGCTACTCGTACTTGTATGAACCGTTATGGTGGATAGGAATGGTAACTAGTAAGTATCACTTACATTGAGTTGTTTTTTTTATACGTTGGCGTTACAACAAAGGTACTCAGTAAAGATACTAACCCAATTGACTTTTGTTGCCACACAAATATCTTCGAATAGATGTGTAGTTTGGTAGTTTTTACATCGGGCTTTAGATGTCAGGTACGGAGAGTGTCCGTGCTTGTACCATTGATGAGAAGAAGGATGGATCACCTCCTCACAATACTAGAACACATGAAACTAGTTTTACTATAGTTTTATTTGGAATGAACAATATTTTCTAGTAATGTTTATCGCTCTATTATTTCTTGCAGTGATTCTCGGTGAGGTGGCCAATTTTGCAGCATATGCATTTGCGCCAGCAATACTTGTTACTCCTCTGGGAGCATTGAGCATCATATTTAGGTTTTCCACATGCCATCCTTTCTAAGCCATAATTCTGGTGAACTGATAGTAGAATGTTTCCTTAATTCTCTTTTGTTCATGCAGCGCAGTACTAGCACACTTCATTTTGAATGAGAGGTTGCATATGTTTGGCGTGGTTGGTTGTGCATTATGTGTTGTTGGTTCAATTGATATAGTTTTGCATGCCCCGATGGAAAGAAAGATTGATTCAGTTAGCGAAATATGGCAACTCGCAACTGAACCAGGTATCTCTTTTCAAGTCCTTAAATAGTTCTAGCTGCCATTTCTCATAGTTTTCCCTTTAAACGAATGTTAATTGTGACCATGTGTCTTAATAATATAGTTTGTTTTATAACCAATTTACCATCAATGCTGGTTTGAAATGCATTGTTAGGTTAACAATAGATGCAGTAATATTTTCTAACTCTCACCAGAGTTTTCCAGTTAGTTTCATATTTTCCCAAGTAGGGCTCAGGAATATCTTGGGTATATAATTCAACGAAAAGAATATCCTTCTGTTAGCCGCTCCTTTTGTGCTTGGTCCCTTGTAGTGTTTGCTATTGTTCATTCTTTTAAGGGATGGCAGTACTACTTCCTTGGCTTTAAAAAACAAAATGCTACATACAGGAATCAGTTTCTAAGTTAACAGTTTCGATTTCGTTACTTGTTTCTGTGGACAAAACATGCAGTGTCATTCTACTGGATTTAATACCATCTATGTTTATATGCACCATATCTATGGGAATACTTCCATAAAAAGTATATGGTGTTACACCACCAAGAAAGTATCCGAGGGAAGTTGTTTCCCTTTGTGCAACACTCTTTATGTTTGTGGTTATGTTTTCTATCCCACTTTTTCAGTATAATATTTATGTTATCAAATCCATTTTTGACATGCAACTATAATCTGTGCTGGCAGGTTTCATAGTATATTCTTGCTTGGCTGTAGCTCTTGCACTTGTTTTAATGTTCTGGGTTGTTCACCATACCGAGCAAAGGAAAATGCTCGCATATGTTGCAATATGTTCACTTTTCGGGTCTCTTACGGTAGGTTTACAATACATCATACCAGGACTTGAGTTGTTCAAATTGATTTAGAACGCCCTGATGAAGTGCTATATCTGGAACAGGTTATCAGTGTTAAAGCAGTGGCCATTGCCTTAAAGCTCTCATTTAACGGAGTGAACCAATTTGTCTACATCCAAACGTGGTTCTTTATTTCTGTTGTGATTATATGCTGTTTAGTGCAGCTGAATTATTTAAACAAGGTAAGCTCTCCCGTCATATTCAATCAACTGAAGTATACTGCCATACATATAAATTGCATTACTTCAGAGCCTAACCTACAGTATTCCGCAAAAACAATTGATATGGAACTGCCAATATTTTTGTCACTAGAACAACTACAGACAAACCGAAGGATGCAAGCGGGCATTCCACAAAGCCCACATACAAGTATATCAAAAGTCAGTCCTATGTGAATCTAACATAAAAGTTACACTGGTTTGACTTTTATTATACTTGTATATGCTGGTTTATGTAGGCTCCTGCTTGCATCCCAAACTACATGAATGTACAATGGTTGTAATTCCCATAGTAATAGGTCTGTTAACAAAGGATGCTTGCCAATTGCCATTCATCCAGGACATTTTCTGAGAAGTAAAGTTTGATGGTTAGCAATCTTTTTAAGCATATCTACAATCTCAGGCATCAATTTTGGAGTTCTCCTGTTTGTAAAAAAATGGTAATTACTTGGAAAGTAGTACTGTACTGATGAGTGCACAAGTACTGTACTTTTTTAAGGGAAGTACAAGTAGTGTACTGAACCTTGCACCTTGCGGCAACAGTTTTGTGACAAATCCCATCTCTGAATGGTGTCCACAATATACTGCTCTGACCTCGTCTGAAATATCTCATTGCAGACATCTAAGCGTTCTAAAGTTTGCGTTGCATAAAAGAAATGATTATAGAACATACCAATTTGAGTTATAGCTTTTTTAGCACACATTTGTGAGCTACTCCTTCCATAAAGAAATATAAGAGCGTTTGGATCACTAAAGTAGTGATCCAAACGCTCTTATATTTCTTTACAGAGGAAGTAGAAGTTTTCATAGCTTCTTTAGTGCTTGTGATGAAAGGCTTAGTGCTTCTGTAAGAATCTCACAAGTTCCTACTTGCTTTAGTTTTACATTTGCTGATATATGTCAGTAATTTGCATCTTTCGAGCACGGTGTTATGATATATTTGCAACAACAACTATTCCCTTGTGTTATTTTCAGGCCTTGGATTCATTCAATACAGCTGTGGTCGCACCTGTATATTATGTGATGTTCACCACTCTTACTATTCTTGCGAACATGATCATGTACAAGGTGATGCACATATCGTTTCCTTTTGTAGTTTCATGAATGCAATAGCTTTTAGCAGTTTCATGAATGCAATATTTTCTAGTTAGCCATTTTCCCATTTCATGAAGACAAGATATGGAAGTTTCACATGAATTCCTATTTGAAAATGTGTTCACTACGATACTAATTCTGAAATGCAGCACTATGAACTAGTGATATTGACTCGAAATTCCATTCTAAATCCTCTATCATATTAAGGACTTGAATAAATTATTACGTATTATTGACTTATGAATACGACAGGGATAGCATTTGATGGTTGTACTTTACTATTGCAGGACTGGGACTCTCAGAATGCAACACAGATAGCAAGTGAGGTGTGTGGGTTCGTGACGATTGTTGCGGGGACATTTCTTCTGCACAAGACCAGAGATATGGGGAACACACAACCTGACTCGGATTCTCTGAGAGCGGACTGTGAACTCCAGGAGCATAGCTAGTCACACTCTCCTGTTGAATATCTAACATATCAAAACACATACTCTTGTTGAACATCTAACATAGAGATCTCCCTAACATATACCAGAACTTTTGGAATCTCAGTCCACATGCATCAATTGCAGCTTCACTTATAGGATTATTTGCTCTAATGATACTGGTTTAGCACATTGACAATTAAGGATCTACATATATGTGTTTTTATAAGCTTTATAGGAATCGTTGCTGTAATGTTAAATTGTCAATTATGCCAAGATTTGACGTTTCTTCAGTTTAGCTAAACACTTATATTCCGTTGTAGTTGTAAGTATAATTGATTATATTCGACCGTAATGTGTCGCTAAATTTGGGATGTTAACATCGGGGTAGTAATTCTGATACAAAATATACTTATGGAACTACAGAGGCAGGAGTTAAGTGGAGTTTTTGCTTGTTTAGATGCAAACCATCAACCATGCGAATCATGCATCATTTATAGTACATTAGTTTTTTCTTTCTTTTGCTGGAAGCATACACATTGTGATAAAGCAAACATTTCTTTACCTAGCACATGCCATCAATATGTAGTCACTTTTTCCCCCTACTCTCTTCTTTTGCCTATGAAGTTCTGTTCTCTAGATTCATTCTGAGATAATGTAACTCTAGACAAAGAGTTAATAGCAGAAACATATAGAATTGTCTTTAGGACAAGTATATCTGTGCATTAAGGGTTAATAGCAGAAACATTAAGAAAAGCTCGGGGGTTTGGATACATAAGATTTATGACAGATACCAATTTATGTTGGTCATCTCTAACAATATAGAGCATAATTGGTTTGCTACCAACATTTGGCATTGCCAATATTTGGTAAGCCAACATTTGGCAAAAACAAAAGTTGCCAACTTTTGGCAACTTTTTGTGAGATTGGCAACAAGAATTGGCAAGCAACCAATCTCTAGCCAATATTTGGCAGTTGCCAAAATTTGGCATGCCAACTTTTGGCATCAAACCAATTATGCTCATAGTATCATAGTTTACATATACTGTTGGAGTATATTTTCTTAATAATCGGTTTGTTTATGTCTTTAGATCATGTGGGTTTTCAGTGTCCATCGCAATGCCATACTGGCCCAAATGGCCGAGAGACTATGACATGCAATTAAACTAGAAGCTGTATAGAAAGTTATTTTAAGAGTTTAGGCGGAACTACCCTTTGGGGGTCACCCGTGGCTAGCTGATTCAGGTTTCATGCGGGGCGCTCATGTGGGACCTACATTGCCATTATCTCCCCATGACCATGAGAGCCTTGCCTCGTCTTCTTCCAGCCTTCCACAATTCTCCCCATCTTCTTGATGGAATCTCCCGCCTTGCCCCTCGTGCGCCACCGCAGTACATGTAGAAGGAATTGATGCACCACCCTCTTGTCGTCACTGCCATTTTCAACCATGGTCACCGCCTCTCCTCGCCTTCTCCTTTCTTATCTATGCAAGGACCATGACACTACCATCGTCCCACCACAACACTTTCGGAGGAGCTATCACGCTCATCGTCATTGCCACAACGCTACTCCTGTCAATGTCATTGTCAATTGCGTTGACACCTCTTCTCATTTCCCTCCTTCCTTCTCTACCTTGAGACTACCTCGACAGGGTGACCTCATGATGCCATCCATGCGTTCAAGAACTCAATGTCAGGAGGGCTTTAGAGCATAGTTGGACATCACAATGGTGCATGGTTGACTTCTCTAGTGTGAGGAGCGACGGCTATGTTTTTGCAGCCTTCTCATCATCCTTTCTTTTTGTTTGTATATGGTTGTTTCGATGGGATGAAATACAAAGTTACAATTTTGCAGAAGTCGATGTTTGTGCAATGGAAGCTAAATTTAGAGGATGCTATACTTTTTGGTGAGACATGTGCTGAAATGTTTTCCGAAGCTTGAAGTAGTGAAATCTCTATATTGGGGCCTACGTTTCTAAAGCATGCTAATTCTGTCAAAGGCTTTGCTTAGATCGGTGGAAGTCGGTGCATAGAAGTTTCTCCGTGATTTGAAAATCGAAAGGAGAAGAAGGAGATGAGAGAAGACGTGTTGACAAAGAACTGCATTCATGACCACGATATTGATTGTCGTTCAGAATTCACCTTGTGTGTGGGGAGGGGTGGCTTTTGTGCTCTTAGGGCAGCCCCTACACTAACTCGCAAATTTGCTCCAGCATCCGTCCATGGAGAGGGGGGACCAAGCCGTGGACATGGATGTGGGAGCTGGCCATCCAACACTGCCCGCATACATTCGACCCCAATTTTTTTAGGTATGCACATTCAAATAGCCGCATATATAGTTTAAAATAGTTCAAATGTTCAAATGTAGTAGTAGTTTTAATTAAAAAAAGGTTAAAATATTACACTCCAACATTGTTGCCCCCCTTAACCGCCCACAAAATGCTCAATGAGATCTTTCAGTTACTTGTGAGTTGCTGGATGCTGAATTTGTTGATGCCTTTGAACAAACTCTTCAAATGTGGCCGAATTTTGGTCGGGGAGTTTGATAGGATCACCCATGTTCTCAAATTCAAGACTTGCGACAACATCCTCACCCTCATCCTCCATGATCATGTTGTGAATAATCACACAACAGGTCATCACCTCCGACAAGGTCTCCGGATCCCATTGTTTAGCAGGTCCATGAACAACTGCAAAACATACCTGCAGAACTCCAAAAGCCTTCTCAACATCCTTTCTAGTTGCTTCTTGTCTTTGGGAAAAGTGAAACTTTTTCTGACCAACTGGGCTAGAGATGGTGTTCACAAAGGTAACACAAGGAGGATAGCTACTGTCAACCAAATAGTAGCCCATGTTGTACTCATGCCCATTTGACATTATAGTGGCAAGGAGGAGCTTTTCTTCCAGCCAGCCTAGCAAACAATGGTGATTGCTGCAGCACATTGATGTCATTGTGAGACCCAGTCATGCCAAACAAAGCGTGCCAAATCCAAAGATTTTGTGATGCAACTGCTTCAAAAATGATGGTGGGCTTCTTAATATGACCCTGATATTGCCCTTATAAAGCTTTTCGTTTAGTTCTTCCATTTTCAATGCATGCAATCAAGTGATCCTAGCAAACCTGGCCACCCTCTTGCTTCTGAGATTGCCAAGAGCCTCTCAATGTCTACCACAGCTGATTCTCTCAGGTACTAAGGTCCAAACACCTCGACCACGACAGTTGCAAACCTGACCATGGCATCTCCGCATGTGCTCTCGGACATTCGTAGGTACTCGTCCCATGAAATAGCGGTGGTGCCATATGCAAGCATCCACAGTGTTGCCGTGCACTTCTGGTGATCACAAAAACCAATCCTTCCATGGCGTCCTTCTTCGAGATGAAGTAGTCATCAACGGACCAGACGCCATGGTAGAGACGATCGAAGACATTTTTGCACATCCGGAAGTGCCGACAAAAAATGTCAGTGAAGAGGACATCGGGGGCAAAGTAGTCGTCCATCAGCATCAAATGGTTGCGCGATGACCCTTGATCGATCAAAACATGCTCCTCCGCACGCTCTGCGTATGCAAGAACCGCCTGCATCATCGCTAGTCCTCCTTGTCAGACGAGTCGGACGACTCAACGTAGTGCCCGTATATGTACTCCATATTCGAATCCATTGCTTCAAAGAAGAAGGGACAAAAAATTTAACTCGAGCAATTTACCGAACAGTTGCCAGACATGGTGAGCATCGTACGAGCGAATGGTACATGTGTGGCGGTCAAAGGAGAGGTGTGGAACGATAGAGGTGTGGAGCCTGGGTGTACCATTAGAGGAGACGGACTTGACGTCAAGTAGGGGATGTGGCGTGGCGGTCGGGGTGGTGGAGCGGCGGCGAAGGCACGAAGGCAAGAGAGAAAACTGAAGGAGAGAAAATGGAAGGATGGAGGCGCGGGGCTCGGGAGGCGTTTTGCATGGGCTAGGGGTGTCGGAGTCCTATGTAGCTGCTATTCGGCCTCCCGCAAAGCCCCCCCCCCCCCCCAGTTTGTCTTGAGTTTGCTGGAAAAAGTACGTCTGGACCGCTCGGCGGACCGATACAGGCCCGCTTTGGATGGGTACACACGTCTGGACTACACGGTTGCGAGCGGTTTGAGGGCCCGCTTTGTAGATGCCCTTGCTCGCCAATTAACTGCTTCCAGGCTCATGATACAGAGACATCTGATTTACGTCCAGCCATTGGAGCGGTCGTTTTGTTCACATGTTCTTTTGCATTTGCCTTTCTCTGTTACACCAATGTTTGCTTTCGCCCCCTTCCACTCCAAGGCTCACCTGATGATGATTGAAGAAATATTAAGCTTTTTGAAATTTGTATGTCAATTATACTTTGAAAAAGTTGAAATTGTCGACAAACTTGATTATGAACATATAACTTTTGAACTCCCACTAAGATCACATTCAAACGTCCTCCGAAAGTCCATAGTACCCCCTTCGATCCCATTTACTCTGCGTATAACTTTTTGCCAAAATATCCGCAATACTCCGTGTGTTCAGATCTTTAGCATATTCTTTACAGAAATACCGTTCCACCTCCGCTTCGCCTCATAGGCCAGCGCCACGGTGTGCAGGTTGTGTCAGAGAGACAACCATGCAGAGAGAGCATCCCGCGCATGCAGGTGTGCGTGGATAGGAGAGAATGAAGAGGACAAGGGCGGAGAGCCAATGGCTGCATGGGGCATTTATAGCTGCTGCTTCTCCCGTCCATGTGCGCAGGGGATCTCCGTCCACAAAGCGGGCCGGTGCTTGCGCAAAGAAAAAAAGAATCGGAGGGAGTACTACTTAGTGTTATGTAGTCGCGTGTTAAATTTTCATATTAAATGGGAGTAACAAAAGATATAAAGTTACAACAAAGAGATGGAGTGAGGCTATTTGGAGCTCGGGCTCTAGAAAATGAATCAAAAAAGATAACTGAAAGTCCCAAATGAAATTTGAAATATATTAGTATATAAATGTATTCTACGTAAGTGCAAAAATTCATTAAGACATAGTACTTTAACATGTGAGCATTGGCGTACCCAGCGTGTGTGCAAGGTGTGCCCTGGCACACCCAGAAATTTGCGAATTTATTTTTTACCATATGGTATTTAGGCCCAAAACAACAAAGGCCCAGCGTCGCAGCCCATCTGCTCACGAGCCAGCAATACAGAGGTGCTCGTCTCCCTCGTCGGTCAGCCAGAGGGAAGGCGCACGCAACTCGCAGTCGAAAACCTAATCCCCAATCCTCATCTGGCATCCGTGTTGGGGAACGTAGTAATTTCAAAAAAATTCCTACGCACACGCAAGATCATGGTGATGCATAGCAACAAGAGGGGAGAGTGTTGTCCACGTACCCTCGTAGACCGTAAGCGGAAGCGTTATGACAACGCGGTTGATGTAGCCGTACGTCTTCACGATCCGACCGATCCAAGTACCGAACGTACGGCACCTCCGAGTTCAGCACATGTTCAGCTCGATGACGATCCCCGGACTCCGATCCAGCAAAGTGTCGGGGATGAGTTCTGTCAGCACGACGGCATGGTGACGATGATGATGTTCTACCAATGCAGGGCTTCGCCTAAGCACCGCAACGATATGACCGAGGTGGAATATGGTGGAGGGGGGCACCACACACGGCTAAGGAACGATCACGAAGATCAACTTGTGTGTCTATGGGGTGCCCCCTGCCACCGTATATAAAGGAGTGGAGGAGGGGGAGGGCCAGCCCTCTCTATGGCGCGCCCTAGGGGAGTCCTACTCCCACCGGGAGTAGGATTCCCCCTTTCCTAGTAGAACTAGGAACCCTTCCATGTAGTAGGAGTAGGAGAGAAGGAAAGGGAAGAGAGAAGGAGAAGGAAGGAAGGGGGCGCCCCCCCTCCCTAGTCCAATTCGGACTAGTCCAAGGGGAGGGGTGCGGCCACCCTTTTGGCCCTTTCTCTCCTTTCCCGTATGGCCCATTGAGGCCCAATACGAATTCCCGTAACTCTCCGATACTCCGAAAAATACCCAAATCACTCGGAACCTTTCCGAACTCCGAATATAGTCGTCCAATATATCGATCTTTACGTCTCGACCATTTCGAGACTCCTCGTCATGTCCCCGATCTCATCCGGGACTCCGAACTCCTTCGGTACATCAAAACTCATAAACTCATAATAAAACTGTCATCGTAACGTTAAGCGTGCGGACCCTACGGGTTCGAGAACTATGTAGACATGACCTAGAACTATTCTCGGTCAATAACCAATAGCGGAACCTGGATGCTCATATTGGCTCCTACATATTTTACGAAGATCTTTATCGGTCAAACCGCATAACAACATACGTTGTTCCCTTTGTCATCGGTATGTTACTTGCCCGAGATTCGATCGTCGGTATTCAATACCTAGTTCAATCTCGTTACCGGCAAGTCTCTTTACTCGTTACGTAATACATCATTCCGTAACTAACTCATTAGCTACATTGATTGCAAGGCTTATAATGATGTGCATTACCGAGAGGGCCCAGAGATACCTCTCCGACAATCGGAGTGACAAAACCTAATCTTGAAATACGCCAACCCAACATGTACCTTCGGAGACACCTGTAGAGCTCCTTTATAATCACCCAGTTACGTTGTGATGTTTGGTAGCACACAACGTGTTCCTCCGGTAAACGGGAGTTGCATAATCTCATAGTTACAGGAACATGTATAAGTCATGAAGAAAGCAATAGCAACATACTAAACGATCAAGTGCTAGGCTAACAGAATGGGTCATGTTAATCACATCATTCTCCTAATGATGTGATCCCGTTAATCTAATGACAACACATGTCTATGGTTAGGAAACATAACCATCTTTGATTAATGAGCTAGTCAAGTAGAGGCATACTAGTGATGTTATGTTTGTCTATGTATTCACACATGTATCATGTTTCCGGTTAATACAATTCTAGCATGAATAATAAACATTTATCATGAAATAAGGAAATAAATAATAACTTTATTATTGCCTCTAGGGCATATTTCCTTCAGTCTTCCACTTGCACTAGAGTCAATAATCATCAACACCCAAAGGGTTTACTAGAGTCAATAATCTAGTTCACATCGCTATGTGATTAACACCCAAAGATTACTAAGGTATGATCATGTTTTGCTTGTGTGAGAAGTTTAGTCAACGGGTCTGTCATAATCAGAGCCGTATGTATTTTGCAAATATTCTATGTCCACAATGCTCTGCACGGAGCTACTCTAGCTAATTGCTCCCACTTTCAATATGCATCCAGATTGAGACTTAGAGTCATCTGGATTGGTGTAAAAGCTTGCATCGTTGTAACCTTTTATGACGGGCTCTTTTATCACCTCCATAATCGAGAAACATCTCCTTAGTCCTCACTAAGGATATTCTTGACCGTTTTCCAGTGATCTACTCTTAGATCAAAATTGTATTCCTTTGTCAAACTTAGAGCAAGGTATACAATAGGTCTGGTTCACAGCATAACCTACTTTATAGAACCTATGACTGAGGCATAGGGAATGATTTTTCATTCTCTTTCTATTTTCTGCTATGGTCGGGTCTTGAGTCTTACTCAACTTCACACCTTGCAACACAGGCAAGAACTCTTTCTTTGACTGTTGCATTTTGAACTACTTCAAAAAATTTATCAAGGTATGTACTCATTGAAAAACTTATCAAGCGTCTTGATCTATCTATATAGATCTTGATGCTCAATGTGTAAGCAGCTTCACCGAGGTCTTTCTTTGAAAAACTCCTTTCAAACAGTCTTTATGCTTTCCAGAAAATTCTACATCATTTCCAATTAATAATATGTCATTCACATATACTTATCAGAAAGGCTGTAGTGCTCCCACTCACTTTCTTGTAAATACAGGCCTTTCCAAAAGTCTGTATAAAACCATATGCTTTGATCAACTCATCAAAGCGTATATTCCAACTCCGAGATGCTTGCACCAGTCCATTGATGGATTGCTGGAGCTTGCACACTTTGTTAGCATCTTTAGGATTGACAAAAACTTTCTGGTTGCATCATATACAACTCTTCTTTAATAAATCCATTAAGGAATGCAGTTTTGACATCCATTTGCCAGGTTTCATAAAATGTGGCAATTGCTAACATGATTCAGACAGACTTAAGCTTCGATACGAGTGAGAAAATCTCATCGTATTCAACACCTTAAGCTTGTTGAAAACCTTTCGCAACAAGTCGAGCTTAGTAGATAGTAACACTACTATCAGTGTTCGTCTTCTTCTTGAAGATCCATTTATTTAACATGGCTTGCTGATCATCGAGCAAGTCAATCAAAGTCCATACTTTGTTCTCATACATGGACCATATCTCAGATTTTATGGCCTCAAGCCATTTCGTGGAATCTGGGCTCATCATCGCTTCCTCATAGTTCGTAGGTTCATCATGGTCTAATAACATGACTTCCAGAACATGATTACCGTACCACTCTGGTGCGGATCTTACTCTGGAAGACCTATGAGGTTTGGTAGCAACTTGATCTGAAGTTTCATGATCATCATCATTAACTTCCTCACTAATTGGTGTAGGAATCACTGGAACTGATTTCTGTGATGAATTACTTTCCAATAAGGGAGAAGGTACAATTACCTCATCAAGTTCTACTTTCCTCCCACTCACTTCTTTCGAGAGAAACTTCTTCTCTAGAAAGGATCCATCTTAGCAACGAATAACTTGCCTTCGGATCTGTGATAGAAGGTGTACCCAATAGTTACCTTTGGGTATTCTATGAAGACGCACTTCTCCGATTTGGGTTCGAGCTTATCAGGTTGAAACTTTTTCACATAAGCATCGCAGCCCCAAAATTTAAGAAACAACAGCTTAGGTTTAAACCATAGTTCATACGGTGTCGTCTCAACGGATTTATATGGTGCCCTATTAAACATGAATGCAGCTGTCTCTAATGCATAACCCCAAAACGATAGTGGTAAACTGATAAGAGACATCATAGATCGCACCATATCTAGTAAAGTACGATTATGACGTTCGGACACACCATTATGTTGTGGTGTTCCATATGGCATGAGCTGTGAAACTATTCCACATTGTTTAAAATGAAGGCCAGACTCGTAGCTCAAATATTCATCTCTACAATCAGATCATAGAAACTATATTTTCTTGTTACAATGATTTTTCCACTTCACTCTGAAATTCTTTGAACCTTTCAATTATTTCAGACTTATGTTTCATCAAGTAGATATCCGCATATCTGCTCAAATCATCTGTGAAGGTCAGAAAATAATGATACCTGCCACGAGCATCAACACTTATTGGACCACATACATCGGTATGTATTATTTCCAACAAGTTAGTAGCTCGTTCCATTGTTCCGGAGAATGGAGTTTTAGTCATCTTGCCAAAAAGGCACGGTTCGCAAGCATCAAATGATTCATAACCAAGTGATTCCGAAAATCCATCTTTATGGAGTTTCTTCATGCGCTTTACACCGATATGACCCAAACGGCAGTGCCACAAATAAGTTGCACTATCATTATTAACTTTTCATCTTTTGGCATCAATATTATGAATTGTATCACTACGATCGAGATCCAACAAACTATGTTCATTGGGTGTATGACCATAGAAGGTCTTATTCATGTAAACAGAATAACAATTTATTCTCTAACTTTAAATGAATAACCGTATCGCAATAAACATGATCAAATCATATTCATGCTCAACGCAAACGCCAAATAACATTTATTTAGGTTTAACACTAATCCTGAAAGCATAGGGAGTGTGCGATGATGATCATATCAATCTTGGAACTACTTCCAACACTCATCGTCACTTCACCCTCAACTAGTCTCTGTTTATTCTATAACTCCTGTTTCGAGTTACTAATATTAGCAACCGAACAAGTATCAAATACTCAGGGGCTACTATAAACACTAGTAAGGCATACATCAATAACCTCTATATCAAATATACCCTTGTTCACTTTGCCATCCTTCTTATCCACCAAATATTCAGGGCATTTCCGCTTCCAGTGACCATTTCTTTTGTAGTGTAAGCACTCAGTTTCAGGCTTTGGTCCTGCTTTGGTCTTCTTCACGGGAGTGACAACTTGTTTGCCATTCTACTTGAAGTTTCCCTTTCTTTCCCTTTACCCTTTTCTTGAAACTAGTGACTTTGTCAATCATCAACACTTGATGCTCTTTCTTGATTTCTACCTTCGTCGGTTTCAACATCACGAAGAGCTCGGGAATCGTTTACGTCATCCCTTGCATACTATAGTTCATCACGAAGTTCTAGTAACTTAGTGATGGTGACTAGAGAATTCTGTCAATCACTATCTTATCTGGAAGATCAACTCCCACTTGATTCAAGCGATTGAAGTACCCAGACAATCTGAGCACATGCTCACTAGTTGAGCGATTCTCCTCCATCTTTTAGCTATAGAACTTGTTGGAGACTTCATATCTCTCAACTCGGGTATTTGCTTGAAATATTAACTTCAATACCTGGAACATCTTATATGGTCCATGACGTTCATAACGTCTTTGAAGTCCCGATTCTAAGCCGTTAAGCATGGTGCACTAAACTATCAAGTAGTCATCATACTGAGCTAGCCAGACGTTCATAACGTCTGCATCCGCTCCTGCAATAGGTCTGTCACCTAGCGGTGCATTAAGGACATAATTCTTATGTGCAGCAATGAGGATAAACCTCATGTCACGGATCGTATCCGCATCATTGCTACTAACATTTTTCAACACAATTTTCTCTAGGAACATATCAAAATAAACATATGAAAGCAACAACAAGAGCTATTGATCTACAATATAATTTGCAAAATACTATCAGGACTAAGTTCATGATAAATTTAAGTTCAATTAATCATATTACTTAAGAACTCCCACTTAGATAGACATCCCTCTAATCCTCTAAGTGATTACGTGATCCATATCAACTACACCATGTCCGATCGTCACGTGAGATGGAGTAGTTTCAACGGTGAACATCAATATGTTGATCATATCTACTATATGATTCACGCTCGACCTTTCGGTCTCCGTGTTCCGAGGCCATATCTGTTATATGCTAGGCTCGTCAAGTTTAACCTGAGTATTCCGCGTGTGCAACTGTTTTGCACCCGTTGTATTTGAACGTAGAGCCTATCACACCCGATCATCACGTGGTGTCTCAGCACGAAGAACTTTCGCAACGGTGCATACTCAGGGTGAACACTTCTTGATAATTAGTGAGAGATCATCTTAAAATGCTACCGTCAATCAAAGGAAGATAAGATGCATAAAGGATAAACATCACATGCAATCAATATAAGTGATATGATATGGCCATCATCATCTTGCGCTTGTGATCTCCATCTCCGAAGCACCGTCGTGATCAACATCGTCACCGGCGCGACACCTTGATCTCCATCGTAGCATCGTTGTCGTTACACCATCTATTGCTTCTACGACTATCGCTACCGCTTAGTGATAAAGTAAAGCAATTACAGGGCGTTTGCATTTCATACAATAAAGCGACAACCATATGGCTCCTGCCAGTTGCCGATAACTTCGGTTACAAAACATGATCATCTCATACAATAAAATATAGCATCACGTCTTGACCATATTACATCACAACATGCCCTGCAAAAACAAGTTAGACGTCATCTACTTTGTTGTTGCAAATTTTACGTGACTGCTACGGGCTTAGCAAGAATCGTTCCTACCTACGCATAAAAAACCACAATGATAGTTCGTCAAGTTAGTGCTATTTTAACCTTCGCAAGGACCGGGCGTAGCCACACTCGATTCAGCTAAAGTGAGAGAGACAGACACCCGTCAGTCACCTTTAAGCACGAGTGCTCGTAATAGTGAAACCAGTCTCGCGTAAGCGTACGCGTAATGTCGGTCCGGGCCGCTTCATCTCACAATACCGCTGAGCCAAAGTATGACATGCTGGTAAGCAGTATGACTTGTATCGCCCACAACTCACTTGTGTTCTACTCGTGCATATGACATCTACGCATAAAACCAGGCTCTGATACCACTGTTGAGGAACGTAGTAATTTCAAAAAAAATCCTACGCACATGCAAGATCATGGTGATGCATAGCAACGAGAGGGGAGAGTGTTGTCCACGTACCCTCGTAGACCGTAAGCGGAAGCGTTATGACAACGCGGTTGATGTAGTCATATGTCTTCACGATCCGACCGATCCAAGTACCGAACGTACGGCACCTCCGAGTTCAGCACACGTTTAGCTCGATGATGATCCTCGGACTCCGATCCAGCAAAGTGTCGGGGATGAGTTCCGTCAGCACGACGACGTGGTGACGATGATGATGTTCTACCGACGCAGGGCTTCGCCTAAGCACCGCAACGATATGACCGAGGTGGAATATGGTGGAGGGAGGCACCGCACACGGCTAAAGAACGATCACGAAGATCAACTTGTGTGTCTATGGGGTGCCCCCTGCCCCCGTATATAAAGGAGTGGAGGAGGGGGAGGGCCGGCCCTCTCTATGGCGCGCCCTAGGGGAGTCCTGCTCCCACCGGGAGTAGGATTCCCCCTTTCCTAGTAGAACTAGGAACCCTTCCATGTAGTAGGAGTAGGAGAGAAGGAAAGGGAAGAGAGAAGGAGAAAGAAGGAAGGGGGCGCCCCCCTCCCTAGTCCAATTTGGACTAGTCCAAGGGGAGGGGTGCGGCCACCCTTTTGGCCCTTTCTCTCCTTTCCCGTATGGCCCATTGAGGCCCAATACGAATTTCCGTAACTCTTCGGTACTCCGAAAAATATCCGAATCACTCGGAACCTTTCCGAACTCCGAATATAGTTGTCCAATATATCGATCTTTACGTCTCGACCATTTCGAGACTCCTCGTCATGTCCCCGATCTCATCCGGGACTCTGATCTCCTTCGGTACATCAAAACTCATAAACTCATAATAAAACTGTCATCGTAACGTTAAGCGTGCGGACCCTACGGGTTCGAGAACTATGTAGACATGACCTAGAACTATTCTCGGTCAATAATCAATAGCGGAACCTGGATGCTCATATTGGCTCCTACATATTCTACGAAGATCTTTATCGGTCAAACCGCATAACAACATACGTTGTTCCCTTTGTCATCGGTATGTTACTTGCCCGAGATTTTATCGTCGGTATCCAATACCTAGTTCAATCTCGTTACCGGCAAGTCTCTTTACTCGTTACGTAATGCATCATTCCGTAACTAACTCATTAGCTACATTGCTTGCAAGGCTTATAGTGATGTGCATTACCGAGAGGGCCCAGAGGTACCTCTCCGACAATCGGAGTGACAAAACCTAATCTCGAAATACGCCAACTCAACATGTACCTTCAGAGACACCTGTAGAGCTCCTTTATAATCACCCAGTTACGTTGTGACGTTTGGTAGCACACAGAGTGTTCCTCCGGTAAACGGGAGTTGCATAATCTCATAGTTACAGGAACATGTATAAGTCATGAAGAAAGCAATAGCAACATACTAAACGATCAGGTGTTAGGCTAACAGAATGGGTCATGTCAATCACATCATTCTCCTAATGATGTGATCCCGTTAATCAAATGACAGCACATGTCTATGGTTAGGAAACGTAACCATCTTTGATTAATGAGCTAGTCAAGTAGAGGCATACTAGTGATGTTATGTTTGTCTATGTATTCACACATGTATCATGTTTCCGGTTAATACAATTCTAGCATGAATAATAAACATTTATCATGAAATAAGAAAATAAATAATAACTTTATTATTGCCTCTAGGGCATATTTCCTTCAGTCCGGCCATCCCCAATTCCCCATCCCCATCCAGCCCTCCCGTCGGGGCCGTCCGGCCATCCGGGCGTCCGCCGCTCCGTCCTGTCATTCCACCAAGAAGAGACGCCGCTCCGCTCCCCTTCGAAGGAGCGATGCCTTGTGCCTTGCCTGCCTGCTCCCTGCTAGATCTCCCTCTACCACGAGCAGCCAGCCCGTCGGTCGCCGGACGTCGATCCGAACTCCGAAGCAAGGCAGCAAGCACTCGGCGCCGCGGGCCGCCGATCCGGAGCCCGGAGGAGATGACGGGTTGTTGCACAAGCTCCTGAATGGCTGATTCCCCCTGAATCCCTAGTTTCTAACGCCCTTTGGCCTTTGGGTGAGTTTCTGTCAGTACTCTGTATCCGCACTGCTCTGTATATATGTTCAGTTAATTTGCTATCAATTGATTCTTAAATTTGTGCATGAGGGATGATATTTGGTGCAAGCCTTTGGGTGAGAAAATATGTTGTACTTTAGAATCATTTGTTGCTGATATGAAGGAAAAAAGACTTGCTATCTCCGAGTGTTTTATCATATCATAGTACAGTGGGGTGGGGATTTATGTACAGTAGAGTGGGGATTTATCATATCATCTGTAGAAAGGATATCATTATTCATTGTGCATCACTGAATATTAGTAGAGTGAAAATCAAGTCCAGTACCATTTTACAATCCAGTACAATTTATTTCGCTTGTGTTATATATTTTTATGCTTGCTTGCCAATGCTGCCTCTACCAGTTGTGCTTTTTGTTGTAATTGTAGAATCGAAGATGAAGAGGAATGGTGACATTAAGTCCTTTTTCAGAATTATGAGGCTGCTAAAAAAAGGAAGGTTGCAGCTGAAGAGCAACCTGAAGATATAGTGTCAGATATTGAAGATGAAGCAGTCCATTCTCCACCTCCAGTCCATTCTGCAGAGATTGAATTTGATATTGGAGACGAAGCAATCCATTCCGATGCAGAGATTGAAAGTGATAGTGAAGATGAAGCAGTCCATTCTCCGTGTGCAAGGACTGGTGCAAGGCCATATAATATTCAAAGGCTTCCTCCTGATCCAGGGGAGAGGATTCCTATTTCAGAGTATGATGTCGATGATCAAGATGAAGTTCGGAGACGATACATTGCAAAGCAAGCAGTCCAACCATATGCACACAACTTTCAGGTCAGGAAAATCTATGGTAAAAATCGACACTTCAACTTTGTTTGGTTTGAGACCTACAAATGGTTAGAATATAGTGTCAAATATGAGGCAGCATTTTGCTTTGTGTGTTATTTGTTCAAAGGGAAATCTAATGGGGGGCCTAGGGGTGATGCCTTTGTTAATGGTGGTTGGAAAAATTGGTATAAGCCCGATGCATTGGTCAAACATGTTGGTGGTATTAATAGCATTCACAACAAAGCTCAGGAGAAGTACAATTTATTTGTGGCACCCCAACCATCAATTGATAACATTATGGTGAGGGTGGATAAAGAGGATTTGCGTATGTACAAGGCTAGGCTGACTTATTCACTTAGATGCTTGAGGTTTCTTTTGAACCAAGGATTGGCATTTCGTGGACATGATGAGCGTGAAGAATCTAGCAATAGGTGGAACTTTCTTGAAATTCTTAAATGGCTTTCGGAAAATGATGAAGAAGTTAATAAACTTGTTTTGAACAATGCTCCTGGGAATTGCATCTTGACTAGTCCAAAGATACAAAATCAAATAATTGAATGTTGTGCGACGCAAACAACTAAAAGAATTATTGAAGATATTGGTGACGACCACTATGCAATCCTAGCTGATGAGTCTAGTGATGCATCTCATAAAGAACAACTTGCTCTCTGCATACGATTTGTTGACAAATCGGGAAGAGGATGTGAGAGGTTCCTTGGAGTTGTTCATGTTGCCAATACAACTTCATTGTCACTTAAGGATGCAATTCAAACTTTGCTTAAAGATCATCATTTGACTCCTAGTCAAATACATGGGCAAGGATATGATGGGGCTAGCAACATGAAAGGGGAGATCAAAGGGTTGAAAACATTGATCATGAAAGAGTCACCCTCTACCTATTACATCCATTGTTTTGCACATCAACTTCAGTTGGTTCTTATAGCTGTGGCAATTAAAGGACAATGAACCATGTTTGTGGTTCTTTGATCATGTTTCTTACTTGCTCAATATTGTTGGAGTTTCTTGTAAGTGCCATGACATGCTTCGAGATGTTAGAGCTCAAAAGGTGTTGGAAGCACTTGAAATGGGTGAGATTGAAAGTGGAAGTGGGCTAAATCAAGAGATGGGACTAGCTAGACCCGGCGACACTTGTTGGGGTTCTCACCATCATGCACATTGTTAGCATGTATTCCACAATCCTTGAAGTACTTGATGCTATTGGAAAAGATCCTTCACAAAAAAGTGAGTGGACAAGAATACGTGGAGTTTCTCAAGCCTTTGAATCATTTGACTTTGTTTTCAATCTTCACTTGATGCTTGTTATTCTTGGCTATACAAATGAGTTGTCCAAATCTTTGCAAAAGAGAGATCAAGATGTTATCAATGCAATGACACTTGTTAGTTTGGCAAAGAGTAGAATGCAACACATGAGGTCTCATGGTTGGGAAGATTTTCTTGCAAAGCTAACCTTATTTTGCAACAAACATGACATTCAAGTTCCTTTGTGGGAGGATATTTATGAGCCTAATCGTAGATCACCTCGGTATTATGAAGTACAAACAAATGATGATCATTACAGAAGAGAAGTATATCTTGGTGGCATTGATCAAACCATTCAAGAGCTTGACAATCGGTTTGATGAGGTTAATACAGAGTTGCTTATTTGCATGTCGGCTTTGAATCCCCTCAATTCATTTGCTTCTTATGATGCACTCAAGGTAATGAGACTTGCTGAATTCTATCCCATGGACATTTCAAGCACAGATTTGATAAGGCTAGAATTTCAACTAACTAATTTTATTGATGATATGAGACAAGATGATAGGTTTAGAAATGCAAATAATATTGGTGAGCTCTCTATTATGCTTGTTGCAACAAAGAAGCATGTTCTTTATGATTTGGTCTACTTACTCATCAAACTGATATTGATTTTACCGGTGGCGACGACGAGTATTGAAAGAGTGTTTTCAGCAATGAATCTAGTGAAAAATAAGTTGAGGACTACTATGAGTGATGATCGCTTGAATGATTGGTTGGTGACATTTATTGAACGGGATGTGTTCATGGAAGTAAGCGAAGATGACATAGTTGATGCTTTCATGGCAATGCAAAAACGTAGAGTTACCTAGTGATGTAATTTTCTACTTGTGCTTCTTTAATGTAAGAATACTTGTATTGTAACTGAGCACATTTGAGATATATTTTGTGAACTAAATTGTTGTGAGATTTGCATTAAGATACTCATGTATTATTTTGCCATATTTTGCCTGACACATTGAGTAGGTGGGAAAAAAAAATTAGAGTGTGCACACCCTTTATTTTTATCCTGGGTCCGCCACTGCATGTGAGGTACATATTTATTTTACGATTTGTAATAGCAAACATACCTGTCTTTTAATACAGATATGCTCATAAGTATACTAAAACAAAAAAAACGTATTACATGAAAATTTAGACACATAGATGATAGATGACATCCTCGTGTACACATGATTTACTTTTCTCTCAGATTATTTGGACACTTTCAAAATTTTAGTTTCGTGTTCATATTATGAGACGAGCAATTACTTTCTAATTTACGTGTGAGCACATTTGTAGAGTATGCCTTTCTGCATTCTGAAAACGAGGCCACTTTTAAAAGGGAAACGGTTGTAGCCGGCGGACCGGCCAAAGCTTCGGCCGGTCACGCGCGGGTCGTTGGATGATTAGCGATCGAACCGCTGTTTAGCCACGTCTTCCACACAGGGGATCAAACGCGTGGCTGTTGGGGCCCACGCACCGCCCGCGACCTTATCCCTTCGCTTCCATATCCACTCGCATCTCCTTCCCCATCCACCAACAGCCGGGGGCGCGGTCGTCGCCATGGCTGCCGGCCACTGGATGCGCCTCATTTTGAATCGTGTGCAGATCACCCGCACCGGATGCATCCCTCTCCATGGCCGTCCACGGCCAGGGGCTTGCTCGTCGCCTTGTCCGCGGTAACTGAACGCGCGCCCTCTCCATGGCAACCGCAGCCAGAGCTTCGCTAGTCGCCATGACCAACCTGCAATCAGCCGCGGCGGCGACGAGTTTGTGCTGGAGCCAGGGATTGCTGGAACCAGGTTATTTTTTTGCTGGATCCACCCACTTTTTTTGCTACAACCCCTTTCTTTTTTGCTACCATCCCCATTCGATTTGATGAACTCTTTTCGTTTTTTGCTGGAACTGGTGTCCCGATTTGCTGGAAGCAGTTGGTGGACGTGCTGCAAGGTTGACAGCTCGCAGGAGGAAGCTGCATCCAGCGGCGAGGAGGGCTGCATCCAATGTCGTTCAAACGCCGGGAGTTGCAACCATGTACGCCGGAGCTACAACCGGTGACCGGGGGTGTTGCAAGAGGGAGTGGCCGTTTTTGCTGATGCGTCTGTTTTTGGTGAACCAAATTTTTGTTTTTTGCTGGAACCGATGAATTTCTTTGCTGGAATAGATATAATTTTTTGCTTCATCGGCTGCAGAGCTCTCAAATGTTTCATGTTGTTTTTGCTGGGGCCTAAGTTTGGTTTTGCTAGAACCGTTGTTCGATTTTGCTGGAAACGTTGTTAGATTTTGCTGGAAGCGTTGTTCGTTTTTGCTTCAACCGACCACCGGAGTTCTGTAGGTACGATGCATGTTGATGGAGGCTAGCAGAGATGGCGACGCCTGCGCTGAGCTCGACGACGGGGACCAGACGCTGCAATCGCGGGGGCGGGAGGGGGGGAGCGGCGAGCTTGCCGGGAGCGCACACACAACGGTGGAAGGAGGATGGGTGGGGGATTTTTTTCTGGAAGCTTTGACCGAAGGAAGAACGAGTCGGGGGTTGAGTTGCCAGATCGGACGGTTCCGGCTCGCTACATCGGGCGGTTGGCGTTCGACCGGCCCAACAGTTGGGCCGGTGCGCCGGCGCAGATCACCGCCCCTTTTAAAACCCGAGCACCGAAACACCCGAGCAAACCACCAAGGGTTCACACCACACCAGCACTGACGCGACAGTACGCGCTCTCCAAGCGCGCACACGTACGTGCTCGCTAGCCGGCCGGACATGGAGCCCACCGTGCGCGACGTCCTGGCCTTCTACCGCGTCGACCGCGCCGCCTACGAGCACCTCGTCTCGCTCGGCGCCGGCCGGCAGGCCGCCCGCGACGCCGTGGCGCTCCTCATGTGGGTGCACCACAGCGTGGGCGCCGACGCGGTCGCCAGCGTGTGCCACGAGGTCCGCACCCCGGCCGACGCCGCGCGGCTCGTCTCCGACGCCCTCGCCGTGCTGCACGGCGTCGCCTGGCCGCGGCCGCGTCCGTTGCTGGCCGGGATGCCGCTCGTGTGCGGCGGCTGCGGAGGGGCAGTGGCCGCGGACGCGCGCCCGTTCCTGTCCGGGCTGGTCCCGGGCGGCGGCGGCGCGCGGCGTGGCGTGGCGGGCGTGCTGCGGGGCGTCGGGGCGCTGGTGTTCGACGACCGGCTGCAGGCGCTGCTGCGGTGGCACGAGAAGGAGGGCGGCCCGGTCCCGGCGGAGCTGGCGGCGCCGTACCGGGCCGGCGACGCCGACGAGGAGGGCGAGGGCGGGCGGTCGCTGTTCATCACGTTCTCCAAGGGGTTCCCATTAACGCGCGAGGAGATCAGTGCCTACTTCACAGAGTACGTAGCTCCCAAATCCCGAAGCAAACCAAGCCCCCGACTAATCATAGACTTTTGCATGCATGCACTCCTTTGACTGCTCTCCGATGCACACAAACATGCATTTATAGCTTTTTCCCGGTGAAAATATGTTTTTTTTTTCGAAACGGAGGCAAAAGATTTGCCTCATCTATTAAAGTAGAGGAGAATAGAGTTTTATAGAGTTACACAAGGCCGGAGTACGGCATGACAATTACTCGCGCGATACAATTTTCCCTAATTGTTTAGCCCCTGCAGTAACCCATAGGTTGGCCTCATCTATAATAAGCTTGAGAAGGATTGGTGGTGGCGTCTCTTTGTGGCGGAAGACTCTAGCGTTCCTTTTGTTCCAAATTGTCCAGGATACGAGCATGGTAAGGGAGGCCATGGCGCGACGATCCGGAATGCTCGAATTGGTGCGCTTGTCCCACCAAGAGAGGAGGGAATCCTCAAGGTGCCAGTCAGAAGGGTCCAGATGCGCGAGCCCATACTTGTCAATGAGCATCCGCCAAAGCCTCAAGGAGAAGCGGCATTTGGCGAAAAGGTGGACGCCCGACTCCTGCACCTGCTTACAGAGCGGGCAAAGACCGCAATTGTCCCAGCCACGTCGCTCTAGTCTGTCGGCGGTCCAAATCCGATCTTGTAAGGCCAGCCAAGAGAAGAATTTGACCTTTGGGGGCGCCCACATTTTCCAGACCATGGAGTCCATGGGGGAAAGCATCAAACCCAGAAATTGTGCCTTGTATGCAGGGGACGCCGAATATGAGCCATCTGAAGAGTGCTTCCAAATGATGTCATCCTCAGAGTGGATGTCGAGGTGTATGTCATGGATGAGCATCCAGAGGGTGAAAAATTCCTGCACATGCTGGCCAGTGATGGTGATGTCTCGTCTGATCGTAAGCATCCAAGCATTCTCTGTAATAGCCTCTCGCACCTTCCAGTTCTTTCTCCTCGAGGCCTCAAAGACGAGAGGTGCAATGTCCTTCGGCTTGCGGCCAAGCAGCCAGGGGGAGTCCCAAAAAGGCGTTTTGGCCCCATTGCCCACGATGATGGAAGTGGAGGCGTAGAAAAAATCACGGTCCTCCTCGGTGCAAGGGTTGCCCAGGCCGACCCAGAGCTTGGACGGCTCTTTCCATTCAAACCAAAGCCATCTGAGCCTCAAAGCACGAGCAAATTTGTCGGTGCTAAGAACACCCAAACCCCCATAGCTGGTGGGGCGGCAGACCATGTCCCAGTTGACTTTACATTTGGCATCGGTGGTCTTGTCAGAGCCGGACCAAAGAAAAGCTCGCTCAATCTTGTTGAGGTTGTCAAGGGAACCCTGAGGGACAATGAGTGGTGTGATGGAGTACACAGCCTGAGAGGTGATGACAGATCGAACAAGGGCCGTGCGCCCAATGGTGGTGATGTTCTGCCCATCCCAGGTGACCAATTTTCCAGCTGCCTTGTCCTGGAGGTATTGGAAGTCAACTTTCTTCAGTCTCCAAACCGAGAGCGGGAGGCCCAAGTATTTGATAGGGAAAGACGCCCTGGTCGCCGGGATGCTGCTGAGAATGCTCACAAGATCAAGGTTGGCGCATCGAATGGGAACGACAGAGCTTTTGTGGAAGTTGGTGCAAAGGCCCGTGACGTCTCCAAAGCCTTTTAAGATGGTTGCAAGGTTGTCAATATCACTCTTAATTGGCGCCATGAACACGACAGCGTCATCCGCATAGAGGGAGGTTCTGACCATTGTACCTCGGCCACGAATCTTATGAATGATTCCCTTGCGCGTCGCCAAGTCGAGAATCTTGTGCAACGGGTCAATTGCGAGCACGAATAGCAGAGGCGAGATGGGGTCTCCTTGGCGAAAACCACGTCCATGCCTGATGGGGGGGCCAGGCAGGCCGTTAAGGAGGAAGCGCGAGGACGAGGACGAAAGCAATGCCGCAATCCAATTTCTGAATTTATCAGGGAACCCCATGCGCTGCATGAGATCCAAGACATACTCCCATCGGACTGAGTCAAAAGCCTTTTTGATGTCCAGCTTGAATAATAGAGCTGGAGTCCTGCACTTGTGCAGCCGACGAGCGAAGTTGCGAACATACATGAAATTATCATGGATGCTTCTCTTCTTGATAAATGCACTCTGCGCATTGGAAACCAGAGCATCCATGAGCGGCGCTAGGCGCATGGACAACACCTTGGCGATGATTTTGGCAACGGCGTGGATAAGACTGATAGGCCTATAGTCGGAGATCCCCTCAGCGCCGTCCTTCTTGGGCAAAAAGACCATATTGGCAGAGTTTAGCCATTGCAGGTTGTTCGTGCGCAGGGAGTCAAAGCAGTGGATGACTCGCATGAAGTCCACCTTGATGAGGTCCCAACATTTCTTCAAGAAAATGCCGGTGAAGCCGTCTGGGCCGGGAGCTTTGTCGTTGGGCATTTCTTTGATAGCAGCCCAGACCTCCTCCTCAGTGATGACAACGCCAAGAGCGTGGAGGTTGTGATGCTGGATGTCGAGCTCATCCCAGTTAAAGTCTACGTTACTGTTGGTTCCAATCCGCCCCATGACCTCAGAGAAGTGGTCGTGGATGATCTTCTCCTTCTGTCCATGCTCCGTCACCCAACCGTGAGCCTGTTTGATGCGGTGAATATGGTTTTTTCTTCTCCTGGCATTGACACGGCGATGGAAAATTTTTGTGTTCGCATCCCCTTCTTTGAGGTTGGCCACCCTCGCACACTGGCTCTTCCTAGCTCTCTGAAGGACCGCCAGGCTAATGACTCGACGTTTTAGTCTAGCCCGAAGGTCGGACTCGGCGGGGGAGAGGAGACGCATCTCTTGAGCAATGTCCAACCGAAGGATGACCAACAGAGCCGCATGGAGTTGGACTTTGGCCTTCGAGAACATTTTTCTACTCCATTCCGTAAGGCGGAGGGCGGTTTTTCTGAGCTTATGATGAAGGACTTGATAGGGCTCCGAGTGGGGAATGTGCTCGTTCCAGGCCGTTTGGATCACCTCAGCGAACCCAGGCAAGGAGACCCAAATGTTTTCAAATTTGAAGGAGCGGGGACGTCTAGGTCCTTTGTCATCTGCCAGGAGCAGCGGACAGTGGTTCGACAAGGAGGATGAAAGCGCGTGGAGAACGTGGGTGTTATATGTGGTGTCCCACTCTGCATTGCAGAAGAAGGAGTCTAGCTTGCATAGGGTTGGATTGGATCGCTCGTTACTCCAGGTGAAGCGCCTGTTCTGAAGATGGATTTCCTTAAGATCACAAGACTGCAGCGTCGCACGGAAGCGGTTGATCCTATTTGTGTTCACGTTTCTCTTATTTTTGTCCCTAGCACGATAAATTTGATTGAAGTCGCCTGAGGCCAACCAGGCGACTCCCGGCAGCGGCTTGTGGCTAAGGAGCTCCGCAAAAAAGGCATCCTTGCACGCCGAGTCGGTGGGACCATACACCGAAGTGGTTTTGAATGTAGCTCCAGTATCCCGGATGCGTACCGTGGCCGACAGACAATAAGAAGATGTGGCAATGTCAGAGACCTCCAGGAGCCCTTGATCCCAAAGCAGGAGGATACCACCACGGGTCCCCTCAGCCGCCCGCTGTGCGAAGCCACGAAGCCTATTTCCGCCAATGGAAGCCGCAATGAACATGTCGATGGAGCTGAGCTTTGTTTCTTGGAGGCAGACAAGGTGACATGAGGTGCCCTCGATTGTTGCCTTAACAGTAGCCCGACGGTCTGGGCAATTTAGCCCTCTTACGTTCCAGCTCAGAGTGTTGATAGGTTGCTCATGCATGGGAAACATAGAGATTCTCAGGGTACAATCTGATAGCAGAATACAACTTGGGGTTGAAGCAACCAAGACAAGGCAAAAAGCCAGTACTGCTAACAAGTAGCAAGTCCCATGCCACACACGGCAAGGACCCCTTACAGGAAGTGCAATCTAAAAGCACTAACATGGGAAAACTAGAGAACCCTACAGAGGCACTACAAGCAAATTTCTTCAAACTGTAGCCTCTTGCTCTCCCGTACCAGCAGCGGTAGGTTCCATTGTCGACTCTCCTCCATGCCCAATGAGGGCGTCTTCCACTGCATTGACAGCGCCATTGTCCAGCTGGAAGAAATCACGCATGGCCACAATTATCTCTGGGGTCAGTTGCTCTTTAAATTTCAGCGAGAAAGCAGCAAGGGTGGCTTCAGTAACATCTTCTCCATCTCTGGTGATGCCCAGACTCCGGCAAACCAGCCGTTCGGCCATTTTAGCCGCTGGAACAGCCTCGGGACGGGCGGACGGGCGCCGCACACGCTGAAGCGAGATGCCCCCAGAGCTGTTGCAAATCTTCAGCCCAGCCATCGTCTTCCGACGAGTTCGCAGGCTTCTAGGAGGAGAAACAGCGAGTGGAGGCTGCGGGCTGCACAGCGAGGAGGCCCGCTCTAGCAGTGCCGGCTCGCGCACAGCAAACAACTGTGAAGGCAACACAACAGCAGCATCCTGGACAGGGGCGATCAAAGCAGCAAGCCCAGCCGGCAGAGAATCATCAGCATGCCCAGAACGTGCTCTTGGCGGAGTAGGCGTGCGTTGGAGCTCTCCAACACCAGGGAGAGGCGGAGTCGGGGAGCGTTCAAACCCCGGAGGCCGCGTCGGTGAGAAGGAGATCAACGGGCGCATCATGGCCGTCGGCGAGCACAGCTCGATGAGGGCGGGGCTTCGCTCCTGAAGGGCCATCCTCGCAGCACGGGCCGAGTCCCGCTTGGAAGTAGGGGAGGGCCAGAGGACCGATGTCGGGGAGCGAGGCGGGGAAGTGGGCGGAGTGCGCGCCTCCTGGGAGAGGCGCCTGGTCGCAGCCGGCCGCCTTTGCCTCGAGGGGCTCCGACCGCGCCCATTGTCTTGGGGGGCCGGAGTTGCTTGGGCAATTGGCAGCAGCTCCATGGCGGTGGCCTCCGGGGCACTGGCGGAGCCAGAACCCAGTAGCAGGGCAGCATCAGCGGCCGGACCGGCGAGAGCAGCCTGACGGCGCCCGTCCCGGCTAGACCCGCCACGGCGATCCTCATGGACATCTCTGCCAGACCCGCGCTGCTCATCACGAGGAGCACGAGAGAGGCTACGTCTGAGTCGAGCACCCAAGCTTTGGCCGCTCCTGGGAGCGTCCCGTCCGCTTCGTCCACGGCGGTCATCGCGGTCGTCATCACGGTCTCGGCCTCTGTCCCTGCGGTCATGCCGCACGGGGCGAGAGATTCTCTCACGCCTGTCCCTCATGTGCTTCTCCCCGTCGATGATGTTGTACAGCCAAGGGTTTGGCTTGGAGACGATGTTGCCAGAGGAGGGGTCCTCGTGGATGTCGAGATGCACCAGAATGCGGTGCTCCAAGCCTTTTCGGCCATACACCGGCGCACCACCGTTGCGGCCGGGAAGAGTGATCCAGCTCACCCTCGGCACCTTGCTTGGGCACCGCGTCCATGCCCAGAGCCCCAGGACCTTCGTTTGGGTCTTCAACTGAGAAGCAGGCTCGATGTAGTCAATGGAGCACCCGGAGCCGATGGCCTTGGCAACGGCTTGCTCCTCCCAAGCGTAGAGGGGAAGGCCTTCGAGGCAGAGCCGAACATGGTGCCGCATGTCCACATGCTCGGCGTGCGCCTCGAGCCGCCAGGCGCGGAGCTGAAGCTTGGTGTCGCCGAACGCCAGCTCGCGGCGGGAGACGGCAAGCTCGGCGTGGTGCCGGTGGATGAAACGCACGAGAAACTTCTCAGGGTGATGCAGCACCACGACGACGTCCGGCTGGAGAGCTCCAATCTTGTCGGCGATGAAGGCCGCCATCTCGGTGGTGGATGCTTGGCGGTCGCGATCGAACCAGGCGACGACGGCGTTGGATTCCAGCAGGGCGATTTCCAACAGCATGGACGGCGTGTTGTGCACCACAGCGAAGACCTCCGGGCGGGTGGAGTGGTCGCCCGACCAAGAGCCAGCCGAGGAGCCCATCGCAGCTTGGGGACGGGGCGGCTGGGCCGTCGGCAGCGACACACGCTGCGGCGGGGGGAGCGCAGCTTGGGGAGGACGAGGCGAGGCCCGCGGCAGCGGCGAGGACGACGTCGGGGGAGGCGCCTTGCGCAGCTTGGCAGCACCTGGACGCAGATGAGGCCGAGGAGTGTGGGTGCAGGAGCGCGCTTTGTGGCCCGAACGAAAGCACCTTCTGCAGACCACAGGGTCCCGACAGTCAATGGCGCGGTGTCGAGGGCAAAGGCAGTTGAAGCAGAGGCCTCTTAACCACTCGGGCGGAGGGGGGCGTGCAGTGAATGCGGCGTGCTTGGCCGGCGGGCGTAGCCGACGGGATGTGACCTCCACCCAGGGCATGGCCGTCGCCTCAGCCTCGAGCCCCGCGTCCGCCGCGCCGTGCGGGAATGAATGCCCGTCGCACGCCCTGGACGCCGAGCCTTGGAAGCAGGCCAGCCATCCCGCACCATTACTCGCCATAAATGTCGCAGCAGCGCGGCCCGCATTGAAGGTGGTAGGCGGGGCGGCAACGGCAAGCGAAGCCGGGGCAGGCTCGGAGCCGGAGGAGCCGCCCATGCCCACGCCAGCGCCAGCAGGGCACCCAGGCGGGGGAGGCGGCAGCGCCCCAGAGACCAGATCTCGATCCGCATCGAAAAGGGGCGGCTGCGCCGCGGGCTGCTGCAGCGAGGAGTGAGATTCCCAACGCAGCTGCGGGGGCGGGTGGAGGATGCTTGCCAGCAGTGAAAGCGGCGGGGCTGGGGCGGTGGCCGACGGCGCCGGAGCGAACGCCGCCGGTTTGGCTGGTGGGACTACGGGGACGGGGTTGGGGTTGGGAGCGGGCATGGCTGGTTCCGGTGAAAACATGTTTTATTACTCCACGAAACGCTGTTACTGCTGTGTCTTCACACACTATTACTCGGTGGTTTTAGCTGTTTCATTCGTCTGCACAACTCTGCGCTGCTGCAGCCTGCAGGTAGGAGGAGTCTCCTTCCTTTCCCCTGTTTATTTTCTGGTCTTGCCCTCTGTCGTGTCAGGTGCTTTGCGCGAGACCACAAGAGCCAAGGCAAAGCTTGTCGCGGAGCGGATGAGCTGGTATCGTATCGTAGGGGCAGTGTGCGTAGCTTTGACTCGGTCGCATCGCCAAAAACAAAATTTTCCGTTCCGGTTTTGGAAGTTTTGTTGCGCTTCTTTTGGTTTTGGAGGCCTGGTGGCCTACCTTCTTTTCGGTCACAGCTAGCTAGCCTGCCGCGGCAGCAGCGGCAGCAGCAGCAGTAATCCTGTGACGTGCAGCTGCTGCTCGATGCAGTACAGTACGCACCACTTTTAACGTCACCCTGATGATCGATCGATCGATCCATCACAAGGGAGCATTCTGCTTAACATTATTATTACTCTATATGTATTGGTGCAGGAGGTGGGGCGAGGGGTGCGTGGAGAGCGTGATGATCCAGAGGACGCCGCCGCTGGGGGAGGCGCCGAGGTACGGCAGGGTCGCGTTCCGGTGGGCGTCCGTGCCGGAGGCGGTGCTGGGCGGCCAGCGCCTGGTGAAGCTGCTCGTCAACGGGCGGCAGCTATGGGCGCGCAAGTACGTCCCCAAGCCACACCTGCCACCACTAAGCTAGCTAGCTCCCTCCCTCCCTCCATGGATTCACCCTACACATCCAGCATACACGCACGCACCGCCCGGCAACATATGCTTCACCAAACTAGCTAGCTACACGGACAGCACACGGAAGGAGCACCTACGTGTTCACCTCTCTTTTTGAAACTCAAAGCTTACTAGTTACTACTACTGTAGTCTGTAGTTGGTACATTAATACTGAGTAATCTACTCATCTATGTACTCCCTCTGTTCGGAATTACTTGTCTCGAAAATGGATGTATCTAGACGTAGATACATCCATTTCCGAGACAAGTAATTCCGAACGGAGGGAGTATGTAGTACTCACTTTTATATACTCGTATCTTGGTACCAATTGACATGGTAAAACAACCAACAGGTATGTTGGAATGGCCCCATCTTGTTGAATCCTTGACATTCCAAATTCATCTGATATGCACAAACAAAAGTATGGTATTGGATCCATTGTACAGCAAGAACACTGAGCAGCACTGTATCAGGAATTACGTTTGGGCCTTTAACTACAAATCATGGAATTCGTTCTGACAGTGCCAACCGTATGTTTCACTATAGCTTGTCATCCAGAGGTTTACTACTGTATACTATATCGCTGCCTGTTTGAGCTACAGTTATGTTCAGAACGATCAGCTACGTACTGCTGCTTTTAGCCTGTTGATGATTGGTTCTTTACACCACGAATATGAACGGATCAGCGATAGTTTCTGCACCTGTATGTCCGGGGGTTGTACGACCTCCTCTGCAGCCATGAAACGATAGCCTCAACATCGTCCTCTGAGGATGATGGTGTTGATGACGATGACGACGCCGCCGCCTCGGGAGGGAAGTTGTCAGCTTGTCTTGCTCGACCAGATGGTGTTGATGATGCGATGAAGCTACGCCAGAGCCGATCAACCATCTCCTTGCACATGTCGTCGCCGTCGCCATCGTCGCGGAACGACTCCAACTTGTCGATGATGTCCTGCATGGCCAGGTGGAAGCCCTCGACCTGCAACAAGATGCTGTGAGCCTCGTCCACCAGCCTGTGGTTCCGCATGAGAGATATGGCGGCATCCGCCACCCCCTCCCGCACAAATCTGCTCCAGTTCTCCTGGGCCTCGCACAGGCTGGCCAGCGCCACCGCCACCGTCTTCTTCACATCAATGTCTCCCACCAGCAGCAGCTCCATCAGTGGAGCAAAGCCTCCAAGCTCACCGATCTTGATCTTGTTGTAGTAGTTGTCAGCCAGCAGCCCAAGGATCCGAGCGCACTTGGCCCTGGTGGGCACTGGCCCCAGCAACGCCCTCGCGATCAGCACGGGTATGGCGTACCGGTCGTCTCCGAAAACTTCCTTGTTGGGGCTGTAGGAAGCTGCCATGGCAAGGATTTCCAGGACGACGTCGTCCAGCTCAGGGTGAGGCTCCAGGCATGTCTCCGGCAGGACGCAGGCGAGCTTCGTTATTGTCCCTGGGCTGCGCCCCAGCAGATGCAGGAATGAGCACCGCTCCTGGTCGGCCAGAAGGCGCAGGATAGCCTCGTAATCTTGTTTAGAGCTCCTGGGGGAGTTGGCCAAGAGGGTGACTTCCTTGAACAGGGCTTCCTCCTCGGGAGAGATAGCTGGTGGATCCGTAGGTGCTGTCAGATCACTCATCCTGTTTGCGGCACGCCAACGCGAAATGTACAGCGCAATGAGCGCATCAGGGATGAAGATGCTGTGCGTGAGGACCTCGCCGGTAACTGGACACATGCGTTTGTTTTTCTTCCACCATTTCTCCAGTTCAGACTGATCTACGGTCTGCAGCCAGCAACCAAGGAGATGAAACATACGAAAATAAGAAAAACTCACAGTAATGCAGCTCAGGTATTACAGTGTCTGTCTATATGATAATTAAAGAAGAGTAGTAGTAAAAAAATGCAGCAAACAAGACACGCTAACAAAACACAAGCAATAGGAGTTTTGTTTTGCCATTCTTTTTCTCAAATGCATCGAGACATAAAGCTTTTGTGTTTTCTTGGGAGGAAAAAAGAAAGAATGCCCCAACCGAGAACTAATAAAGTGCTATGGTTTCAGAAACCCTTCTAACAGATCCTCTTATGAGATTGATATCCACTAGTATCCCGATCAGTATAACAGCACGACCTTATTTGAACAAACACAACCATATATCTAGAAACTCAACAAGCAAGCATCTACAGTTCTACGCAAAGGATCTCAAATTCTCAATTAACCTTTGCACTGCAACCAAACAAGATTTCATAGTGAGGAATGATGAAAATCAATCTGAGTTCTTGAATATGTAGAAACAATAGCATTACATATTTTCATGGTCAGATAAGAAATATTCTTGCTAACAAGAAAGTCAAAGCTTTTCAATCACATACCATCTCCAAAGTGGTCTCAAAAGATGAATACAATGCCCATCCAACACTACTAAATAACTGAGAAAATCAAGAACAACAGTACAACACCCATTGCATCATCTCATCCAAAACAAGCACATCCAAACAAATAAAATTATATTGTCAGCAGAAAAACTATCTGCGGGATTTTTAACCGAACAATTTTTTCATCAGATCAATCCCAGCTACAAGTAACTCCATTCAGTACACTAATTTTTCACTTTAACTTCAGGGATATTATCTGATCAAATTTTGGTGACAAGTTCAACTTTTACAGATCACACTTTACAAAGTTATTTTTTATATGATTACATTCAAGCTTCTGAATTATGCTCAATCCAACATGCTGAACTACCCCAAGTCCACAACCAATAAAACACTAGGATTTCAGAAACATTTCTAATTTTTTTCCCTCAATCCACTAAGTATCCCAAGTTCCCAACCAGTATCGCATATTTTAACCAAAATGCTGTTATATGAATTAGTACGTCTGATCCTCAGCGAGATCCTCAAAATTCTTCAGAAATAAACTCAAGAGAGACATGAAGAGTAAGCAAGAGTTTAAGGATCTCAATTGACCCTGACACAACAATCTAACGAGATTTCATATAGAGATAAAAATCATGCTAACTTCAAAGTCTGAACTAACCTGAACATTTCAACTACATAAGAGTTTCCAAACTGGTCTTACAAGATGAAGACAGTGCGCATCCATGTTCCAAACAAAAGGAATTAAGTAAAAGTACTTCAAATGTTACAAGACCCATTGCATTAGTTAATCCCAAACAAGTGAAACAGCACGCAACTGGCCCAAGAAGCAACTCCACCGCAACACACTAGTTTTTCTCTGGATTTAACTTCAGTGAGAAGTTCAACTTTTATAGATCACGTTACAACAATATATTACATATCAAGCTTCTCAATTATGCTCAATCCAACATGCTGAACTGCCCCAAGTCCGCAACTAATAAAACGCTTTGGTTTCAGAAACACTTCTAAATTTCTTCCTCAATCCAGTAAGTATCCCAAGTTCCCAACCAGTATCACATATTTGAACCAAAATGCTGTTATATGAAACTAGACAAATTATAGTACGTCTGATCCTCAGCGAGATCCTATGATCCAAAGGGCAATACTCAAAATTCTTCAGAAACAGACTCAAGAGAGACTTGAAGAGTAAGCAAACTTTAAGGATCTCAATTGACCCTGACACAACAATCTAACAAGATTTCATAGAGATAAAAATCTGAACTAACCTGAACATTTCAACTAGATAAGAGTTTCCAATCTGGTCTTACAAGATGAGAAGTACTTCAAATGTTACAAGACCCATTGCATGAGTTAATCCCAAACAAGTGAAACAGCACAAACAGCAGGTAACTGGCACAAGAAGTACATCTAAGAGAGCAGGTGAAAGATTTGACGAACCTTTCCAGAGGTGATGACGACTGGTTTCTCCATGAACTTCTTGGAGAAAGGGCACAAGAAGAACTCCGGCACGGCCACTGGACCAATCCATAACCTCCTGGCATCGGCGCTGCAACGGTGGAGTTCATCGGACCGGGCGGCCTCCAGAGCCCGGAATGCGCACTCGAAGAGCTCGAGCGGGGGCACCGCTTTCTCCTCGTGGGAGCACAGGTCCGTGAACCAGGCGAGCTCGGCGACGGCCTCCATTTTTCGTAACCACCTCTCTAGCCCCGCCAGGTCGACCACCTTCCGGTCGAGAAGGAGCTCCTTCTTGATCTTCTCCGTCCTGGGGCCTGCGGTGGCGCCCATCGTCGCCTCCAAGAACTGGGCGGCGAACTGGCCAAGAACCTCCGCCGCGTCGACAACTTTCGGCGGCGCCTCGAGCGGAGGGAAGGAGAACTCCCGTTCCACCGCCACCTCCTGTGCTCGACCTCCTGTGATGGAAGCGGAGCTCGTGCTCGTATCCGGTGGAGGGACCAGCCTCGGCCTCGCGCTCTGATCTCTCGTCGAGGAGACGGTCTCCTCCATGGCACCGAGGTCCCAGTCGAAGGATCCCCCAGGACCACCTGCGCCGCCAGAACCGGCACCATCTGGAGCCGCAGGGACAACCGTCACCCTTGCGGACCTTCGCGTCCGCACCGAGTGGGGGACGGGCCTCGAGCCGGCGCCAGGCGGAGGAGACGGCGACCTCGACCCAGCGCCAGGCGTAGGAGACGGCGACCACGACCCGGCGCCAGGCGGAGGGGACGGCGACCTCGACCTCGGCCCGAAGAATTTGTGGGGCCCGTGATCAGCCGAAGGAGACTGCGCCCGCGCTGCCCGCCCCCGCCTGCGCAGGCCGGGCTCTTCGTCCTCCTTGATCCCCTCCTCCGTCCAGTCCTGGATGCGGTCCATTGATGGGCGTCGCCGTTCGTCGCGTTCTTGGCCTCTTCTTGGCAGGCGGCAATGTGGGTGGGAGGGGGAGGGGGAGGGCTTTTGGGGGGATTTGGCTTTTGGCGGCAAGGAGATGGATGTGAAATTGCGAACGGAGTGGACGCTAAGCTACGATGGCTTCCTTTTATAACCGGAAAGAGGAGGCGGGGATGCAGCCATAAGGGGTCCTGGTCCAGGATTACCAACAGCAACAGCAGACGTTCATTCCGCCCTCAAGATTTGTGCAGGCCAATTTTATGCCGACTCTCTCTGTGGGGAAATGAACAAAAGGGAATTGCGTGAATTTTGCATACAATAGCTCTTTGGGTTGAAAGATACGAGAAACATTGGCGCTCGCGTGGCATGACAATCAAGCATAGTTTATGGGACCCACAATCTATCTTTCTCTACTTTATCTTCTCACAATCACATCACTAGCACGGAGAAGGCATGACCGAAATAATAGACGACTTCACTTGGCCAGACCTCTCCGTGCCAATGATAGGGATGGCTCAACATCCCTGCAGTTAACAAAAATAACTAGGCAAGAAATAAAAACAAGTAAATAGTTTGTGTAAAGAAACCTGATTTGGTAGAAGATGATTCACCAGCAATGGCGCCAGAATTTTCTCTGCTACTCCCGTAGGAGTTATTGGGTTTCCCTAAAGAGGAAGAGTGACGTAGCACAAAAGCAAAATTAACTGGACAAGTAGGAATCAACATGCTATCAAGATAAGCAGTACCTGCACACAAACAAATAAAATATTTGCACCCAACTTGGCAAGAGGGTTGTCGACTCTTGTCTTACTAGTTACAAGGTGAAAAACAAATAGATAGATAATGGTAGCATAGCGAAAACGAAAAATAGTAAAAGTAAAATAAAAGAGCAATTTTGTAGAAGTTTGTGTTGATGAAAAAATAGATCAGGGGTCATAGGTTCACTAGAGGTATCTCTCTCGAAAGCAGACAAATGGCATACTAACAAAATATAGTTGGGCCATTGACAAAAATAGTCATCTTTATAACTATGATCATTCATGGCATAATCTTATACAGGTACGTCCATGACCAGTAGACCACTATTTAGCATGCATCTCAAAGTATTAAGTTTACAAGAAATAGAGTAACGCAATAAGCAAGATGACACAATGTAGACATAAAAAAAATCTAGCAATAAGGTCAAACCCATGTCGTTTTATCCTTAGTGGCAATAATACAAATATATGTCTTGTCCCCCATTTTATCACTGGAATATAGAACACTGCAAGATTTAACCCACTACTATGTACCACTCCCTCTGAAGATCTACTAATCAATCTTGGCCAAAGAAGACAAATAGATTGGAAAGCATACATTGCTACTTAGTTATACAACAAAGAAACTTCAAAAGATTCAATATGATTCAATGAACAATCTCATCATAAACCCACAATTCATCATTTCCCAACAAACATACCGCAAAATTACATCAGATTGGACCCAATCATACAAGAAAGAAGGGGAACATGGTATTGAAGATCCAGAGAGAGTGAGAGAATCATCTAACTACTACTACTATGGACCCGTAGGTCCTTAAGGAACTACTCACGCATGGTCATGGAGCCAACAAGGTTGATGAAGAGGCATCTTCCAATGGCTCCCCCTTCGGGCAGGACTCCGGAACAAGGTTCCAGATGGGATCTCTTTTGAACAGAGACTTGCGGCGGTGATAAATTTCTTCTGGAGCAAAGACAGATGGTTTCGGTATTTATGACGGTGAATCAAGTCAAGGTCGTAACCAAGGGCCCCACACGGAAAGGTGGCGCGGCCACCCCTGGTCGTGCCACGTGTTCATGTGGCTGGTTTGTGCCCCTCTCGATGCTTCCTAGGGCTTCCAGTGTTTCTTGTTGCCCAAAAAAACATGTTAAACCGGCAACATATTTTGACCTCCGTAGATATTGATTTCCTGCGAAACCAAGAGCAAGTAGAAAACTGTAACTGGCATTGGACACTAAATTAATAGGTTAGTCTAGAAAAATAATATAAATTGCTATAAAAAGTATATAAAAATGGTAACACAATAGCATTTAACACCTCTCTAGATCTCACGCACAACGGCCAGGTTTGGTCGGGGCGTTACAATTGGTACCAAAGCCGACCCTCGTGGTTACACGAACGTGTGCAAACATAGGGCACATGTGGATGCTGGCACTGACATGCACAGACGTGTGTCAAGAAGGAACGTTCCTGCTAGGCCAACTGTAAGGGCATATATATCCCCAAGGTGTTTTGGTGATTGATGACAATGCTTTTGCGGACTAATCGTGTGCGTTGAGTTTTTCAGAGATTCATTCTTTGGCACGAGACGATTCCTTCCCCTCGGTGCTTTAGTCAAGACGGTGTAGCTCTTTCGTCTCTCTGTTGGTGGACTAGTTTTGTAGGAGTCACCGTACTATCAAGAGGGGATCCGCTTTGGAAAGGCTAGGGTGGAATCAACACGTACACATCATTATCACACCCGTCGTTCCTTTCCGCTTCATTGGAGCTACCTTTCCTCTCCTTGCCTGCCTTGACCTGTCCCAGCGGTAGTACCACGGTCCTTAGCGGTAGTACCGCCGAAGCACGTCAAGCGGTAGTACCGCTCCCCAAGCGGTAGTACCGCTTGCTGTCTTTGGCCGTAGTACCGCTGTGGTTCCGGGCTACTACCGCCTCGACTCGAGACCCCTGTTTTTCGTGTCGAGTTGTGCGGTACTAGTAGCAGCAATAGTGGCGGTAGTACCGCACGTACTCCCGCGGTAGTATACCGCTCTGGGCCCAGGTCCCTGCTACCCTCGTGAGCGCGGTAGTACCGCTGGCTCAGCGGTAGTACCGCCCTGCCCAAGCGGTAGTACCGCTCTGTACGTGGCTGCTTGGGGGGTAACGGTTGGATTGTTCCCCCCACTATATAAAGAGGTCTTCTCCCCCAATGTTGACCTACCTCTTCCCCCAAAAGCTCCATTGTTGCTCCAAGCTCCATTTTCGCCCGATCTCTCTCCCTAGCCAATCAAACTTGTTGATTTGCTCGGGAGTGGTTGAGAAGGCCCCGATCTACACTTCCACCAAGAGAAATTTGATTCCCCCACTTATCCCTAGCGGATCTTGTTACTCTTGGGTGTTTGAGCACCCTAGACGGTTGAGGTCACCTCGGAGCCATAGTCCATTGTGGTGAAACTTCGTGGTGTCGTTGGGAGCCTCCAATTAAGTTGTGGAGATAGCCCCAACCTTGTTTGTAAAGGTTCGGTCGCCGCCTTCAAGGGCACCAATAGTGGAATCACGGCATCTCGCATTGTGTGAGGGTGTGAGGAGAATACGGTGGCCTTAGTGGCTTCTTCGGAAGCATTGTGCCTCCACACCGCTCCAACGGAGACGTACTTCCCTTCAAAAGGAAGGAACTTCGGTAACACATCCTCGTCTCCACCGGCTCCACTCTTGGTTATCTCGCGCCTTTACTTTTGCAAGCTTACTTGTGTTGTATCCCTTGCTTGCTCGTGTGCTTGTTGTCGTTGCATCATATAGGTTGTTCACCTAGTTGCATATCTAGACAACCTACTTTGATGCAAAGTTTAATTTGGTAAAGAAAAGCTAAAAATTGTTAGTTGCCTATTCACCCCCCCTCTAGTCAACTATATCGATCCTTCCAATTGGTATCAAAGCCTCGTCTCTTTATTAAGGACTTTGCCATCCGAAGAGTATGGTTGACACCGTAGACGGTGGGCAGGAGGAGCACTCCGGTGTGAATCCGATCTCGTCTACGGGTAATGGGGAAACCGTGGTGTCCCGTGAGGAATTCAATGTGGCTTGGACACATTGAAAACCTCCATGACAACCACGGTTGAAAGCATGTTTAATAAATTCTTAGAAGGACTTAAACTACCTACCTTGCCGTTGAAAGTGGGTGATCCCGCCAACAAGGTGACGGATGCTAACTTCGACAAGGGGGAAGCTAATAGTGAGAAGGGTCCTTCTACTAGTGGTAGAAATGGCACCGACATCTTTGCCCATGTGGAACCTCCAACTTATGGAGGACCGATTCCCTCTACTCATTTAAATCATGCCGGTCCTCCTCCTAAGATTGTGAAAAATGAGGATTTTGATTCTTGGGTGTATCGCTTCAAGCGTCATTTAAATCATGTGAATACTAACCTTTGGAGAATCATTGAAGAAGGTTTCTATCCACATGACCGAAGCAACTTCACCCCGAGAGAAGTGGTGGATAATCAATTCAATGAGAGTGCTCTCTTCATCATCCAAGATGCAATCCTTCCCGAAGATCTCCCTCATCTTCGACCTCATGCCAAGGCCAAAGACGCATGGCAATGCGTTGTGTCTCTCTATCGAGGAAGTGCTAGCATTCAACGCTCCAACTACGAAGTGGTACAAGATGAAGCCGATGAGTTTGCAATGAAAGAAGATGAAGAACCTTGTGAGCTCTTTCTAAGAGTGACCAAACTCGCGGTCTCACTCCGAGATCATGGGAGCAAGGACACGGATGACAATTGGATCAAGCGCAAGTTCCTCAAGGCCGTGATGCCCTACAACAAGGCCATGTCCTCCATCATTCGTCAAAGACCGGACTTCCACTCCATGACATCAAGTGAAGTGTTGGATGAGTTCGTTGCAATGAGCATCTTGGACAAGACCGCCGACAATGCGGTGCTCCGTTCTCAAAGGGCAAAGAAGCCCAATCTTGCCTTGAAGGCCAAGGTCATTGTGGAAGAAGAGGAAGAAGAGGAGGATGACGAGAGCAACCCCGAAGATACGAAATATGATTATCATGATCACATGGCTCTTGCTTCAAGACAATTTTGGAGCAAGAAGAATTCAAGACCCAACTTCAACAAGAACAACTCAAGTGGCGTCAAGGGCAAGCAACGAGTTAGAACTTGTTTCAACTATGGCAATGTGAGCCATTTCGTTGCGGATTGTCCTTACGAGAAGCGGGAAGACAATGGTGGCAAGTTCATCCAAAAAGACAAAGCCAAGTCCTTCCCCAACAAGAACAACTTCACCAAGAAGACTCCTACTCGTGGGTTGGTGGTTCAAGAAGAATACCATGAGGATGATGATCATGATGAAAATGAAGAAACAATGGTCATGGCCTCCGTTGCCATTGCTACCTCTCCCCGGGTGTCTCTCTTTGATTCACCCAACGAGAACATCACCGCCAAGTGCCTCATGGCTAAAGCCTCTAACAAGGTAACCCCCAACATCAAAACCACCATCATTACTAATCCCTCTTTGGAGGGTTGCATTGATGAACATGATGGGTCTAATGAGGAAGTGAATGAATTTGATTCATTTATGAGTAAGCTCAAGGGCAAATCCCAGAAGCACTTTGTTGCTCTCTTGGAACAACTTGGTGAAGCCAATGACATGATCGAGGCTCACGAAGAAACCATCTCTAAGACGGAAAGTCATAGTCGTGACTATGCCGATGAGATATCGGATCTCTCTAATGCTCTTGAGGAAGAGCGTGGGCATCGTTTGACTCTTGAGGATTCATACAATTATGACCATGCTAAGTTAAATAAAGATCTTGATCATGCTCTTCTCGTGTCTCGTGTGCTAACCTCTGAGAAGGCTAAACTTGGGGTTGATCATGCTAGACTCAAGGAGGAGTTTGATGTGCTTGACAAGGCCCACAAGGTCTTGAAGGGTGCTCACGCTAACCTCAAGGAGTCTCATGCTCAACTCCAAGTTAAGCTAACCAAGGAAAAGGCCACCTTTCCCCATATGGTATTAATTGATAATGCATATGCTACTACCCATGTTGTGAGCATGTGCATCTTGTGGAGGAGAATGCCAAGTTGAAGGATCAACTTGAGAAAGGTCTTGTGACATGCATTCAAGGTGAGAAGAACCTCAACGATCTTTTGAGCAATCGAAAGGAAGTTGTGGCCAAGAAGGGAATTGGGTTTGCACCAAGTCCAAGAATAAGAAGAAGAACGACAAGACCAAACGACCTCCTCCTCTCAAGCAAACTTTTGTGAAAGAGGGAGAGGGTGCTCCTAAGGAGAAGAAGGAAAATGTGAAGGGTGCTGATGTCAAAAAGGGCAAAACCATCTCCTCCAACAAAGCCGACGACTTTAACCCGTCATATGTGTTGTGCCGTGCTAGTGATGGACATGTTTATGCTAAATTTGTTGGTTCTCCTTATGAGTACATTGAGTGGTCTATTTGGGTTCCTAAGACCCTTGTTACTAACATCAAAGGACCCATTACTAAATGGGTACCTAAAACCAAGCATTGATCTCTTGTAGGTGTTTGCTTCCGGTGGGGGATCATGGTTGCTCAATAATGGAGCACCAAACCATATGACCGGGAGCAAGGACTTGGTGGTGGACGTGCAAAAGATTCCATCTATGCCCACCAATGTCGAGTGGGGTGATGCCTCACATTCTAAGGTACTGGGTCTTGGCAAGGTTGTCATTTCTCATGATCTAACGATCGAGAAAGTCATGCTTGTTGAGTCCCTTGCATACAATTTACTTTCCGTTCGTCAACTTGCACTCATGGGTTTTGCCACTTTCTTTGACATTGATACCGTGGCCCTCTTGTGGAGCAAGACTCTTAAAGTAGCCTTTGTTGGGCATGTCGAGAACGGTCTCTATGTGATTAACTTTTCGGAGCGACCCACTAAGACCGTGACATGCCTAATGGCTAAAGTTGACGTGGGATGGCTTTGGCATCGCCGTTTAGCCCACGTCAATATGAGATCTTTGCAAAGTCTTCTCAAGGGGGACCATGTCCGTGCACTAACAAATGTTAGTTTTGCCAAAGATCGTGCTTGTGGTGCTTGTATCGAAGGAAAGCTTCATGAGAAGGCTCACCCTCCCACGACTATCATCTATTCGAAGAGACCCTTGGAGCTCCTTCACATGGACCTCTTTGGGCCTCCATCCTTTGATAGTCTTGGGGGAAGAAAGTATTGCTTGGTGATTGTGGATGATTATTCAAGATACACTTGGGTATACTTCTTCAAGAGGAAGAGTGAGACTCAACAAACCTTCATCGACTTTGCAAATGAAGCTCAACGTCAACATGATGCAAAGATCTTGACAATAAGAAGTGACAACGGCACCGAGTTCAAGAACTACACCTTGGATGAGTTTCTTAGTGATGAGGGGATCAAGCATCAATATGCTGCACCATATACCCCTCAACAAAATGGTGTAGCGGAGAGGAAGAACCAGACGTTGATGGATGCGGCAAGGACCATGATGGCGGAGTTCAAGTCTCCATACAAATTTTGGGCCGAAGCCATCAACACAGCGTGTCATGCATCCAATTGGCTCTATCTCCGCAAAGGCTTGAACAAGACTCCTTATGAGATACTCACCGGTAACAAGCCCAATCTCAAGTACTTCCGGGTGTTCGGGTGTAAGTGTTTCATTCTCAAGAAAGGTGTTTGTTTGTCTAAATTTGAAGCTAGAGCTTATGAGGGCATATTTGTTGGTTATGCTACAAACTCTCATGCTTACCGTGTTCTCAACAAGTCCACCGGACTCATTGAGGAGACGTGTAACATGGAGTTTGACGAAAATAACGGCTCCCAAGTGGAGCAAAGTGGTACTTGTGATGTAGGTGATGAAATTCCTCCCCAAGCCATAAGAAGAATGGGTATTGGTCATATTCTACCCATTGAGGAACCCCTTGTGGCCGAAGGAGAAGGACAATGCTCCACTCAAGTGGAGCCATCACCTCCCCAAGACCCACACGCTTCCGAAGAACAAAGTGAAGGCCCTCAACCTCGTGAACAAGACCAAGGCCAAGATCAATCTCAAGATGGTGGTGAACCTCCAAATGATGCCCAAGGTCAAGTTCTTCCCCTCAAGCAAGTTCAAGATCATGAGCAAGCTCAAGATCAAGAACAAGCTCAAGACGACGCTCAAGATAATCAAGTTAACCCTCCTCCTTCCACATCCGAGGAGGAATTAGAGCGTCGTGCCGTGAAGATTGCTTCCAAGCTCACCACCAAAGGCCATCTCATGGAGAATGTGGTTGGAAGCCTAACAAAGGGGGTAAGCACTCGTAGACAATTAGCAAACTATTGTGAACATCACGCGTTTGTCTCTTGTGTTGAACCCCAAAAGGTCTATGAGGCGCTCGAAGATTCGGATTGGCTCAATGCCATGCATGAAGAACTCAACAACTTCGAGTACAACAAGGTGCGGAGATTGGTGCCACGGCCGTCGGGGAACCATAACGTCATTGGAACCAAGTGGATTTTCAAGAACAAGCAAGACGCTCATGGGAACATCATTCGCAACAAGGCAAGATTGGTAGCACAAGGTTACTCCCAAGTCGAGGGTATCGACTACGGTGAAACCTTTTCTCTCGTTGCTCGCCTTGAATCCATTCGTTTGTTGATTGCTTATGCTTCCCATCACAACTTTAAGTTACAACAAATGGATGTGAAAAGTGCTTTTCTTAATGGTCCTATTAATGAGTTGGTTTATGTCAAGCAACCCCCCGGGTTTGAGGATTCTTACTTCCCGGATCATGTGTATCAACTCGATAAGGCACTCTATGGCCTTAAACAAGCCCCACGTGCGTGGTATGACCACCTTACCGAGTTGTTACAAGATCGTGGATTTGAAGTTGGGCAAATCGATCCCACTCTTTTTACTAAGAAGGTCAAAGGGGAGTTGTTTGTGTGCCAACTTTATGTTGATGACATTATCTTTGGTTCCCCTAACAAAGCTTTCAATGAAGAATTTGCCGCTCTCATGACCTCTAAGTTCAAGATGTATTCGATGGGTGAGTTGAAGTTCTTCCTTGGTTTTGATATCAAACAAAGAAGAGAAGGTACCTTCATCAACCAAGCCAAATACACTCAAGACATGCTAAAGAGATTCAAGCTAAGTGATGTCAAGCCGGCTTCTACTCCAATGCCTACCAAGTGCCAACTTGACATTGATCCCAATGGTAAAGCGGTGGATCAAAAGGTATATCGCTCTATGATTGGATCCTTGCTTTACCTGTGTGCATCTAGACCAGATATCATGTTGAGTGTGAGAATGTGTGCACGCTTTCAAGCCGCACCAAAAGAAAGCCACTATGTGGCAGTCAAGCGAATCTTTCGATATTTGGCTCATACCCGAAACTTTGGCCTATGGTACCCAAGAGGAGCAAACATCAAGCTTGAAGGATTTACAGATTCCGATTGGGCGGGAGACAAAGTGGATAGGAAGTCCACTTCTAGAGGGTGCCAATTTCTTGGTTGCTCTTTGGTGAGTTGGTCTTCCAAGAAGCAAAGTTGTGTGTCTCTCTCGTCCACCGAAGCGGAGTATGTGGCGGCCGGTAGTTGTTGTGCACAACTCTTATGGATGAGGCAAACTTTAAAGGAGTACGGTGTCATTTGTGACAAAGTGCCTCTTTGGTGTGATAATGAAAGTGCCATCAAGATTTCCCTCAACCCGGTGCAACACTTCAAGACGAAGCATATTGAGATTCGGTATCACTTCATCCGGGACCACATTAGGCGAGGGGAGATCGAGCTCAAGTATGTCAACACTCATGATAACCTTGCAGATATTTTCATGAAGCCCTTGGATGAAGCAAGATTTCGCGAGTTAAGGCATGAGCTAAATATCATTGATTCGAGCAATGTGACTTGAACCCTTGCACACCCCACCTCACTCAACTTGTTGTCTAGTTTAGATGTAGGCATGGACATAGGGGGAGTGTTGTTCTCTCAATGAACTCTCCCTCCCCCCATTATGCATAAATTGATCTAGTCTTTCACTTTAACCATTTTTGATGGTACTTGTGCTTCAAGGACGAGTTTTGGTCATGGGTCCAAGGTTAAAATCTTCGCGACGCCATACCTCTTGACTCAAACATAGGTGGCCTCGGCCACCGCCCTCTCTTGAAGAGGTGTGTTTTGGTCCGTTGTTAGTGTGTTTGTGGCCGTGTTGGTCTTTCCTCCTTCTTGGCTGTGTTTCTCCGTTTCTTTTTGAGCTTAGCCGTTCTGCCTAGTGCCTTTTTGTTGCTGGGCGGTACTACTGCTGGTGGTGCGCGGTACTACCGCTTTAAGCGGTACTACCGCCCACCAGCGCGGTACTACCGCTGCGGGGTGGGGTCAGGGGTTATGTCGTGGGCAGGGGGAGGTTTCCCTCCCCCATACCATTCGCTCGCCCCCTCGCTCCGTCTCGTCTCTCCAGCAACCGGCGCCGCGGGAGGGCTCCGACGGATCTCCTTCTCTAGGGCGTCCCTCTCCATTCCCTTCGGTGGAGTCGATCCCCACCTTGTCCTCTTGCCATGGATGCCAGTATTGCCCCCGTTCCCTCTCTCTTCTTGTATAGATTTCCAATCTAGCATCTTAGGGGCAATAGTGGTTGCATCTCTAGATTTTTGGCCAAATCTAGGCTTGAGTAGGATGGAGAAGGCATCTAGGCAGTTTGGATTAGTGGTTGGTATAAGTATTTTTGAATTTGGTAGGACGATAGTGCTGGATCTGACCACGACAGTAGGAAACTGCTGTTTCCTCGTCTCGAGCGGTACTACCGCTCCCTCTGGAGCGGTACTACCGCTCACAGGTCGTGGTACTGCCGCCCTCTACCAAGTTCCATCGTACTCTTACCACTTAGTGATCCTTTTGTTGTGTTTGGTGGCCTATGCTCGTTCTTTCTGGTTGTTTTTGCGTGTTCTTGTGTGTGGTTCCAGGTGATGAACATCCTAAGCATCAGGCTCGGTGTATCAACCCCGGTCGTGCCACGTCAAAGCGTTACCACACAACTGAGTCTGTAGGAGGCTCCTCAAGTGCTCCACCTCCACCTCAACTCAAGAAGAAGTCTGCTGTCAAGCCGAAGCAATCTGGCAAAACCGTGCCGGAAATGCAAGCCAAGGAGTTCTGGGCAAGGCGTCGCCGCAACCCCTATGAGGCAGACCAAGATCCCACTTTGGTCAACCGTCCATTCTGGAACAGGTTTCAGTTTGCCATATTCTTTGATGTGCTCAAGGCCAAGAAGAACCTCTATATGCTTATTAGTGAGCTTGTGAACCGTTTGCAAGTTGTGTGTGGGAATGACATGCCTTGCACCGTGTATCTCTTTCTTTCAGGACTATATTGATGCTTAATGCTCATCCGTACATTAGTCTTCTCAAGTGCATTGCCTTGACTCACACACATCGGTTTTGGTTGAGCCTATTCTTAAGTTGCCTCCCTTACGTGTTGCTCAACCATGTGCTTGTTGCAAGCGCTAGGCTTTGTTTCCTATATGCTCACTTGCACTGGATGTGAGTTTCTATTGATTTTGGGGGAGCTATGATCCTATTTTGTGCACTTTGTATTCAAATACAAAAATTCTTATATGTGCACAAATCATGGGGAGGGTCTCTAGTTTCTTTAGAACAATCCTTTGCTCATATCATAATATCTTTATTCTTGTGGCACGTAGGATCATTGTTCTAGTTGGTTCAATTGATATCCGTTGATTGCTTGCTTCTTTTGGTATCTTCTGATTGCTTCTCTCTCTCTCTCTTTGTTATGTCTTTGTGGCATATCTCTCTGTTGCAATCTTTGGGCCTCAATATAGTTTGTCTTCCTCCAAGTATTGACAGTTGGATATGTGTATTGCATTCCACTCTCTTGTTGAGAAATACACAATTTATGGAGGACCACAATTTATTTTGGCCTTCTAAGCTTTTCGCCCATTTTGGCAATCGATGCCAATGGGGGAGAAGTTCCAGAGAGTTTTGTGGAGAAGGTTTCAAAGTTTTCTCCTTGCTTTGGTTTTGTTCCTAAGCATTTGCATCTCATTCTCCTGTATCATTGGTTGTTGCATTGCATTGTGATGCATAATTCCTTATATAAACTTTCTTGAAAGTGATTGTCATCAATTACCAAAATGGGGGAGATTGAAAGAACATGCGGTGCCCTCATGTTTGGTTTTGGTAATTGATGACAATCTCTATGGACTAATGGTTGTCTTGAGTTATATTTTAAGTATTTGTCCATAGGCTTTTCTTGAAGTCCATGTGTTGGTTTCAATGAGTTTATGAGTTGACCAAGGTGCTATTAAGGAATTATCCAAATATTGGTCATGTAAGTGTTGAGCTTATTGCAAGCATGTCTTGAAGAAGAAGATTGTGTGATCATTCATGTTTACCTTCAAGACATCATCCAAATGAATAGAGTTGGAAAGATTCAAGGTTGATCAAGACTAAGTCAAGAGTGAATCAAGTTGATCAACTCACAAAGCGTAGAAGATGTACCGAGAGGGATCAAGTGATCCCATGGTATGGTAAGCATTGTCCATTGCACTTTGTGTACTAACCCATGGTCTATGTGAGAGTTCTTTGTGGGGTTAGGTACGTGTCCATGGGCTTGCGTCAAGAGGAAGATATCATACAACCCATGGAAAGGATGGCATCAAGTGGTGATCGTCATCAAGATTGCCATGTGCAAGTTCAAGTGGAGCATCATGAAGAGATCAAGTGCTTGAATCTTGCCATCCATTGTGTTGTCAATGGACTTGTGAAGATGTGCCGAAGACTGGCTCACCCATAGTGGACTATGGGGGAGCAATCATCTAGTCTTCATCGAGCCAACGCAATCAAGAAAGGTGGTCCAACTTGAGGGAGTCAAGATCGTCATCATCTAGCTCAAGTGGACCATGTGCAAGGCAAAGGTTTTCCCTTGATAGGTTTTCAATTTTACCGGTCTCATGGTGGTAGTTGGGAGACCGGGCTATAGGATCGTTTGTCGTACTATCAAGGGGGGCTCTCAAGTTGGTAGCTTGATCGTATCGTTAGTAGAGAGCTCAAACCATTGCATCCTTGCATCATGTTTCTTGGTTCTTGTTTGGTTCTCTTCGTGAGTCTTAGAGCTTATGGTCATCTTGATGACAAGCTTGAGTTCATCGAAAACGAAGTTCGCATGCGTCTACTATGATGTTTTCGGTGTCGAAGGTTTTACCGGTCTTATCCGAGGAAGGGTTCTCACCATTTTCTTATTTCCTTTTCTACTTTGCTTCTTATTGATATTTCTTTCAATATTGTGTTATCCCTTGTCGCTAGCTTTCCAACAAACTTGGTTTCATCGAATTCGGAGTCCGTTTGCAAAAGTTGTGGCAGTTTTGGTGTTCTGAAAAGGCTGCAGCGGTACTACCGCGAATTGGAGCGGATGTAATTTTTTACTACTGCTCCAGAGCGGTACTACCATGGCTCCTATAGCGGTAGTACCGCTCCGGACCAAAAAACTCGTCCCAAGTCCTGCGAAGGTAGGTACGGAAGTATTTTTTTTGTACCGCAAGCAGTAGTACCGCGATCCCTAGCGGTAGTACCGTGAGGACGAGCGTCAGTACCGCTCTGTGCGGGTTGTGAGCATAACGGTTGGATTTTCCCCCACCTATAAAAGGGGGTCTTCTTCCCCATTGAACCTTATCCTTTGAGCTCGTGTTCTTCCCCCATTGTTGACCTTCTTCGAGCTTGCTAACTCTCAATCCCTCCATGGATTCTTGCTAGTTTTTGAGGGAAAAGAGAAAGGAGATCTAGATCCACATTTCCACCAATCACTTTCTCCTCTATGTGAGGGGAACCCATTGGATCTAGATCTTGGAGTTCTTGGTGTTCTCCTTCTTGTTCTTCCTCTTATATTCCTCCCTAGCATTAGTTGCTTCGGTGGGATTTGAGAGAGAAGGACTTGGGCACTCCGTGTGCCCTTGCCATTGCATTTGGTGCATCGGTTTTAGCTCTCCACCGTGATACGTGGAAGTTACATGTAGCGACCCGACCTCAGATGGTCAAGTCTCTGTGCTTCCGTGTCATCCCTGGATCGGTAATGCTGCCACACACAGTACTCGAAGGATTTATAACAGAGTAGCAATCACAAACTTATTACATCGAATGTCTCAAAAGAGAACTTATTACAATAATATGGCTTAAGGCCATCTAATGCGATAACAGCGGAAGGCTTGGAAGATAAAGTGAGTCCATCAACTCCAACGGCATGGCTGAGCTGCACGGCAACGACCTACGAACCTTACTCCTCGTCTGAAAAGTCTGCAACATAATACGTTGCAGCTCGAGAACGGGTCAGCACATGGAATATGCTGGCAATGTAAAACCAAAGAGCAATAACAGAATAATGCTACCACTACATGCATATTTGGCTGGTGGAAAGCTCTATGGTTACAGTTTTGCGAAAAGCCAATTTTTCCCTACTACAGAGGAATAAATTTTAATTTAACTATCATGGTGGTTGAAACATCATTTTGAGAAGGTAACCCCAACTCAATGATCCCAATTAAAATAGTTAACAACCCAGCAAGATTAATTAAGAGTGTTGAGATACATGCGAATACTCAAGTACTAGATACTCAAAATTGTCCATAACCGGGGACACGACTAACCATGATTAGATTGTACACTCTGCAGAGGTTTGCGCACTTTTCCCCGCAAGACTCGATCGCCTCCGTTGATTTCTCGCACTACATGGTGTTTGAGAGATGGATGACCGAGACACAGTCTTTCAGAAACATTAACTCTCTACTCCGGGTAGACCATACCAAACCTACAAACCCACTACCTGTTGATCCACCTCTTCGAGAGCTTCACGTAACTTACTCAACTATGCTAGAGCCCATAATAGCTTGCGACTGCACTCGGAAGTTTCTAGCATGAATAGACTCAGTTCCCTTTGAGCCTGGGTGGCGGTCCATAGGAGAATCACACGGTAATCCCGGGATTTCCAAAAATAAAACAGGCAATCACTGGATACCCCAGGTGCCTCAATCCACCCAGATGTGTATTAAAGTTGCCACCTTAAGTAAACCATTAATTTAACAATCTCACATCTGTCATGGAAATCACTCAAACCCAATCCGCGTCTACGAGCATAGCATGGCAAAATAAGCATAATGTAGAAGTAACTCCCAAGGGTTTGATAATAAACAGGGCAATAGGTTCTACCTCAGCAACTACTTCCCAATACCCACATGTTATCAACCTACTCATGCAATGTTTGAGGATTTGGAACTAATGCATAAAAACTAGGTATGAAAAGAGTATGATCAATGTGTTACTTGCCTTGCTGACGATCCGTGAATCCTAGAGACTCGTAGTAACACGCTTCGCACTCCGGGAATTCTATCGCAAGCAAACAATAACATACATAAGCAACAATAAACGATGCACAAGTAGAACTCCAAATAAAAGAGTTTGACCGGAGAGTTCAACTTAAGAACTCCGGTTTTGCAAAAAGAATCAAATCAAACAGAGCAACGAAACTCAAATGGCAAAAGAAACAAGATCCATTAACTAATCTGGACTAGGGTCAAATTTTACAGAGATAAAAACTTGTTTGAGTTGATTATTCGGAAAGAGGGTTTCGAGATGAAACTCCAGGCGCTTGAATCGCCTGATTCCGATAAACGAGCGAAAAGATAAACAGGTTTGAACATCGGATCAGAAATCGCGATCAGAAAAATCATGGAATAAATCCGATAAAAAGAAAACGACGAACGACTAAACGAACGAACGTTCGTTAACAGAAACTGAACGATGAACGCGTTCGTTAGAACGAACGAACGAGTGAACGCTCGCTAAGTAGATAAACCGAAGAATAAAACCGATCTAAAAAAATAAACTAGGGTTTTTCTAAAAAAAACCGAAGGGGTTTATTTAAAATAAAAAAACCGGCGACGAGGGGGTGTGGCTACCTCCGGCGAGGTCGTCCGGCGGGGCGGGCGACTCCGGCGGCTCGGCGAGGGGTGGCGGGGCTTGGGGAGAGCGCGGGGTGGCGGCGGCGGCGGCGACTCGGCGGCGGCGGCTCGGGGCTCGGCTCTGGGCTCCGGGAGGCGGTGGCGGCGGCGGTGGTGGTGGCTAGAGCGGCGGGGCGGCGCTATATAAAGGGGCGGGGCGGAGTGGCTTGGAGGAGGGGGCAAGGCGCGGCGGCGCAGTCCGGCTCGGACTCCGGAGTCCGGGTCGGCGGCGGTGGGGCGCGCGCGCACGCAGGAGGCGGCGGCGGTGGCGCGGCTGGGCCGGCCTGCTCGGCTGGGCCTTTGGCCTAGTCGGGCGAGGTTTTTTTTTAAACATTCCGCCGATTAGAAAAATCCTAGAAAAATAAATAAAAATCTAAAAATTCCAAAACAAGTTTTTTCCGTCTAAATAAAATATTTAGAACAAGATGAACTTTTCTTGGCCCCTAAAATGCAATTTTTTTAAAACATGCAAATTTTTCTAGGGCAAATAAAATTCCGAATAAACTCAAATAAAATCCAAATAATTATTTTAACATTTTCCCTCCGATATTTCAATTGTTTTGGAGAAGTCATACTATCTCCCCTCATTTATTATTTTAAAATGAAATATTTTTCCAGAGAGAAAATAATTAAAATCAAAATCCCCGTCTTCGCTATTTGATAAAAATTTCAAATATGAAAATTGGAAAATCCCCAACTCTCTCCGAAGGTCCTTGAGTTGCTTAGGATTTCGAGGATTGCAAACGAAAAAGCAATGAAATATGATATGCATGGATGACCTATGTATAACATGCCAAATTGGAAATTTGGGATGTTACAAACCTACCCCCCTTAAGATGAATCTCGCCCTCGAGATTCGGGTTCGCTAGAAAATAGGTGCGGATGGTCCTTGCGAATATCCTCTTCTCGCTCCCAGGTGGCTTCCTCCTCGGTATGATGACTCCACTAAACTTTGCCAAACTTGATCACCTTGTTGCGAGTGACTCGACTATCAAACTCAAGAATCTTTACTGGCTTCTCCTCATAGGTCAGATTATTATCCAGCTGAATCGCCTCCAAAGGTACTGTATCATTCAACGGTATATCGGCCATCTCAGCATGGCACTTCTTCAGCTGTGATACGTGAAACACATCGTGAACTCCTGACAACCCTTCAGGTAACTCCAGCTTGTAGGCAACTTCTCCCACCCGTCCCAAAATACGATACGGTCCTACAAATCTCGGGCTAACTTTCCCTTAACTCCAAAATGTTTTACTCCCCTCAAGGGTGATACTCGTAAATAAGCTCTATCTCCAATTTCATAGGTTACTTCCTTGCGTTTTGAATCTGCATAACTCTTCTGTCTGGACTGAGCAATCTTTAGTCTGTCTCTCATCAGTTTAACCTTCTCTTTTGATTCCTTGATCAAATCTGGTCCAAACAACTGACGGTATCCTACCTCATCCCACATCAATGGTGTTCTACATCTGCGTCCATACAGAGCTTCGAACGGTGCCATCTTCAAATTGGCCTGGTAGCTGTTGTTATAAGAGAACTCCGCGTACGGCAAATTATCATCCCAACTAGATCCATAATCTAGCGCACAGGCTCTTAGCATGTCCTCCAGAATCTGATTGACTCTTTCAGTCTGTCCATCTGTCTTAGGGTGAAAAGCGGTACTGAATTCCAATCGGGTACCCAAAGTCTGGTGTAACTGATGCCAAAACTTTGAAGTAAACTGGGTTCCTCTATCTGACACGATGCTCCTCGGAACTCCATGTAAACATACGATCCTGGTCATATATATCTTGGCCAACTTTGCACTTGTATACGTTGTTTTCACCGGGATGAAGTGAGCTACTTTAGTTAATCGATCCACAACTACCCATATAGAATCATATCCTGCCTTGGTTCTGGGTAATCCGGTAATAAAGTCCATACCAAGTTTGTCCCACTTCCATTCGGGTATTGGCATAGGCTGTAACAGTCCTGCTGGCTTCTGATGCTCTGCCTTCACTCTCTGACATACATCACATACGGCTACATACTCGGCAATATCCTTCTTCATACCAGTCCACCAGAAACGTTCCTTCAAGTCTAAATACATCTTGGTGTTTCTGGGATGAATCGAGTATGGTGAGTCATGGGCCTCCTGAAGTATCAACTTCCTGATCTCCGAATTGTTGGGCACATAAATCCGGTCCTCAAACCACAAGGTATCATGCTCATCCTCGCGAAAACCTTTGGCTTTACCTTCGCCCATCCTCTCTCTTATCTCAGCAATCTCTTGGTCCTCCTTCTGAGCTTCTCGAATCTTGTCCAACAACGTCGACTGAACCTCCATTGCTACAAGAAAGCCTTTTGGAACAATCTCCAACCGAAGTTCCACGATCTCCGCAGCTAACTCTTTTGGCATTCCTTTGCTCACAAGAACATTAGCATAACTCTTCCGGCTCAAAGCGTCTGCTACGACATTGGCTTTTCCTGGATGATAATGTAGCTTCATATTGTAATCCTTTATAAGTTCCAACCATCTCCTCTGTCTGAGGTTCAACTCCTTCTGCGTGAAAATGTACTTCAAGCTCTTATGATCCGTGTACACATCACAACGGTTTCCAATAAGATAATGTCTCCAGGTCTTTAGCGCATGCACTACGGCTGCTAACTCCAAATCATGCATGGCATAGTTCAACTCGTGTGGCTTCAGTTGTCGTGAGGCATACGAAACAACTTTTCCTTCCTGCATAAGTACACATCCAAGTCCCAAGCGAGAGGTGTCACAATACACTTGAAACTCCTTACGTATATCTGGCAAGGTCAGTACTGGGGCTGTAGTCAATCGTTCCTTCAGCTCTTGAAAACTTGTCTCATAATCCTCCGTCCATTTGAACTTGGTATCCTTCTTTAATAATTCAGTCATTGGTTTAGCAATCTTGGAAAAATTCTTAATGAATCTCCGATAATATCCTGCCAGTCCAAGGAAACTGCGGATCTCGCCAACTGAAGTGGGTGCCAACCATTCAGTGACCGACTGAACCTTACTAGGATCCACTACTATACCCTCTCCGGATATAACATGCCCAAGAAATCCAACTTCTGTCAACCAAAACTCGCATTTGCTGAATTTGGCATATAACTGGTGTTCCCTGAGTTTCTCGAGAACCAAACGCAAGTGTTCCACGTGCTCCTCTTCGTTCTTCGAGTATATCATAATATCATCAATAAATACCACAACAAACTTGTCCAAATACTCCATGAACACCTTGTTCATCATACTCATGAAATAGGCAGGGGCGTTAGTCAGTCCAAATGACATGACCGTGTACTCATATAATCCATACCGGGTGGTAAACGCTGTCTTTGGTATATCCTTCTCTCGGATCTTCAACTGATGGTATCCTGATCGTAGATCAATCTTTGAAAACACCTTAGCTCCTTGTAATTGATCAAACAGATCATTAATCATCGGCAAGGGATACTTGTTCTTTATCATTACTTCATTCAGAGCTCGGTAATCAACAACCATCCTCAGGGATTTATCCTTCTTCTCCACCAAAAGTACTGGGGCTCCCCAAGGTGATGAACTTCTACGAATGTAACCTTTCTCCAACAACTCTTTGATCTGCTTCTTAATTTCCTCCAGGTCATTTGCTGGCATCCGATAGGGTCTCTTGGATATTGGCCCCGTACCTGGCAATAGCTCTATCAAAAACTCGATATCTCTATCCGGTGGCATACCTAGTAACTCTTCGGGGAAAACATCCGGAAAATCCTTTACTGTAGGTACTTCCTCCTGTACAACTCCCGTGAGGGCGTTTACTTGGCTCCTCCTAGGCACATGCCTAGATACATACTTAATCCTTTTCCCTCCGGGGTGGTAAGATAAATTGACTTACTAGCACAGTCAATACTTCCTCCATACTTTGACATCCAGTCCATACCTAATATCACATCCAATCCTTGCGAGTCCAAGATGATTAGGTCAGACAGAAATACATGCGTGCCAATGATTAGGGGTATCTGGGTGCACCATCTGCTAGCCATGTACTCTGCTCCAGGTGAGCTCACTAAAAGAGGTGTCCTAAGGGTTTGGGTTGGTAACTTGAACTTTTCCACAAATCCCCTTGATATGTATGAATGCGATGCACCAGTATCGAAAAGAACGATTGCGGTAAATGATTGAACCAAAAACTTACCTATTACCGCGTCCGGCTGCTCTTCAACTTCCTCCACGTTAACGTGGTTCACTTGTCCTTTGTTGAATGGATTGGGCTTCTTCCCTGCGCTCCCATTTCCGTTTCCATTCTTTCCTTCAGAGCAGTCATTGGCATAGTGCCCTGTCTTCCCACACTTGTAGCAAACAACTTGGCTTAAGTCCCTCTTTGCGGGTGTAGACGGGTTAGAGCGATTCTGGTTATTGTTGGCTCCATTCCCATTCCCGTTCTTCGCACCATTATGGTTATGTGATCCTCCTCCAGCATGGTTATGACCTCCATGGTTATGAACAAGTCCTCCTGAGTTCGGGGTTAAGCGAGGCTTCTGGTGAGCTCCTGAGTTGTATTTCCCTTGTCCATACTTCCTCTTATGATTATCAATCTGCTGCTGCCAATCATTAGGGCCTTATCTACCAACTCCTGATAGTTGTTGAAGGTTGCTACCATCAACTGCATACTCATCTCATCATTTAGCCCTTCCATAAACTTCTCCTGCTTCGCGGCATCTGTGGCCACATCATCAGGGGCATAACGTGATAACTTACTAAACTCATCCACGTACTGGCCAACAGTACGGTTCCCCTGGCGTAGATTACGAAACTCACGCTTCTTCATCTGCATAGCTCCAGTCGAGACATGGGCAGTACGAAAAGCCTGCTGAAACTGAGCCCATGTGACAGTGTCGATAGGTTAGGTGGCTGTGAAATTCTTCCACCATGCTGCTGCAGGTCCATCCAGTTGGTGTGCGGCAAAATGCACCTTCTCAGCATTTGTGCATCCTGCGGTGGTTAACTCCCTTCCGATACGACATAGCCAATCATCTGCAACTATTGGCTCGATGCTACTGGAGAACACCGGCGGCTGTAACCTTAAGAAACGGGCAAGGTTATCCACTTGCGGCGGGTTGTTGTTGGCATTGTTGTTATTGGCATTGCCCTGGTTCTGAACTAGCAATTGCATCAAGGCATTCTGCTGCTGGATTAACTGGGTGATCTCTGGTGGGAAAACAAAATCGGGGTCTCTTCTCGGAGGCATCTAATGGGTTTAGATGGAAGAGATTAGAATAGAAAAAGATCTAGGGGAGAGACACTACCCATATGTATATGAGGCAAACACAAGCATTCATTCAATCAATCAAGCAAGGGCATACAAAACGGTCTAGGACTATCGCAAAAGTGCTCACTACTTCTAGTTACATGGGGGAATACTATTATTATATGGTGGTCAGCTAGAAATTTTGATCGGTGGAAGACTCCATGATGTCTGCTCCAGCTTAATCTTCGTAGTCATCATCACTTGAATCTGAATCGGTGTCGTCGATGATGATGTAGTTGTCCGGACGAATGGGCTCTCCGTCATCTTCTCTTGGAACTGGTCCTCCCATGAAAATTCCGATCTTCTCGACTAGGTCGTCATTCTTCTCCAATAGGGTCTTGATTTCCTCCTCATATCCATCTCGTGTGAACTTAAGTTCTTCCTCCAGCTCGATGATCCTAGTTTTCGCCTTCTTCAACTCGATCATGTCTGCGCACATCTGGTTCTCCTGACGTCGAATGTGCTGGTTTTGCTCCTGGATAAAGGTTGCGACAGATCTATCCTTCCTGGTGCTGATCATCTCCCATTGTTCATCTCGGCGCCCACATATTTGATAGGTGGTATCCTCAAGTTCCTTGTTGTAGATTTCTCCAATGCGACCCATGGTAATATGAGCTGCCATACTCTTGCCAAGGCTCCAAGTGGGTGCTTCGAAAGAAAACTCTATGGGTTTAGAATTTGGTGAGAGCGTTCTTCCTGGAACTCGTACTTGAATCATCCAGCGCTCTTCTTCCGGTAGAGTGGCGTTGTACGTCCCGGTGAAGCTTGGTATTCCAATATTCAAGTACCAAGTGACTTCCTTCAAGTGGCATCCAAAAGGTGTGTCTTCATCCGGTTGTGCAAACTTGTTCTTCATCTCCTTCATCCTAAAGAGTGGAAAAAGAAGAGGAGTCAGAAATGAGAAGAGAAGTGTGACCTATGGTTTATCTTAGTGGTCGTGTCCTACACTCAGCGTGTGCTCTGATACCATCTTGTAGCGACCCGACCTCAGATGGTCAAGTCTCTGTGCTTCCGTGTCATCCCTGGATCGGTAATGCTGCCACACACAGTACTCGAAGGATTTATAACAGAGTAGCAATCACACACTTATTACATCGAATATCTCAAAAGAGAACTTATTACAATAATATGGCTTAAGGCCATCTAATGCGATAACAGCGGAAGGCTTGGAAGATAAAGTGAGTCCATCAACTCCAACGGCATGGCTGAGCTGCACGGCAACGACCTACGAACCTTACTCCTCGTCTGAAAAGTCTGCAACATAATACGTTGCAGCTCGAGAACGGGTCAGCACATGGAATATGCTGGCAATGTAACACCAAAGAGCAATAACAGAATAATGCTACCACTACATGCATATTTGGCTGGTGGAAAGCTCTATGGTTACAGTTTTGCGAAAAGCCAATTTTTCCCTACTACAGAGGAATAAATTTTAATTTAACTATCATGGTGGTTGAAACATCATTTTGAGAAGGTAACCCCAACTCAATGATCCCAATTAAAATAGTTAACAACCCAGCAAGATTAATTAAGAGTGTTGAGATACATGCGAATACTCAAGTACTAGATACTCAAAATTGTCCATAACCGGGGACACGACTAACCATGATTAGATTGTACACTCTGCAGAGGTTTGCGCACTTTTCCCCGCAAGACTCGATCGCCTCCATTGATTTCTCGCACTACATGGTGTTTGAGAGATGGATGACCGAGACACAGTCTTTCAGAAACATTAACTCTCTACTCCGGGTAGACCATACCAAACCTACAAACCCACTACCTGTTGATCCACCTCTTCGAGAGCTTCACGTAAGTTACTCAAATATGCTAGAGCCCATAATAGCTTGCGGCTGCACTCGGAAGTTTCTAGCATGAATATACTCAGTTCCCTTTGAGCCTGGGTGGCGGTCCATAGGAGAATCACACGGTAATCCCGGGATTTCCAAAAATAAAACAGGCAATCACTGGATACCCCAGGTGCCTCAATCCACCCAGATGTGTATTAAAGTTGCCACCTTAAGTAAACCATTAATTTAACAATCTCACATCTGTCATGGAAATCACTCAAACCCAATCCGCGTCTACGAGCATAGCATGGCAAAATAAGCATAATGTAGAAGTAACTCCCAAGGGTTTGATAATAAACAGGGCAATAGGTTCTACCTCAGCAACTACTTCCCAATACCCACATGTTATCAACCTACTCATGCAATGTTTGAGGATTTGGAACTAATGCATAAAAACTAGGTATGAAAAGAGTATGATCAATGTGTTACTTGCCTTGCTGACGATCCGTGAATCCTAGAGACTCGTAGTAACACGCTTCGCACTCCGGGAATTCTATCGCAAGCAAACAATAACATACATAAGCAACAATAAACGATGCACAAGTAGAACTCCAAATAAAAGAGTTTGACCGGAGAGTTCAACTTAAGAACTCCGGTTTTGCAAAAAGAATCAAATCAAACAGAGCAACGAAACTCAAATCCGATAAAAAGATAAACAGGTTTGAACATCGGATCAGAAATCGCGATCAGAAAAATCACGGAATAAATCCGATAAAAAAAACGACGAACGGCTAAACGAACGAACGTTCGTTACAGAAACTAAACGATGAACGCGTTCGTTAGAACGAACGGACGAGCGAACGCTCGCTAAGTAGATAAACTGAAGAATAAAACCGATCTAAAAAAACGAACTAGGGTTTTTCTAAAAAAACCGAAGGGGTTTATTTAAAATAAAAAAACCTGCGACGAGGGGGTGTGGCTACCTCCGGCAAGGTCGTCCGGCGGGGCGGGCGGCTCCGGTGGCTCGGCGAGGGGCGGCGGGGCTTGGGGAGGGCGCGGGGTGGCGGCGGGAGGCGGCGGCGGCGACTCGGCGGCGGCGGCTCGGGGCTCGGCTCCGGGCTCCGGGAGGCGGCGGCGGCGGCGGTGGTGGTGGCTAGAGGGGCGGGGCGGCGCTATATAAAGGGGCGGGGCGGGGTGGCTTGGAGGAGGGGGCAAGGCGCGGCGGCGGAGTCCGGCTCGGACTCCGGAGTCCGGGTCGGCGGCGGCGGGGCGCGCGCGCACGCAGGAGGCGGCGGCGGTGGCGCGGCTGGGCCGGCCTGCTCGGCTGGGCCTTTGGCCTAGTCGGGCGAGGGTTTTTTTTAAACATTCCGCCGATTAGAAAAATCCTAGAAAAATAAATAAAAATCTAAAAATTCCAAAACAAATTTTCTCCGTCTAAATAAAATATTCAGAACAAGATGAACTTTTCTTGGCCCCTAAAATGCAATTTTTTTAAAACATGCAAATTTTTCTAGGGCAAATAAAATTCCGAATAAACTCAAATAAAATCTAAATAATGACTTTAACATTTTTCCTTCGATATTTCAATTGTTTTGGAGAAGTCATATTATCTCCCCTCATTTATTATTTTAAAATGAAATATTTTTCCGGAGAGAAAATAATTAAAATCAAAATCCCCGTCTTCGCTATTTGATAAAAATTTCAAATATGAAAATTGGAAAATCCCCAACTCTCTCCGAAGGTCCTTCAGTTGCTTAGAATTTCGAAGATTGCAAACGAAAAATCAATGAAATATGATATGCATGGATGACCTATGTATAACATGCCAAATTGGAAATTTGGGATGTTACATTACAAGTTGTGAAGCTTATTACTCTTGGGTGCTTGGTGCCCTTGAGCTTGTTCCTCTTGGGTGCTTGGGCTCCCTAGACGGTTGGTGGTGTTCGGAGCTCAATCATTATGGTGTAAAGCTCCGGGCAAGCATCGGGGTCTCCAATTAGGTTGTGGAGATTGCCCCGAGCAATTTGACAGGTTCCGGTGACCGTCCCCAAGGGTTGCCAAAGTGTACGTGTTCGGTGACCGCCCCCAAGGGTTGCCATTTGTACGGGTTCGGTGACCGCCCTCAAGGGTCCCTTAGTGGAATCACGGCATCTTGCATTGTGCGAGGGCGTGAGGAGATTACTGTGGCCCTAGTGGCTTCTTGGGGAGCATTGTGCCTCCACACCGCTCCAAACAGAGATTAGCATCCGCAAGGGTGTGAACTTCGGGATACATCGTCGTCTTCGCGTGCCTCGGTTATCTCTTACCCGAGCCCTTTACTTATGCACTTTACTTTGTGATAGCCATATTGTTCTTTGTCATATATCTTGCTATCTCATAGTTACTTATCTTGCTTAGCATAAGTTGTTGGTGCACATAGGTGAGCCTAGTTGTTGTAGGTTTTGTGCTTGACAAATTAACTCTTAGGTTTATTCCGCATTTGTTCAAGCCTCAACCATAATTATTTTAAAGCGCCTATTCACCCCCCACTCTAGGTGACATCCTCGATCGTTCAATTGGTATCAGAGCCTCGTCTCTCTTTATTAGGCTTTACCACCTAGAGAGTAAAGATGTCGACTAGGGGATTAGGATTCTCTGACACTCTTAGTTTCGATGGCACAAATTTTGATGTTTGGGTAATTCGCATGCTTAATCTCTTTAGGGTCATGGACCCAAATTTAGAGCGAATTGTAGATATGGGTTTCTCTCCTCCAAAGGATCCCCAAAGATTATCTTTAGAGGATGAGAAAAACTCTTATCTCAATGCTCAAGCTTCTAATGTGCTTTTCGATGCTTTAAGCAATGTAGTTATATTTCAACTCATGCCGTTCCGGGATGCTCATGAGTTGTGGACAAAGCTTCAAGATAAATATGGTGTGTCCAAGATTTGTTGGGATGAATGTTCTCCCTCCACCTCCGGTCGTATAGTCTTCTCAACCTCTTCTACTTCACCTACATGTGGTTTGCCACAAGGTAATGATATGGTGAGTAGTGTTGGTCATTGCAATGATGATAGTATGCTTATTGTGGATGATCCTTAATCACTATATTATTGCAATGCTCCCTCTTTGGGCTTTAACACTTCGAGCACTCCAAATGTTTCACATGCTTGTGTTGATAGTCCTTGCATATCATGTAGAAATTGCTTGACTAAATATCATGATGATATGCTTGCTATGTCTTGTTGCCATGATAAAAATGCATCTATTTCCTCGAATTGTTGTGCTAACAATGTAGAGGAAACCGAACACTCCATGGAACAAGATGTGGTGTTTAATGGTGCCTCAAGGGATCCTACATCATCATATATTGAGTTTTGCCTTATGGCTAAGGCGTCAAAGGTATCTCCTACTTTGTACCCCAATATGTCTCTTGATGATGATGTTGATGCTAATGATGATGAGGATAATGATGAAGAGAATGATAATGTTGCCTCCTCAAAAATTAAGGGGGAAATGGTTTTTAAAGCTCTTCATAAAAATAAAATTGCTCGTTCCAACTTCATGGAAATTATGTCCATTGCTATTGAGAGCAAGAAATATATTGATGAGTTGGAATCTCGTCTTGAGGAGCATGAGGTCACCATTGATAAAATGGAAGGTCATGGGCGTGATTACGCTAATGAGATTGCGTACCTCTCTCAAGCTCTTGAACTTGAACAAACCACCAAGGAATCTCTTGAGGAGACTTTTGCTCTAGAATCTTCTAGAGTGAAGGAATCTACTGATAGAGCTCTTGAGGTGGCCAATGTTTTTGAAACTAAAAATGCTAAGCTTGAAGTTGCTCATGCTAGACTCCTTGAGGATTTTGAGCACCTCGAAAATGGCTCAAGGGTCATCAAGGGTGAGCTCATCAAACTCACCGAGTCTCATGCTCAACTTGAAGCTTCTTATTTAAAAGAGCTTGCCAAGTTGCCTTCTCCTCTTGTTGTTAATGATGATGCTTGTGCTACTAATTCTATTACTTGTGAAGCATCCATTTTGAAGGAGAATGTTGATCTATGGGCTCAACTTGAGGTGCTATCTTGCAATTATGGGAAATTGGAAGAAAGTCATGAAAAGCTCTCAAGCTCTCATGATGATCTTCTAGTATCCCATAGTGTGCTAAAGATAGCTCATGAGGCAATGATTGCTAAGGTAACATCTAGTGAGCCTCATGTGGATACTAGCACTACTTCTAGTCAAAATAGTATATTGCCATGTGCTAGTCCTTGTAATTCATCTACTCACAATGTTGGTACATCTTGTGATGAATTGCTTTCCCTGCCTTGTTGCTCTAACGATGAAGCTTATACTTCCTCTAGTACTTGTGTTGAGACTAACCATGTAGAGGAAATCAAATAGCTCAAGGCCCAAGTCACTTCTTTGAAGAAAGACTTGTAAAAGTGTCATGAAGGGAAATCCACACTCAACAATATCTTGAGTGTGCAAAAATCCCCCAATGACAAAGGTGGACTTGGATTCAACTCCGATAAGAAGAAGTCCAAGATGAACAAAAATAAGGGCCAAGAACAAGTCAAGAATTCGGCCGAGATTGTTTGCTTCAAGTGCAAAGTAGAAGGGCATCATGTTAGATCTTGCCCATTGAAGAAGAAGGCCATTAGTGTCAAGCAACAAGGGAAGAGGGCACAAGTTCAATCTCATGCTCAACCTCAAGTTGAAGAAAGGCCACTTCCCAAGAAGACTCAAGCTAATGCTTCTCTTGTGGAAAAATCAAGTGAGAAGAAAGTGAAGAGTAGGCGTTGCTACTTATGTCGTGAGAAAGGTCACGTTGCTTCTTCATGCACTAGTGGTAACTTATCCAACCCAATTATTATTGATGATATCTATTCTCTTGGGAAGGATAAGATTGGCAATGTGTTTGCCAAGTTTGTTGGTACTCAAAGTGGTGTCAAGAAAAGAACCATTTGGATAGCCAAGCCTATTGTGACTAACCTCTTAGGGCCCAACTTGGTTGGGGACCAACAAGCTCAAACTTGATCAATAGGTGTTTTTGGAGGTCATTGGAGACTTGGCTACATTATGAAGAATTAAGGGGACTTCATCTTTCTTGTTGTCTCAAGCCAAGTCAATTGGGTTGTCAAGTTTCTATCTTATATCCAATGTGCCTCCTTGCGGTAACTTGTACTTAAATTGTTTACATTGAAAGTTACTTGCCCCTTTGCATGTTTTGGTTTTGTTCCTTGCATGTGTTTGTATATGTTGTGCTTCCAACTTGCTTATCTTGAGCAATCAAGTATGTGTGTGTTGGTTTGCACATCATGTACATGTGCGTCGTGCGTTGATCCTTTTTGCTTCTTGTTTGTATCCTAGTTGGCTCGTGTGAGAGATTAATGGTACATCCCATTTTGGGGGAGTGATGTGCTTTGTGCACCTCACAATCCTATAAATGTGTGTACATGAGGAATACCATCTAGTATTGATATTACAAGATTATCTAGTTGCTTGGTGGTATATCTCTCATGAGAAATTCAAATTCTAAAAATTCCATTGATTATCTCTTGTTGGTTCCTCTTATTGCCTCTTGTTAAGTTCTTATTGGTATCACATTATGGGGGAGTAATATGCTATGTGCATAGTACAAGCCTAGAAAATGTGTAGATTTGAGATATTGTCACCTAGAATTGATATAGTAATTTATCTTGTTCCTAGGTGGCATGTTAGCTCTACAAGTGGCAATTTCCTTGTGTGTGTTGTGAAGATGATGTGGGATATCCTTGTTATCTACCACCGGGAATTATTTCCAAATACTCCTTGTCTTTTGACAATTGGTAGTCACTTATGTGTGGTAGAATTTATTGATCATCTTTACATTGGCTTTTGTTTTTATTTGCCTTTTCTCTTGCCAAGGTTTGTGTCAACTCCCGTTGTCTTCCATACCACTTGTGAATCTTGTTAATTTCTTGTTCTTATCTAGTGTTTTCTAGATATAGTGAAAGTGGTGATCCCACCTTGTGCATTTTGTATTCAAAAGCAAATTCTCTATAGTGCACAACTCGTGAGGGAGCTATCATATTTTCTTTAGAACACTCTTCTTGTGATCCTTATCAAGTGTGTGTTCGTTGGTGGAAGGCAAGCCGTTTTCTTTTGGTACCTTGTGCCATCATAAAACTTTACTGAGAGCTTGGTTTGTTTGGAACCATCCTCTCATTGGGAGTTTGACATCTTTATTTTAGTGTGTATCGATGGATATCTCATTCCTTGATGTATCTTTAATGATATCTTCCAAGTGATGATTTCTCCATTTGGTATCCTTTTCGCTTGGCATTTCTTTGTCTTTTCGTTTTGGTTCTTGAAAGTTTTGAGCATGCATGTTTACTTCATGTATTTTATTTGGCAGGCTTTCTTTCTTTGACCCAATATATAGGGGAAACTCCACCAAGTCTCAAATTGGATGAGATGTGCATGATGTTTATTTTCATATCTATATGCACATATTTATGTGGAGTTTGTCCTATGTATTGGTGTTTCTAACTATGTGGTCCCAATGAGTTTGGGTACCGTTTAGTTTGTGTTGTTCTTCTAGGAACATTTGGAGATACATTGAATGCTCGGCTCACTCACAAGGAAGGTGTTGTCACCATGTGCATATTGGAGTCAAGCTAGGATGATCAATGAACTACTATCTACCTTCAATTGGTATCTACTACATCCTTCCAATGATATCTCAGTAACAAGTATCTATTCATGCTTTCCTCTCTTGCATTCAACCTTGTGTAGGTTGCATCTTGGCATGATATTCATTTCATATCTTGTGATACTTGTTTCCTTTCTCAAAGCATCCCAACGATGATCTCTTGTTGCTAGTTGTGATGTCTTTGATGGATGCGTGATTGGAATTCATTTATATACAATAAGACCATATCTAGCCAAGTGCTATGCTTGCAAGCAAATATCTTATTGGTATATTTATGACTTCCTTGTGGATATCTGGTTCCTTCGTGTTGTAACTATTTCAGGTGTACATCCTTCTTTGTAGATATATGTCATCATGATTTCGTCTACCTAGAACCTTATACACTTGAGAGAAATTACATCTCTAGTTGATTTCCTTTCCTTCACGTCCACCTTGTCTTCCTTATGTTATTTCTTTGGTGGCTCCATGAAAGCATTTGCCTTGAGTGCGTGTCTTACTTCTTGCATCTTGATGCACTCTTTTGTGGTGAAGATCTTTTTCCTTTTGCTTGTCCTGATGAGGCCTTTGCCATCTAATTGGTATCCCTCGTCTTGATGAGGCTTTCATCGTCTATCTTCACCATGGGTTGTCACAAGCATTGGTTCTTTATATGCTTATTAGTGAGCTTGTGAACCCGTTTGCAAGTTGTGTGTGGGAATGACATGCCTTGCACCGTGTATCTCTTTCTTTCAGGACTATATTGATGCTTAATGCTCATCCGTACATTAGTCTTCTCAAGTGCATTGCCTTGACTCACACACATCGGTTTTGGTTGAGCCTATTCTTAAGTTGCCTCCCTTACGTGTTGCTCAACCATGTGCTTGTTGCAAGCGCTAGGCTTTGTTTCCTATATGCTCACTTGCACTGGATGTGAGTTTCTATTGATTTTGGGGGAGCTATGATCCTATTTTGTGCACTTTGTATTCAAATACAAAAATTCTTATATGTGCACAAATCATGCGGAGCGTCTCTAGTTTCTTTAGAACAATCCTTTGCTCATATCATAATATCTTTATTCTTGTGGCACGTAGGATCATTGTTCTAGCTGGTTCAATTGATATCCGTTGATTGCTTGCTTCTTTTCGTATCTTCTGATTGCTTCTCTCTCTCTCTTTGTTATGTCTTTGTGGCATATCTCTCTGTTGCAATCTTTGGGCCTCAATATAGTTTGTCTTCCTCCAAGTATTGACAGTTGGATATGTGTATTGCATTCCACTCTCTTGTTGAGAAATACACAATTTATGGAGGACCACAATTTATTTTGGCCTTCTAAGCTTTTCGTCCATTTTGGCAATCGATGCCAATGGGGGAGAAGTTACAGAGAGTTTTATGGAGAAGGTTCAAAGTTTTCTCCTTGCTTTGGTTTTGTTCCTAAGCATTTGCATCTCATTCTCCTGCATCATTGGTTGTTGCATTGCATTGTGATGCATAATTCCTTATATAAACTCTCTTGAAAGTGATTGTCATCAATTACCAAAATGGGGGAGATTGAAAGAACATGCGGTGCCCCCATGTTTGGTTTTGGTAATTGATGACAATCTCTATGGACTAATGGTTGTCTTGAGTTATATTTTAAGGATTTGTCCATAGGCTTTTCTTGAAGTCCATGTGTTGGTTTCAAGGAGTTTATGAGTTGACCAAGGTGCTATTAAGGAATTATCCAAAGATTGGTCATGTGAGTGTTGAGCTTATTGCAAGCATGTCTTGAAGAAGAAGATTTTCTGATCATTCATGTTTACCTTCAAGACATCATCCAAATGAATAGAGTTGGAAAGATTCAAGGTTGATCAAGACTAAGTCAAGAGTGAATCAAGTTGATCAACTCACAAAGCGTAGAAGATGTACCGAGAGGGATCAAGTGATCCCATGGTATGGTAAGCATTGTCCATTGCACTTTGTGTACTAACCCATGGTCTATGTGAGAGTTCTTTGTGGGGTTAGGTACATGTCCATGGGCTTGCGTCAAGAGGAAGATATCATATAACCCATGGAAAGGATGGCATCAAGTGGTGATCGTCATCAAGATTGCCTTGTGCAAGTTCAAGTGGAGCATCACAAAGAGATCAAGTGCTTGAATCTTGCCATCCATTGTGTTGTCAATGGACTTGTGAAGATGTGCCGAAGAGTGGCTCACCCATAGTGGACTATGGGGGAGCAATCATCTAGTCTTCATCGAGTCAACGCAATCAAGAAAGGTGGTCCAACTTGAGGGAGTCAAGATCGTCATCATCTAGCTCAAGTGGATCATGTGCAAGGCAAAGGTTTTCCCTTGATAGGTTTTTTATTTTACTGGTCTCATGGTGGTAGTTGGGATACCGGGTTTTAGGATCATTTGTCGTACTATCAAGGGGGGCTCTCAAGTTGGTAGCTTGATCGTATCGTTAGTAGAGAGCTCAAACCATTGCATCCTTGCATCATGTTTCTTGGTTCCTGTTTGGTTCTCTTTGTGAGTCTTAGAGCTTATGGTCATCTTGATGACAAGCTTGAGTTCATCGAAAATGGAGTTCGCATGCGTCTACTATGATGTTTTCGGTGTTGGAGGTTTTACCGGTCTTATCCGAGGAAGGGTTCTCACCATTTTCTTGTTGCCTTTTCTACTTTAATTCTTATTGATATTTCTTTCAAGATTGTGTTATCCCTTGTCGCTAGCTTTCCAACAAACTTGGTTTCATCGAATTCGGAGTCCGTTTGCAAAAGTTGTGGCAGTTTTGGTGTTCTGAAAAGGCTGCAGTGGTACTACCGCGAATTGGAGCGGATGTAATTTTTTACTACCGCTCCAGAGCGGTACTACCGCGGCTCCTACAGCGGTAGTACCGCTCCGGACCAAAAAACTCGTCCCAAGTCCTCCGAAGGTAGGTACGGAAGTATTTTTTTTGTACCGCAAGCAGTAGTACCGTGATCCCTAGCGGTAGTACCGTGAGGACGAGCGGTAGTACCGCTCTGTGCAGGTTGTGAGCATAACGGTTGGATTTTCCCCCACCTATAAAAGGGGGTCTTCTTCCCCATTGAACCTTATCCTTTGAGCTCGTGTTCTTCCCCCATTGTTAACCTTCTTCGAGCCTGCTAACTCTCAATCCCTCCATGGATTCTTGCTAGTTTTTGAGGGAGAAGAGAGAGGAGATCTAGATCCACATTTCCACCAATCACTTTCTCCTCTATGTGAGGGGAACCCATTGGAGAGTTCTTGGTGTTCTCCTTCTTGTTCTTCCTCTCATATTCCTCCCTAGCATTAGTTGCTTTGGTGGGATTTGAGAGAGAAGGACTTGGGCACTCTGTGTGCCCTTGCCATTGCATTTGGTGCATTGGTTTGAGCTCTCCACCGTGATACGTGGAAGTTACAAGTTGTGAAGCTTATTACTCTTGGGTGCTTGGTGCCCTTGAGCTTGTTCCTCTTGGGAGCTTGGGCGCCCTAGACGGTTGGTGGTGTTCGGAGCTCAATCATTGTGGTGTAAAGCTCCGGGCAAGCGTCGGGGTCTCCAATTAGGTTGTGGAGATCGCCCCGAGCAATTTGACGGGTTCCGGTGACCGCCCCAAGGGTTGCCAAAGTGTAAGGGTTCGGTGACCGCTGTAACGCCCCGGATCTGTTGCGCCAGGTGTCTGCCAGTTATTCGCCGTCGTTGCCATGTCATGTGCTTGCGTGTTGCATTTTGCCATGTCGTCATCTGCATTTCATATCATGTCATCATGTGCATTTCATTCTGCATACGTGTTCGTCTCATGCATCCGAGCATTTTCCCCGTTGTCCGTTTTGCAATCCGGCACTCCTATGCCATCCGGCGTCCCCTTTTTGCCTCTTCTCTTGTGCGGGTGTTAAACATTCTCGGAATGGACCGAGTCTTGCCAAGCGGCCTTGGTATAGCACCGGTAGACTGCCTGTCAAGTTTCGTGCCATTTGGAGTCCGTTTGATACTCCAACGGTTAACCGGGTAACCAGAAAGCCTCTTTTGTGTGCAGCCCAACACCCCTTCCAAACTGGCCCAAAACCCATCTAACTCCTCTCCATGCTCTCGTTCGTTCGATCACAATCGTGTGGGCGAAAACCGCTCCTCATTTGGACTCTTCTAGCTCCCTCTACCTATATAATAGCCCCCTCCCCCGAAATTCGCAGATCAAATCCCCCCTAACCCTAGCCCCGCTCCTCTCTGCCGCGCCGGACGCGTCCGCGCCGCGCCGGACATGTCCGCCGCCGCCGCCCCAGCCAACGGGAGGCCGCCACGTCACCCTGGCTCTCCCGCGCCGCCGCCAGCCCGCCGGGGCCCGAGGCCGGCCCGCCCCGGGCCGCATCTGGGCCGCGCCCCGTCCGCCTCGCCCGCCTGGCCGCGCGCCGCCTCCGCGCTTCGCCGGAGCGCCTCGCCGGCCCGCCCGCGCCTGAGCGCCGTGCCGACCCCGCAGCCATCTCCTCGCCTCGTCGCCCCTCGTCCTCCGGCCCGCGCCGCCGCCGTAGCACGGCCCCGCCGTTGCCGAGGCGCCCCGCGCCGCCCGCCCGGCGCCCCGAGCTCGCCGGAGCTCGCCTCGCCCCGCCGCCGTCCTCCGGTTCGCCTCCGCCGCGCCTCGCCCCGGGGCAGATCCGGCGAGATCCGCCTGGGAGCCCCTCGTCCCCGCCTCCGCCGACCTCGTCCGGCGCCCCCACGCCCAATCCCGGCCATCTCCCTCCTCTCCGGCGGGATTCCGGCGAAATCCTCGCCGCGGTTGACTTTTCCCTGAGGTCAAAAATCCACCAAGTCCCTGATAATTTTGCATAATCATGCCATGTTCGTTGCATCTTATCTCTGCATCCGTAGCTCCGTTTTGTGCGTGTATTATGTCAAATTGTTCGCCTCGACGAGCAATTCATTTCATTCCATTGCATTATTTCCATTTGAGTCCATCTTGATGCCCGAATCATCGTTGTAAGAGTGCATGTTGCTGCTAATCTGCTGAAATTGTTATAACATGCTCATTTGTCATTTTTGCCATGTTTGATGTGTGTATCCTATGAGGTTGATCTCTACATGTGTTTTGATCTATGCTATGCCATATTTCCATTGGTGCAATCCATGTATTTTTGCGACTTGTGTTCTGAGTGCATCAAACTTGTTAAGTGGGGTACTTGCTGTTGCTGTTTTCCTGACAGATTCTGTTATATTTTGTTGCTATGTAAGCCTGCTGCTACAAGTCATTTCGTGCATTATTCTGGAGATGTTCACTAAGGATGTTTTGTTATACATGTCTTGCTCTATTCATTCATGCCCCTGGTTGCATTTATAGCCTGCTGTATCATGTTGTTATCTTGCTCCAAAGTTGCTAAATAATGTTGCTGTCAGCCTGTTAACATTAAGTTCAGTTTTGGCCATGTGTTTTGCTAGTGATCCATGCACCCTATGAACTTGTTCTTGCCATGCTTAGCTTCTCAAAGATGCCTTATTACGGTTGGTTGCCTTGCCATGCCATGTATTGCTCTGTGGTGAGTGGTTCAAGCTCACCAACATGCCTACTTATTATTGTTCCTGCCATGTGTGAATCTGTCATATCTTTTGCCATGTTTACGTGGTTGCCATCATATTTTATGTGCCCTTTTGGCCCATGGTCAGTAAGGGACTTTTGTGCTATGCATTTAGCAGATTCATGCCATGCCTTTGTTTGCCATGATAAGTTCCTGTAACATGTTGTTTGATAGCTCTAAACATTGCAACCTGATGTTATTTCTGCTAAGCCTGAAACTGGTATTATTTGCAATCTTACCATGTGTTTTTGAGCATGTTCTAGTGATTTCTGGAGTTAGCTCAGTGTTCATGTTTTGTCATGCTTTACCTGTACTTCATGCCCACGCCTTTTGTTGTTACGTTGAGATGCTGTAGCCTGTTGGTTTGATGCTTGTAAGATGCCTAGTTGCTGTTATGGACAGATTGTTGCTATGACTTGTATAGTGTGTGTGTGTTGAACCGTTGCTCCGTTTTGAGTGTGCTCTATATGAAACTTGCTTGATTTTGCATGTAGTTTCATATTAGCATGTTGCATCCATGTTTTGGGGTGTTTGCTTGATGTTTGTATGCATTTTGCATCAATGCCATGTTTAACTTGTTTTGCTCATATCTTCTAGGCCATAGCTCCGAACTAAATGAACTTTATATGCAACTTGACTAGAATTTCGTGTAGATCATCTTGGTGCATCTTAACTTGCTGTTTAACTACTTGAACTTAAGGTTTATTCAGTTCTGGACCAATTTCCAAATTTGCATATGAGGACTTACCGGAATTGTTATATGTTGTTTCCGGCCTCATTTAAACTTGTCTTGATGTGTTGTTCTTGTTTGCATCATCTCTTGCCATGAGTAGCCTCATCTAGCTTTCTCATGCATCATGCTTGTTGTGCATCATGTCTTGTTCATGTGTGGTGAGTTTACTATGTTGTGTGCTTCTTCTCGATAGTTCCCGTTTCGTTGCGATATTGAGGATTCGTTCGTCTACGCTTGGTTCGTCTTCATGGCTTCATCTTCTTCATGGACTCGTTCTTCTTCCTAGCGGGATTTCAGGCAAGATGACCGCTACCCTGGATCTCACTACTATCATTGCTATGCTAGTTGCTTCGTTCTATCACTATGCTGCGCTTCCTATAACTTGTTCTTCAAGCCTCCCCAAATTGCCATGAACCTCTAACCTTTGACACCCTTCCTAGCAAAGCGTTGCTTGGCTATGTTACCGCTTTGCTCAGCCCCTCTTATAGAGTTGCTAGCTGCAGGTGAAGTTGAAGATTGCTCCATGGCGGACAGGGTTATGTTGGGATATCACAATATCTCTTATTTAATTAATGCATCTATATATTTGGTAAAGGGTGGAAGGCTCGGGCTTATGCCTGGTGTTTTGTTCCACTCTTGCCGCCCTAGTTTCCGTCATACCGGTGTTATGTTCCCGGATTTTGCGTTCCTAACGCGGTCGGGTGATTTATGGGACCCCCTTGACAGTTCGCTTTGAATAAAACTTGTCCTGCAAGGCCCAACCTTGGTTTTACCATTTGCCTCACCACCACCTATACCTTTCCCTTGGGTCGGCCAACCCGAGGGTCATCTTTATTTTAGCCCCCCCCCCCGGGCCAGTGCTTTTCTAAGTGCTGGCCTGAACCGGGCAGACTGCGGGGCCACCTTGGGGCAACTCGAGGTCTGGTTTTACTCGTAGGCTGACCTATCCGGTGTTGCCCTGAGAACGAGATATGTGCAGCTCCTATCGGGATTGTCGGCGCATCGGGCGGCTTTGCTGGTCTTGTTTTACCATTGTCGAAATGTCTTGTAAACCGGGATTTCGAGACTGATCGGGTCTTCCTGGGAGAAGGAATATCCTTCGTTGATCGCGAGAGCTTATCATGGGCTAAGTTGGGACACCCCTGCAGGGTATAAACTTTCGAGATCCGTGCCCGTGGTTATGTGGCAGATGGGAATTTGTTAATGTCCGGTTGTAGATAACTTGACACCAGATCCGAATTAAAACGCATCAACCGTGTGTGTAGCCGTGATGGTCTCTTCTCGGCGGAGTCCGGGAAGTAAAAACGGTCTTTGGGTTATGTTTGACGTAAGTAGGAGTTCAGGATCACCTCTTGATCATTGCTAGCCTCACGACCGTTCCGCTTGTTTCTCTTCTCGCTCTTATTTGCATATGTTAGCCACCATATATGCTTAGTCGCTGCTGCTACCTCACCACTTTACCCCTTCCTTTCCCATTAAGCTTTGCTAGTCTTGATACCCATGGTAATGGGATTGCTGAGTCCTCGTGGCTCACAGATTACTACAACAACAGTTGCAGGTACAGGTTATGTGATGATCATGACGCAAGAGCGATGTTTGCTTGTTTTGGAGTTCTTCTTCTGCTTCTTCTTTGATCAGGGGATAGGTTCCAGGTCGGCAGCCTGGGCTAGCAGGGTGGATGTCGTTTGAGTTTCTGTTTGTGTTTCATCCGTAGTCGGATGGTGATCTTATGTAAGATGATGTTGTATTCGTGTGGCATTGTATGCCTTTTGTATGTATCCCCATCTATTATGTAATGTTGATGTAATGATATCCACCTTGCAAAAGTGTATCAATATGCAGTTCTATCCTTGGTGGGACCTTCGAGTCTCTTTAGGATAGTATCGCATATTGGGTGTGACAACCGCCCCCAAGGGTTGCCATTTGTACGGGTTCGGTGACCGCCCTCAAGGGTCCCTTAGTGGAATCACAGCATCTTGCATTGTGCGAGTGGGTGAGGAGATTACGGTGGCCCTAGTGGCTTCTTGGGGAGCATTGTGCCTCCACACTGCTCCAAACGGAGATTAGCATCCGCAAGGGTGTGAACTTCGGGATACATCGTCGTCTCCGCGTGCCTCTGTTATCTCTTACCCGAGCACTTTACTTATGCACTTTACTTTGTGATAGCCATATTGTTCTTTGTCATATATCTTGCTATCTCATAGTTACTTATCTTGCTTAGCATAAGTTGTTGGTGCACATAGGTGAGCCTAGTTGTTGTAGGTTTTGTGCTTGACAAATTAACCGTTAGGTTTATTCCACATTTGTTCAAGCCTCAGCCGTGATTATTTTAAAGCGCCTATTCACCCCTCCTCTAGGCGACATCCTTGATCTTTCAACGGGCTTGCGTCTCCTATCGGCTTTCGCCCACACCGCAACACCACCTCCACTCACAAGCAAGCTCTCTGGCCCTACTGCACTCTGAAGATCAACCCTGAGATGAAGAAGGAAACGTATGAGTTGCCTGCCTTTCTGGACATTCTTCACCGGGTCTTCTGTAAGACTCTTTTCCCTCGCATCGGGAATCTGGATATGGTTCATTCTTATCTCGTGGACATGCTTCTCTTCTGCCAGCGTGAGAAGGAAGAAAACACCGGCGAGTGCCTAGATATCTCTCATGTTATGTGGTCTGAGCTCTTATCTGCTATCTCCGAGCGCAAGTGCCCGATTTATGGTCCGTTCATCATGCTGCTTATTGAGAAGGCATGGGATCATGTCTTTCCCAAGGTGATGCTAGAGACTGGAGAGTTGATCTCTTATGAGATCAAGCGTCTGAGGAAGAAGGACAACTGGGGCACTCAGGTCCCTAAATCTGGAGGTCCTTCGTCTGCTGCTACCATGGAGACCGAGGCGGAGGCTGAGGCTGAGGATGATGATGACTATGAGCCTTCTGGGGCAGAGCCCTCTTGGGCAAAGAAGCTCAAGCTCAAGATGAAGAAGTTGTTCTGCTTGGAGTCTCACGGCCAGTACATGACTCATGTGGTTGAGAAGAAGGCCCGAGGTCATCACAAGGAGCTCATGCGTCAGTTGGGTGCCACCGTGAACAGTGGATCTGAGGACCAGCTTATTGAGGAGGAGTGGATTTAGCAGCATTGCCCGTGGACAGATTCTGATGCCGAGAACTTCCCGACCGACGACGGTGGCGAAGATGATCCTGCCGAGATCTGATATTTGAGACCCTCACTTGCTATCACCTAGAGCCGTAGCAACACTCCCTCTCCTTTTTGGTGTCTCGATGCCAAAGGGGGAGAGAGTTTAGGATTTGTGTCTTCCGTCTTCTGTGTGCGTGTTTGTGTTTTCTCGCCATTTGCTTTGTTTGGTTTTGTGTCAGTGAGACCTAAGTTCCAGACATATGGTGTGAGACATATTCTACTTTATCTTTAGATTATCTTTATCTATCTCTATCTAGCTTATGAGTTGCATGCTTATCCTGTTATCTATTTTGCTCTCATTTACCCTGCTTAGGTTGTTGGTCTCTAAAATGTAGGGGGAGCGTTGATCCTAGTATGTGTGCCGTGCAGTCCAAAGCACTTATCTAGATAGCACACATCTAGGGGGAGCCCATCTACATTTTAGGACGGTGGGGTTTTGCGCTTGTCCTATATCTTTCCCCGTTTGTGCAAATCCCGTATTGTCATCAATCCACCAAAAAGGGGGAGATTGTAAGGGCATATATATCCCCAAGGTGTTTTGGTGATTGATGACAATGCTTTTGCGGACTAATCGTGTGCATTGAGTTTTTCAGAGATTCATTCTTTGGCACAAGACGATTCCTTCCCCTCGGTGCTTTAGTCAAGACGGTGTAGCTCTTTCGTCTCTCTGTTGGTGGACTAGTTTCGTAGGAGTCACCGTACTATCAAGAGGGGGTCCGCTTTGGAAAGGCTAGGGTGGAATCAACACGTACACATCCTTATCACACCCGTTGTTCCTTTCCGCTTCATTGGAGCTACCTTTCCTCTCCTTGCCTGCCTTGACCTGTCCCAGCGGTAGTACCGCCGAAGCACGTCAAGCGGTAGTTCCGCTCCCCAAGCGGTAGTACCGCTTGCTGTCTTCGGCCGTAGTACCGCTGTGGTTCTAGGCTACTACCGCCTCGACTCGAGACCCCTATTTTTCGTGTCGAGTTGTGCGGTACTAGTAGCGGCAGTAGTGGCGGTAGTACCGCCCCAAGCGGTAGTACTACACGTACTCCCGCGGTAGTACCGCTCTGGGCCCAGGTCCCTGCTACCCTCATGAGCGCGACAGTACCGCTGGGAGGGAACGGTAGTACCGCCCTGCCCAAGCGGTAGTACCGCTCTGTACATGGCTTCTTGGGGGTTAACGGTTGGATTGTTCCCCCCACTATATAAAGAGGTCTTCTTCCCCAATGTTGACCTACCACTTCCCCCAAAAGCTCCATTGTTGCTCCAAGCTCCATTTTCGCCTGATCTCTCTCCCTAGCCAATCAAACTTGTTGATTTGCTCGGGAGTGGTTGAGAAGGCCCCGATCTACACTTCCACCAAGAGAAATTTGATTCCCCCACTTATCCCTAGCGGATCTTGTTACTCTTGGGTGTTTGAGCACCCTAGACGGTTGAGGTCACCTCGGAGCCATAGTCCATTGTGGTGAAGCTTCATGGTGTCGTTGGGAGCCTCTAATTAAGTTGTGGAGATAGCCCCAACCTTGTTTGTAGAGGTTCGGTCACCGCCTTCAAGGGCACCAATAGTGGAATCACGGCATCTCGCATTGTGTGAGGGTGTGAGGAGAATACGGTGGCCCTAGTGGCTTCTTGGGAAGCATTGTGCCTCCACACCGCTCCAATGGAGACGTACTTCCCTTCAAAAGGAAGGAACTTCGGTAACACATCCTCGTCTCCACCGGCTCCACTCTTGGTTATCTCGCGCCTTTACTTTTGCAAGCTTACTTGTGTTGTATCCCTTGATTGCTCGTGTGCTTGTTGTCGTTGCATCATATAGGTTGTTCACCTAGTTGCATATCTAGACAACCTACTTTGATGCAAAGTTTAATTTGGTAAAGAAAAGCTAAAAATTGTTAGTTGCCTATTCACCCCCCCTCTAGTCAACTATATCGATCCTTTCACCAACGTGGACATCAGTTCCTTTGAGGGATATGTATGTGACATCTCGGCTTAATAGAAATGATTGATTATTCATATCAACAAGGTGTGCCATCTTTTTAGGGAGCCTATCCAAAAATAACCTCAAACTTAAGCATGCCTAGCTTGGAGAAATTTGAGGATGGGTATGTTGGAAATATGCCCTAGAGGCAATAATAAAGTGGTTATTATTATATTTCTTTAATCATGATAAAGGTTTATTATTCATGCTAGAATTGTATTGATTGGAAACTTAAATACATGTGTGAATACATAAGCAAATACCAAGTCCCTAGTATGCCTCTACTAGACTAGCTCCTTGATCAAAAGATGGTTAAGGTTTCCTGATCATAGACATGAGTTGTCATTTAAGAATGTGATCACATCATTAGGAGAATGATGTGATTGGCAAGACCCATCTGTTAGCTTAGCATATGATTGTTCAGTTTATTGCTACTGCTTTCTTAATGTCAAATACATATTCCTTCGACCATGAGATCATGCAACTCCCGGATACCGGAGGAATACTTTGTGTGCTATCAAACGTCACAACCTAACTGGGTGATCAGAAAGATGCTCTATAGGTATCTCTGAAAGTGTCTGTTGAGTTGGCGTGAATCGAGATTGGGATTTGTCACTCCGTATGACAGAGAGATATCTCTAGGCCCTCTCGGTAATAAAACATCAAAAGAAGCTTGCAAGAAAAGTGACTAAGGAGTTAGTTACGAGATGATGTATTATGGAACAAGTAAAGAGACTTACCGGTGATGATATTGAACTAGGTATGGAAATACCGACGATCGAATCTCGGGCATGTAACATACCGACGGACAAAAGGAACTACGTATGTTGTCATAAAGGTTCGACCGATAAAGATCTTCGTAGAATATGTAGGAACCAATATGGGCATCTAGGTCCGGCCATTGGCTATTGACTGGAGAAGCATCTCAGTCATGTCTACATCATTCTCGAACCCACAGGGTCCGCACGCTTAACGTTCGTTAACGATATAGTATTATATGAGTTATGTATGTTGGTGACTGAATGTTGTTCGGAGTCCTGGATGAGATCACGGACATGACGAGGAGCTTTGTAATAGTCTGGTGGTAAAAAATGATATATGGTATAATAGTGTTTGGTCTCTGGAAGGGTTCCAGAATTCACCGAAAGGGGTTTCAGATGTTTCCCGAAATGTTTGAGTAAGAGAACACTTTATTTGGGCCAAGGGGTAAAGCCCACGGGGCTTTAGGAATGTGCAAAAGACAGTTTTGTAGAGGCCAAGGGGCCAGACGCCAGGGACCCTAGCATCTAGGGCTAGACGCCAAGGACCCTGGTGTCTGGTCCTGGAGTCCGAGAAGGACTCTTGCCTTGCGGGCTAAACCGACTTTTAGGCGGCTCTTTTTCCAAGAAACGACCCAGGGCTCAACATATAAATAGAGGGGCAGGGCTAGCGCCCGGAACACATCAAGATTCACCAAGCCGTGTGCTAACAACCCTGCCCCTTCTAGTTCATCCTCCGTCATAGTTTCTGTTGTGCTTGGCGAACCCCTGCAGAGATTGTTCTTCACCACCACCGTCACCACGCCTTCGTGCTGCCGGAACTGATCTACTACTTCGCCTCTCTTGCTGGATCGAGAAGGCGAGGACGTCATCGAGCTGAACGTGTGCTGAACACGGAGGTGTCGTACGTTGGTACTTGATTGGGACATATCGTGAAGGTGTATGACTACATCAACCGCATTGATAGACGCTTCGGCTTAGCGATCTACAAGGGTATGTAGATGCTAACCCCCTCTCGTAGCTATACATCTCAATGGATAGATCTTGCGTGTGCATAGATTTCTTTTGTTTTCAATGCAACGTTCCCCATCAGTGGCATCATGAGCCAGGTCTATTCGCAGATGATATGCATGAGTAGAACACAAAGGAGTTGTGGGCGGTGATGTTCATACTTCTTACCACCAACGTCTTATTTTGATTCGGCGGTATTGTGGGATGAAGCGGCCCAGACCAACCTTACATGTCCACATACATGAGACCGGTTCCACCAACTGATGCAACTTGTTTTGCATAAGGTGACTGGCAGGTGTCTGTTTCTCTCGCTTTAGTTGAATCAAATTTGACTACGGCCGCTCCTTGCAGAAGGTTAAAACATCAAACTTGATAATCACCATTGTGGTTTTGCGTTTGTAAGAACGGTTCTTACTAGTTACCCATAGCAGCCACGTAAAACTTGCAACAACAAAGTAGAAGACATCTAACTTGTTTTTGCAGGGTATGTTGTGATGTGATGGTCAAGACGTGATGTGATATACGTTGTTGTATGAGATGATCATGTTTTGTAATATCGACAACCGTCAGGAGCCTTAGGGGTTATATTTAATTATTGTATGACCTGCATGTCAATCACTAAGCGCCATGTAATTGCTTTACTTTATTGCTATACGTTAGCAATAGCTGTAGAAGCAATAGTTGGCAAGACGACCCCGACGCAACGATGGAGATCAAGGTGTCATGCCGGTGACGATGGAGATCATGCCGATGCTTTGGATATGGAGATCAAAAGCACAAGATGATGATGGCCATATCATGTCACATATTTTGATTGCATGTGATGTTTATCCTTTATGCATCTTATTTTTCTTAGAACGTTGGTATCATTATAAGATGATCCCTTCACTTAATTTCAAGATAAAAGTGTTCTCCCCGAGTATGCGCCATTGCTAAAGTTCGTCGTTTCGAAGCACCTCATGATAATCGGGTGTGATAGACTCTACGTTCACATACAACAGGTGTAAGCCAGTTTTGCACATGCAGAATGCTTGGGTTAAACTGTCGAGCCTAGCATGTACAGACATGGTCTCAGAACACTGGAGACCAAACGGTCGAACATGAGTCATATAGTAGATATGATCAACATAGAGATGTTCACCATTGAAGACTACTCCATCTCACGTGATGATCGGACATGGTTTAGTTGATTTGGATCATGTATCACTTAGAAAACTTGAGGGATGTTGATTTAAGTGGGAGTTCATTAGTAATTTGATCATTTGAACTAAAATTTATCATGAACTTAGTCTTAATAGTTTTTCCATATCTATGTTGTAGATCAATGGCCCGTGCTACCGTTCCCTTGAATTTTAATGCGTTCCTAGAGAAAGCTAAGTTGAAAGATGATGGTAGCAACTACACGGACTGGGTCCGTAACTTGGGGATTATCCTCATTGCTGCATAGAAGAATTATGTCCTTGATGCACTGCTACGTGATAGACCTGCTGCAGGAGTTATTGCAAATGTTATGAACGTTTGGCAGGCTCGATCTGATGACTAATCGATAGTTCAGTGTGCCATGCTTTACGGCCTAGAACCGGGACTTCAAAGATGTTTTGAACGCCACGGAGCATATGAGATGTGCCAAGAGTTGAAGTTGATATTTCAAGCTAATGCCCGGGCATACTAGTTAGTATTGAATTGATCAGCACCAGCCGACCTCCATAGGACATAAGCTTACCCTTCCAGCAGCTTAGTTTTTTTATAATCGAACTTCGATGCATTTTCATTCTTTATTTGATAATTTATGATGGTGAATCAGAATTCCAAGATAACTGAAAGGCAAGGAACCCATTTCATAATGAACAATTGTCTATATGCGTCTTGCTCCTCTTTGGCTCTACCAACGCAAAACAATTTGCTCTTGTGAAAGTTAATCTTTATCCCCGACAACTGTTCAAAAAGACAAAGCACTAGTTTCATATTCCTAGCCTTTGCAAGCTCATGTTCCATGAATATGATAGTGTCGTTAGCGTATTGTAGGATAGACCCCCCCCCCCCCCATCGACCAGATGAGGAACGAGTCCACCTACTTGGTCGTTCTCCTTGGCCCTACCTATAAGCACGGCCAACATATCAGCCACTATGTCGAATAAGATAGGAGACATCAGATCTCCTTGTCTTAAGCCCTTGTGAGTCTGGAAATAATGACACACGTCATCATTCACCTTAATCCCAAACACTGCCTTTTTGGATAAAGGAGTCCACCTATTTCCTCCAGGTTTCATTGAACCCCTTCATGCACATGGCCTGCTGGAGGAACGGCCATTTGAGCTTATCATACGCCTTCTCAAAATCCACCTTGATGACCACCCCATCTAGTTTATTCGAATGGATTTCATGTAGAGTTTCATGTAAGAAGACAACCCCTTCTAGGATATGTCTCCAGGCATGAAGGCAGTCTGACTCCGTTGCACCACCGAATGGGTAATCTGCGTCAATATATTTGTGCCAACTTTCGTGAAAATTTTGAAACTCACATTCAAAAGACAGATTGGCCTGAACCGCTCAATACGAACTGCTTCCTCTTTCTTTGGCAATAACATCATCGCACCAAAGTTGAGATGGAAGAGTTGCAGGTGGCCATTGAAGAAGTCATGGAACATGGGCATAAGGTCACCCTTTATGATATGCCAACATTTCTTATAGAATTCCGCAGGGAACCCATCTGGTCCAGGTGCCTTATTCTGCTTCATTTGTGATATCGCATCGAAAACCTCTTTCTTAGTAAATGGTGCAGATAAAATCTCATTTCCATCTGACCTAAGCTGAGGGATATCCCCAACTGCTAGCTCATCAAGGGACACATCATTGTCCACAGGAGGCCCAAAGAGTTGTTTATAGTAATTCAAAATGTATAACTTGAGGTTCTCATGTCCAACCACCGTCCCTTCATCCTGCTCGAGCTAGATGATTTTTTCCCTATGTTTGCCATTTGCAATCATGTGAAACAATTGAGTATTGTCATCCCCTTGGACAACTTTGAGAACCTTAGCACGCAAGGCCCATTTCATTTCTTCTTCTCTAAGTAGAACGTGAAGTTTCTGCTCGGCCTCAGACTTTGTGTCCTGCTCGGTCACATTAAGAAGTTTAGACTCCGCTTTTAGATCTAACACTTCAATCAATTGGACGAGTCTTTATTTTTATTGTTTATATATCCTGCTTTCATTTCCGACCCAACCCCTTAAAAATTGTTGTAGGTGTCTAATCTTGTTTTGCCATCTTTCTACATTGGAGTGCTCACCGACAGGCATGGCCATTCCCTTGCAACTATGTCTAAGAAATTCTCTTTTTTTTGAACCAGCTTAATTCGAAAGATAAAATATTCTTGTTACCTATATGAGTTGCTTCTCCCGAGTCAACCAACAAGGGTGTGTGGTCTAAGATTGCAGGCTGCATCACATGCAACGATACAAGTGGGAATTTATGTTCCCATTCCACACTAGTAAGCAACTAAGCACTCTGTCCAACTTCTCATAAGTCGGAATAGGTAATGAATTTGCCCATGTGAACTGTCTACCCATGAGGTCAATCTCCCTCAGATTGAGACTCTCAATAATCGCATTGAACATGAATGACCACCATCCATCGAAATTGCCATTATTCTTTCTTCTCTTCTTCTAATAATGTTAAAGTCTCCTCCAACTAAGACCGGCAACCTTTCATCCCCGTAGATCCTAACCAGATCAGCCGGGAATTCAGGCTTAAATTCAGGTTGGGCTGCTCCGTACACGGCCACTAGAGCCCGCCAGAATCCATCCAGTTTTGACCTCACCCAAAACTTAACTACGAAATCACCTCGAACCACCTTCATTACCTCTAGTGTTTCGCACTTAACCCCCAATAAGGTCCCACCAAATCGTCCCCTAGGGAGCAGGCAGTGCCAGTCGAAATCTATTCCACCAGATAAGGTTCCTAGGAACTGCGAGGTGAAATTATCTCTGCCTGTTTTGATGAGGGCAAGAAAATCAAGTTTATGATCAATTGACGCTTCTGCAAGGAACCTTTGTTTAGCCAAGTCTGCTAGACCTCTGCTATTCCAAAAAAATCCTTTCATTAGTCATCATGATTTTTTTCTTGAATTTGACTCTAGCACTTCTACGAACTGCCGATGTCGGATAAACCTTCCTCTTCCAGGAACGTTTTGGTTTATCCGCCACTCCCTCCGTGTTCATGTGACTGGTGGCAGCTTGTGTAGTGCATTCTAGGGGTATATGGTCTACATGTCCCTCAGACTCTATTCCCTCTAACTCAACTTCGGCCTCCGAAGTGGGTAGGAGGTCGTCATAAAAACTCTCTAGAACTGAAAGCCCCATTTTGTTAATATCGACCTCATTCATAGGCCTCACAGTTGCGATATTTCAAATTATCTCAGACGCTCTCTAAGCTTCCAACTCTAATATAATCGTTAACAGATTTTGCAATTTCCTTCCCATTGGACCCGAGGGATACTCCTAAGTTGGTTGCATTACTTATGATCTCATGTTCTGAAAAATGCAAAATGGGACAACTCATATTAACATACATACCTGTAGTTGCCTCGATGTCACGAAGCTTGGCTGCCCTCATAGCACGCCCTAACTGCAGGTCGTCAGCATCAGGTTGGGCCTGAATCTGGTTACTGACACGCCTGTCAGCAGACATCGGGTTCATAATCCCGCTGAAAGCAATCACCTCCTCCATAGTCCTGTCCCTCCGAGCCTGGTCCCTTGCTGTGCGCCCGTCAGGTCCGACAAGTGCCGACGTGGGAAGTGAGGGCGGCAAGACTCCTCCTACCGGAACGTTCGTCCTCTCCTCCGGCGCCGCAACCAAGCGCACCTCAACATGTGTCGGTGAAGGCAAAGCCTGCCTAGGCTCCGAACGGCGAAGAGAGAGAGAGGGAGCGAGCGAGCGAGCAAGAGAGAGAGAGAGAGAGAGAGAGAGAGAGAGAGAGAGAGAGAGGAGGGGAGTCAAGGGCCTCCTGCCTGCAACTCCCTCTCCCCTCGACACTGGAGAGTCGTCGGGCAGACCCAACTAGCCTCTCGGAGACCTCCAATCTCGGGCCCTCTGCCGGCTCGGCGACCGTCTCCAAGACCTCCTGATGCGGAGCATCCTACGGACATCACCATGTCAAGAGTCCATTTGACAAGTGACACGTGCCACATCTACTTCATGCATACAAAGGTGAATCATCTCCTTTACACGTGTCCACTTGTACCCTTTGAGGATGGTATACTACTTGACATTCTTTCCGTGTGCATTCATAGGCATCGTCGGAGCTTCAAACATATCGAGGACGAGTTCATGCGGAAAAGAACATCTACACCATCCAAGAGGGAAGCCTGGAAGCGGAGAAGGAAGCGCCAAGAAGAAGGCAGCAACTCCCAAGTGACCCCATGCGCACGGGCCCCTCCGACCCCGTGCCCACGGGCCTCCCAGGCCGGAGGTCCTGAAGATCCCGTGCGCACGGGCGTGTACCATGCCCACGGGACCCCCGTGTCCACGGGCCTCATGGACCCCGTGCGCACGGGCTCTTGCATCCGGTCCCTGGATACCCCGTGCGCACGGGCTCCACTTACCCCGTGCACACGGGCCCCCCTGTGTGATGCTGCGGGCTTTGCCCTTGTTTTACCATTTCGCCCCCACCTATCCCTCTCTTTGCCTAGGACTATATATAGTCCTTCATCCCCTCCATTTAGACTAAGCTAAGATTAGATCTAAACACTAGAGCTTAGCTCATGTACCTCCCCTTGTGGGATTCCACTCCATTGGAGTTCAAGACCTCCATTGGAGAAGATCCCTAGTGGATGAAGACCCCCTTGAGGGAAGGATCTATCTAGATCATAAAGCCCTCATCTCCTTCATAGGATTTGGGATGAACTCTACCATGTATCTTATTTCCCTTTGTTGTTCATGTACCTTGTGGATCTTATGTGTTTGATTGTCTAGTGAATGTGTGATTTGACTTGTTCTTGAGTGTTCCTCTTGTTTTCCCTCTTTTGTTCATCTTGTTCTTGGGGATTCCCCTCCAATTCGTGAAAGATCTTCACCATAGGGTTCCACCCTACATCATATGGTATCATGAGCCATGGTTTCTCACGAAATTGAAGCCCCCCTCTTTGTTTTCTAGCCTAGTTTTGTGTGATTTCATCCTAAATTCAAAAATTCACCACCAAAAATAGCCCCAAATTTTTTTGTGATTTGTTGGTTCAGTGTGATTTTGTTGGATTTGATCCATGGATTTGCTTGGTTTCCAGTGGATCTAGCCTTGCCCCATCTTTTCCCCACCATCCATCCCCAAAATCTCCCCAATTTTGCCCTAGAAATCTTCAATTTCCGCCCCAAAATCGCGAAATTTCCGCCCACCCCGTGCCCACGGACCCCAGACCCCGTGCGCACGGCCCCCCGAAAAGTCTCTGGACACCCCGTGCCCACGGGCTTGTACCATGCGCACGGGACCCCGTGCCCACGGGCCCTAGACCCCGTGCGCACGGCCCCCCTATAGCAGCCGCGTGCAGTCCACCGTTTTGCCCATAACTTCCACATCCGGAGTCTGATTTTAGCGTTCTTTAGCTCGTTGAGTAGCTATTGACATCCCCCATCCACCTAGATAGGTTACCACACCATTTGACTCCACCAAAATTTTGACATTTTGGCATCTTTGCCTAGGCCCTCCACCATATCATCCGCAAAACCACCATAGCCTTCCGCAACCTAACCCATTTTGCTACATTTAACATTTTTGGTTGTTTAAGTGGTGACTTGAGTCTCCTAAGGTGTTTCGGCTACATAGGGACGGTTGCTTATTCACAAACCACCACCACTTCCACATTGCCATTTCCACTTCCACCATTTGACATTTGTCATTTGAGATTTTGAGTTTGCGGTTTTTACTGTTTCCTAAGGTGTTTCGGCTACTCAGGGACGGGTCTACATCATCTTGGTATCTACATCAAGAACACCGCTACTCATCATCGCAAAGGACGGTAACCTCGACGACACCATTGTATATTCCCCTTGCAAATTGCATTGTTAACCCCTAGCCCATTTTGCGTCACTTGTCTAACGAGACTAGCCATTTGAGTATTGCCGGCAACGTTACTTGTGCACATTAGTGATCATACTCCCCATTGCATTCATACCATACCATTGTGGTGCATATATTGCTATCATATCTCGTGTCACAAGTTTGTTCTCGCATATACGCAATTGCTATCTTGGTTTGTGCATTGTGCAAAAGTGGCCATAGAAAAAAAAGAGAAAAAAAGCTTTTAAGCAAAAGAAAGAGAGCAAAGAAGCTTGTAAGCAAGTGCCATAGCATCATACCCAATTGCACATAAGATTGTCATATTCGATCATCTTGGATCATCTTGAGAGAAACACCGGGAATCATACATACATAGCATACTTGGGATAGAAGTTTATCCATTTTGCATCTTATAGGTTGTGCACAAGTGTCGTATCCGCCTATTGGGCAATCGTGCTAGCGTCTCTCTTGAGTTGTGCAACACGAGCGTTTTGGTGGATTCCACATTTTGAGCTCATTCCTTGGTTGCACGACCCCATTTATCTATCCGTGTGTGTGTTTCCGTGTACCGCATTTGCTATTGGTCTACTTGTTTCATTTGCGAATTTGTGAATCTTTTCCAACATTATTGACTCTTGCTAACATTTTGCATCAAATTTTTGTGCCACTATCCTCACCGAGCTCTACCAAAAGCTTTTACTTGTAGGTGTGAGTGAACAAGTCCGGTACCAATTCCACTATTCTTTCATTTCACATTGAGTGATACAAGATACATCCTCAACTTTGGGAAAAGGTAGCTTGGTATTGTTTATCTCATTTCCTACTCACCTTTGCTCGAGTCTTGTGATGGATAGGCAAGGCATTTCCTCTCCGGTCTATGACAACAACGACGGCGTGAACAACTACATCACCAAAGCGTCCATCTTCGATCTACAACGACAAATGCAAGGCGCACAATCAAGATTGTGAGAGCACATCGAGAACATCTCCATCGACATTCATCACTACGAAGCAAGGAAAAGGGACTACATCGACAAGAAGCTTTCCGCACATAAAGAGAGCAAGATGCAAGGATGGAGGAGATTAGAAACTTGATCAAGTCTTCTTCCCCTTCGTCATCTTCAAGGCGGTGACATTCAAGCCACAAGCCTTCGGAGCACGACCATGATGCAAGTGCAAATCGTCCTCGTCCACATCTACATGGCGACCACCATCACGTTCGTGATCAACATCGTCATGAAGGGAAAGTCACCTCCAAGCATCATGTGCACGACGACAACGAACGACATCATCATCATGAAGATTCTCCACAAGCGTAAATGCACAAGTCCCAACAAGCCCTACTTCACGCCAAGTCCAAGCTTCATGAGCACAAAAGAAGACCGCGAGACGACCACCACCAAGACGGCGCTACGGCTACACCAACCACTTTGGCATCTTCGCCAAGTGCTATCAAGGCATCTTCGCCTTTGGACGTACGGCATCTTCGCCTACTTCCCACGAATACGCCTACAATGACTTCATCAAGTCCAAGGCGACGACCTACGAGCGAGGGCGACACTTCCATCTTCGGAAGCCCCTCAAGGACGATGGACGAGCATGGGAAATTCCCTTCGGTCATGGAGACGAGATACGAGGTGCCACATCATATGGGCCTCCAACACCAAGATGGCGACAAGAAGGTTGAGCATGGGACTATCCCTTCAACCAAGGCGACAATAGTAGTTGAGCATGGAGACATTTGCACCTACATCTCTCTGACACCCACATATGTCGAGATGCCCCATTTGTCATGTGAGGAGAGACACCACCACATGAGTGACATGAGTGACTCCACCATATGTGACATTGAGAGCATTTCCTATGAGAGGATGAGTGTGACCACCACTAGCCCCACACATGAGAGCATGCCACACATCCTATGTGAGGTTGAGCACCATTTGAGTGACTCCACCAACCATATGAGTGAGAGAATTCTTAAGGGAGTGAGTGAGCCACCACACTTAGTGAGTGAGGTAGTTGACACGGCACATGAGACCACTATGATTCCTAACGACTTACCCTCTACTCCTAGTGTGTTTTCTTCTATGGTGCTAGGTCTCCTACATGACGACATGCCTATCCTCGATGAGTCCATCCCTCCAATGGACAATATGATGGCCATGGTGGACGATGATGCACCCCCCACATGGTTCCATCAACATGAAGATGACAACGAGACGATCTTCAACACCTCACCTACAACACATGAGCAACGCTCCAAAGGTAACATAGGTGATGGTGCTTCTCTTGTCTCACTAGTGGACGCTCTTGACAATGATTGCTCCCATGATGTTGACCCACCTATTACCATGCTTCATGCTAGTGAAACTTCTTCATGCCTTGACTTACCTATTTATGATGAATATGATGATGAGCATGTTGAGTTGCCTAGTTGTGATGCTATGCTCCATAGGATATCATGTGAAAATTCTATTGGCCACATCATGTTTGACAATCCATTGAACTTGTCATATGCTATGAGTGAGATCTCCCATATTGCATCATTTCAATCTCAACATAGTAACTATGCATGCCCCATTAAAATAAATCCCATTTGCACTTATGGCATAGATGACGAGATGATGGTCATCGGCTTTTGCTTCTCTTGTGATGATATTGCCATGCTCCCTTTACATGATTTTCGCAATTCATCTACTATGCCATGCCATGATCACATTGTTCCAAATATGCATTGTTTACCATGTTGTCCATTTTCGCCATATTATGCTTTCGATATTGCTCATGAGGAGACCCCCATAGTTTCCTCATACCCATTAGGAGATTTTGATCCATCCTATGATTTGCATGATTTCCATGATTATGTGCACCATATGCTCCCCATGAATAAACATGCTTTTGATGTGCCATATACTTGTTTGCTCAATTTTTGTCCCCATCGTGTCATACATAACAACTATTCTTTCATGATGGATGACATGTTCATATACCATGCCTCAAATTTGTTTGAGCATTGCTTATCTTGTGCTTCTAATGGTTATGTGCAAGAGAAGAGAACCATCATGATGGATGATGTGTTTATCTACCATGCGCATACGCTCTTTGTTTTGTTGTGTGCATGTGTAGGATACTTGGACTTCATGTCGACTTCCAGTTCACGTGAGTTGACCATTCGAGCTCTTGAGAGCGAGCCTCATACATTCGACCATGAATCGCTTCTACACCACATTTCCTATCACTTCGACATTGTGAAGAACGCACAAGGACATGCTTTCGAGGTGATATAATTCTATCTTGAGAACACACAAACCATGAGCATGCATATTGTGGATCATACTTCATGTGTTGCTTGCTCCATTGCTATGCCTCATGACATATATGCCTTGTGTGTTGCATCTAGTTCTTCACATATGTCATGTCCCTTTGCTTATCACATGCTTGACTTGATTGCCTCACACATGTTGAACAATTGCTCTTTTCATTGTGTTGAGTGCCATGATATCTTCACTACACCCTATGCACGTTATGCTCGGATTGTCTTGCACTTACACCATGTGTTTAGACATTTCACTATACTTGGTGTTGTGAATGATTCCTATGCATACCATAGACCATTTGTTGAGCACTTTGTGCATTCTTGCTATGACCTTGAGGTAGATGCTTGTTCACTTATCACATATATTTGCATCTTGACCTCCCATTTGCATGCTTGTTCCCATGATATACTTGATTGTGCTAATTTATATGCTCAAATGCCATGCCACACTTCTTTGTCAAACCATATGCTATGCTTGATGACAACACTTGTTGGGTGAATCACCTCTTGAATGCTTGGTTTTGCTCTTACGACAACCACATTTGTTTTTCCAAGTGCTTGTTATCTTTGCTCCTTTTGAAGGAATTACAAGACGGTGCGACATTGGAGAGTGCCCATTTCAAGCCTCAAGACGACGAGAACTTGGTGATTGATCACTCCTACACCGCGACGCCATCTCTTTCCCATGGTGATTTGGTTTTTGATCCGAGGTCGGATCTTTTCCAAGGGGGAGGGGATGATGCGGAGCATCCTACGGACATCACCATGTCAAGAGTCCATTTGACAAGTGACACGTGCCACATCTACTTTATGCATACAAAGGTGAATCATCTCCTTTACACGTGTCCACTTGTACCCTTTGAGGATGGTATACTACTTGACATTCTTTCCGTGTGCATTCATAGGCATCGTCGGAGCTTCAAACATAGCGAGGACGAGTTCATGCGGAAAAGAACATCTACACCATCCAAGAGGGAAGCCTGGAAGCGGAGAAGGAAGCGCCAAGAAGAAGGCAACAACTCCCAGGCGACCCCGTGCGCACGGGCCCCTCCGACCCCGTGCCCACGGGCCTCCCAGGCTGGAGGTCCTGAAGACCCCGTGCGTACGGGCGTGTACCGTGCCCACGGGACCCCCGTGTCCACGGGCCTCACGGACCCCGTGCGCACGGGCCCTTGCGTCCGGTCCCTGGATACCCCGTGCGCACGGGCTCCACTTACCCCGTGCACACGGGGCCCCCTGTGTGATGCTGCGGGCTTTGCCCTTGTTTTACCATTTCGCCCCCACCTATCCCTCTCTTTGCCTAGGACTATATATACTCCTTCATCTCCTCCATTTAGACTAAGCTAAGATTAGATCTAAACACTAGAGCTTAGCTCATGTACCTCCCCTTGTGGGATTCCACTCCATTGGAGTTCAAGACCTCCATTGGAGAAGATCCCTAGTAGATGAAGACCCCCTTGAGGGAAGGATCTATCTAGATCATCAAGCCCTCATCTCCTTCATAGGATTTGGGATGAACTCTACCATGTATCTTATTTCCCTTTGTTGTTCATGTACCTTGTGGATCTTATGTGTTTGATTGTCTAGTGGATGTGTGATTTGACTTGTTCTTGAGTGTTCCTCTTGTTTTCCCTCTTTTGTTCATCTTGTTCTTGGGGATTCCCCTCCAATTCGTGAAAGATCTTCACCATAGGGTTCCACCCTACATCACCTCCTGTCTCGGGGCGTCGTTCGTCGACGTTGTAGCGGGCACCATCAACGCGGCGCCCGTCCCAAATATCTCATGTCTCGGGCGCCGTCCGTCACAGTCAGACAAGCCTCAGTCGGAACCAGCGGTAACACTCGCTCTAACAGATCATCCCTGTTGCTCCATAGGGCATTATTGAATATAATATAATAATATGGTTGTGTGCATAGATCGGGGTTCAACCTCCTTTAAAAAAACTATATGTGGTGTGATAGTGTGACATGCATCACTGCAAGGATGGCAATGAGTAGGGTATGGGGCGGGTAGAGCAATACCATACCCAAACCCGTGTAGCCAATGGTTACAAAATTCTACCCATACCCATACCCATGGGTATGCTACTTTACCCGTACTCATATCCGACGGGTACCCATACCCATTGGGTACCCAACGGGTAGATCAAATAGTACACAAGTTATTCGCAATTTTACATTCGTCTATAGCACATTTGACAAAAAACATTGATCTCAACTCAATAACAAATAGCCGAGTATATCAAAATTATCTCAATTCAAATTGACAATTGGCAACAACTTTAACATAGGTTCATAAGGGCATGTACAATGCATAGCCTCAAGGTGATGCTTCGCATGCCATGTAAGATCAGATATGACGTAAAGTATGTTCGAATAGGGAAGCGGGATCCTCTTCAGGAGGCGGGTGCTTGAAGAGAAAAAGTGTGGTCTGATGACAAAAGCTGAAAAGATTGGAGTGAAAAGTAGAGATGCATGTGTACTAGAGTCTTTATTTTCTATTTCTTAATGAGTCACTAGTGGTAGCTTGCATTGGGGAGAAAAAATAAATGTAGGTGCCTCAAATTACTTTTTGTCATGGGGCACATGTATCCATATGCCACCATTGTACATGCCCTAAGCTCACAACACAACTTTAACGTAGGTACACTTGTGATTGTGAATCACGGGTAAAATTCACACGTCGGTATAAGATGGGTAGGGCATGGGTATATCCATGGATAAAAAACTATACCCGTGCCCTACCCATGACTTAACAGGTAGGGTATGGATACTATCCATGAAAATAAAATTGTGCCCATACCCTACCCATGCGGGTATGGTACCACGGGTACCCGTGCCCATGGGTAAAATTGCCATCCTTCACTCATTTTCTCTGTAGCCGCCTTGCTCGCGGCCCCATCCCCCTTGTCTGAGGAGGACTTGTTCTGCCGCTTCCTCGCCGTGGCCACCCGGGCCGCCGACGTCTAGCCCCCGCGGTGCTCTCCCTCTCGCGGAATCTTCAACACGCCTTCTACCTGCCTGCGGTGCGGTTCTTATCCCCTTACTAGCCTTTCATCTGTATTGCTCCATTAGAGAGGTTCGCCACTTCTCTGGAATTTGATTCCGTGCTTTGGTTGTAGCATCTAAGAGCGACAGAGTTTGCTCTTGCCTCATTTTGATGTACATCTTAGGAGGTTCTGTTTTGCGCGTAGAGGAGGGATGCGTTGAATTTTTACTCGGATGGATTCAAGAAACCATTCTGAATTTTTACTTTTGGGGTTCCTAATCACAGAACTCGTCTGTTGATTCGCTAATGGCCCTGGATCTTGGAAAATGCCCTTTCATTTATATGTACTGTATGAAGTAGGTGGTAGCACGTGAGTGGCCAGACACAACAGAACAGAAAAGTAACGAATTTCAAGATATGCGCGCTTAGAAACGATTGGCCGAGTCATAAACTGTTTGCATTATTGATATGTTCAAAAGGTGTGACATTGACAACGAGTGGGCAAACGGAGTCCATTATTGATTTCATTAGTACCTTGGTAGTATTCCTCTGATTAGTATTGCAGATCTAAGACTAGTCACAATGCATAGTAACATACACTAGTAATATACACATATCCCTAGACTATGTTACTACCTTCATAGTGGGTAGTAACATAAGTGTGGTAACATGCAAAGCTTCATTTATTAGGTTATAGACTCATATTGCATTGGGACATGTGATGTTACAGTAACTAGCTAAGTTACTGTAACTACCTCTCTCCTCATTAACTCATTGCCACATAAGCAAATTTGCTGAGTTGGACTCAATGTTACTGCTGAAGTTACTCCCACTGTGGCTAGTCTAAGTGCACTCAAGAAGGGATAGAAATGGCAATCTTGTTCTGGTCGAGCATGTATTCTTTATTATCCAATTCACTGCAGATTGTCGGGTAATTATTCTGTCAGTTGTGTTGAACCTGGTTGCCAAGCTGCCTCCTTAGTCTCCCATAGAGTTTTAGTCCACTTGACTTCTGTACTCTGAATCGTCTCAATCATGCTCAAATTTTCTTGTTGACACATGCTGAACTTGGCTGCCAAGCTACCCTCTGTTTCCTCTCGATTTCCTGTCGGAATTTGGCTAATATAATATTGGTGAAATCCATTGGTATCTTCTTCCACGTTCGTGTTAAATATCCCTTCATTTCACTTGTGAACACCTACCTTGTTCAGAAGTAGAGTGTGAAGTTCCAAGTATGCTGCCAAACATGGAGGAGCCCCTTGTTGGAGGCAAGAGTGAGAAGACGGGAGGGCCAGGAGAGAGCCTCCTAGTGACTGAGGTCAAGAAGCAGCTGTACCTTGCCGGGCCTCTCGTCGTCGGAAGCCTCCTGCAGAACGTCGTCCAGATGATATCGGTCATGTTTGTCGGTCACCTCGGCGAGCTCGATCTCTCGAGTGCCTCCATCGCCACCTCCTTTGCCGGTGTCACTGGCTTCAGCTTGTTGGTATATATATTATGTCCATTTCATCTCTTGCATCTGTTGGACCTCCTGACAACTAACATCACCTTGCTTTGTTCACGATTATTTGAGGCTGGCATGTCGAGCAGCTTGGACACACTGTGTGGACAAGCCTTCGGAGCAAAGCAGTACCATCTTCTTGGCATCTACAAGCAGAGGGCAATCCTTGTGCTCACTCCTCTGAGCGTCGTGGTTGCTGTGATATGGGCATACACTGGGCAGATCCTCCTCTTCTTCGGCCAGGACCCTGAGATTGCCATGGGAGCAGGGAGCTACATCCGTTGGATGATCCCGGCGCTGTTCGTCTACGGCCCTCTGCAGTGTCATGTCCGGTTCCTACAGACGCAGAACATCGTCCTCCCGGTGATGCTGAGCTCAGGTGTCACAGCACTGAACCATATCTTGGTGTGCTGGTTGCTGGTTTACAAGCTTGGCCTGGGCAACAAGGGTGCTGCCTTGGCCAATACAATCTCTTACCTGACCAATCTCCTCATCCTGGCTCTCTACATCAGGCTCTCTCCATCCTGTAAGAGGACTTGGACAGGGTTGTCAATGGAGGCGTTTCGCGACATCCTTAGCTTTTTGAGGCTTGCCGTTCCATCTGCTCTCATGGTTTGGTGAGTTTGAGTTGATCCCTCTCTAATTGCAGGTAGAATTTTTCGTCGTCCATCTCCAATTGAATTTCATTCTACATTTATTTTACACAGTTTGGAGTGGTGGTCATTTGAGTTGCTTGTACTTTTTTCTGGATTTCTTCCAAATCCTAAGCTCGAGGCGTCGGTGTTGTCCATCAGGTGAGGTATCATATGCATGGTTTATTTCACATCTGGTTCGCCTTCGCCTTCTGATAGTAACAGCTGAACTTGCTGCAGTTTAAATACTCTTTCACTAGTATTCAGAATCCCATCTGGTCTTGGTGCAGCTATAAGGTCAGATTGAACGACTCGAATTCATAAACCTGAATATATATTTTTCTGCGCTGGTATAAACCTGATATTTTGTTCATATAGTACTTCAATGATACTATCTATCTTACCATACGAAAACTTAATATTCATCATCTCTCGCCTCTGTAGCACCCGAGTATCAAACGAGCTCGGCGCTGGGCGGCCTGAGGCTGCCCGTTTAGCGACCCATGTGATCATGGTTCTGGGTCTTGTGTCAAGCGTATCGGTCGGTCTTGCTATCATTTTGGTGCGCAATTTATGGGGGTACGCATACAGCAACGAAAAGGAAGTGGTGGAATACATTGCCAGAATGATGCCAATTCTTGCCGTGACATTCTTGTTTGATGACCTGCAGTGTGTCCTTTCAGGTAAGTGCAGTGTAGGTGCTTCAGAGAAAATAAATTTGGAAATTATAAGGAGCCTGCGTATAGATATAGGATGAACAATATCTGTGGTCGCCGTTTTTTCAGGTATCGTTAGGGGCTGTGGCTTCCAGAAGATTGGTGCGTATGTCAATCTCAGCGCGTACTACCTTGTCGGCATCCCGGCGGCTTTATATTTTGCCTTTGTGTACCATCTTGGTGGAATGGTACTTATTTTACTTATGTTATTATACAAAAGGATCTAAGTTGATATATATTCCTCATTTGACTTGAGGAAACCTCTGAAAAATGTCGTTATGAACTGTTAGGGGCTGTGGTTCGGATTAACCTGTGGGCTTGTCGTGCAGACAGTGTTGCTCCTGTCCATTACCCTGCGCACCAACTGGGACAAAGAAGTAAGCGCGCGGTCATATTGTTTTGTGAGTTTTGTTTTGTTGGCTTCTCGGTGATCTTACTGCATTGTTGCTTTGGTAGGCTTTGAAGGCAAAGGACAGGGTTTTCAGTTCTTCCCTGCCTGTAGACTTGGCAACATGAGACACACAAGAAAAGATGCACAATTTTCTCAGGAAATTAGCCAGGGAGATGTGCATGGAGATAAGGAACCAATGAGGAATTGGTTGCTAAAATGGTGCTTCACTGGCATGTGCAATTCTTCACAGAAACATCTGGAAATAGGCGATCCACTTTGGTAAAAACAATTTGGATACGGAAAATAAAATGTTAGGATGAGTAGAGGCGCAGTACTGCCCTTGATAATGTAAGTAAGGGAATAAAATGTTTCTTCACTACTCCCTCCGTTCCTAAATATTTGTCTTTCTAGACATTTCAACAAGTGACTACATACGGAGCAAAATGTGTGAATCTACACTCTAAAATATGTCTACATACGGATGTATTTAGTAGTCCATTTGAAATGTCTAGAAAGACAAATATTTAGGAACGGAGGGAGTAGAATCCATAGTGTGGATCCAGGATTTCCTGAGAGGATTGATGAGATTATTCTCTTCACGGAAAGAATATATATATAATTGCTCAATTGCATGGAAAGGAGGTTCCTCGTCAGCATTGCATATGCTTGGTTTTTGTGCTTGGTAGTGCATTTCTGAGGGATAAGGACGCTAGTGATTACGATTGAGGGCCACTACGTATCTAGAAAAGGCTAAAAGTAATGTTCGCCAGTGTTGAGTATTGTGATTAGTTAGGAAACATAGATAGACTAGGAATTATTCTGGCTTGTCTTGTACTCTAAGTTGATCATGTACTTCTATATATATGCCCACGAGGCTCAAGCAATACAACGACTATTACACCAATCCCTCTCTCTCCCTTCTAACTTGGTATCTATCGCAAGTCGATCCTAAACCCTAGCCGCCGCCGCTTCCGCACCTACGCGCCGCCCGGGACGGTCGACCTCCATGACCGCCGCCGGGGGCCGCGCCGCCCGTACCTAGGGTTCGTCCGCCGGTCGTGTTGGCCGGCTGCCCTAGAGAGTCTTTTTTCCGATCCTTTGATCCGGGTTTTCCCTCTCTCGCCGGTCACTTTGATCGGCGTCTACTTTTTTGGTTTTCCGGTCTTTGTGATCCGGTTTGCGTCGCCCACCGCCGCCGTCGACCCCGTGCACCTCTACTCCGACTTCGGCGTCGACTCCACCGGCGTCTTCACCGACCCGGCGGCCTCGCGCGTCGTCCGCGCGTCTGCCCGCCAGTCGCCCCGACCAGGCGGCCTCGCGTCAAGCGGCGGCCCTTCACCGCCGCCGTTCGCGTGACGGCCCGCTCGTCGATCTACGCGGCCGTCACCGCCCTGCTCCGACCGGGACTCCTGCATCACCTCGACCCGGCGGCCTCGCGCCATGCGGCGGCCAATCATAGCCGCCCTGCCGCCTGCCGCCGCCGGCTTCATCTCGGACTCCGCCGCCACCACGCCTTCACCGAGCGGCGCCCCCGACCTCGCGCGCGATCGGCTTGATCACCCGCTCGCCGCCGCGATCCGCCTCATCTACGCCGCGCGACCGACCTGACCCGTCGGTTACGCGCGCATCCGCAGGTCCCGTGAAGATCGTCCCCGAGTTCAACGCGCCTCTCCACCGATCGAGCATCGGGCTGCCGCTGCGTCTTCCCGTCGGGCCGCAGCGCCGCCGCCCCGTGGTTCTTCTCCCGGCTGCACCGACCAGCATCACCGCTGCGTCGCCCCTTCGGGCCGTAGTGCCGCGGCCCGCGGTCCACCACCGCTCCGGGGCCCTCCGCTCCAGGCCGTCCCCGTGGCTGCACCGACCCTCGCGTCGCCGCTACGTCGTCCCGTCGGGCCGTAGCGAGCGTGGCACGCGGTCCACGCCGCCGTCTCGAGGCCGTCCCGCGGTTGCACCGACTCGCGAACCGCCGTTGCGTCGCCCCATCGGGCCGCAGCGTCGCGGCCCGCGGTCCCCGCCGCCGCCCCGAGGTCTTCCGCCATCGCCCCGACCCGCCTGCCGCCGCTGCGTCTCCCCTTCGGGCCGTAGCGCCGCGGCCCGCGGTCCGCTCCGCCCGTCACCCCGCGTCGACCTCACGTGGTATGCGCCGCGCCTTCTTCCTTGGCGCGGGAACGCCACCGTCCGCGCCGGTCTTCGTCACGCTGTCAGGGTTCTTCGCCTACTTCGAGCACCGCCGCCGCACTCCTAACCTAGCCACCGCCGCCGCCGTCAGGCCGCCGCTGCCACTCTTCTTTGGCCACCGCCGCCGCTACCTTTGTAGCCGCCGCCGCCGCCCGTCCACCCCCTTCGTCTTCGTCCAGCACCAGCTCGTCGCCAGCGTCGCCGTCATCTACCCCGACCGCTTCATCTACTCCGACAACCGCGTGCGACATTGGCCCCGCGCTGATTGGCGCCGCAACCGTCGTCGAGTCCTTCTCTGCTGGCCTCTCCGACTTCTCCGACATGGCGTACAGCTCTTGCAGGTCCCTCGTCTATGCATGCCCGGTGCTGGCAACACCGATGCGTGCCTTCATCCACGACGTGTCCCCGGGCCTGGCAAGCCTGGTCGGCACTTCGTCAACTTCGTCTTCGTCCGTCTACGCATGCCCGGTGCTGGCAACACCGGTGCGTGCCTTCGTCTACGATGTGTCCCCGGGCTTGGCAAACCCGTCGCGACGCGTCGTCAACAACATATTCTTCCCGGCGCATCACTACTTCACACCAATGCCCCCATGCTAACTCGGCACCTCCTTGCTCCCACGGCTCCACGGCGACTTCCTCGACACCGGCCACCCCGACTCGACATTGACCACGGCATTCTTCGCACGGCTTCCTCGACCATGGCTCCACCACACATGCTCTCGGCTACCTCGACAAACGGCACAAAGGGCTACCGCCTTGCTTGAGCAACCTCGTCGGTTGCCACTCCAGCCACGACTCCGCGATGCGTCGACCGTTACGACTGTGGGGAGGTGTCCGTTGGCTTGCCTTCAGATTCTTCTCCAGTCTCACTGTCTACGTCGCTACCGTTGTGACTGCGGGGGGATGTTGAGTATTGTGATTAGTTAGGAAACATAGATAGACTAGGAATTATTCTGGCTTGTCTTGTACTCTAAGTTGATCATGTACTCCTATATATATGCCCACGAGGCTCAAGCAATACAACGACTATTACACCAATCCCTCTCTCTCCCTTCTAACAGCCAGGACAAATAAAACAAGGAGGCAACGTTAAGGCTTTGCAGAAATGTGCTTCATGGGCAAACGGCGGTGACAAAAGTGTTTGTCATCTTGGCTGGATGATTTTGAGCTTTCGTGATCGTAGTAGTAGCGTGACCCGGGTGAGTCGGCAAAACTTGGTGTTGGCGCGGAGGTGCCGGCCATGTATTGGACGGAGAACGCTCATGGTCCGTTGTGTCCCTGATCTAGTGCTAGTAGCATCGCGGCGCACTATGGTTAGTGGGGAGAAGACTAGAATAGACACACAGGGTGTGCAAAAATGAGATGTCTCTCCCTTAAAGTCTGCCACATTGGTCCAGCAGGCGGAAATGATGCTATCAAGATAGCTTAATGTGGCAGCCGCCTCCTCCCCTAAAAATGGAAATATCTGTTTGGAAACAGAGCTCTTTTATCATGGAATTAGACCAGTTATTAACGTTGGCTTATCCGTTGGTCGCGTCGGATCTGCCGTTCAGTTGAAAGCTATGAAACAAGTCTGCGGTTGTTCAAAACTGGAATTGGCACAATATCGCGAAGTGGCCGCCTTCGCTCAATTTGGGTCAGACCTTGATGATGCGACTCAGGCATTACTCAATAGAGGTGCAAGGCTTACAGAAGTGCCCAAACAACCACAATATGAATCACTTCCAATTGAAAACAAATTGTTGTGATTTATGTTGCTGTCAACGGCTTTTGTGATCAAATGCCACTATACAGAATTTCTCAATTTGTCCATCTGTAATAGAGATCACATTGGTGGGGATATAGGCCGATACGTCTCTAGCTTGTGTTTCAATCACAGGTAACACAGTCGAGCTACCTGCACCTGTCTGGTCCGATCATTTAGCAGCTCTTTCTAAGAGACGTGAATGTAAATAGAAAACATCCCCTGGGAAAGCCTCACGGCCTGGTGGCAGCCGCCTCCTCCCCTAAAAAATGGGGACGCAATGGGTCCCGACCCTTGCCGTTGGGTGGGCTCCGTTTTCATATGTGTTTTTGTGTTTTGTTAGGGTTTTGTGTCCTGTTCAGAAAGTCGAGACGGAGGTAGCTCCCTGAAGATGGAATAAGGTTCTCCCCACCTAGTCCCCATTCCGGTGGTGCATCTAGCATCGTCGGTGGGCGTGTGGAGTTGTGCCTTCGGTGGATATGCCTTTGGTGGATTTACTCGGATCTGTTCGTCGTTCGTCTATGTTTGTGTATCTTCAGGTTGAATTCTTTCAACATACGCTACTCTTCATCAGCGGCGGTTGCTGTTCTGGTGTGTTGGTCCTATGAGGCCTTAGCATGACGACTTCCCAACTGTCTACTACAACAGGTTTTGCCCGGCTCCGATGAGGGAAGGATGATGACGGTGGCGCGTCTTCGGCTTGCTTCGGTGCTTGTAGTCATCACTAGGTGGTCTATGAATCTAGATGTTATTTTTATTATTTTTGGTGTTCGTTGTATTGTCATTATTGAAGATGACTAAATTGGAAGTTTTCCCTGAGAAAAAAGACAGCTCAACTGGACCAAAATGCAATTGACCCTTTTGGTATCGGCTACATGTGTTCTACGTATTTAGTACTAATAATTTATTGAACACTTACAGTATTTTTGTTGTTTTCTCTACTATCTTTATGCTAATGTGGAAGGCACATTCTACACTAGTTTTGTTGGCATTTAGAGCCTGTTCGAAATTCTGCCAGCTCCGCGAAATCCCCGGAGCTGCGGAGCCAGGAAACAGCAGCTCCACGATTTTCAACAGTAACTCCACCCACTCCGGGAGTGGAGTTGTGGAGCGGAGGTCCTTCGAACAGGGCCTTATTCTATTGTTTTTGCACTAATGTGTACTCACTTTTTTTAATATTGCATTTTACGTGAGTTGGTATTTCTTTTTACTAGTTTCTGATGCATTTTTTTACCACATTTTGCATTGTGTGTATTGCACCTTTTCTCTCTACTATTATATTAATGCATTTTTGCGCTAGTTTCTATTATGTCTTCACACTAATATGCACCGCATCTTTTGAAGTTTATTCTGTTTTTTACACTAGTTTCTCATGCATTTTTTGACGTAGTGTAATGCATTTTGGCAAGAGTGTACCATGTTTTTTGTTCATTATTAGATGCTAGTCAAAGAAAGAAAAAATACCCATAAGAAAAGAAAGAAAGAAAGTAGAAACTAATCATATACTCCCTCCGTCCTGAAATACTTGTCGGAGAAATTGATGTATCTAGATGTATTTTAGTTCTAGATACATCCAATTTTATCCATTTATGCGACAAGTAATTCCGGACGAAGGGAGTATACGAAAGAGAGTGGTCTCCACTAACTTATTTATCTCAATATACAAGCATGCCACCTCATCATACAATTATGAATGGAATACGGCTCACCTCAACATGCAACCATGCCAGAAGAAAGACCCACACAACATTCAACCGTTCATACAAAAATGTTTTCCATTCAATTATTCTACTCATATCTAATAAATATTTTTTAACTCATAATCAAATATAACAAGTCATATGTTGTCAACATGAATAAATATGTGGAATAGGCCAGTAGGGAATGTTTTGGAGAGGTCCTCCATACAAATAAATGGAGAGTGAGATATGGGTTCACTTGGAGATGCTTTTAGGGCATCTCCAACGGCAACCCGCAAAAAACCTCACGCATCAGTCCGCGGACAAGGGGGACTAGTCCGCGAACATGGATGCGGGAGGCAGCCATTCAACGCTAGCCGCATACATTTCAGACTATTTTTCAACAACCCGGATGAAATTCATGCAAACACGGACAAATTTAGTATAAACATGACGAATTTCATACAAACACGGCGGATTTAACTACATTTTGAACATTTAGTACAAAAAAACCCGCCCCTAAACCTATACTCATGGAGTCCGTCGCCGATGGATGTGAGTTCTACGTGGTGGTGGCGGTCGGCGTCCAAGCCCGTGTCATCCTCCTTCCGCCGTCTCCATGAGCACCGGCGATAAGACCGATGAAGTGAAGGTGCAGTCACCCGCGAGGAAGAGTAGAACACGGGAGATGAACCGGCCCACATGGGATACCAGGCCCTGCCGCCTCCCGTGGCCTACTCATCCTCGGAGGAGTCCGTCGCGGGTGGATGTGAGTTCTACAAGGGAAACGGTGGCGCCTTGATTGTCCTCATCCCACCCGGGTTGGCTGATGGTTCGTCGACAACGCGTAGGAGGCACAGCTGGCTATGTTCTCCTCCGTGATCGCTTGTAGTAGTGCCTACGCGGCTGCCGCTTCCTGCCGAGCGGCGGCCTGAGCGTGGACGACATCATAGATGGCACGCTGCTCTGGGACAAAATTTGGGTTCACCGCAGCCATGGCCGCCACGGCCTCCTCGCTCCCGCGCTCGCCGTAGATCTGGCCCTCCGCCAGCCGGTGTTGCTCTAGGAGGAACATGTTGTACCATTGTTCATCATGCGCTTGCTGGAACACCGACAAAGGCGCCGACGCAGGCTGCACCTGCGCCTGCTCCATGGTGAAGCCAGGGTCCACAGGAGGCGCGGGAGCTGGGGCGGAGTCATCGGAGCCCGTCTCCATCGTGGTATCGTCCCCGTCGTCGGAGACCTCGGGTGAGCTGGCCGACAAACCGGCCTCGATCCGCCTGGCGGGATGGCTATGCAAGGCGGTGGCAAGTGCATCCACCGCGTGCTTCATATCTAGCGACAGACTGTCCCATGGTGCTTTCCCGCTGGTAGTCATGGCGGATGCAGTGCAAGGGAGGAGGATGTGGAGGGGTTGGTGTTGTGGTGTGGTGTTAGCCGGGTGTGGCCGCCTTTATATAGTGGATTTTAGTGAGAGGCCAGGCATCTGGGTGCATCCATGTGTGGCGCCGGTGTGGGTTTCTCGGCCAGTGAACTTGCTTAATGGTGGCAGACGGACAGACAACGACATTGAACGGGCGCGGTAGATATCGGTCCCATCCTGTCCAGTCACGCGTCTCTGGCATTGGACAGGCGCGGATACCGGAAACGCATCATGGGCGGTACCCTCGACCGGCACACCGCTTCAATGACGGAGGCAGTGAGAGGTCGCGTCCGCCCTGAGCCTTCTTCAATGTTGAGCGGCGTGCTCTGCATTGGCATGAATGCGGGCAGCTGGCGCCGGGCGAGAGCGTGCATGGGATGAGGAGGCGTATTTGATGGGCCAGGGTGGTCAGAAAACGGGCTTGGGATTGGTCCAGACTCCTGCAAACCTCCCCCACGTTTATCTCCGGTTGGGAGAAATAGCGTCCGGTCACAGATAAGCATTGGATGGCTTCCGTTGTCCAAACAGTTGCGCAAGGTTTACGGGTCCGCCTTAGAGATGCCCTTAGCAAGTTACGAGTGAGTACTCTCGTGTCGGGTCCACTTGGGGACGCTCTTAGCAAACCACAAGTGGATACTTTCTTGTAGGGTTACACTAATTACTGGAATCAGGGAATTTGCCATCAGCTAGTTCTTTGTCGTCTGCTAGCGGACGGCACATAAGGTGTTTGCCGTCCGCTTTCAAAAAGCAGACGGAAAAGAATGGACTCATGGCAAACATATAGTTTGCCATCAGTGCATTCTTTGTCATCTGCAAGCAGACGGTAAAGAGCCTAAAGGCAGACGGCAAAGAGACCTGCTGGGCCGCACTGGACCGTGGAGCTGGCTAGGTCAAATGGATGAGCTGGATGCCATCCGCTAGCTCTTTGCCATCCGCTGAAGATGCCTATCTAACAGTTGTGCCCCCCTCCCCCCTCTCTCGCCCCTTATACGTCCATTTTGCATCATGCTTTTATATCATTATTTATTGCATTATGGGCTGTTATTACATGTTATATCACAATACTTATGCCTTTTCTCTTTTATTTTATAAGGTTTACATGAAGAGGGAAAATGCCGACAGCTGGAATTCTGGGCTGGAAAAAGAGCAAATATTAGAGACCTATTCTGCACAACTGCGAAAGTCCTAAAACTTCACGGAGATCAGTTTTGGAATAAATAAAAAATATTGGGCGAAGAAAGCACCAGAGGGGGGCCACCAGCCAGCCACAATGGTGGAGGGCGCGCCCTACCCCCTGGGCGCGCCACCGGTCCTTGTGTGCCTCCTGGCAGGCCCCCAACGCCCATCTTCTGCTATATGGTGTATTTTGCCCTAGAAAAAATAAGAAGGAAGCTTTCGGCTCAAAGTGCCGCCGTCTCGACGCGGAACCTGGGCAAAACTAATCTAGGGCTCCGGCGGAGCTGTTCTGCCGGGGAAACATCCCTTCGGGAGGGGGAAATCATCGCCATCGTCACCACCATCGATCCTCTCATCAAGAGGGGGTCAATATCCGTCAACATCTTCATCAGCACCATCTCCTCTCAAACCCTAGTTCATCTCTTGTATCTGATCTTTGTCTCAAAACCTCAGATTGGTACCTATGGGTTGCTAGTAGTGTTAATTACTCCTTGTAGTTGATGCTAGTTGGTTTATTCCGCGGAAGATCATATGTTCAGATCCTTAATGATAATTAATACTCCTCTGATTATGAACATGAATATGCTTTGTAACTACTTACATTTGTTCATGAGGACATGGGAGAAGTCTTATTATAAGTAATCATGTGAAATTGATATTCATTCAATATTTTGATGAGATGTATGTTGTCTTTCCTCTAGTGGTGTGATGTGAAGGTCGACTACATGACACTTCAACATGATTTGGGCCTAGGGGAAGGCATTGGGAAGTAATAAGTAGATGATGGGTTGCTAGAGTGACAGAATCTTAAACCCTAGTTTATGTGTTGCTTCGTATGGGGTTGATTTGGATCCATATGTTTCATGCTATGGTTAGGTTTACCTTAATTCTCCTTTCGTGGTTGCGGATGCTTGCATGAGGGGTTAATCATAAGTGGAGGGCTTGTCCAAGGAAGGGCAGCACCCAAGCACCGGTCCACCCACATATCAAATTATCAAAGTAACGAACATGAAACATATGAGCGTTATGAAAACTAACTTGACAATAATTCCCATGTGTCCTCGGGAGCGCTTTTCTTTATATAAGAGTTTGTCCAGGCTTGTCCTTTGATACAAAAAGGATTGGTCCACCTTGTTGCACCTTGTTTACTTTTGTTACTTGTTACCCATTACGAATCATCTTACCACAAAACTATCTGTTACCGATAATTTTAGTGCTTGCAGAGATACCTTGCTGAAAACCGCTTGTCATTTCCTTCTGCTCCTCGTTGGGTTCGACACTCTTACTTATCGAAATGACTTCGATAGATCCCCTATACTTGTGGGTCATCAAGACTCTTTTCTGGTGCCATTGCCGGGGAGTGAAGCGCCTTGGGTAAGTGGAATTTGGTTAGGAAACATTTATATAGTGTGCTGAAATTTACTGTCACTTGTCACTATGGAAAATAATCCTTTGAGGGGCTTGTTCAGCGTATCTTCACCCCGACTGGAAGAGCAAAGATTTGCTCCTTAATCTACTGCACCTACTAAAAATATTTATTTTAAAATTCCTTCGGGTATGATAGAGAAACTGCTAGCTAATCCATAGGAGATGGAACATTACATCTTGATGTGCACCTAATCTATGTGGATGAAGTTTGTGGATTATTTAAGCTTGCAGGTATGCCTGAAGATGTTGTCAAGAAGAAGGTCTTCCCTTTATCTTTTAAGGGAAAGGCATTGACATGGTATAGGCTATGTGATGATATTGGATCATGGAACTACAACCGATTGAAATTGGAATTTCATCAGAAGTTTTATCCTATGCATCTGGTTCATCGTGATCGGAATTATATATATAATTTTTGGCCTTGTGAAGGACAAAGTATTGCTCAAGCTTGGGGGAGGCTTAATTCAATGTTATATTCATGCCCCAATCATGAGTTCTCAAGAGAAATTATTATTCAAAAAATTTATGCTCGGCTTTCTCATAATGGTCGATCCATGCTCGATACTTCTTGTACTGGTTCTTTTATGATGAAGACTATTGAATTCAAATGGGATTTATTGGAAATAATTAAATGCAACTCTGAAGATTGGGAACTCAACGAAGGTGAGGAGTCAGGTATAAACCTTATGTTTGATTGTGTTAAATCTTTTATGGATACCGATGCTTTTCGTGATTTTAGCACTAAATATGGACTTGACTCTGAGATAGTAGCTTCTTTCTGTGAATCATTTGCTACTCATGTTGATCTCCCTAAGGAGAAGTGGTTTAAATATCATCCTCCCATTGAAGTTAAAGTAGTAGAACCTGTTAAAGTTGAAGAAGAAACTATTACTTATAATGTTGATTATATTGTTCCTACTGCTTATATTGAGAAACCACCTTTTCGTGTTAGAATAAAGGATCATGCTAAAGCTTCAACTTTGGTTCGTAAGAGTTATACTAGAACACCTGCACCCTTTGAACAAATTAAAGTTGAACCTAGTATTGCTATGGTCAAGGATCTCTTGGTCGATAATATTGATGGGCATGTTATTTATTTTTGTGATGAAGCTGCTAGAATTGCTAAACCTGATACTAAAGATAAACATAGACCTATTGTTGGCATGTCTGTTGTTTCTGTTAAAATAGGAGATCATTGTTATCATGGTTTTATGTGATGTGGATGCTAGTGTGAGTGCAATACCTTATACCTTATACCAGGAAATTATGAATGATATTGCACCTGCTGAGGTAGAAGATAGTGATGTTACTATTAAGCTTGCCAATAGAGATACTATATCACCAATTGAGATTGTTAGAGATGTTGAAGTATTATGTGGGAAAATAAAATACCCTACTGATTTTCTTGTTCTTGGTTCCCCACAAGATGACCTTTGTCCCGTTATATTTGGTAGAACCTTCTTGAATACTGTTAATGCTAAGATAGACTGCGAAAAGGACATTGTTACTGTTGGTTTAGGGGATATGTCTCATGATTTTAATTTCTCTAAATTTCGTAGACAACCCCATGATAAAGAATTGCCTAGTAAGGATGAAATTATTGGTCTTGCTTCTATTGTCGTGCCTCCTAATGATCCTTTAGAACAATATTTGCTAGACCATGAAAATGATATGTTTATGAATGAAAGAAGGGAAATAGATGAAGTATTCTTTAATCAAAGGCCTATTTTGAAACACAATTTTCCTGTTGAAATTCTCGGAGATCCTCCTCCACCCAAGGGTGATCCCGTGTTTGAGCTTAAACAGTTACCTGATACTCTGAAATATGCTTATCTTGATGAAAAGAAGATATATCCTCTTATTATTAGTGCTAACCTTTCAGAGCATGAAGAAAATAAATTATTGAAAACTCTGAAGAAGCACAATGCCGCTATTGGATATACTCTTGATGATCTTAAGGGTATTAGTCTCACTCTATGTCAGCGCAAAATAAAATTGGAGAAAGATACTAAACCAGTTGTTGATCATCTACGGCGGTTAAATACTAAGATGAAAGAAGTAGTAAGAAATGAAATACTAAAACTTCTAGAGGCAGGTATAATTTATCCTATTGCTGATAGCCAGTGGGTAAGTCCTGTTCATTGTGTCCCTAAGAAGGGAGGTATTATTGTGGTTCCTAATGATAAGAATGAATTGATTCCACAAAGAATTGTTACAGGTTATAGAATGGTAATTGATTTTCGCAATTAAACAAAGCTACTAAGAAAGATCATTACCCTCTACCTTTTATTGATCAAATGCTAGAAAGACTATCCAAACATACACATTTCTACTTTCTAGATGGTTATTCTGGTTTTTCTCAAATACCTGTGTCAAAAGATGATCAGGAAAAGACCACTTTTACTTGCCCTTTCGGTACCTTTGCTTATAGACATATGCCTTTTGGTTTATGCAATGCACCTGCTACCTTTCAAAGATGTATGACTGCTATATTCTCTGACTTTTGTGAAAAGATTGTTGAGGTTTTCATGGATGATTTCTCTGTTTACAGAACTTCTTTTGTTGATTGCTTAAGAAACCTTGATCGAGTTTTGTAGAGATGCGAAGAAACTAATCTTGTCTTGAATTGGGAGAAGTGCCACTTTATGGTTAATGAAGGTATTGTCTTGGGGCATAAATTTTTTGAAAGAGGTATTGAAGTTGATAAAGCTAAAGTAGATGCTATTGAAAAGATGTCGTGTCCTAAAGATATCAAAGGTATAAGAAGTTTCCTTGGTCATGATGGTTTCTATAGGAGGTTTATTAAAGACTTATCTAAAATTTCTAGGCCTCTCACTAATCTCTTGAAAAAAGATGGTCCTTTTATTTTTGATGATGTTTGTGTAGAAGCATTTGAAATACTTAAGAAAGCCTTGATTTCTGCACCTATTGTTCAGCCACCTGATTGGAATTTACCCTTTGAAATTATGTGTGATGCTAGTGATTATGCTGTTGGTGTTCTTCTAGGACAAAGAGTTGATAAGAAATTGAATGTTATTCATTATGCTAGTAAAACTCTAGACAGTGCCCCTACTACTGAAAAAGAAATTTTAGCATTTGTTTTTGCTTGTGATAAGTTTAAATCTTATATTGTTGATTCTGAAGTAACTATTCACACTGATCATGCTGCTATTAAATATCTTATGGAAAAGAAAGATGCTAAGCCTAGACTTATTAGATGGGTTCTCTTGTTACAAGAATTTGATTTACATATTATATCGATAGAAAGGGAGCTGAGAACCCCGTTACAGACAACTTATCTAGGTTAGAAAATGTTCTTGATGACCCACTGCCTATTGATGATAGCTTTCCTGTTGAACAATTAGTTGTCATAAATGCTTCTTGAAATACTCCATGGTATGTTGATTATGCTAATTATATTGTTGCTAAATTTATACCACCTAGTTTCACATACCAACAAAAGAAAAAGTTTTTCTATGATTTAAGACATTACTTTTGGGATGACCCACACCTTTATAAAGGAGTAGATGATGTTATTGGACGTTGTGTACCTGAGCATGAACAGGAACAGATCCTACACAAGTGTCCCTCCGAGGCTTACGGAGGACACCACGCTGGAGATAGAACTGCACATAAGGTATTGCAATCTGGTTTTTATTGGCCTACTCTCTTCAAGGATGCTCGTAAGTTTGTCTTGTCTTGTGATGAATGCCAAAGAATTGGTAATATTAGTATACGTCAGGAAATGCCTATGAACTATTCACTTGTTAATGAACCATTTGATGTTTGGGGCTTTGATTATATGGGACATTTTCCTTCCTCCAATGGGTATACACATATTCTAGTTGCTGTTGATTATGTTACTAAGTGGGTAGATGCTATTCCAACTAGTAATGTTGATCATAACACTTCTATTAAGATGCTTACAGAAGTTATTTTTCCGAGGTTTGGAGTCCCTAGATATTTAATGACTGATGGTGGTTCACATTTTATTCATGGTGCTTTTCGTAAAATGCTTGCTAAGTATGATGTTAACCATAGAATTGCATCTCCATATCATCCTTAGTCTAGTGGTCAAGTAGAATTGAGTAATAGAGAGATTAAATTGATTTTGCAAAAGACTGTTAATAGATCTAGAAAGAACTGGTCTAAGAAACTTGTGATGGGTTATGGGCTTACAGAACTGCTCATAAGAATCCTATGGGTATGTCTCCGTATAAAATGGTTTATGGAAAAGCATGTCACTTACCTCTCAAGCTAGAACATAAGGCATATTGGGCTATTAAAGAGCTCAACTATGATTTCAAACTTGCCTGTGACAAGAGGTTATTTAACATTAGCTCGCTTGATGAATGGAGAACCAAAGCCTATGAGAATGCCTAGTTGTTTAAAAAAAAGGTTAAAATATGGCATGACAAAAGGATACAAAAGCGTGAGTTTAATGTAGGTGATCATGTTTTGCTGTAAAACTCTCGTTTAAGATATTTTGCAGGAAAACTCCTCTCTAAATGGGAAGGTCCTTACATCATCAAGGAAGTCTATCGCTCCGGTGCCATAAAAATCAACAACATTGAAGGTACAAATCCGAAGGTGGTAAACGGTCAAAGAATCAAACACTATATCTCAGGTAATCCCATAAACATTGAAACCAATATAATTGACACTGTAACACCGGAGGAGTACATAAGGGACACTTTCCAGAATGTTTCAGACTCGGAAAAGGAATAGGTATGTGGTACGATAAGTAAACTGACTCCAAAATTGTGTAATAGCAATTTTTCTCTATTTTGGAATATTTAAAAAATTATGAAAATTAAAAGTAGTCCGAAAGAGACACGAGGCGACCACAAGGGTGGAGGGCGCACCCTACCCCCCTGGGCGCGCCCCCTACCTTGTGGCCACCTCGTGTGCCCTCCGGACTCCGAATACTCCTTTTAGTTGGTAAAAATTCATTATATAATCTCCCAAAGGTTTTTACCACCATACCACGACAAAAGCCTCTGCTTTTGTTTTGAGATGTTTCTGTAGCAGCTTTAGAGCAATATGTCGTCCCAGGATTCAGAGGAAGAAAGCTATGTGGTTGATTATGTTGCAGACCCCAAAGTCTATGGGGACTTGGAGCATTATGGTTGGACCACAGAGGAAGATGAAGACTATGATCCAAAGGGAAAGGAGGAGACAAGCTCAGATGAAGATGAAGTCCCACTACCTCAACCTGGGGACATGCACGTGGAGTTCAAAAAGTCAAGTCTCCCTAATAAAGCAAAGAAACCTAAGGTCAAGTTTATCCCATTTCGTCTCTTGCAGGAAGACAAACAGGAACTATGTAAAAAATACTAAGTCTTGAGCAGGAGATCGATGAATTAAGGGAGGAAAATTCTATCCTCAAGCGCAAGCTAAGGAAGAAGCTTACTACATCAACAACTCCATCATCACCACCTCCGAAGAAAGAGTCATAAATAAATGGGTATGGGCACTCCCCTTGGCAACTGCCAAGCTTGGGGGAGGTGCCCCAGTATCGTATCACCATCACACCTCTATCTTTATCGTTTTCCTTAGTTCGATCCTTTTGGTTATTTATTGATTTAGTAGAATAAAGTTTTAGTATGATCTAGATTTGAGTTTTGTTTTGATCTTTATCTATGTAATCGAGTCCATGAGTTATATATAATAAAGAGTAGTTTGAGTTGAGGGCTTTGCTTTTATGCTATGATCTTGAGGGAATAAAAGAAAGAATAAAGATAAATAAAAAGATCATATGTTGATCTTATGGAGAGTAATGGCTTCACATATAAAGAGTATGATGAATAAAAGTTGTTGAGAGTTGCCAAGCATAGTTTTGGTCATTGTTGCAATTAATAGGAAGTAGTAAAGAAAGAGAGGTTTTACATATAAATATACTATCTTGGACATCTTTTGTGATTGTGAGCACTCATTAAAATATGACATGCTAAAATGTTGATGTTGGACAAGGAAGACAACATAATGGGTTATGTTTTCTTATATCCGAATAGAAGTTATATTGTCATGGATCATCCAACATGTTGAGCTTGTCTTTCCCTCTCATGCTATCCAAATTTTTTGCACCAAGTAGAGATACTATTTGTGCTTCCAAACATCCCTAAACCCAGTTTTGCCATGAGAGTCCATCATACCTACCTATGGACTGAGTAAGATCCTTCAAGTAAGTTGTCATCGATGCAAGCAATAAAAATTGCTCTCTAAATATGTATGATCTATTAGTGTGAAGAAAATAAGCTTTATACTAACTTGTGATATGGAAGAAATAAAAGCGATGGACTGCATAATAAAGGTCCTTATTACAAACGACAATATAATGTGACATTCTTTTGCATTAAGATTTTGTGCATCCAACCATAAAAGTGCATGACAACCTCTGCTTCCCTCTGCGAAGGGCCTATATTTTATTTTTACCTTCTACCCTTATACAAGAGTCATGGTGATCATCACCTTTCCTTTTACACTTCATCCTTTTGCAAGCACTATGTGTTGGAAAGATCCAGATATATATCCACTTGGATGTAGGTTTTCATAAAGTATTATTGTTGACATTACCCTTGAGGTAAAATATTAGGAGGTGAAACTATAGGCCCCTATCTTTCTCTGTGTCCGATTGAAACTTTGTACCATAAGTATCGCGTGAGTGTTAGCAATTGTGAAAGACTAAATGATAGTTGAGTATGTGGACTTGCTGAAAAGCTCTTATTGACTCTTTTCGGTGTTATGATAAATTGCAATTGGTTCAATGACTGAGATAATAGTTTGTTAGTTTTCAATGACGTTTCTGATTCATACTTTACTTTGTGAATGCATTGTTACTTTAGCATAAGAAATCATATGACAATATATGTTGGTGTTCTAAAGATGATCATGATGCCCTCATGTCCGTATTTTATTTTATCGGCACCTCTATCTCTAAACATGTGGACATATTTTTTGATATGGGCTTTCGCTTGACGACAAGCGAGGTCTAAGCTTGGGGGATTTGATACTTCCATTTTGCATCATGCTTTTATATCGTTATTTATTGCATTATGGGTTGTTATTGCACGTTATATCACAATACTTATGTTAGTAGTATTGATTAGTTGATGCTAGTTGGTTTATTTGGTGGAAGATCATATGTTCAGATCCTTAATGATAATTAATACTCCTCTAATTATGAACATGAATATGCTTTGTGACTACTTACATTTGTTCCTGAGGACATGGGAGAAGTCTTATTATAAGTAATCATGTGAAATTGGTATTCGTTCGATATTTTGATGAGATGTATGTTGTCTTTCCTCTAGTGGTGTTATGTGAACGTCGACTACATGACACTTCACCATGATTTGGGCCTAGGAGAAGGCATTGGAAAATAATAAGTAGATGATGGGTTGCTAGAGGGACAGAAGTTAAAACCTAGTTTATGCGTTGCTTCGTAAGGGGCTGATTTGGATCCATATGTTTCATGCTATTGTTAGGTTTACCTTAATTCTTCTTTCGTAGTTGCGGATGCTTGCGAGAGGGGTTAATCATAAGTGGGAGGCTTGTCCAAGGAAGGGCAGCACCCAAGCACCGGTCCACCCACATATCAAATTATCAAAGTAACGAACGCGAATCATATGAGCATGATGAAAACTAACTTGACAATAATTCCCATGTGTCCTCGGGAGCGCTTTGCTTTATATAAGAGTTGTCCCAGGCTTGTCCTTTGCTAAAAAAAGGATTGGGACACCTTGCTGCACCTTGTTTACTTTTGTTACTTGTTACCCGTTACGAATTATCTTATCACAAAACTGTCTGTTACCGATAATTTCAGTGCTTGCAGAGAATACCTTGCTAAAAACCGCTTGTCATTTCCTTCTGCTCCTCGTTGGGTTCGACGCTCTTACTTATCGAAAGGACTACGATAGATCCCCTATACTTGTGGGTCATCAGCCCCCCTCTCTCCCCCACCTCACCCACCCACCACCCCACTAGCACCCACCACCCCAACCCCGCCATTCCCGATGCCGCCCAGCACCGTCGCCAGCCAGTCCCGGCGCGGCCCCTGCGCCCGCCCCGCCCCCCGGCGCATGCACCCGCCCTCCCCCGACCACCTCCCCGCAGGAGCCCGGACCGGATCCAGGCCGCGGCAAGCCCTGCAATGGCTCCAGGACGCAAAGCCCCACCAGGGAACCAAGCCACAGCGCCGCCCCCTCCTCGCAGCCCTCCTCCACCACCGCGGCATCCTCCCCACGCCATCCCTGACCCGCCCCGCGCCGACCTTCCTCCCTGCACCGGCCTTCCTCCACCACCGCGGCGTCCTCCTCGATCCAAGGTGAGCCCTCCTCCTCGATCCACAATTTTTACCATGAATTTAATTTTGTTAGTGAGTAATGAAAATAGGTCAAAAAATCTAGACATATACTATTTTAGAACTTAAGGAAGACATACTGTTAGCACCAAATCGTGTAATAACCGAAGCAAATTTTATCTTCTTGTCCATGTCTCTTAGAAGCATACTCTAATTTGAAACACACAAAGAAGTTGAAGCTTAAGTAGTGCTATGTCTTGAGCTTGCGTTGGTTTTTCCCTTGAAGAGGAAAGGGTGATGCAGCAAAGTAGCGTAAGTATTTCCCTCAGTTTTTGAGAACGAAGGTATCAATCCAGTAGGAGGCTCCTCAAAAGTCCCACGCACCTACACAAACAAACAAGAACCTCGCAACCAACGCGATAAAGGGGTTGTCAACCCCTTCATGGTAACTTGCAAAAGTGAGATCTGGTAGAGATAATAAGATAAGATAAATATTTTTGGTATTTTTATGATATAGAATGAAAAGTAAAAGATGCAAATAAAAGTTGATGGAAAACTTATATGATAAAAGATAGACCCGGGGGCCATAGGTTTCACTAGTGGCTTCTCTCAAGATAGCATAAGTATTACGTTGGGTGAACAAATTACTGTTGAGCAATTGATAGAAAAGCGCATAGTTATGAGATTATCTAGGCATGATCATGTATATAGGCATCACGTCCGTGACAAGTAGATCGAAACGATTCTGCATCTACTACTATTACTCCACACATCGACCGACTCCTGCCTGCATCTAGAGTATTAAGTTCATAAGAACAGAGTAACGCATTAAGAAAGATGACATGATGTAGAGGGATAAACTCATGCAATGTGATATAAACCCCATCTTTTTATCCTCGATGACAACAATACAATACGTGCCTTGCTGCCCCTGCTGTCACTGGGAAAGGACACCGCAAGATTGAACCAAAGCTAAGCACTTCTCCCATTGCAAGAAAGATCAATCTAGTAGGCCAAACCAAACTAATAATTCGAAGAGACTTGCAAAGATAACTTAATCATACATAAAAGAATTCAGAGGAGATTCAAATACTTCTCATAGATAAACTTGATCATAAACCCACAATTCATCGGATCTCGAAAAACACACCGCAAAAAGAGTTATATCAAATAGATCTCCAAGAAGATCGAGGAGAATTTTGTATTGAGATTCAAAGAGAGAGAAGAAGCCATCTAGCTAATAACTATGGACCCGAAGGTCTGTCATAAACTACTCACAACTCATCGGAGAGGCCTTGGGGATGATGTAGCTAGAGGCCCTCCATGGTCGAATCCCCCTCCGGCGGAGCACCAGCGAAGGCTCCAAGATGGGATCTCGCAGATACAGAAGGTTGCGGCGGTGGAAATAGTTTTTCGTGGTGCCCCTGGATGTTTTCGGGGTACGTGGATATATATAGGAGGAAGAAGTTGGTCGGCTGACGCTCGAGGGGCCCACGAGGGTGGGGGGCGCACCCACCCCCAGGGGCGCGCCGGGCACCCTCGTGGCCGCCTCGTTTGTTGCTTGACGTCCACTCCAAGTTCGCTAGATTGCGTTTGTTCCAAAAAGATCGCTCCTAAAGGTTTCATTCTGTTTGGACTCCGTTTGATATTCCTTTCCTTCGAAACATTGAAATAGGCAAAAAAAATAGCAATTCGGGCTGAGCTTCCGGTTAGTAGGTTAGTCCCAAAAATGATATAAAAGTGTAGAGTAAAGCCCATAAACATCCAAAACGGGTAATATAATAGCATGGAACAATCAAAAATTATAGATATGTTGGAGACGCATGAAGCATCCCCAAGCTTAATTCATGCTCGTCCTCGAGTAGGTAAATGGTAAAAACAGAATTTTTGATGTGGAATTCTACCTAGCATAATTCTCAATGTAATTTTCTTTATTGTGGCATGAATGTTCAGATCCAAATGATTCAAAATAGAAGTTCATATTGACATAGGAAATAATAATACTTCAAGCATACTAATCAAAGCAATCATGTCTTCTCAAAATAACATGGCTAAAGAAAGTTATCCCTACAAAATCATATAGTCTAGCTATGCTCTATCTTCATCACACAAAGTATTTAATCATGCACAACCCCGATGACAAGCCAAGCAATTGTTTCATACTTTAGTAATCTCAAACTTTTTCAACTTTCATGCAATACATGAGCGTGAGCCATGGACATAGCACTATATGTGGAATAGAATGGTGGTTGTGGAGAAGACAAAAAGGAGAAGCTAGTCTCACATCAAATAGGCATATCAACGGGCTATGGAGATGCCCATTAATAGATATCAATGTGAGTGAGTAGGGATTGCCATGCAACGGATGGGTGTGCATCCAACTTGCTTGCTCACGAAGACCTAGGGCATTTTGAGGAAGCCCATCATTGGAATATACAAGCCAAGTTATATAATGAAAAATTCCCACTAGTATATGAAAGTGACAACATAGGAGACTCTCTATCATGAAGATCATGGTGCTATTTTGAAGCACAAGTGTGGGAAAAAAGATAGTAGCATTGTCCCTTCTCTCTTTTTCTCTCATTTTTTTATTTGGTGGGCTTCTTTGGCCTCTCTTTTTTATGGGCTTCTTTGGCCTCTTTTTTTTATAAAGTCCGAAGTCTCATCCCAACTTGTGGGGGAATCATAGTCCTCATCATCCTTTCCTCACTTGGGACAATGCTTTAATAATGAAGATCATCACACTTTTATTTACTTACAACTCAAGATTACAACCCGATACTTAGAACAAAATATGACTCTATATGAATGCCTCCGGCGGTGTACCGGGATATGCAATGAATCAAGAGTGACATGTATGAAAAATTATGAAGGTGGCCTTGCCACAAATACGATGTCAACTACATGATCATGCAAAGAGCAATATGACAATGATGATGTGTGTCATAATAAACGGAATGGTGGAAAGTTGCATGGAAATATATCTCAGGATGGCTATGGAAATGCCATAATAGGTAGGTATGGTGGCTATTTTGAGGAAGGTATATGGTGGGTGTATGGTACCGGCGAAAGTTGCGCGGCACAAGAGAGGCTAGCAATGGTGGAAGGATGAGAGTGCGTATAATCCATGGACTCAACATTAGTCATAAAGAACTCATATACTTATTGTAAAAAATCTACAAGCCATTGAAAACAAAGTATTACGCGCATGCTCCTATGGGGATAGATTGGTAGGAAAATACCATCGCTCGTCCCCGACCGCCACTCATAAGGAAGACAATCAATAAATAAATCATGCTGCAACTTCATCACAAAGCGGTTCACCATACGTGCATGCTACGGGAATCACAAACTTCAACACAAGTATTCTTTAAATTCACAATTACCCAACTAGCATGACTCTAATATCACCACCTCTATATCTCAAAACAATTATCAAGCATCAAATTGATCATAGCATCCAATTCACTTCCTATGCTAGTTTTTATTATACCCGGCTTGGATGCTCATCATTCTAGGACCAATTTTATAACCATAGCAAATACCATGCTATTCTAAAAGACTCTCAAAATAATATAAGTGAAGCATGAGGGATCAACAATTTCTACAAAATAAAGCCACCGCCGTGCTCTAAAAGGTATAAGTGAAGCACTAGAGCAAAACTATCTAGCTCAAAAGATATAAGTGAAGCACATAGAGTATTCTAATAAATTCCAAATCAAGTGGGTTTCTCCCAAAAGGTGTGTACATCAAGGATGACTGTGGTAAAATAAAAAGCAAAGACTAATATCATACAAGGCGCTCCAAGCAAAACACATATCATGTGGCGAATAAAAATATAGCTCCAAGTAAAGTTACCGATAGATGAAGACGAAAGAGGGGATGCCTTCCGGGGAATCCCCAAGCTTAGGCTTTTGGTTATCCCTGAATATATTGGGGTGCCATAGGCATCCCAAGCTTAGGCTCTTGCCACTCCTTATTCCATAGTCCATCAAATCTTTACCCAAAACTTGAAAACTTCACAACACAAAACTCAACAGGAAATCTCATAAGCTCTGTTAGTGCAAGAAAGAAAAACCACCACATAAGGTACTGTAATAAACTCATTCTTTATTTATATTGGTGTTAACCCTGCTCTATTCCAACTTCTCTATGGTTCATACCCCCCCCCCCCCCCCCGATACTAGCCATAGATGCATCAAAATAAGCAAACAACACACGAAAAACAGAATCTGTCAAAAACAGAACAGTCTATAGCAATCTGTAACTATCGAATACTTATGGAACTCGAAAAATCCTACAAAAATAGGAAGTCCTTGGAAATTTTTCTATTGATCCACATCAAAACGAATCAATGCAAAATCATGTTTCTGTGAATTACTAAAATTATTTTCGTGTGTGCAAAGTTTCTGTTTTTCAGCAGAATCAAATTAACTATCAGCGTAGGTTATCCTATAGGTTCTACTTGGCACAAACACTAATTAAAACATAAAAACACATGTAAACAGAATATAGATGAAAAATTTATTACTAAACAGAAGCAAAAAGCAAGGAACAAAAATAAAATTGGGTTGCCTCCCAACTAGCGCTATTGTTTAACGCCCCTAGCTAGGCATAAAAGCGAGGATAGAGCTAAGTAGTGTCATCTTTGGCATTCAATTCTTCAATAGAGCACTTATAATTTTTAGGAGTTTCTTTCTTTTTAGCAATGATTAAACTCCTAGGCAATAAATCAAGAAATTCATTTGAAGCAAAAGGTTCCTTTATGATAGAGAGACAATTGGGGTGAACACCTATTGATTTGAGGTCCGCATTTTCCTTACTAGAAGATTCACCCTTATTTTTAGGAACATACATTAATTTGGCAATTTTAGTAGGCAGAGCGAGAGTATCTTTTACAGATGAAAAGGCAACCCCTAAGTTGGTAATGATGTCCTCAAGTTTACCGATTCTTGAAGAATTTTGATCTAATTTTTCATTAACTATAGGTTATTTATCCTTAAAACTTTTCAGAGTAGCTCCAACCCTAGATCCGAATTGGGTGATTTGATTGTGGATCTTTTTATCCAAATTTCAATTAACTCAACAGTGGCAACTTTATTTTCAATAATTTCAAGCCTTTGCATCACATGTTCTACCGTTAAGATAGTTCCATTAACCAAGAGAGGTGGTGGACCAAACAAATCTAACATATCGTTATAAGCATCAAAAGTGTGGCTACCCAAGAAATTCCCTTCGGTAATGGCATCAAGAATACATCTATTCCAAGGTGTAATGCCTACATAAAAATTGCGAAGAAGAACTGAAGTAGATTGCTTCCTAGTAGATCTATTTTGAGCATTGCAAATTCTATGCCAAGCATCTTTCAAATTTTCTCCCTCCCTTTGTTTAAAATTGAGAACTTCATGATCAGGAGTATTAACAATAATAGGAGGACTAGCCATAGCGACGAGCACACAAAAGACAAGCCAAAGAGAGAGGAGAATGGGAAAGAGAGGGCAAATAAAACAGCAAGGGTGAAGTGGGGGAGAGAAAAACGAGAGGCAAATGGCAAATAATGTAATGCGAGGGAGATGGGTTTGTGATGGGTACTTGGTATGTCTTGACTTGAGCGAAGACCTCCCCGGCAACGGCGCCAGAAATCCTTCTTGCTACGTCTTGAGCTTGCGTTGGTTTTTCCCTTGAAGAGGAAAGGGTGATGCAGCAAAGTAGCGTAAGTATTTCCCTCAGTTTTTGAGAACCAAGGTATCAATCCAGTAGGAGGCTCCTCAAAAGTCCCACGCACCTACACAAACAAACAAGAACCTCGCAACCAACATGAAAAAGGGGTTGTCAGTCCCTTCACGGTAACTTGCGAAAGTGAGATCTGATAGAGATAATAAGATAAGATAAATATTTTTGGTATTTTTATGATATAGAATGAAAAGTAAAAGATGCAAATAAAAGTAGATGGACAACTTATATGATAAAAGATAGGCCCGAGGGCCATAGGTTTTACTAGTGGCTTCTCTCAAGATAGCATAAGTATTATAGTGGGTGAACAAATTACTGTCGAGCAATTGATAGAAGAGCGCATAGTTATGAGATTATCTAGGCATGATCAAGTATATAGGCATCACGTCCGTGACAAGTAGATCGAAACGATTCTGCATCTACTACTATTACTCCACACATCGACCGACTCCTGCCTGCATCTAGAGTATTATGTTCATAAGAACAGAGTAACGCATTAAGAAAGATGACATGATGTAGAGGGATAAACTCATGCAATATGATATAAAACCTATCTTTTTATCCTCGATGGCAACAATACAATACGTGCCTTGCTGCCCCTGCTGTCACTGGGAAAGGACACCGCAAGATTGAACCCAAAGCTAAGCACTTCTCCCATTGCAAGAAAGATCAATCTAGTAGGCCAAACCAAACTTATAATTCGAAGAGACTTGCAAAGATAACTTAATCATACATAAAAGAATTCAGAGGAGATTCAAATACTTCTCATAGATAAACTTGATCATAAACCCACAATTCATCGGATCTCGAAAAACACACCACAAAAAGAGTTATATCAAATAGATCTCCAAGAAGATCGAGGAGAATTTTGTATTGAGATTCAAAGAGAGAGAAGAAGCCATCTAGCTAATAACTATGGACCCGAAGGTCTGTCGTAAACTACTCACAAATCATCGGAGAGGCCTTGGGGATGATGTAGCTAGAGGCCCTCCATGGTCGAATCCCCCTCCGGCGGAGCACCGGCGAAGGCTCCAAGATGGGATCTCGCTGATACAGAAGGTTGCGGCGGTGGAAATAGTTTTTCGTGGTGCCCCAGGATGTTTTCGGGGTACGTGGATATATATAGGAGGAAGAAGTAGGTCGGTTGATGCTCGAGGGGCCCACGAGGGTGGGGGCACGCCCACCCCCAGGGGGGGCGTCGGGCACCCTCGTGGCTGCCTCGTTTGTTGCTTGACGTCCACTCCAAGTTCCCTAGATTGCTTTTGTTCCAAAACGATCGCTCCCGTAGGTTTCATTCCGTTTGGACTCCGTTTGATATTCCTTTCCTTCGAAACACTGAAATAGGCAAAAAAAATAGCAATTAGGGTTGGGCTTCCGGTTAGTAGGTTAGTCCCAAAAATGATATAAAAGTGTAGAGTAAAGCCCATAATCATCCAAAACGGGTAATATGATAGCATTGAACAATCAAAAATTATAGATACATTGGAGACGTATCAAGTAGCATCGTGATTATCTGGAAATAGGACAATTGTCCATGCCTTCGACAACTCACATGCCTTGCCGTCATATTCAAGGAGAGTGGGATTAAATGGTGAAACAGAAAAACATATGCACGACTCGACGATTGATTTGCTTTTTTTGGATGATAACAAAAGTGTAAAATGTATACATGCTTTAAATATGAGATGAACGATATGCATAACAATTTGATGTGTAGAAATAAAAGAACTTTTGAGAATTTTCAAGCTAGAACATTTGCCGGCCTGTCTTCATTGGCTTTTGCCAGGTGACCGATGTCATATCTACATACTGCTAAAACATCCGATGCAAGAACATTAAACTATAGTATGGGAAATTTAGTAATAGGTATCTAAAATAAAGTGCCATGAATATTTAAAGTTTGTTTCCTTGATGTAGTGAAATCTTCCGTAGGCATACGTATAGCAACTTCTGGCTTGTATATATAAATAAAACTCTATTTGTAGGTTTCTAGTTAAATGTCAGTGCATTGCAATGGGCAACTATGTTGATAATAAATTAAATGATGATACAACTAAAACCTTCAGAACATAGATGTATGGTTTGATAATCATGTTTAAGCAATTTCACCGACCGGATTGTGAGTAACTATTTGACATCATAATTTTCTCCAATGATGCTTTCTATGAAAGAAAATTATAATAATTATTATGTTTTGGAAAATTAGATAATGACATTTTAGAGTTTCAAAAAATTCTGAAAAAAATTCTACATATTCATATGGATGTATTCAAGATGTGTATAAAATCTTATAATAAAATACAATGTGGTGAGAGCTACACAAAAAAGAAAAAATCCTGCATTTCTTAAAGTGAACTCCTTTGTTGGCTAGAGAACAAGTGCGGCATGGAGGGGAATGTCACCTCCAGGAGCTTATGTTAGTCGTGCTGGTGCTTTTCATGTGCAGGTATATTCTCTTCACCTCTAGGAGCACCATCAGTCCCGTTGCCATTGTCGTCGTTGTTTGACTATCGTCTCTACAGTCTAGGGGTGAGCTCGACTGTCATCTCCTCCCCCTCCCCTATTTGCTCTGTTCCAGTCATCGTGCTGATGCCACTAGATTTTACTTTCATGTCAAGTCTCGTAACCTAGGTGTCTCCCGTTCGAAAGGGCGGCATCTATAAATATGCATGTCTTTGCATATATATAACTGTCATCCTTTTGAATTGTCCATGTTATCCATGGACAGCCCAAGTATGTGTAGATTGGGTTCGTTTTCCCATGCTCTGCTCTGGATCCGATGCAGAATTTCGTCAGTGCCTCCCTGTTGTTTTCCAGGTACACATCCTCTCTATTTAATGTCGAGACGTGTACCAGGAGAACAGCGGGGAGGTGCTACCGGAATTCTGCATCAGATCCGGAGTAGAGCATGGGAAAACGAACCCAATCTACACATACTCGGGTAGGATTAGGACCTATCTTTACCTGGTGCTCTGGTGTTAGGTGCGACAACTTTTCTCAAAGAAAGAGGATGAAATGGGTAAACACCTGTAGAAGTGGGGGTTTACACCCGAATATACGGTGTGGACATTCATGGAGAGTCTGCCAAATGTACTAGAGTTGAGGTGGTTCGTCATTGCACCAGCGACCATGGTACCGGGATCGAAGACATGGTGCAAGACTTTGATGATGCTCGGGATTCAGATGATGAGATGGAGGAATCTACAAATGCCTTCAATGAAATGTTGGAGTCTTCAAAACGTCCTCTCCACGAGCACACTGAGCTTTGTCAGCTATATGCCATCTCATAAGTAATGGCTCTAAAGGCTCAATTCAACTTGGGCAGAGAATACTATGACGCGATGATGACAGTATTTGGACGCTTTCTACCCAAACGCCATGTAATGCCTGCAAACCTGTACCAGTCGGAAAAAATCCTCCGTGCACTAAAGATGCCCTATGAGAAGATAGATGCATGTGAGAAAGGATGTGCCTTATTTAGGCTTGAGGATGCAAACTTGAACTATTGTCCCATTTGCAACTCTTCTAGGTATGTTGTGGTAGACAACAGTATGGGTGAGAAGACGCAGACCAAAATCCCCGTTAATGTTCTTTGGTATCTGCCAATCGTACCAAGACTTCAATGTCTTTTCATGGTCGAAGAGACGGCCAGACAGATGACATGGCACAAAATGGGCAAAAGAACCGAACTAGATGCAGATAGGACTCACAAGACATGCTTGTGGGATCTGCCTTACTTCAAAGACCTCCTTCTTCCACACAACATCGACGTGATGCACACTGTGCGGCCCTTTTTGGTACATTGTTCGGCATAGATGGGAAGTCAAAGGATAATACTAAGGCTAGAGTCGTTCTATAGACTCTATGTGATAGACTGTTACAAAGCATGCGACAACCGAAAGGAAAGCAGAACTGGACGAAGCCAAAGGCCTAGTTCAATCTTGGAAGGCCAGCTATGAGGGAAATTATCTTGTGGGTGAAAATGCAGTTGATGTTCCCCGATGGGTATGCAGCGAATCTAAAGAGGGGAGCGAGTCTTGAAAAAATGAAAATATTTGGTCTCGAGAGTCATGATTGGCACATGTGGCTTGAGTGGGTAATGCCAGTGATGTTGCGTGGCTTTATCCTTGAGGATGAATGGCTAGTACTGGCAGAGCTGAGCTATTTCTTTCGTGTTCTTTGTGCAAAAGAACTGTCGCCTGTCGTGATAGATGACATGGAAAAGTTGGCGCCGGAGTTGCTCTACAAGCTAGAGAAGATCTTTCCACCGGGCTTTTTTAATCCAATGCGGCATTTGATTTTACATCTCCCGACCAAGGCAAGATTTGGGGGCGTGCAAAATTGTTGGTGCTATGCAACTGAGAGGATGCAGAAGACGCTTCGAGCAAAATGTAAAAATAAACGTAGAATTGAAGCATCGATGGTCGAGGCATTCATTACTAAGGAGGCGGCAAACTTCATGACAGCACACTACGAAGCCAAAAATCGTCATTTGCATAATCCAAAGCCTCGGTACAATGCTGGCGACCCTAAAAAAGGTGGATCCAACCTCACCCTATTCAGAGGGAATCTCACACCAGTCAGTGCTTCGAAACCAATAGTATTGGACGTCGAAGAATGGTGGACTATTTCGTTCTATATCTTCAACAACCTAACAGAAGTGCGGCCATACATCGAGTAAGTTCTCGGTACATTGTTTCACAAGTTCCAATTCCTTTGAACTGCTCTTATTCCTAGACATTTGATACAGTCGATATGTCGCCAAATTCTCGGATGGAGTGGTGATCCAAAAGGATTCCATTGAAGAGTATGAGTTTTTGGCAAAGCATGGAGGCGGCTATCCCGGTTTCATTTCTTGGTTCAAACAACAGTAATTACCATTAATAGACCATTTCATTTCTTGGTCTAATTTGCGGCTAATGCAACAATCCTTTCGTATTGAACTTTTGTAGGCTAATTCAGAGTCTATGGACGCCGAATTGAAACAAGTCGCTAATGGTTTTGACTATAAGGTTCGTTCATTTGAGAAATACGACATCAACGGGTATCGCTTTCGTACGTTTGCCATAGAGCTATCTATGGCTGACCGAAAATCTAAAAATTGTGGTGTCTCTGCTATCAACGAAGGAGGTACCGAGTATTATGGAAGAGTTGAAGCAATTTATGAACTTCTATTATATGGTGAAAACCCATAGAACATCATAGTCTTCAAATGTTATTGGTTCCAGCCGAAGGAGACTATAAGGACTCATGAACATATAGGTCTAGTCAGAATCAAACAAAGCACCCATTTAGATGTTCCCGATGTCTATATTATGGCTCAACAGGCGACCCAAGTTTTCTATCTACCATGGGCCTGCCAAACTAATGCAAATCTGAATGGTTGGGATGTTGTTTATGAAGTACCGCCACGTGTTAGACCACCGCCCACCAATGAAGAGGATATGAACCTCACGTTAACCCAGACACATATGAAGGAGAATTCTTCAAAGACACACGTCTTTCCAAAAAACATTTCAAGAACCACTCCACTTCACCCTAGAACATGGAAGTAGACAGCCACAGTGAATCCGACTTCACCCCTGAGCCGGAACAAGAAGAGGTTACTGATGCGGATGACCTATCAATGCTTGATCGATTAGAGAAAGGCCTTCCACATGTTGATGCCGCTGAACCCAATGAGCATGTTATTCATGACGACACGCGTGATAGTGATGATGATGATGCATCTATTGATCCTGGAGCATATATAGACGATCCAGACTATTATTAGTTTGTATGCATCCCAACTTAAATTATATACATATTATTATTCATGTCATGTATTCAATTTTTTTATGTTGTACTAATTTCACTTAGTCTTTGTCATGGCAGGTGTTGAAAGATGGTGGGTGCGGGTCCAGAGCGCTCCACGGGTACTTCTTCGTCGGTGCCCCATGGGAGAGGTACTTCCATTCCACCCCTACATCTCCGGAGAGTGTTGATAGATGATAACCCACAAGTGTAGGGGATCGCAACAGCTTTCAAGGGTAAAGTATTCAACCCAAATTTATTGATTCGACACAAGGGGAGCCAAAGAATATTCTTGAGTATTAGCAGTTGAGTTGTCAATTCAACCACACTTGGATAACTTAATATCTGCAGCAAAGTAGTATGATAATAAAGGTAACAGTAGCAAAAGTAAAGATAAATGTTTTTGGGTTTTTGTAGTAATTGTAATAGTAGCAACGGAAAAGTAAATAAGCGAAGAACAATATATGAAAAGCTCGTAGGCAATGGATCAGTGATGGATAATTATGCCGGATGCGATTCCTCATGTAATAGCTATAACATAGGGTGACATAGAACTAGCTCCAATTCATCAATGTAATGTAGGCATGTATTCCGTAAATAGTCATACGTGCTTATGGAAAAGAACTTGCATGACATATTTTGTCCTACCCTCCCGTGGCAGCGGGGTCCTAACGGAAACTTAGGGATATTAAGGCCACCTTTTAATAGAGAACCGGAACAAAGCATTAGCACATAGTGAATACATGAACTCCTCAAACTACGGTCATCACCGAGAAGTATCCCGATTATTGTCACTTCGGGGTTGTCGGATCATAACACATAATAGGTGACTATAGACTTGCAAGATAGGATCAAGAACACACATATATTCATGAAAACATAATAGGTTCAGATCTGAAATCATGGCACTCGGGCCCTAGTGACAAGCATTAAGCATAGCAAAGTCATAGCAACATCAATCTCAGAACATAGTGGATACTAGGGATCAAACCCTAACAAAAACTAACTTAATTACATGGTAAATCTCATCTAACCCATCACCGTCCAGCAAGCCTATGATGGAATTACTCACGCACGGCGGTGAGCATCATGAAATTGGTGATGGAGGATGGTTGATGATGACGACAGCGATGAATCCCCCTCTCCGAAGCCCCGAACGGACTCCAGGTCAGCCCTCCCAAGTGAGATTAGGGCTTGGCGGCGGCTCCGTGTCGTAAAACGCGATGAAACTTTCTCTCTGATTGTTTTCTCCCCGAACGTGAATATATGGAGTTGGAGTTGAGGTCGGTGGAGGTCCAGGGGGCCCACGAGATAGGAGGGCGCGCCCTACAGGGGGAGTGCCCCCCTGTCTCGTGGACAGGCCCTGGGCCCCCTGGTGTATTTCTTTCGCCTAGAAATTCTTATTAATTCCAAAAAGTGCCTCTGTGGATTTTCAAGACATTCCGAGAATTTTTCTTTTCTACACATAAAACAACATCATGGCAGTTCTGCTGAATACAGCGTCAGTCCGGGTTAGGTTCATTCAAATCTTGCAAGTTAGAGTCCAAAACAAGGGCAAAAGTGTTTGTAAAAGTAGATACATTGGAGACGTATCAACTCCCCCAAGCTTAAACCTTTGCTTGTCCTCAAGCAATTCAGTTGATAACTGAAAGTGATAAAGAAAAACTTTTACAAACTCTGTTTGCTCTTGTTGTTGTAACATGAAAAGCCAGCATTCAAGTTTCAGCAAATACTCTGAACTAACCATACTCACAATAACACTTAGGTCTCACAATTACTCATATCAATAGCATAATCAGCTAGCGAACCATAATAATAAAACTCGGATGACAACACTTTCTCAAAATAATCATAACATGATATAACAAAATGGTATCTCACTAGCCCTTTCTGAGACCACAAAACTTAAATGCAGAGCACCTTTAAAGATCAAGGACTGACTAAACATTGTAATTCATGGTAAAAGAGATCCAGTCAAGTCATACCCAATATAAACCAATAATAATGAATGCAAATGACAGTGTGCTCTCCAGCGGGTGCTTTTAATAAGAAGGGTGATGACTCAACATAAAAGTAAATAGATAGGCCCTTCGCAGAGGGAAGCAGGGATTTGTAGAGGTGCCAGAGATCGATTTTAAAATAGAGATTGAATAAAATTTTGAGCGGCATACTTTCACTGTCAACTCAACAACTATGAGATGGTTGTATCTTCCATACTACATGCATTATAGGCAGTTCCCAAACAGAATGGTAAAGGTTTATACTCCCCCAACCACCAACAAGCATCAATCCATGGCTTGCTCGAAACAACGAGTGCCTCCAACTAACAACAGCCCTGGGGGAGTTTGGTTTAATTATTTTGATTTGCTTTGATCTTTTTGGATCATGGGACTGGGCATCCCGGTTATCGGCCCTTTCTCGTGAATGAGGAGCGGAGTCCACTCCTCTTGAGAATAATCCACCTAGCATGGAAGATATAGGCAGCCCTAGTTGTAACATGAGCTGTTCGAGCATACAAAACAGAATTTCATTTGAAGGTTTGGAGTTTGGCACATACAAATTTACTTGGAACGACAGGTAAATACCGCATATAGGAAGGTATAGTGGACTCATATGAAACAACTTTGGGGTTTAAGGAGTTTGGATGCACAAGCAGTATTCCCGCTTAGTACAAGTGAAGGATAGCAAAAGACTGGGAAGCGACCAACTGAGAGAGCGACAACAGTCGTAAACATGCATTAAAATTAATTTATACTGAGTACAAGCATGAGTAGGATATAATCCACCATGAACATAAATATCGTGAAGGCTATGTTGATTTGGTTCAACTACATGCGTGAACATGTGCCAAGTCGAGTCACTCAATTTATTCAAAGGAGGATACCATCCCATCATACCACATCATAATCATTCTAATAGCATGTTGGCACGCAAGGTAAACCACTATAACTCATAACTAATCAAGCATGGCACAAGCAACTATAATCTCTAAATGTCATTGCAAATATGTTTACTTCATAATAGCTGACTCATAAACGATGAACTCATCATATTTACAAAAACAAGAGAGGTCGAGTTCATACCAGCTTTTCTCATCCCAATAAGTCCATCATATATCATCATTGTTTCCTTTCACTTGCACGACCGAACGATGTGTATAATAATAATAGTGCACGTGCATTGGACTAAGCTGGAATCTGCAAGCATTCAACTCAAGAGAGAAGACAGGGTAATATGGGCTCTAAGTAAAATAAACAATCGTGCATATGAGAGCCACTAAGCATTTTCAATATGGTCTTCTCGACCCCCAAAGGAAAGAAAAGAAAAGAAAACTATTTACACGGGAAAGCTCCCAACAAGTAAGAAGAAGAAAAAGAAATCTTTTTAGGTTTTCATTTTAATTCTAATACAAGCATGGAATTTAAACTAACTATTTTTTTGGTCTTAAGGTTTAACAAACACACAAGAAGAAAACTAGAAAAAGAAATTTAAACTGGCATGGATAATACAATGAGAGAGTATGAGCACCGACGACTAGTGTGTGAACATGAATGTAAAGTCGGTGAGAAATACGTACTCCCCCAAGCTTAGGCTTTTGGCCTAAGTTGGTCTAGTACCAAGGACCGCCGCTACTCTCCCCGGTGTAATGGGAGGTATAATCAGGATACCACTGGCTGGTCATCTCCGGATCCCACTGGACAGATGATGCACGATAAGGGTCCAGCTCAAGTTCCGGCTCAGGTTCAGGTTCTGGAGTAAACGCTTGGGCTCGATGATTGTTCACCGCTTCCGGTGTGACAAGAAAATTTTCTGCAAGCAAATCAAACAACAGAGGCACAGGCAAAATAATAATCTCAATGTGCTTCTTATTAAATCTAAGTTTATACAAGAGCATCTTATCTTTGTTGTCAACAATAAACTTGTGTGCTACCATGATCTTGTAATCTAAAATGTGAGGAGGCAATTTTATCTCCTCCTTCTCATGGTGCCTAATGGGTATCTGAAAATATTTAGCAAGACGTGCAGCATAGATACCTCCAAATATGGGGCCTTTTGTACGATTCAGGGCTAGCCGTTTAGCAATGACAGCATCCATACCAAAAGTATTATCTCCAAGCAAGGCATGTTGAAGAATGATAATATCAGGAACACTCAAGTTTCCACTATTTCCACGACCAATCAAGCATCTACTAGCAAATATGGCAAAGTAGCGTAAAACAGGAAAGTGTATGCTAGAGACTTTTGCCTCGGAGCCCTTCTTTGGCTCCTCTGCAGCTATAGTATTAACAAAGCCACCCACATCTTCACGATGGGGTTCCGCTAATTCTCGCTCATAAGGTATCCTACACACCGCGCAAAAATTACGCAAAGACATTTCTCTGAATTCATCATATAAATGAAATGATACTGCAGGCGGTGACTTCTTAGGATAATAATAAAAGTTTTGCACGAAAGTATTGGTGAGTAAGAGATACTAATCGATTCGGTCGTTGATGAAACCGGTGAGGCCTGCAGTCTCGATTAAAGCATAAAAATCTTCATGAATTCCAGCTTCTTTCAAGAAATCCTCACATGGCCATTCACACGACCGTACTTCCGCTAAGCGAGGAAGATTATACTTGGCTTTTTCCTTCTCTTTGGCTTGTTTTTTCTGAGAGCTTTGGCTAGAAGAGCCCCTCAAAATTTTCCTCAACATTTTCTAGAAATTTCTGAAATTTTAGTAACTTCAAAATAAAAGTGAATAAAACTAAACAAGAATGGTAGCAACTACTCCTACAAGTGCCTAGAGGCTATATCATGCATTGGAATTGCTTGGGACCTCATAAATTTAACATGCAAGCTCAAGAACATGGTCACCTATGCAGCAAAAATTTGCAATGAATAAAGCACTAGAACAAAAACTAATTGGACCAATGGAGGAGTCACATACCAAGCAACAATCTCCCATAGCAGTTTTGTGAATGGAGCTTTGAGCAAGGAGATCAAAAATCGCAGCAAAATGAGCTAGAACTCGTGCTTGAGCTGGATGGGGATTTTTTTGGGTAGAAGATGAAGTGTGTGGGTGCTGGCATAAGTGGAGGGGGGCCACCAGGGGCCCACGAGATAGGGGGCGCGCCCTATAGGAGGGGACGCGCCCTCCACTCTCATGGCCTAGTGCTTGCCCCTCCTGCAGTGTTTTCAGTGCATAAAATCCTCAAATATTCCAGAAAAAATCATACTAAATTTGCAGGGCATTTGGAGCACTTCTATTTTCGGACTATTTTTTAATGCACGAAAAATTCAGAAAACAGACGGCTAATACTTTTTTTTTGCTTTATTTATTCTAAATAACAGAAAGTAAAAAGAGGGTACAGAAGGTTGTGCCTTGTAGTTTCATCCATCTCGCGATCATCAAAATGAATCCACTAACAAGGTTGATCAAGTCTTGTTAACAAACTCATTCCGAATAACACGGAACCGGAGAAATTTCGAATAACACTAAGTTACCTCAGCAGGGATATGAAAACCCCAACAGTAAGAATATCATACTTTTTCTTGACAGTAGGGAGAGGAAATTCAAAACCTCCAATAATAATAGTTGGAATTTTTCCAATAGAATTGATGCTATGAACTTGAGATTGGTTCCTCGGAAAGTGTACCATATGCTCATTACCATTAACATGAAAGGTGACATTGCCTTTGTTGCAATCAATAACAGCCCCTGCAGTATTAAGAAAAGGTCTACCAAGGATAATAGACATACTATCATCCTTGGGAATATCAAGAATAACAAAGTCCGTTAAGATAGTGACATTTGCAACCACAACAGGCACATCCTCACAAATACCGACAAGTATAGCAGTTGATTTATCGGCCATTTGCAAAGATATTTCAGTAGGTGTCAACTTATTCAATTCAAGTCTACGATATAAAGTGAGAGGCATAACACTAACACCAGCTCCAAGATCACATAAAGCAGTTCTAACATAATTTCTTTTAACGGAGCATGGTATAGTTGGCACACCCGGATCTCCAAGTTTCTTTGGTATTCCACCCTTAAAAGTGTAATTAGCAAGCATGGTGGAAATTTCAGCTTCTGGTATCTTTCTTTTATTTGTGATGATATCCTTCATATACTTAGCATAAGGATTTACTTTCAGCATATCAGTTAAGCGCATACATAAGAAAATAGGTCTAATCATTTCAGCAAAGCGCTCAAAATCCTCATCATCCTTTGACTTGGATGGTTTAGGAGGAAAGGGCATGGGTTTCTGAACCCATGGTTCTCTTTCTTTACCGTGCTTCCTAGCAACAAAATCTCTCTTATCATAACGTTGATTCTTTGATTGTGGGTTATCAAGATCAACAGCAGGTTCAATTTCTACATCATTGTTTTTGCTAGGTTGAGCATCAACATGAACATTATCATTAACACTATCACTAGGTTCATGTTCATCACCTGATTGTGTTTCAGCATCAGAAATAGAAATATCATTGGGATTCTCAGGTGTGTCTACAGTAGGTTCACTAGAAGCATGCAAAGTTCTATCGTTTTTCTTTTTCTTCTTTTTAGAAGAACTAGGTGCCTCTAAATTGTTTCTCTAAGAATCTTGCTCCATTATCTTAGGGTGGCCTTCAGGATACAAAGGTTCCTGAGTCATTCTACTAGTTCTAGTAGCCACTCTAACAGCAAAGTCATTTTTATTATTTAATTCCTCAAGCAAATCATTTTGACCTTTAAGTACTTGCTCAGCTTGAGTAGCAACCATAGAAGCATATTTGCTAATGAGTTTGAGTTCATCTTTAACTCTAGCTATATTATTGCCTACGCGTCCTATCTCAAAAGCATTATTCTTTAACTCTCTACCAACATAAGCATTAAAACTTTCTTGTCTAGCCATAAAGTCATCAAATTCATCTAAACATGGGCTATGAAATTTAGTAGAGGGGATTTCAACTTTATCATATCTATAGAGAGAATCTACCTTTACTACCCGTGTCGGGTTATCAAGACAATATGGTTCTTCAACAGGCGTTACATTAAGACCATGTATTTCTTCAATAGGAGGTAAATTCTTAACATCTTCGGCTTTAATACCTTTTTCTTTCATTGATTTCTTTGCCTCTTGCATATCTTTAGGGCTGAGAAATAAAACACCTCTCTTCTTCGGAGTGGGTTTAGGAATAGGCTCAGGAGTTGGCTCAATTGGTTCAGGAATTGGCTCGGGAAGAGTCCAATTATTTTCATTAGTCAACATATTATTCAATAGTATTTCAGCTTCGTCGACTGTTCTTTCCCTGAAAACACAACCAGCACAACTATCCAAGTAGTCCTTGGAAGCATCGGTTAGTCCATTATAAAGATATCAAGTATTTCATTTTTCTTAAGAGGATGATCGGGCAAAGCATTAAGTAACCGGAGAAGCCTCCCCCAAGCTTGTGGGAGACTCTCTTCTTTGATTTGCACAAAATTATATATTTCCTGCAAGGCAGCTTGTTTCTTATGAGCAAGGAAATATTTAGCAGAGAAGTAGTAAATCATATCCTAGGGACTACGTACACAACCAGGAGCAAGAGAATTATACCAAGTCTTAGCATCACCCTTTAATGAGAACGGAAATATCTTAAGGATATAAAAATAGCGAGACTTCTCATCATTAGTAAATAGGGTGGCTATATCATTCAACTTGGTAAGATGTGCCACAACAGTTTCAGATTCAAGGCCATAAAAAGGATTGGATTCAACTAAAGTAATAATCTCAGGATCAACAAAGAATTCATAATCCTTATCAGTAACACAGATAGGTGAAGTAGCAAAAGCAGGATCGGGTTTCATTCTAGCATTAAGAGACTGCTGCTTCCATTTAGCTAATAATTTCTTAAGATTGTATCTATCATTGCAAGCAAAGATTTCCCTAGCAGCTTATTCATTCATAACATAACCCTTAGGAACAACAGGCAATACATAATCATTGGGAGAACCTTCATCATCACTATCATCAATAATAGCATCTTCAATAATTTCATTCCCCCTAACTCTAGCAAGTTGTTCATCAAGAAATTCACCTAATGGCAAAGTGGTATCACGCACAGAAGTAGTTTCATCATGCATAGCAGAAGTGGCATCATCAATAACATGCGACATATCAGAATTCATAGCAGTAGCAGGTTTGGGTGTCGCAAGCTTACTAATAACAGAAGGAGAATCTAGTGCAGAGCTAGATGGCAGTTCCTTACCTCCCCTCGTAGTTGAGGGCAAAATAGTAGTTCGGTCGTCTTTCAGGTTCTTCATAGTGATCAACAGATATATATCCCAAGTGACTCGGAGAATAGAGCTATGCTCCCCGGCAACGGTGCCAGAAATTAGTCTTGATAACCCACAAGTGTAGGGGATCGCAACAGCTTTCGAGGGTAAAATAGTCAACACAAATTTATTGATTCGACACAAGGGGAGCCAAAGAATATTCTTGAGTATTAGCAGTTGAGTTGTCAATTCAACCACACCTGGATAACTTAATATCTGCAGCAAAGTATTTAGTAGCAAAGTAGTATGATAATAAAGGTAACAGTAGCAAAAGTAAAGATAAATGTTTTTGGGTTTTTGTAGTAATTGTAACAGTAGCAATGGAAAAGTAAATAAGCGAAGAACAATATATGAAAAGCTCGTAGGCAATGGACCATTGATGGATAATTATGCCAGATGCGATTCCTCATGTAATAGCTATAACATAGGGTGACATAGAACTAGCTCCAATTCATCAATGTAATGTAGGCATGTATTCCGTAAATAGTCATACGTGCTTATGGAAAAGAACTTGCATGACATATTTTGTCCTACCCTCCCGTGGCAGCGGGGTCCTAACGGAAACTAAGGGATATTAAGGCCTCCTTTTAATAGAGAACCGGAACAAAGCATTAGCACATAGTGAATACATGAACTCCTCAAACTACGGTCATCACCAAGAAGTATCCCGATTATTGTCACTTCGGGGTTGTCGGATCATAACACATAATAGGTGACTATAGACTTGCAAGATAGGATCAAGAACACACATATATTCATGAAAACATAATAGGTTCAGATCTGAAATCATGGCACTCGGGCCCTAGTGACAAGCATTAAGCATAGCAAAGTCATAGCAACATCAATCTCAGAACATAGTGGATACTAGGGATCAAACCCTAACAAAACTAACTTAATTACATGGTAAATCTCATCCAACCCATCACCGTCCAGCAAGCCTATGATGGAATTACTCACGCACGGCGGTGAGCATCATGAAATTGGTGATGGAGGATGGTTGATGATGACGACGGCGACGAATGCCCCTCTCCGGATCCCCGAACGGACTCCACATCAGCCCTCCCGAGAGAGATTAGGGCTTGGCGGCGGCTCCACGTCGTAAAACGCGATGAAACTTTCTCTCTGATTTTTTTCTCCCCGAACGTGAATATATGGAGTTGGAGTTGAGGTCGGTGGAGGTCCAGGTGAAAGCACAAGTGCTCCCTAGGTGGTTTTGGTAATTAATGTCAACATATCTCTTGTTGGACTAACACTTTTATCTACTATGTTTCAGATAAGTTCAACAATGGAGTGGCATGGACTAAAGGATGTGGGAACTCCTTCAAGATGCTAAGGACAAAGGATTGGCTCAAGTTTCAAGCTCAAGACTCTTCATTTTACATTTTAGTGGTCCAAGATCACATTGAGTCTATAGGAAAAGCCAATACTATCAAGGAGGTATGAGGTGTTGCTTAATGAGCCTCTTGCTTCATGTGCTTAGTGATATGCTCCAAAACCATCAGCTACTTTCCCACTTCCACAAATGACCTAAACCCAAAGCCAAAATCGGTCACACCGATTCTTCCTATCCGGCGCCACCGATTCCAAAAGTCATAGCCACTGCCACAAACCCTAAGCAAATCGGTTTTACCGATAGGGATCTAAGTCTCACCGAGATGGGATTGTAATCTCTCTGTGTATGTCCATTACCAAAATCGGTCTCACCGAGTTTGCGCAATCGGTACTACCGAGATTACAATGCAAACTCTCTAGAAAGCTTATTACCAAAATCGGTCTCACCGAGTTTGTGTAATCGGTCTTACCGAGATTACGTTATGCCCTAACCCTAACCATATCGGTCTCACCGAGTTACATTTCGGTCCCACTGAAAATCATTAACGGTCACATTATTTGCTAAATCGGTCTGACCGAGTTTAACGATTCGGTCCCACCGAGTTTGGTAAATTGTGTGTAACGGTTAGATTTTGTGTGGAGGCTATATATACCCCTCCACCTCCTCTTCATTCGTAGAGAGAGCCATCAGACTGAACCTACACTTCCAACTTACCATTTCTGAGAGAGAACTACCTACTCATGTGTTGTGGCCAAGATATTCCATTCCTACCATATGAATCTTGATCTCTAGCCTTCCCCAAGTTGCTTTCCACTCAAATCTTCTTTCCACCAGATCCAAAACCTATGAGAGAGAGTTGACTGTTGGGGAGACTATCATTTGAAGCACAAGAGCAAGGAGTTCATCATCAACGCACCATTTGTTACTTCTTGGAGAGTGGTGTCTCCTAGATTGGCTAGGTGTCCGTTGGGAGCCTCCGACAAGATTGTGGAGTTGAACCAAGGAGTTTGTAAGGGCAAGGAGATCGCCTACTTCGTGAAGATCTACCGCTAGTGAGGCAAGTCCTTCGTGGGCGACGGCCATGGTGGGATAGACAAGGTTGCTTCTTCGTGGACCCTTCGTGGGTGGAGCCCTCCGTGGACTCGCGCAACCGTTACCCTTCGTGGGTTGAAGTCTCCATCAACGTGGATGTACGATAGCACCACCTATCGGAACCACGCCAAAAATATTCATGTCTCCAATTGCGTTTGAATCCTCCAAACCCTTCCCTTTACATTCTTGCAAGTTGCATGCTTTACTTTCCGCTGCACATATACTCTTTGCATGCTTGCTTGATATGTATTGTGAATGTTAAACTTGTGCCTAAACTCCACTTATACTTAAAGAATCTTAAAAACTACAACTTAGTGTCTAATCACCCCCCCCCCTCTAGACACCTCTTCTCAAGGTCCTACAAGTGGTATCAGAGCATTGCTTTCCATTGCTTTGGTTTAATCACCATTGGAGGAAGATGGATGAGTCTACTATTGGGAGTCTTAGACATAGAGTGCCTATTCTTGATGGAGAGTATTTTCATGAGTGGAAAAATGAGATGCTTGCAATTTTCAATCAATATCATTTGAACAAGTACATTGCTTGCCCTTGTGCACCTTATGTTGATCCTATGCATCCTACCCATGATGAGTCAATTGACATGATTAGGAATCTTAGAACCATCGAACTTATCATTAGAGGATTGCCTAGAAACTTGATTGGATGTTTGCCTACTTTCAAGTGCGCCTACACTATATGGAAATTTCTTAAGGAACGTTCTCCAGATTATTCCTTGAAAAATCTTGATGAAATTCTCCATAAGTCTATTGCCTTGAGTAAGATGAATTCTAGTGATCCTATGTTTGGTGATCGTCTATTTGAGCTTACAAACCTTATGCGTGCCAAAGGAAATGTTGGTATTATTAGTGATATTATTTCCGAAGCTATAAAAACTCATAAGCAAGATCATTGTCAAACTCATTCTAATGAATCACCCTCTCTAGGACTTGATCCACCACATGACGATGTTGAACATGGATACTATGATGAGGATGATGATAGCGACTTCGATCTTGATGATGCAATGAGACACTTTGGTCTTATGGCAAATCTTCGGGGATATATGTTAGGAGGAAAGGAATGGGTTCTTGATAGTGGATGTACCGATCACATGACCGGAGATAAAGACATGTTTCGTGAGCTTGCTGATAATGATAGTCCTCGAAAGTATGTCACCTTCGATGAAAACTCAAAGGGTAAGGTGGTTGGCCTCAGTAAGGTGGCCATATCACATGATAGCTCCATACAAATGTCATGCTCGTTGAATCTCTTGGTTACAACTTACTTTCAGTATCTAGACTTGCTGATTTCGGTTTCAATGTACTGAAGTAGATTGCCAAGTGTTTCGTCGAGATAATCATAAAATGGTCTTTACCGGTGTGCGTAGAGGTGATCTATACATTGTTGATTTCACTAAAAAAGGCTCAACCTAAAACTTGCTTCATTGCTAAATCCTCAAAAGGTTGGTTATGGCATAGACGACTAGGTCATGTTGGTATGCGAAACCTTGACAAGCTTATTAAAGGAAATCATATCCTGGGAGTTAATGATGTCATATTTAATAAGGATAGACTTTGCAGTGCTTGTCAAGCAGGTAAACAGGTTTGAGGAAGGCATCCCGTGAAGAACATCATGACCACAAGGAGGCCACTTGAGCTACTTCACATGGATCTTTTTGGTCCCAACTCTTACAAGAGTCTCGGTGGAAATTCTTTTGGTCTAGTTATTGTTGATGATTTTTCAAGATTTACGTGGGTGTTCTTTCTCGATGATAAATCGCAGGTCCAAAAGATCTTTAAAAACTTCGCTAGGAAGGCCCAAAATCAATTTGAAGTGAAGATCGAGAAGGTTCGCAGCGACAACGGAACGGAGTTCAAGAACGCAAATGTGGACACCTTTTTTGACGAAGAAGGGATTTCACACGAGTTCTCGGCTACTTACACACCTCAACAAAACGGAGTTGTTGAGAGGAAGAACCGGACGCTCATCGAAATGGCGAGACCGATGCTTGATGAGTACAAAACGCCAAAGCACTTTTGGGCGGAAGCGGTTGAGACAGCTTGTCATGCAACAAATCACTTGTATCTTCACAAGCTACTCGGCAAGACGGCATACGAGCTCCTCACCGGTAACAAACCCCAAGTTGGATACTTTCGAGTATTCGGCTCAAAGTGTTACATTCTTGATAAGCATCGTCGCTCTAAATTTGCTCCTAAATCTCATGAAGGTGCCTACTAGGTTATGGCTCAAACTCTCACACTTACCGTGTCTACAACAATTTCACCCGAAAGGTTGAAGAGACGGTAGATGTGAAGTTTGATGAATCTAACGGCTCGCAAGTAGAGCAATTGCCAATTGATGTAGGAGACAAAGATCCTTCGGAAGCAATTCAAGACTTGGCTATTGGCAAGGTTCGTCCAACGGAGGTGAAGGAGAGTACCTCATCCGTCCAAGTGGAAGCTTCTACTTCACGACAAGGTGAACCAAGAGTTGATACGGAAGCATCCACAAGTGGGACACACCAAGATGAAGAAAACGAGGAAGTGCATTAGGATGAACGTCAACAACCTCCTTCTCCACCACGACAAGAGAACGACAATGCCGACAATGAAGAAGGCCAAGAAGAAGAACAAGATGAAGAAGATGTTCAACGAAGACCCAAGCAAAAGCTATCACGAGTTCGAGCAAGAGTTTCTAAAGATCATCCCGTCGAGCAAATCTACAATGACATTCAAACCGGGAGAATCACTCGCTCTAAAACTCGTTTAGCTAACTTTTGTGAAAACTATTCTTTCATCTCTAGCATTGAACCTATGAAGGTTGAAGAAGCATTGGAAGATCCGGATTGGGTAAATGCTATGCATGAAGAGCTACACAACTTTGAGAGGAACCAAGTTTGGACATTGGTTGAGAAGCCCGACAACAACCACAACGTCATCGGTACCAAATGGGTGTTTCGCAACAAGCAAGATGAAGATGGACAAGTAGTTCGCAACAAAGCACGTCTCATCGCCCAAGGCTACACACAAGTCGAAGGTATGGACTATGGTGAGACTTATGCTCCCGTTGCTAGACTTGAGTCCATTCGCATCTTACTTGCCTATGCTAATCATCATGATATCACCTTGTACCAAATGGACATTAAAAGTGCTTTTCTAAATGGTGAAATAGAGGAGGAAGTTTATGTTAAGCAACCTCCTGGCTTTGTCAATCCTAAGAAACCCAATCATGTTTACAAACTTCACAAAGCTCTTTATGGTCTTAAACAAGCTCCTAGAGCATGGTATAAATGCTTAACCAAGTTCCTTATTGAAAAAGGCTTTGAAATTGGGAAAATTGATTCTACTCTTTTTACTAAAAGGGTTAATGGAGAACTATTTGTGTGCCAAATCTATGTTGATGATATTATATTTGGTTCAACTAACCCTCATTTTAGTGAAAAGTTTGGGAAGCTAATGTTGGAGAAGTTTGAGATGTCTATGATGAGTGAACTCAAATTCTTTCTTGGGTTGCAAATCAAGCAAACTAAGGAAGGTACCTTTGTTTCTCAAACGAAGTACACCAAGGACTTATTCAAGAAGTTCAATATGCAAGAGTGCAAAGGTATGTCTACACCCATGCCTACTAGTGTACATCTTGATTTGACCAAAGATAGTGAACCGGTTGATCAAAAGGTTTATCGCTCTATGATTGGTTCATTGTTATATCTATGTGCTTCACGTCCCGATATCATGCTAAGTGTGTGCATATGTGCACGATATCAAGCTGCTCCTAAGGAATGTCATCTTAAGGCCGTGAAAAGGATAGTGATATACTTAATCCATACACCAAACTTTGGCATTTGGTATCCTAAGAGGGCCTCTTTCGATCTTGTTGGCTATTCTGACTCGGACTATGCCGGAGACAAGGTTGATAGAAAGTCCACTTCGGGTACTTGTCAATTTCTTGGTAGATCTCTTGTGTCTTGGTCCTCCAAGAAACAAAACTCGGTATCCTTGTCCACCGCCGAAGTTGAATATATTGTCGCTGGTTCATGTTGTGCTCAATTACTTTGGATGACCCAAACTATTAAAGATTATGGGATATATGTGAGACATGTTCCATTGCTTCGCGACAATGAAAGTGCTATCAAAATTGGTCATAATCCTGTGCAACATTCTCGAACTAAGCATATTGAAGTTCGTCATCATTTCATTCGAGATCATGTTGCTAAAGGTGACATTGATCTTAAGCATGTTCGCACCGAAAAGCAATTAGCGGATATATTCACTAAACCTCTTGATGAGAAAGTGTTTTGCAGGTTAAGAGGAGAATTGAACATCATTGATGCTTCAAACTTGGAGTAGAAACTCCATTGGATACATGCAAGACATGAGCTTATGACTAATCCTTGATATTTCTCTTATGATGAAAATCTTATGTCTTGGATATATTTGCATCTTGCATGTTATCTAACCCATGTAGGTACTTGGTGGAATCAAACTCCATGAGATTGTAATCTACTCACATCTTGAGCAATCTCTACATCACCAAGACTCTACACTATGGTGGATGAAGACAAGGAAGCACGAAACCATTCAAACATATCCTTTGACAAATTCTATGTTGAACTTCATTATTGTCATTTTTGGATACACAAGTGCTCTTCCTTGCAAGAACTAACCCATGTAGGTAGATGGACTAAAATTCCAAGTGGTGCTCCAAATTCTTGATGAGCTACATCAACCTTGAGCAACCCACACAAGTTCAACTACATGGACTACACCACCAACCAAGATATGTCATTCCATCTTAGAGAAGCTTTACTCCAAGTCATGAGCTAAAGCAACTCGACAAGATGTGAATACATCAAGATGCTTAAACGAAAAATGGCAACCCCATTTTGAGCTTAAACGATGGGTATGACCTATGATCAAGTGATCTCACTTGACTCCTAAGTCAACATACTCTAACATAGGTGACTTTGTCGCCGACCATCTCTAGATGAAGTTCTCTTGTGTTCTTTTCTGTGTTTTTGCATTTGTCTCATGCATATTTGTTTCCCCTTTCAAAAAAAAACTTCATCTAGATTTCTTTCTGTTTGCTCTGCATTTTCTGCATTCCAATTCCTTGCACATCCTTCAGTAAATTCCTTGCAAATCCTTGTGAAATCTTACTAGTCTAAGTGAGCTGAGGTGACAAGTGTTTTCTCTGAGATGAACTTGGTTTCACCGATTTGTTATTTTCGGTACAACCGAAGCATACCTTTGGTGCCACCGACTTCACATCAGGAAAACAGTTTGCCACATATTCTATGTTTCTACTGATCCAGCTCCACTCAATGAATCTTGTCCTCTACAAGCATCACATTTTTATCATTGCTTTGTGCTGTGTCTCAAGGACCAAACCCATTCGACGGATTCCAGAAAACCCTTCTTGGGAATTGATGTCAAAGGGGGGGAGAGAGAACATCAAAGCTAATCATTTAGAAAGAGATCCTTAAGGGGGAGAGAGATCTTCTAGGGGGAGAGACCCTCAAAGGGGAGAGAGAGATCTCCAGAGGGAGAGAATACTTAAGTAGAAAGTATTTCTCAAGGATCCCAGATGCTTGGTGTTCAAGAGGAGAGATGCCACATGTCTTCTTGAGGGGAGAGACATGTTCATATGATCTGTTGTGCTTATTTGCATTAGCATACATTAGCTCTGTTCATCATTCATATCTTTCAGCTTTGATTTCCTATTCCCTATCTTCTCCCAGTATCCCATGTTAGATTCAGGGGGAGCAAGACATCTAAGGGAAAGAAATCATTTAAATTCATTGCATATCTTTACTCTTGGGGACATGTCTAATCCAATGTGGTACTTAGTACTCACTCTCTACATGTCATCCCAGTCTTGGTATTCTTGTGGTTTCTTCTGTTTGCTCTGGCTAGTAGATGTATCTGTGTTATCTAACCTTGTTTACGCAGGTTCATTCCATCCTAAGCCAACTCAAGACTACAAGGTAAGTATATGCATCACAATCATGTGTATGAGGGATTCTTGCTGATGTACATACTGTTTGCAAGAAGGACTCATGAGCATGAAGGTATTTTCTTTAATATTCTTTGCTCTGATGCATATGGCCAAGATACATGTAACACATTGCCTACTCTATCATGTTTATGCTCTCACATGCTTTTACATTCCATATTCACATGACTACATACATGTAGGGGGAGCCTATGCTTGTTACATGTCTTTCCAAAGCTTTACTTGCTATTCTTTATATCTTTATCTAAACCTTTGATGTATGTTGTCATCAATTAACAAAAAGGGGGATATTGAAAGCACAAGTGCTCCCTAGGTGGTTTGGGTAATTAATGTCAACATATCTCTTGTTGGACTAACACTTTTATCTACTATGTTTCAGATAAGTTCAACAATGGAGTGGCATGGACTAAAGGATGTGGGAACTCCTTCAAGATGCTAAGGACAAAGGATTGGCTCAAGCTTCAAGCTCAAGACTCTTCATTTTACATTTTAGTGGTCCAAGATCACATTGAGTCTATAGGAAAAGCCAATACTATCAAGGAGGTATGAGGTGTTGCTTAATGAGCCTCTTGCTTCATGTGCTTAGTGATATGCTCCAAAACCCTCAGCTACTTTCCCACTTCCACAAATGACCTAAACCCAAAGCCAAAATCGGTCCCACCGATTCTTCCTATCCGGCGCCACCGATTCCAAAAGTCATAGCCATTGCCACAAACCCTAAGCAAATCGGTCTTACCGATAGGGATCTCGGTCTCACCGAGATGGGATTGTAATCTCTCTGTGTATGTCCATTACCAAAATCGGTCTCACCGAGTTTGCGCAATCGGTACTACCGAGATTAGAATGCAAACTCTCTGGAAAGCTTATTACCAAAATCGGTCTCACCGAGTTTGTGTAATCGGTCTTATCGAGATTACGTTATGCCCTAACCCTAACCATATCGGTCTCACCGAGTTGCATTTCGGTCCCACTGAAAATCACTAACGTTCACATTATTTGCTAAATCGGTCTGACCGAGTTTAACGATTCAGTCCCACCGAATTTGGTAAATTGTGTGTAACGGTTAGATTTTGTGTGGAGGCTATATATACCCCTCCACCTCCTCTTCATTCGTAGAGAGAGCCATCAGACTGAACCTACACTTCCAACTTACCATTTCTGAGAGAGAACTACCTACTCATATGTTGAGGCCAAGATATTCCATTCCTACCATATGAATCTTGATCTCTAGCCTTCCCCAAGTTGCTTTCCACTCAAATCTTCTTTCCACCAGATCCAAAACCTATGAGAGAGAGTTGAGTGTTGGGGAGACTATCATTTGAAGAACAAGAGCAAGGAGTTCATCATCAACGCACCATTTGTTACTTCTGGGAGAGTGGTGTCTCCTAGATTGGCTAGGTGTCACTTGGGAGCCTTCGACAAGATTGTGGAGTTGAACCAAGGAGTTTGTAAGGGCAAGGAGATCGCCTACTTCGTGAAGATCTACTGCTAGTGAGGCAAGTTCTTCGTGGGCGACGGCCATGGTGGGATAGACAAGGTTGCTTCTTCGTGGACCCTTCGTGGGTGGAGCCCTTCATGGACTCGCACAACCGTTACCCTTCGTGGGTTGAAGTCTCCATCAACGTGGATGTACAATAGCACCACCTATCGGAACCACGCCAAAAACATCCGTGTCTCCAATTGCGTTTGAATCCTCCAAACCCTTCCCTTTACATTCTTGCAAGTTGCATGCTTTACTTTCCGCTGCTCATATACTCTTTACATGCTTGCTTGATATGTATTGTGAATGTTAAACTTGTGCCTAAACTCCACTTATACTTAAAGAATCTTAAAAACTGCAACTTTGGTACTTAGTGTCTAATCACCCCCCCCTCTAGACACCTCTTCTCAAGGTCCTACACCAGGGGGCCCACGAGATAGGAGGGCGCGCCCTATAGGGGGGGGGACGCGCCCCCCTGTCTCGTGGACAGGCCCTGGGCCCCCTGGTGTATTTCTTTCGCCCAGAAATTCTTATTAATTCCAAAAAGTGCCTCCGTGGATTTTCAGGACATTCCGAGAACTTTTCTTTTCTACACATAAAACAACATCGTGGCAGTTCTGCTGAAAACAGCGTCAGTCCGGGTTAGTTTCATTCAAATCATGCAAGTTAGAGTCCAAAACAAGGGCAAAAGTGTTTGGAAAAGTAGATACATTGGAGACGTATCAATAGACAGTATGGGGACACCGCCAGCGGGGGGCTTCTTCGTCAGCATCGTTGCCCACCAAGAGAGGAGATCAGGGAGGGAAGAAGAGAGGAGGTCGGGGAGGACGTGGCCACGGGAGAGGTAGGCAGACGGCTATGCCTTCCTCTCCGCCATCCCCAGCTGATTCACTCAAGCATAGGACTACTAGGGTGGACCCGTCTGAGGTGGAGGCTACGGGGACTCCAAAACACGAGCCTTGGGTCGACGGTCCCTCGGCCCATGAGACTCCGGTCCCAGAGGCTTCGGCCCATGAGACTCCGGACCAGGCTACATCACAGGAGATGTCCGGATGGGGTACCTAGCCGAATCCGCTTGAGGGACCGAGTGTCCAGGCTGATGGTGGCGGGAATGAGTTTACTGATAGTAAGGACAAGGTGGTTGAGGGGGCCCACCGTGCACTAGCGTGGTGGTACACGGCTACCGCCCCTGCTAGCGACCCACAAGCAGAGGCCGATGATTAGGCCTGATAGGGAGAAGTAAGTGCATTTACTATTTTTGTACATTTTGCCTTCATGTTTCTTCAAATATCTAATGTGTTGGCCTTGTCATACTGCAGGGGTTGGGTACACGCCACTCAAGTCCGCAGGCCCAACACCGTCCTTGGTGTGCTTTGCCGGCAAGCTTTCCCGGGGTTTGTCACCCTGCCTGGTGAGGGTTAGCTTCCACGGCTAGGATTGAGCTGGGAGCACTACTTGGCTGCCCAGGCCCCACCAGAGGAGATGATGATGGTGCCTTGTGCCACACGAGGGCCGGGATGGTGATCAGAAGCTTTTGGGTAATTTCTCATTTACACAATTAAAAAATAATAATAGCTAGTTATTGTACTAATCAGTGTTGTCTCGTTTGATTGCAGACCTTCTACAGGTGTGAGGAGGGATACGAGGAGGACGCGGCAAAGGTTATCGAGAACGAGTGCAAGCACCTACTACAAAACTTATGGCGCGAGGCTCAGCCACATGCGGTTCAAGACTACTATGCCAAGCGTGGTATTAAGAAGGACAAGCCGTCATGCCGGGCTAAGTTTCTGAAGAAGGATCAGTGCATGAAGGTGATTACCTATTCTTAGGCATTGTACTTAGTTTCCTTGATTTGATTTGTAGGCGTAGCGCTCAAATTTCTCTTTACTAACTTAGTCGCCCCCGAGATGGTGTGCGGATAAGATGGATTGTTGGGAGGTGTTGGTGGATGAGTGGCGCACAGGCCGCTGGCGAGCCGTCCACGACAATGCCAAGTAACGGCATGCCCAAATGGTTGGTGTGCCACACCATCAAGGCAGCGCCAACTTATATCAGTTAGGGCGGAACTGGTATGTGGTTTGCTTCATGATTCATGCAATTCATTCTTCATGATAGCTTGAGCCCTTTACTAATACTTTGTTCCTCTCTTTTAGGCGCGACACAATAACACGAAGGTGCCAGAGGTGTACGACCTCTATGCCATGGCCCATACTGCCTCGTACAACAAGGCCAAGGCTTTCTCCGAGTCTGACCTCGAGCATCCAGAGAGTTTCACCAACATCTCCTCCCACCACAAGCTCGTGAGGTATAACGAGGAGGTGAAGGCGAGGAAATGGGAGGACTATAACCCGAGCCAACATCATATTGATCCAGAGTTGCTGATGATATCTGGTGGCGGGAGGCTGCATGGCTCGATAGCCATTGGAGATGGACTGACACGTTGTCCTCTCACTCTCCCAGAGATCAAGGCGCGCCAAACGAGATCATGTCCTGAGATAAGGACTCGTCCACGGCAAGTAAATCTCACCATAGAGGTTAGTATACGGACTCAGATATCTTTCCTCCATTACATTGTGTGTGTGGCCATCAATGATTACAATGCTAACAAGGAGTAGTGTTGCAGGATGCTCTTCAGAAAGAGAGAGTGACAATCCAGGCGCTTCTGGAGGAGAGGGACCGGGTGGCGGCAGAGAAGGAACTGCTGGCAAAGGAGAAGATGGCTAGGTTGTTGGAGGAGGAGAGGGCACGGAATGAGGCGGCTCACAGGGCCATGTACGAGCTCTTCGTGATAAGTTTCTTCTGCATATTAGCCAAATCATGCACGTAATGTTCGTTTCATTACTAACTAATATGACTGACTCATCAAAAACAAATGTGCAGTCTATGTGCGAGAAGACCGGTCAGACCCCTCCACCGATGTCGGTCATTACTAGAGCGGGAACGAAGAGTTTCATTTGAATGGTCATTAGTTACTAGTCTTAACATTTGAGTGTCATCGTGCTAACGAGACTTTGCAAATGATCTTTGGTGCAGCATAACTCCGCAGCCGCATTGCACACCCCCTCTCTAGGTGAAACCGGCCCGAGGAACCCCGGTGCTTGACCTTTGGTAAGTTTTCTCTAGTGTTTTGCTTAACAAATGCATACTTAGCTTCGTACATGCTTGTTAGCCCTATTATGCCACGTACTTAGCTTATTTTCCCCCAAAAAGACATACTTAGCTAGTTATCCTCCAAAATTACATAATTAGCTTATTTAGTTCATTTATGACATAATTAGCTTATTCATTTCAAAAATGGCATAATAACCTTGGTTAGCTCATAAATGCCATACACTTAGCTTATTTTCCTCCAAAATAACATAATTACCTAAGTTAGCTCTAAAATGACCTATACTTACCTAAGTTAACTCAAAAATGGCAAAATTAACTAGAATAGCACAAAAATGACCTATACTTACCTTATTTCCTCCAAGTTGACATAATAAGCATAGTTAGCTCAAAATGGCATAATTACCTAAGTTAGCTCTAAAATGACACAAATAAGGAATAAGAAGAAAAACAAGGAAGAGGAGAAAAAGAAAGAATATAAGAAGAAAGAGAAGAAAAGGAAAGAATAAAATAAGAAGAATGAGAAGGAAAAGGATAAAAAGATAGAAGAGAAGAAGATGAGAAAAGGAGAGAAGAAGAAGAAAATATATTCTTATTCTTCCTTTTTCTCTTCTTTCTTTTTCTCCATCTTCTACTCCTTCTTATTCTTCTTCTTTCTTTATTTATTTATTTCTTTCTTCTTCTTCTTCTTCTTCTTCTTCTTCTTCTAGTCTTCTTCTTATTCTTCTTCTTCTAACTTTCTTACTCCCTTTTTTGCAGGTTTGACTCACTTCATGGAAGCTGGCTTTAATGGACTACTAGTGTTTACTTTTTGTTTTGATTTGTATTGATGAACAATGTGAAACTATGTATGTATATATGGATGAACTCCATGAAACTATGTATGTATTGGATCTCTTAATACCCTATGTGTTCTCTTGCATTGATGGACTGCTAGATGTTGGATACATGGCCTATGCATTGATGGACTACTATATATATATATATATATATATATATATATATATATATATATATATATATATTTGGTCATTTTGTCGTTTGCTGTTTGCCGCAAAGACCAGCCTGGCAGACGGCAAAGACTAAGCAGAAATGATGGTTAGCCACGGGTCTGCTGACGTCAAAGTTTACCGCCCGCCGGCAGGCGGCAAAATCTGTCATTAGCCACCTAACGGGGCTAACAGCTATTCTTTGACGTCCATGATCTTTGTCGTCAGCTTTGCCAGGAAAGAGGACGGCAAACAAAGTCATTACCGTGACTTTCAGTGCCGGAAGTGTTTGCCGCATGTGGCTGACAGCAAAGAGGTTTGCCGTCGGTGGCCTTGTTCTTTGCTAGTTGATTCCTGTCCAATAGACATTTGTGCAATCTCTGTGTGGTCTTTGCTTCTAATTCATTCTTACGAAATTAATCACAAAAGTGACCTCTTCTTTTCTCAGTTCTTGTTTTGTTCACATATGCATAACAATGCAAAAGGATGATATCAACAAAGGTTTCAACAAATTCAATATTTAATATTTTTTTTGAATAGTTTACCTGACCCATTACTCATTTCGCCACCCCATTCATCTCAACAATGCTTTAAAACTAGAGTCAGGTGTGTTATATAGTTTTTTTGGGGACTTATTAGTTATCACATGATAATATATGTTGGTGCATAATCACTTTTATGTTTCACATAGGTTGCTAGATAGTTTGATACTTCATTCATTCCAAACTAAAATCAAGACAAGAATTATGGAATGCAGAGAGTATATTATTTAATAGCACATTGCATACTATATTTTTGAAATATTAAAAGCTCATCCAGGTAAGTTGAAACATAATGTATTGTTGCCATATTTCCTAAGGGCATCTCCAACGGCAACCGCCAAAAAACCTCCCGCATCCGTCCGTAGACATGGGGGCCAGTCCGTGGACATGGATGCGGAGGCAGCCATCCAACGTTAGCCGCATACATTTAGAACTATTTTTCAACAAGCCGGATGAAATTCATGCAAACACGGGTGGATTTCGTACAAACATGATGGATTTTAGAAAAACACGGCGGACTTAACTACATTTCGAACATTTAGAACAAAAAAAGACCCGCCCCTAAACCTATCCTACGGCGGCCAAGCCTGTGTCGTCCTCCTTCCGCCGTCTCCATGAGCATCGGTGATAAGACTGATGAAGTGAAGGTGCGGTCACTGGCGAGGAAGAGTAGAACACGGGAGACGGACCGGCCCACATGGGATACCAGGCCCCGCCGCCTCCCGTGGCCTACTCATCCTTGGAGGAGTCTGCGCCTTGCCCGTCGCCGGTGGACGTGAGGTCCACGTGGGAAATGGTGGCGCCTTGGTTGTCCTCATCCCACTAGGCCGGCTGACAGTTCGTCGGCGGCGCGTAGGAGGCGCATCCGGCTATGTTCTCCTCCGCGATCACCTGTAGCTGCGCCTCCGCGGCTACCGCTTCTTGCCGAGCGGTGGCCTGAGCACGGACGGCATCGTAGATGGCATGCTGCTCTGCGACAAAAATTAGGTTCATCGCGGCCATGGCCGCCACGGCCTCCTCGCTCGCGCGCTCGCCGTAGATCTGGACCTCTGCCAGTCGGTGCTGGTCCAGGAGGAACGGGTTGTACCATTGTTCCTCCTGTGCCTACTGAAACACCGACAAAGGCGACGGCGCAGGCTACACCTCCGCCATGGCGGCGTTGAACTACGCATGCGCCTGCTCCATGGTGAAGCCAGTGTGCACAGGAGGCACGGGAGCCGGGGCGGAGTCGTCGGAGCCCGTCTCCATCGTGGTGTCGTCCTCATCATCGGAGACCTCGGGCGAGCTGGCCAGCTAGCCGGCCTCGGTCCACCTGGCACAGTGGCTATGCCAGGCGGTGGCAAGTGCAGCCACCGCCTGCTTCATCTCCGGCGACAGACTGTCCCACAGTACTTCCCTCCTGGCAGTCATGGCAGATGCAGTACAAGGGAGGAGGATGTGGAGGGGCTGGTGTTGTAGTGTGTTGTTAGCCTGGTGTGGCCTCCTTTATATAGCGGATTCCAGTGAGGCCAGGCATCCGAGTGCGTCAATGTGTGGCGTCGGAGTGGGTTTCTCAGCCGGCGAGCCTGCTTAATGGCGGTAGACGGACGGGCAGCGACATTCAACGGGCGCGGTAGATATTTTTCCCATCCCGTCTAGTCACGCGTCTACGGCATTGAAAAGGCGCGGACACCGGAGGCGCATTGCGGGCGGCGCCCTCGGCCGGCGCACCACTTCAATGGTGGAGGCAGTGAGAGGTCGCGTCCTCCCTGAGCCATCTTCAATTTTCAGCAGTGCGCTCTACAGCGGCATGAATGCAGGCAGCTGGCGTCGGGCGGGAGTGCGCGCGGGAGGGGGGGTATTTGGTGGGCCAGGGCGGTTAGAAAACAGGCTTGGGATCGGTCCGGACTCCCGAAAACTTCCCCCACATTTGTCTCCGGTTTGCGGGAGAAATCGGGTCCGCCTTGGAGATGCCCTGATGTCTTCAGAAAGATTGAAACCAAGTGTTTTGCTTCGGCACCCCCCCCCCCCCCCAGAAAAGTTTACAGATTTTTTATGCACACTAAAGGTGGAAACTACAAGATGGCCTTTCAATCAAAAATATTATATTGTTCTGATCGTTTGATGCATTGGGAAGTAGGGACTAGAGTTAGTTGATCCTAAATGTACGAGGATACCCTTTTAATTAACTTTAATATTCGTGCAAACTTTTAAGGGAGGTGTAACAAATCAAAACTACGATATCAAATGTTTGAAAGTTAACTATGAAGCGCAAATGTAGTGTAAGAAACAATCACAATGAGACAATAAGTAATTGCATAAATACTCAAATGCAAAATGGTAAGATGAAAAAGGTAGTTGTGTGCATCTCAACAAGCCTACTTGCCCTAAAATTAGACCCCCTTGGGAAAAGAACACTAGTATCTGATCTCTTCTCAAATATCAAAAAGTGTAGGTGAGGGCTTGGACGAGCAGGAAGACTAACCAAGAAAAAAAAGGCCCATCTATACTAGACTACGCCCATATTAATTGATTGTAGCTTTGGTATGTTTTGTGTGGTGAGTCAAGTTGCTAGTTCACCTTACTAAGGATAGCAACTACTATTAGGCTGGTTGTAATGAGTATTATATACTAGTATCATGCATATGATACTAGTGTGTGATACTACCTCCATAAGGCTGGTCGTAATGGTAGTATCATAGCTAGTATCATGCATGCCAACTAGGCAATTTTGATGAGGTGTCATAGTATTAAATGAAGAAAAAGAGGGTGTAGTATCATATTATGATACCGTATCATAATAAATGCTATGCTACTTTGTGTCATGCATGGCAATAAATAGAGTACTACATGATATTAAAATATGATACTATGCATTAGGGAATTAGTATCATACATTAGTATCATATGCATGATACTAGTATATGATACTCCCCATTACAACCAGCCGTATCATAAGTTAGTATTTTAGATTGCCTTATTAATTGCCATGCATGACACAAACTAGTACAACATTTAATATGATATGGTATCATGATATGATACTACATCCTCTCTTTCCTTATTTAATTGTGTGCCACATCATCTAAAAAGTCTAGTTGGCATGCATGATACTACTTATAATACTCCCACTACAACCAGCCTTAGCTCATTGTCGTAATTAAATGCCGCTCCTCAAACCATCCGCAACCATCCGGACCACGTGGTTCAGGCGTGTTTTGCCATCCAACACGAAAATTTATTGATCCGCCGACCGGTCCGAACGTGTTTTTTCCCGCAAATCGGAAACAAACTGGGGGTGCGGGCGTCCGAACAGCTGTTATGCCCGCTTTTGACTGCCCTGGCCCACCAAAACCCCTTTCTCGCGCCCGCGCGCATTTCTTCCTGAAGTCAGCTGCCCGCATTCATGACAGCCCAGAGCGGACACGACCGCTCACTAGAGCCAACATAGAAGTGGCTCGTCGGCCCACCTACCTTCGTTAAACCAGCGTGTGTGCCGAGGAACCTACTCCGGCGCCCCGAGCGCCACATGTATGTCCCTGTGTTGGCTGGCATTAAACACCTCTTCGGCTCGCTCCTCGCATTCGCCTGCTATATAAATGTGTTCGGGCGTCAGGCTATAGACACACCTCACCTCCGCTCTCCATCTCCTCCTTGTACAACACCTGCCATGGCCTCCGGCAAGTAGGAGCTCTTTGACATTGCAGCAATCTGGGTTTCCCAGCGAGCCAGCCCTATATAGGTTGGCTTGTCGACAAACCCTCCGGATCCGGTGCCATCACCAGCCCTTCTTGCCCGTCCAGGCTGGCCAACGCCGTCTCTTGGCAACTCCGTCGCGAGCAATGGTGGCAATGTGTGAGTCATGTGGGGAAAGAAGTCATGGATGCGGAGGTCGGCACGTCCACGGCCACCGCGGACAACGAGGAAAAGTAGATCATGGGAGCCCGCCGGCTCTTGGGTCCCACGAAGGCCACCGCCAACGCGTCGCCAGGTTATAGAGCCGGTGACTTGCCCAGTGAGGGAGGGCGTAGACCGGCGGTTGTCTTCCCCCCCGCCCAAAAAGCAACCATGATCCGTGCTTCGTGGAGGCGGAGACCACTATTCCCCTCCCATTAAAGCATATCCCTTCGGGCTCATGGCAGTCCGATGAGCGGGCTACCAGACATAGGGAAGACATGTCGTGGGAGTGGAGATCCGCCCCAGACGGCATTAGACTAGATTTAGCCTAGTCAGTATAGTTTAGTTAAAATATGTCCAAAATGTAAATGTTTTCGTCAGTTTTATATGAAAATCATCCTGTTTGCATGTAATTCATCTGGTTTGTCCAAACTCGACTTGAAATATATGCGGGTAGCTTTGGATGGTCACCTCCCGCATCCATGTCCACAAACTGGTCCCCCCGTCCGCGGACGGATACGGTGTCCGATCTGCGGGTCAGGGTTGGAAATGCCCTTAGCTCGTATCCAGATGCATTCAACATGACAAGAAAACATGTAACACTACTAGTATCTAGGACAATGAATGTGTGCTTTTTATTCGAGCAGTGCTACGCGGACGATGACACTGTGCGCACGATTCGTGCACGATGATTGCGCCGTCCATGCATGCAAAAGATAGCAGCACATAGCTAGACGGGTTGTCGTTCAGTAGAAGTGCGGACTATTCATCGCGTGTGAACTAGTTCCATTTTTATTCATACCCCTCCGAGATCTTCCTTCTCAAAAGAGGACGTAGGTATAGAATGTAGTGTTTTTTAATGTTTAAGCTCTTGCTATGCGATTCGGTAATTGAAAAAAATCAATGTTAAGCAGTAAACATTTTGTATTTTTACATTTAGTTTGTACCTTTGCTAACATATTTTATCATCTTGTTGTTTAAAATGTTTGCACTAGGATTTTGTTGCAGGCTGCATGTGTCAATCTCACCAACAAGATAATCAACATGTGATTCGATGATTATGAGAGTAGGTATACCATAATCTCAGGAATCAAACCCTATGTTTCACGTTCATGTGCCTTGTTAAAACGGAATGTTCCGATGAGAGGCGACACGCAATCTAGTAGTTGTGAAAACTTCATCAATCTTGAAACTCCACGACTCCGATATTTAGAGCATCTCCAGCCGCGCCCCAACAAAGCCACCCAGGCGATTTTTCGGTCGCCGGCGTCAAAAAAATTGGCCCAGTTGCGCCCCAAGGGCCCCGTTTTCGCCGGCTCGGATCAAAATTGGCGCCGGCGGACCCAACCCGAACCCGACGCGCTGGGGGGCGCTCGGGGCACCGGGCGAATCGTTTTTGGCGCGAAAGAGCCGCGGGCCCTCCTTGCCAGCGACCCGCCTCTCTTCTCGCCGCTTCGTCGTCCTCATTGCCTCGTTTCCGCGGCGAATCAATGCCAAAGCTGCCGCGGCGCAGTAAAGACCGGGCGACGCGCGTCCCCTCGCCCGCCACGCGTAACGCGGCGGCCACGCGTACTATGCGGCGCCTCCGCCTATATAAGCCGACCCCGGCGCGCCGGAGACACGCACAGAGCATCCACCGCCGACGCGCCATTTCTCCCCCTTCCTCCCTCCCCTCCTCTCGCCGTCTCCAGTTCAAAAGAATGGCCGAGCGCTTCCGAGGCGACGGCGCGGCGGCAAATGGCTTCGGCCGCCGCCATCTTCACGAGGACGAAGCTCGCCTCCTTTTCGAGGCCGAGTACCCGTTCTCGCCGGACATGCGGGTGCCCGGGGCGTGGAGGATCAGCGCCGGCGGCGTGCCGGTGCCACCAACACCCACCGGGGCGGGGCGGCGTGCGGAGATCGCGCGTATCCGCGCCTCCCTGCCGTGGGCGGCGAGGGAAGGCCCGCGGAACGTCCCCGACAGCCCGCTCTGGGAGCCCTACTTCCGCCGCCGCCACGCCGAACAGCTCGAGGCCACGAACGGCGTCGTACCCTCCGGCAGGCTCAACTTCGAGGGGCGGCGCCGATGGTGGGGCGTGCCCGGCCGCACACTGGAGGCCGTCCTCGAGTACATCGAGGGCGGCAACACGCCGCGCCTCGAGTACCCCGCTCCCCCATCCTTCTCTCGCCGACGTGGGAGCTCGTGGACGCCGAGGCGCATGGAGCAGCCCGGGGCGTCCTCCTCCTCGTCCGGCCGCTCGTCCGGCTCTCCCTGCCTCCGCCCCGTCAAGCCGGAACCCAGGACACGCCTGTCAGCGGGCGCACCCGCAGCTCCGGCGTCCGCATCGGCGATCCACTCCCCCCTCTGGCCGCTTCGTCCTCGTCGCGCCCAACCCAGAGCCCGGCCTCCCCGCGGAGTACGAGGAGATAGCCCGGCGCGGCTTCTCCGACGAGGAGGCCCTACAATGGGCGCAGGACGACTACCTCCGCGACGAGATGGTCCGGTAGCGCCGGGCCCTGGAGGAGATAGCCGCCCGCAAACGTGGGCGCGAGGACGAGCACGGCGTCGTGATCCTCGACAGCGACGACGACGAGGACGCCCCCGAACCGTCCAACCCGCCGCGCCAACCGAGGGAGGGTTGCAGTAGGGATGGCGGCGGCGGAGGCGGCGGCGGCGACGACGACGACGACGACAACGGCGGCGACTACACGCGGTTCTACAGCCTCCTCGACATAGAACGGCGGCGGGCGGCGAGGAGCGGCGAGGGAGAGGGCGAGGAGCAGCCTAGTATTTTTTTCTTTTTTGTAAAATATGTTTAAATTTAAACGAACTCGCCGAAATTTATGTTGAATTTGCGTCGTGTTTGTGCCGTATTTAAAATTTTCAAAAAAACATAGGCGCCGCGACTGAGGGCATCACGCTCCAGTGCGCGGTTTAGCACCGGTGCGTCCTCGGGGGCGATTTTTAACGCCTCCTGGGGGGCCAACGGCTGGAGATGCTCTTAGCGGGCATTAAGTGAGGCTATTCGGGTGACGGTGTCCACGTGTTCGTGCGTGTCTATGTCACACACAGATGAGACGACGAAAACTCACCTGCAATATATGCGCCAGTTTTCGCCATGGAAAAACGATGGCTACAGTTTGTATTCATCTGTGTTCTATTTGAAACTCATCAGGCTGCGGACGGACCCGAGGCGTACAAAAGTCTTGGAGCTGCGATGCACCCGCTCCGTAATGGGCCAATAGGACACCACTCCATCACCCCCGTAGCCGCCTCCGTCGTGCGCGGTGGCCGCCGCCTCGGCCGGGGACAACTTCTTCTTCTTGGGGCCTTCATCCCCGGGGCCGCCTGAGCCGCTGCCGCAGCGCCTGCGGTACGGTTCTTGTCCACACCCTTTCCTGATCTTTCTGCTCCATCGCAGAGGTTTGCCAGAATTTTCTCTTGGATGTCTCATGAGTTGGCTCTTTGTGTGGATTTCCTTTCTCACAAACTCCAAATTTGCTGTTGCCCATGCCTGATTTATGAAAAAACAACGAGCTTATGAGAGCGAGAGAGGAGGGCGTCCCAAAACCTGCTCCGCTTAACTCGAAATTCAGGAACCCATTCTGAATCTCGTATGAATAAACCACGGGGTGGGTGGTTAACTGATACTGATGACACTGCATGTCTGCATCTTAGGAAATTCCCTTTTATGTGTGCGTCGTGAAGCAGGCCGTAGCACGTCAGGGGTCAGATATGACACATGACCCTGACGACGAGAGCGGCTCCAGCTCCGGCCGTGATTGATTTCGTTACCTATGAGATCATCTACGCTTGTAGCTTTCCAACCTTTTGACTATAATAGTGCAAACGCGCCGATTGAGCATGTGCTGTTGATTGTCCCGTTCAATCTTTGCTCGTGAGATAGTTTATTATGTCAGATGTCTTGAGCTTGGCTGCCAAGCTGCCTCCTTTCTCTCACAAAGATTCTTTACTCCACTTGACTCAAGCGCGCTGAAATTGACTGGTTCAGGGGCACCTTCAACTTGGCTGCCAAGCGAGTGCCTCTGTTTCCCCTTGGTTTCCTTCCTGAATTTGTCATCGACTGCAGGCCTATACAATATTGATGAGGTTGATTAGTAGTACTACGTATAATATATTCTTCCCCAAACATGATAAATATACCCTCACTTCACTTGCTAAAACCTACAGTACCACCTTCTTCACAGGTCAAAACAAGAGCGTGAGATTTCAAGTATGTCGCCAACCATGGAGGAGCCCCTTGTTGACAAGACAGGAGGGCCAAAAGAGAGCTTGGTGGTGACTGAGGTCAAGAAGCAGCTGTACCTGGCCGGGCCTCTCATCGCCGGATGCCTGCTGCAGAACGTCGTGCAGATGATCTCGGTCATGTTCGTCGGCCATCTCGGTGAGCTCGCTCTCTCGAGTGCCTCCATCGCCACCTCCTTTGCCGGTGTCACCGGCTTCAGCTTGTTGGTATATATATTATGTTCATTCATCTCCTGCATAACTTTTATCCTCCTGAATGAACAGCTAACATCAACTTGAATGTGTTTTTCCTGTATCTGTTCATGATCATCTTAGGCTGGCATGGCGAGCAGCTTGGACACACTTTGTGGGCAAGCCTTCGGGGCAAAACAGTACTACCTGCTCGGCATCTACAAGCAGAGGGCGATCCTTGTGCTCACTCTGGTGAGCGCTGTGGTTGCGGTAGTCTGGGCCTACACCGGGCAGCTCCTCCTGCTCTTCGGCCAGGACCCGGAGATCGCCATGGGGGCGGGGAGCTACATCCGGTGGATGATTCCGGCACTGTTCGTCTACGGGCCGCTGCAGTGCCACGTCCGGTTCCTCCAGACGCAGAACATCGTCCTCCCGGTGATGGCGAGCTCAGGCGTCACGGCGCTGAGCCACGTGCTCGTGTGCTGGTTGCTGGTGTACAAGCTTGGGCTGGGCAACAAGGGCGCTGCCCTGGCCAACGCCATCTCGTACCTGGCAAATGTGTCAATCCTGGCTCTCTACATCAGGCTCTCTCCATCCTGCAAGAGCACTTGGACAGGGGTCTCAAAGGAGGCGTTCCGCGGCATCGTTAGCTTCATGAAGCTCGCCGTGCCATCTGCGCTCATGGTTTGGTGAGTTTTAGTTTGTGCCCCTCCCCTCAGATTATTTGCATTGCAGGTAGACTTTTTTCATGGTCCATCTTCTGACTTAATCTGATCCTGCATGTACACAGCTTAGAGTGGTGGTCGTTTGAGCTGCTGGTGCTTCTCTCCGGACTTCTCCCAAATCCTAAGCTCGAGGCATCGGTACTGTCCATCAGGTGAGTTGCAGAATTTTCATGGAGTGTTTCACATTCTGTGTGCCCCTTTCTGACGGGAAATGTCGAACTTCTTGCAGCTTAAACACAGGTTCGTTGGCATTCATGATCCCCTTCGGGCTTGGGGCAGCCATAAGGTACTACCACTGAACAACACAGACTCATAACCTTTTGCCATGCCTGTATTACAAGTCATTGTGGCAATGAAATCGTGTATCTTGTGATTGTAGTACCCGTGTCTCGAACGAGCTTGGTGCTGGGCGACCGGAAGCTGCCCGTCTGGCTACTCATGTGATTATGGTTCTGGGTCTCGCGACGGGTGTGTCGCTAGGACTTATTATGATTTCGGTGCGCAATCTATGGGGGTATGCCTACAGCAACGAGAAGGAAGTGGTGGAGTACATTGCAAGGATGATGCCTATTCTCTCCGTGTCCATCATTTTCGACGATCTGCAATGTGTTCTTTCAGGTAAATTAAATATATACGACGCAAATCCCTAGTAGTTGCAGGCTAGTTCCTGAATTTCGTTCAACTTTAGTCCATCTTCTTGTGTGGCATCATTTCGGTGAACATCAATATGTAGCATCTCGGTGAAGGTTACTCTAAAGATGTACTGATTGCAACGTGGGGTACTTGATATACATTCCAGGTGTTGTTAGGGGCTGTGGCTTGCAGAAGATCGGTGCTTGTGTCAACCTCAGTGCATACTACCTTGTCGGCATCCCGGCGGCGCTATGCTTTGCCTTTGTCTACCATCTTGGCGGAATGGTACTGATTTTACCACCCATACCATACAGAGAGTTCCAGCTTCACTTGTAGTATTTCTCGTTTGAAGAAACCTCTCTAAACCTATGTGTCTAAACTCCAGGGGCTGTGGTTCGGAATAATCTGCGGACTAGTCGTGCAGATGATGTTGCTGCTGGCCATTACCATGTGCACCAACTGGGATAAAGAGGTAGGCAAATTTCAAACCAAAACTTGTACCACGCACACGCTTTGTTTCGTCGGCTTCTCGGCGTCTCGAGTTCTTATAATGTGTGGCTCATCATCTTGCATTTCTCTTGTGTAGGCTCTCAAGGCAAAGGACAGAGTCTTCAGTTCCTCCCTGCCTCTAGACATGACGGCATGAGCATGGGACAAAGATGCAGAATTGCAATTGGCCAGGACCAGGACGCTAGCTGGGCAAATGAGATAAGGAACTCGTCAGGAATTTGGTTACCGCTCCGTCTCCATGTCACCAGCATGGCCGTGGCGCTTCCTGGAAGGAAACGTCACCCAACGAGTGATCTGTTTTGGTGATTTTTGTAGAAGACGTGAGATGATTGGGATGTTTTCACAGGCAAAAGGCATGGCACTTGATACGATGATAAGGGAATAAAGTAAATTGTGGTGTGTACTAGAAAATTCGCAGTATGGTTGCAACATTTTCTTTTTGAGAATTTAGTAGATTATTAATTTCTTGATTACAAATTAGGGGTTAATTGGATAAATGCCACTCCAATTCTGGTGATTCAGAAAAATGCCACTCCAATTTGCAAACTTCGAAAAATGCCACTCCAATTCTCGGATACATCTGTCGATGCCACTCCGGCCTTTTGAGCTAGTTTTTTAAGAAAAAATGCTGACGTATACGCCCTGTATTTTCCGTCGGACGGAAATGCCCCTGCATCCATCTGGTTAACACGCACCGGTCCAACCTCGCGTTCCTCTCTTCATTCCCCTCCTCTCTCCCAAGAACCCTAGCCGCCGCCGCCCTGCTCCCCCGCATGCCGAGCCTCCGCCCTGCTGCTCCACATCCGTCAACCGCGCCCTACTGCTCCACATCCTGGTGCCGCCGTCCTGCTGCTTCTCCCCCCGCCGGGCAGGAGCCCCAGCCGACGCCTTGCTGTTGAGCGCCCCACCACCAGCAAGCGAGCATGGCGGTGGCCATGCTGGAGGCCACTTGAATCACGCATCCTCGAGTGCCACTGCCGAAGATTCGAAGTAACCCCGCAACAATGTCATCCCCGGCCCCGAATTCTCAGTAAGTTTGTAGAAAAAATGCTCAAGTTCCACCGATTTGTTGCATGTGTGTTTAGTTCTCCCCCAATTGTTGATGTTTGATTACCCATATGATTTTCATAGGTACAGTGGCAGCAATGCTTTTAATTTACAAATTGTTGTGGAGGCCTTTTTCTGTACAAGTCCTGATGGTAGGAAGATTTATGTGAAGGGAAGGAATTTGCTATGGACTGTAGTCGTAGAAAAGTTCAGCGTTGATGCATTAACACGCCAGCTAGCTTTAGAGTTGAACATTGGCACTAATCAATTGGTGTCAGTTTCATATTTTGACAAAGTGTTGGGTGAAAATGTCAGGCTGTTGCATGATGAGCAGCACTACTTGATGTTTGATATGTATGCAGCTGAGCTGAAAGTGCCACTTAGTGTGGTAGTGGTGGATGTAATTGGATCTAGTGTATTCAATGGTGGATCAAAAATTGCAGATTTTGTTCCTATTAGTGTTGTGCCTAATGATGATCCATTGGTCATGGGCACTCAAAATTATGCAAATATAATCCAGCCGAATGATGCACAAGCATACCTCCAGACCGACACTACTAATTGTCCAACAACGCCAACTCAGCCTGCACCGCCTCCTATAGTTGAGAGTGTCACATCAGAGGTTGGAAGTACAAGCCAGCCTTATGTGCCACATGCTGACCAACAACAAGAACTTCAAAATCCTTCCACTGATCCATTTGATAACGAGGAGGAGTATGTTGGAGTTGATGATGAACATCTAGTAGGTGTTAGCATTCCTGAACCTGCCGTAGTGCAAGCACTGGCTACAACACCTGATGAGAAAGCTGAAGATGAGGAGGCCGAAGATGATATGGATATCTCTGATGTTAAGCATCTTATCCAGCAAGAGGAAGAGGTTACTGACATGCCTATTCAGTACAATGTGGCCACTGATCCTTATAATGCTGACATTAAAGTGGGGGCTCTTTTTCCTGACATTGTAACCTTTAGAAAAGCAATAGGACATCATGCTGTGGTAGAAGACTTTGAGCTAGCTAAAGTAAGGACTGATTCTACTAGATTCATGGCTAATTGCTCATATCCTAGTTGCCCTTGGCGCATTCACGCATCGAGGTTGCGTGATCAACAAGTTATCATGGTATGCTTACTCATGTTGTAATTATTTGTGCATTTTCTCACCTTTCTCTTATGACTATTATATCCTACATGTATCCTGTTTTTGTTTGTGCGAACTAATCATGGCATCTTTGTGCAGATAAAGAAGATTCCCTCTGAGCACAATTGCCCTACTACAAAGCTTGTAGACAGCAGAATGGCAACACAAGGTTGGGTTGCAGAGAAGCTTGTTGATTGGGTGAAGAAAAACCCAGGAGAGGGAGCAAAGGCAGCGAAAACTAAGTTGGAGGGTGACTTCAACTTCAAGCTGAAGTATTCCAAAGCTTGGGCAGGTATGAAGATAGCTCTGGAACAAATGCATGGTAAATATGAGGATAGTTTTCAATTGTTGTTCAATTGGAAAGCAGAGATAGAGAAGAGATGCCCTGGTAGTATTGTTGAGATTGATTTGGTCAAGGAAAAAGATAAGTACTATTTCAATAGAGTCTTTGTAGCTTTCAAACCCTGCATAGATGGTTTCTTAGCTGGATGTCGACCATACATAGGAGTAGATGCAACTGCACTGAATGGCAAATATGTTGGTCAATTAGCATCAGCGACCGGAGTTGATGGACACAACTGGTTGTATTATGTAGCATATGCCGTATTTGATTCAGAAACTACAGAAAACTGGGTATGGTTTATGCAGCAGCTGCGCAGGGCTGTAGGATGTCCACCAGGGCTAGTAATTTCCAGTGATGCTTGCAAGGGACTAGAAAATGCAGTTGACAAAGTATTCCCCGAGTGCGAATATAGGGAGTGTATGCGCCATTTATACCAAAATTTTATGAAAAAATTCCATGGTAAAGTGTACACAGACCATTTGTACCCAGCTGCTAGGGGATTCACAGAGCACAAGTTCAGATGGCATATGCAAAAGATATTTGAGGCTGATCCAAGTGCTATCGAGTACCTTGAGAAACACCACAATAGGATTTGGTATAGGTGTGCCTTTGGTGTGGATAGCAAGGTTGATTATCTCACTAACAACATTTCTGAAAGTTTTAACAAGCAGATCAAAGACTTGAAAGGGCTAAATTTGTGTGAGCTACTAGATAGGATTAGAGAGCTAATAATGGTGAAGTTCAATGTGAGGAGGCATGTTGGTAGGTATTTGGCCGGCATAATCTTGCCCGAGGTTCTCAAGAGGCTCAATGCACTCAGTAAAACAATTGGGCCCCATAAAGTGGCGTGGAATACCGAACATGAGGCAGAGATTACACTATATGATGTGAAAGCATATGACCAGAGGCACACTGTTGATCTAAAACAGAGAACATGCTCATGTCGGAAATTTCAAGTTTCGGGGCAGCCTTGCATTCATGCATTGACTTTCATTTGTTCAATGAGGGGCGCAAAGATTGAGTCCTTTGTTGATGAGTATTACAGCGTGGCAAAATTTCGAGCTGCTTATGCTGGGGCACTGCCAACCATGACTGATAGGACACAATGGGAGCAAGTTGACCTTGGATTCCTTGTTTACCCACCTATACAAGAGAAAAGGCCACCTGGAAGGCCCAGGGTTCAAAGAATTAGAGGATTTCTTGAAGACCCAGGAAGAAAAGTGGTTAAATGCAAAAAATGTGGTCGAAATGGCCACTTTGCAAAAACTTGCAATCTCCCTCCTTTAATTATTGCAGAACCACCACCAATGGAGCACACTCCTACTAAAAGGTGCCATTGTACTTACAAAATTTGTTTACGTCAAATGGGTTCATGTTGCTAAACCATTTCACCTTTTTCTATCATGCAGAAAGAGAGATGCTACTGCAGCCGAGGAGGAAGTTGTGGAAGATGACAAACCTATAGCAAATTATAAAAGGTATAATACTAACTTATGTTCATTCTTTTACCACAAATTATATTTATGAACACACAATACTTAGTTCCGACATTTGCTCTTAATGTACCTGCAGGCAGAAGACTCCGGTCAAGAAGAAGACGCCGGCTAAAAAGACGACACCGGTCAAGGAGAAGACGACGCCGGTCAAGGAGAAGACAACACCGATCAAGAAGAAGGCGCCAGCTAAAAAGACGACACCGATCAAGAAGACGCCGGTCAAGGAGAAGACAACACCGATCAAGAAGAAGGCGCCAGCTAAAAAGACGACACCGATCAAGAAGACGCCGGTCAAGGAGAAGACGACACCGGTCAAGAAGAAAAAGACGCCGGTCAAGAAGAAGACACCGGTTAAGAAGAAGAAGACGCCGGTCAAGAAGAGGACTCCAGCCAAGGGGAAAGGCAAGCAAAGTGAAGGTACTGGAAAGGAGAAAACTGCACGGAAGAAGAGCAAAAAACTGCAGTTTGTTACACCATCTACCAGTGATGCTGTTCTCAAGCCAACTCTAGGAACCAAGAAAAATCTGCTTTATTGGCTTGGGGGATGAATTTGCTTGAACTGGACCATGTGTGTGTGTGTGACGCGCAAACTGGAGCTGGAACTTGTATGCGTGTGATGCTCAAACTAGAGGTTGAACTTGTGTGTGTGTGTGTGTGATGCTCAAACTAGAGCCTGATGGCCAAACTAGAGCCTGATGTGTGTTGCTTAAACTGGAGCTTAGCTATTTTGGTTCATCTACTGTTGATGCTCAAACCGGAGCTTTAAGACTATTTTGGTTCATCTTCTATTGATGCAAAATATTATGACCTGTCATCTGATGCAAATTATATGTATTTCGGCCGAGGTCATGTTCATTTTTCCCACTAACTTCATGCTTCCTCTACACAGTACAATCATGCTTCTTCTGCACAGGAAAATAACACATTCTTCATTACTCATAGAAATGTTACATCTTTTTCAGTACAGCCACTAGATATGCACACATTACAAGCATGATCTCATCATTTTTCTGCTTAAATCTGCACATCAGACATACATTTTTGCATTCTCAGTCTGTTTACAACACACATATTTTTGCACTATCAATCTTCAGCTCTTCGATCTTCCATTGTGCAATCTTCATTCAGCAATCTTCAGTTCGTTCAAAGACAAGCAGCCTGCATCATTTTTCTTCCTCTTAAATTCAACAAGGCCACTTGCAATCTTCTCTTTCTTCTTACTCTTCAGATCATCTAAATAACAACGACGAGCTGCATCCTCCACCTCCAATGGCCCCGACAGCTCTCCTTGCCATGGCGGATGGAGTACAGGAAGCTGAGGCAGGGGGGGTGAGGACAGAAGAGGCTGGCAGCGAGCTCCGGCGGAAGGACCACAGGAGATAGTGCAGGGGGAGGGGAGTTGTGGTGCCGGATTGGAAAGGCGGTTGGGGTGCGGCGTGCCGGCTGGGACTCCTACCCGGCGGTGAGAAGCAGCAGGGCGGCGGGACGAGATGCGGAGCAGCAGGGCGCGGCGGACGGTGTGGGGCAGCAGGGTCGTGGCCGGGGATGTGTAGCAGGAGGGGCTCGGCCTGGATGTGGAGCAACAGCAGCAGCGCGGCGGCGGCGGCGGCGGCTAGCGTTCTTGGCGAGAGAGGAGCGGAAACAGGGAGAGTAGCAAGGGGAAGAAGATACGCACGGGCTGGACAGATGGATGCAGGGGCATTTCCGTCCAACGGAAAATACAGGGCGTATACGTCAGCGTTTTTTCTTAAAAAAACCAGCTCAAAAGGCCGGAGTGGCATCGACAGATGTATCCGAGAATTGGAGTGGCATTTTTCGAAGTTTGCAAATTGGAGTGGCATTTTTCTGAATCACCAGAATTGGAGTGGCATTTATCCAATTAACCCAACAAATTATTAGATAGTTTTGTCTCGGTTGCTGATGTGGAAAAACTGAAATGCGAGGATGCAGTCACTGTTTGTCATTTACAGTGATTACGTGTGTACTTCGGTGCGTGTACCAAGGTAAAATTGTTTTTTTTTTTGTCCAGAATAGGTAAAAAAAAATTTGGGAAACCAGAATAGGTAAAATTGGTTGCTGACGGCAAAACATTGTAGAACGGACAACCAACCAATGGTCGGACCGAAACACCAGGGTTGCCGGATGTTTTCTTGGTGCTCCGGAGCTCCTATCCTATTCACCGCCTTCAGCGTACACATGTTGGACGTGAAGAGTTGTGGCCAGAACCGCCCCCGCCTTTCCCGTTGTCACCATCGCTCGTCGACCTGTCCATCGCCGTCTCCCGTCAACACATGGCTCTAGCAGCCGGCTGACCTTCTCCGCACCCTGCACCCTTCTCCGCACCCTGCACTCTCAACCAGCTTGCTCCGTGCTCTCACAGTATGCTAATGGATCATGGGCCATACAACTACATCCTAATCTCTCCCAAACGGCAGCGGTTGAGCTTATGGCCTTGCATGATTTGCTGTCTGATGTTGCCCCTAATCCACACAATGAAGACAAACGCACCCCTGTCTCTGGCGCTGGACGGCTCAGCACAAGACATTTCTACAATCTGCTTACCTTCCGCGGGGGGCGAGGGGGGGGGGGGGTCGCGTCTTTCAGCTCATGGGTCTGGGATTCGTTGATTCCTCTAAAGCATAGAATTTTCCTATGGCTTGCTTTCAAAGGCCGTCTAAACACCAGGGACAATATGGTTAAGAAGGGATGATCAGCCGTTGCACCACACTGCGACAAATGCCCTGCGGTGGAGTCCGTTGATCATCTGCTACTGCGATGTGCTCAGGCTTCTGTTCTTTGGAATAAACTGGCACTGGGTTCTTTGGCTTGCTCAGTGCCTGACATCTTAGCCTTTGTCCAACAAGCACAGCACCGGCTAAGTTTCAAACGACACTGGAATGTTATGTTTGCAGCATGTACTCTCACTCTATGGCATGCTAGGAATGACCGGGTTTTCAACTGCAAGGTTTGGACTGAGACTTACCTTCACTTCTATGCGGCAAACATGCTAAATCTGTGGAGCAATAGAGCCCGTACTCAAGCAGTAGAGGAGGATATACAGTTCTGGTGCCAGAAAATTACCATCTAAGTATACTTTAGACACGATGTAATCTACCTCCCCCTCCTCCCCTTTCTGCTCTCTGTTCTTTGCTCTCTGTTGCTACACTTGTGCTTTGCACCTTGGTGCAATGGCCAAGTCTTGCTTTGTACTTGTTACTTCATCAGGCTTTGCCTGTTTTGAAATATAAGGTTGGCACTCTGCCACCTTTTTCTTTCAAAAAAAATACTCAGGGCTGCCTCTAACTCCAAAAGCCTCTTGATCTGGCTCGTTGCCTCCGCAGAAGCTAAATGGGCCGGGATCGTTGTCGCGACAAGGTGCGTGAGTAGGTTCATTGTGGCTAGTTCACATGTCTTCTTTCACTAAATCTAAAACTATCCCATTCTCAAAAAAAATATCTAAAACTATCCCCTGATGATCCCAAAAGTCAACATCCCTAAATTTAGTTGAATAGAAATAATGAGTATCATCAAGCAGACGAATGCAAGACCATCACACGTAGCAGCAAAGGCACCCAAGCACATATATGCTTGTTTGGTTGCCTGCATAGCTCCAGCTCCAGCTTGCATCATATCGAGGATCCTCGGTGAGGTTGGCCTAGTTGAACAGATGTAAATATTTTTAGAGGAAAGGCACAGGCCAAGCCCGAGAAAAGGCTTGAACCACGCCCGGCTTTGAATTATCAAAGCCAGCAACCGGCCATGATTACATCAAAGTACAACAAACAACAACAAAATGAAAAGGAAACAAGGATGCAACCCCATAGCAGCAGATGCATGGTGCTGAAGGAGGCTAAAAAGCTACGGCTAAAGAAAAAAGGCTACAGGCTTGATGGGGTCACGCCACAGGAAATGAGGTCGCCAATGACACAACGACTGTGAAGTGGGACTTGCTCCCTCTAGAGCAAGCAGGAAGAGAGAGGCATCGAGCGCGACCACCACACCAAACAGGCCGTCGAAGACACAAGTTGTAGCCCACAGCAAGAACCACGCCGAAGACACTAGCCACTGGAGTGCCCTAGGAAGACACGGCGAAGATTTGAGCAACGCAGCCACCATGAGAGCCGGACCTTGCCAAGGATACCATCCCTCATCCACCGAACATTTGAGCAACGCAGTCACCATGAGAGCCAGACCTCGCCAAGGATACCATCCCTCATCCACCGACACGTCCAAGTCACCGTGAAGGGGACCACTATCCCCTCTCGCCCAGGCCGAGGGTGTCGACCCGCCGGACAGACCGGAGCACACGCTGAGGAGGACATGTCATCTTGAAAGAGGAATCGGCCGCCACGGCAAAGCGTTGCCACTGAAGAGAGAACCGCCGCCACCAGAACGCCCAAAACAGGCTGCAGCCTACCCACCTCCTTGCAGACCCAAAGCGGCCCCTTCAAGAAGGTGATGGAGCCATGGCACCGCCGCCGCCCAACCAAGGTTGTGGGTTTTCATCCGAGTGCAGGGGAAGGACGAGGGGGAGGAAGCTGGACCTCGAAGTCGCCTTCAAGAAGGAAACAACGCTCGAAGCGCCGCCGACGTCGTGGCCGCCGCAGCTGGCCAAGAGATTACTCCGATCTAGAGCATCCATCCCCACAACCGCGCAGCCAGCCACCGGATCCGGCCAGACTGACGAGGAGGAGGCCACACCATGAAGGTGACGTCTTCAAATCTAGAGTGGAAAGGCCGCGAGGAGCTCTCCACGCAACGCCCGCGTCCACCGCCACCCCGCCGGCCACGCCGTCGAGGGGAAGCGGCCCACAACACTGAGAACGCCACCCGCCACCAGAGCGACGCCGCCCACACCTCAGAGGCCGCCGTCTCAAACCCTAGGTCCAAGCTCGAGCGGCGTTGCGACCGAGGGCCTCGCCCCCCTCCCTCGGTGACCGCGCAGGGGGACCCGGCGCCTATCTCCGGCGGTGATGAGGGAAAGGATCGAAGGGGAGGGGGAGGGGGAGAGGCTGGTCGCCCCTGAGTCGCCCTCGGGAGGGCGCGCGAGGCAGGGAAAAGGGGGTCTTTATCAAAGATCCAAACTGGCGACTCCAACAGATGTAAAGATCAATTGAGATGTGTGTTTGGTGAACCAGAGATGTTCCATACAACATACTCCTATGTTGTTTGGTTGGGCATTAGGCTAATTTTTGCTACCTATTCTCTTCCGGTTTTAGTCATTCTAGTTGGATCTGGACCATTCCATAGACAGACAAAACAAGTAAAAACAAATCATACTGAAATCTAAACGAAAACTCTCGAGTTTCAATTTTATTTATTAGAAATTCCTCAAACCAATCAAAGCATATGGAGATGGGAGAAAGGAGGTGGCTGCCCAGAGCTGCCTCCATACATGCAGATATGTTGATACATGAACAAATGAATTGGGAAGTTCCACTTGGTTTCCTGCCCATATATCACATTACACAGTGTTGTAATAAAGTTGGAAGATAAATTATTTGCAGATAAATTATCGCGATAACCTTGCAGATTTAGGCCCCGTTCAGATCCTCTTCAGCTTCTCGAAATAGCCGGCTTCTCGAGAAGCCAGTTAGCGCCAGCTTCCGACGGGAGCAGTGATGCGTTCGGCAGCAGAGAGCAGCTTCTCTCAGTCAGCAGAAAACAAAGAGAGGTAGGGGAGGGACAGGTCACCTTGAGCTAAGGGAAGGGGCAAGGATGGCGTCGGGGTGCTGAAGCCATCGGGGCAAGGCGTTCTACTGTCGGAGATGGTGGGGTTGAGGTGTTGGGGTTAGGTGTACTGTTGTCGTCTAGGTGGACATGGCGGAGATGCGAGGGGCAGGCAGCGACGCATCGGCAAGCCGACTAGCGGCGGGGTTGGCGGCTGCTAGGGTTAGAGCAACCCTAGCAGACCCCGCAAAACGCCGGCCCGCAAAACGCGTTTGCAGTTCGCGCAAAACCGCTTTTGCGGGCCGGCGAGGGCTAGCACAGATGCAGACCCCCCAAACGGACCCGTAAAAAAGTATATTCGTGGAATATGTTTTTTTACGGGTCGGCTCTGCGGGTTCTGCTCTTTGGGCCGCTGCATCCCCGCAAATCATCAGCCCGCAAATCTCAAATCCAACATAATTCAACAATCAAAAACAAACTGAATTATTCAAATCAAACATAAAACAATAATCATCCGCATTACAAATAATTATTCAAATCACGTAGCAACCTTAAAATAATGCAATACAAAACTTGTCATGAATACATATACAAATAATCTTGTAGGATATGTAGGATTCTCCGAAAAATAATCTTACATCAACATCTCGTTTCCAATATGGCGATTCCGCGGAATGCACAGACGCCCGACAGTAGATCCTCGCCTCCTCTTTCGGTACTCGTCTTCATGCTCCTTCACGGCAAGCGCCATGACCAATGTTTGCTGCCGAAAGGTTGCAAGCATGGTCTCCACATCCAAGTCATCTGAATCGGACGAATCAGATAGCAAGAACTTCTCGCACGGGGTCAACTCCATCTACACACACGCACGCCGGCGCGTCAATCTACTACACAGCTCGTGAAAATCACAAAAAGGGGACTAGCCAGTGGCAAGTGATCCGGGGGTGGCGACGAGGGTGGTGCGTGTTGGAAATATGCCCTAGAGGCAATAATAAAAGTATTATTATATTTCATTGTTCATGATAATTGTCTTTTGTTCATGCTATAACTGTATTATCCGGAAATCGTAATACACGTGTGAACACATAGACCACAATATGTCCCTAGTGAGCCTCTAGTTGACTAGCTCATTGTGATCAACAGATAGTCATGGTTTCCTGACTATGGACATTGGATGTCGTTGATAACGGGATCACATCATTAGGAGAATGATGTGATGGACAAGACCCAATCCTAAGCATAGCATAAAGATCGTGTAGTTCGTTTGCTAGAGCTTTGCCAATGTCAAGTATCTCTTCCTTCGACCATGAGATCGTGTAACTCCCGGATACCGTAGGAGTGCCTTGGGTGTATCAAACGTCACAACATAACTGGGTGACTATAAAGGTGCATTACAGGTATCTCCGAAAGTATCTGTTGGGTTGACACGGATCGAGACTGGGATTTGTCACTCCGTATGACGGAGAGGTATCTCTGGGCCCACTCGGTAATGCATCATCATAATGAGCTCAAGGTGACCAAGGTGTTGGCCACGGGATCATGCATTACGGTACGAGTAAAGTGACTAGCCGGTAACGAGACTGAACAAGGTATTGGGATACCGACGATCGAGTCTCGGGCAAGTAACGTACCGATTGACAAAGGGAATTACATACAGGGTTTTGATCGAATCCTCGACATCGTGGTTCAACCGATGAAATAATCGAGGAGCATGTGGGAGCCAACATGGGTATCCAGATCCCGCTGTTGGTTATTGCCCGAGAGTCATCTCGGTCATGTATGCGTGTCTCCCGAACCCGTAGGGTCTACACACTTAAGGTTCGGTGACGCTAGGGTTATTAGGAAGACTAGTATGTGACTACAGAATGTTGTTCGGAGTCCCGGATGAGATCCCGGACGTCACGAGGAGCTCCGGAATGGTCCGGAGGTGAAGTTTTATATATGGGAAGTTGTCATACGGACACCGGAAAGTTTCCGGGGGTTATTGGTATTGTACCGGGGCCACCGGAGGGGTTCCGGGGGTCCACCGGGAGGGGACACCCCTCCCGGAGGGCCACATGGGCCGCAAAGGGGAGGGAGCCAGCCCCTGGAGGGCTGGGCGCGCCCCCCACCTTGGGCCCATGCGCCTAGGGTTGGGGGGGAAACCCTGAGGGGGGCGCCCCCCTTGCTTGGGGGGCAAGCCTCCCCTCCCTGGCCGCCGCCCCCCCTCTAGATCCCATCTACAGGGGTCGGCCCCCCTTGCCCCTTCCCCTATAAGTAGAGGGATGGGGGGAGGGCTGCTGGACACATCAAAAGGCGCAGCCCCTCCCCTCCCCAACACCTCTCCTCCTCCGTTAAGTGCTTGGCGAAGCCCTGTCGGAGTACTGCTGCACCAACATCACCACGCTGTCGTGCTGCCGTTGGAGCGAGCTTCCTCAACCTCTCCTTCCCCCTTGCTGGATCAAGAAGGAGGAGACGTCTCCCGTCCCATACGTGTGTTGAACGCGGAGGTGTTGTCCGTTCAGCACTTGAACATCGGTGATCTGAATCACGTCGAGTACGACTCCATCATCACCATCCCCTTGCAAGCTTCCGCACGTGATCTACAAGTGGTATGTAGATGCAAACTCTCTCCCATGACTCGTTGCTTAGATGAACTCATAGATGGATCTTGGTGAAACCGTAGGAAAAATTTTAATTTTCTGCAACGTTCCCCAACAGTGGCATCATGAGCTAGGTCTATGCGTAGTTCTCTAATGCACGAGTAGAACACAATTTTGTTGTGGGCGTGGATCTTTTCAACTTACTTGCCTCTACTAGTCTTTTCTTGCTTCAACGGTATTGTGGGATGAAGCGGCCCGGACCAACCTTACACGTACACTTACGTGAGACCGGTTCCACCGATTGACATGCACTAGTTGCATAAGGTGGCTGGCGGGTGTCTGTCTCTCCCACTTTAGTTGGAGCGGATTCGATGAAAAGGGCCCTTATGAAGGGTAAATAGAAGTTGACAAAATCACGTTGTGGTTATTCATAGGTAAGAAAACGTTCTTGCTAGAACCCAATTGCAGCCACGTAAAAGATGCAACAACAATTAGAGGACGTCTAACTTATTTTTGCAGCGATTGATCATGTGATGTGATATGGCCAGAAGTTGTGATGAATGATGAATTGTGATGTATGAGATCATGTTTTTGTAATAGGATTCACGACTTGCATGTCGATGAGTATGACAACCGGCAGGAGCCATAGGAGTTGTCTTTATTTTTTGTATGACTTGCGTGTCATTGAAGAACGCCATGTAAACTACTTTACTTTATTGCTAAACGCGTTAGCCATAGAAGTAGAAGTAGTCGTTGGCATGACAACGTTATGAAGACACGATGATGGAGATCATGATGATGGAGATCATGGTGTCAAGCCGGTGACAAGATGATCATGGAGCCCCGAAGATGGAGATCAATGGAGCTATATGATATTGGCCATATCATGTCACAACTATATAATTGCATGTGATGTTTATTATGTTTATGCATCTTGTTTACTTAGGACGACGGTAGTAAATAAGATGATCCCTTACAAAAATTTCAAGAAGTGTTCTCCCCTAACTGTGCACCGTTGCTACAGTTCGTCGCTTCTAAGCACCACGTGATGATCGGGTGTGATGGATTCTTACGTTCACATACAACGGGTGTAAGACAGTTTTACACAGCGAAAACACTTAGGGTTAACTTGACGAGCCTAGCATGTACAGACATGGCCTCGGAACACGGAGACCGAAAGGTCGAACACGAGTCGTATGGAAGATACGATCAACATGAAGATGTTCACCGACGATGACTAGTCCGTCTCACGTGATGATCGGACACGGGCTAGTCGACTCGGATCATGTAACACTTAGATGACTAGAGGGATGTCTAATCTGAGTGGGAGTTCATAATTTGATTAGAACTTTATTATCATGAACTTAGTCTAAAACCTTTGCAAATATGTCTTGTAGATCAAATGGCCAACGCTAATGTCAACATGAACTTCAACGCGTTCCTAGAGAAAACCAAGCTGAAAGATGATGGCAGCAACTATACGGACTGGGTCCGGAACCTGAGGATCATCCTCATAGCTGCCAGGAAGCAATATATCCTAGAAGGACCGCTAGGTGACGCTCCCGTCCCAGAGAACCAAGACGCTATGAACGCTTGGCAAGCTCGTGCTGATGATTACTCCCTTGTTCAGTGCGGCATGCTTTACAGCTTAGAACCGGGGCTCCAAAAGCGTTTTGAGCATCACGGAGCATATGAGATGTTCGAAGAGCTGAAACTAGTTTTCCAAGCTCATGCCCGGGTCGAGAGATATGATGTCTCCGACAAGTTCTATAGTTGTAAGATGGAGGAAAACAGTTCTGTCAGTGAGCACATCCTGAAGATGTCTGGGTTGCACAACCGTATGACCCAGCTGAACATTAACCTCCCAGATGAGGCGGTCATTGACAGAATCCTCCAGTCGCTCCCACCAAGCTACAAGAGCTTTGTGATGAACTACAACATGCAGGGGATGGTTAAGACCATTCCTGAAGTGTTCTCGATGCTGAAGTCAGCAGAGGCTGAAATCAAGAAAGAACATCAAGTGTTGATGGTCAATAAGACCACTAAGTTCAAGAAGGGCAAGGGTAAGAAGAACTTCAAGAAGGACGGCAAAGATGTTGCCGCGCCCGGTAAGCCAGTTGCCGGGAAGAAGTTAAAGAATGGACCCAAGCCTGAGACTGAGTGCTTTTATTGCAAGGGGAAGGATCACTGGAAGCGGAACTGCCCCAAATACTTAGCGGATAAGAAGGCCGGCAACACCAAAGGTATATTTGATATACATGTAATTGATGTGTACCTTACCAGTACTCGTAGTAACTCCTGGGTATTTGATACCGGTGCTGTTGCTCATATTTGTAACTCACAGCAGGAGTTGCGGAATAAACGGAGACTGGCGAAGGACGAGGTGACGATGCGCGTCGGGAATGGTTCCAGAGTCGATGTGATCGCCGTCGGCACGCTGCCTCTACATTTACCTACGGGATTAGTTTTGAACCTTAATAATTGTTATTTAGTGCCAAGTTTGAGCATGAACATTGTATCTGGATCTCGTTTAATACGAGATGGCTACTCATTTAAGTCCGAGAATAATGGTTGTTCGATTTATATGAGAGATATGTTTTATGGTCATGCTCCGATGGTCAATGGTTTATTCTTAATGAATCTCGAGCGTAATATTACACATGTTCATAGTGTGGATGCCAAAAGATGTAAAGTTGATAACGATAGTCCCACATACTTGTGGCACTCCGCCTTGGTCACATTGGTGTCAAGCGCATGAAGAAGCTCCATGCTGATGGACTTTTAGAGTCTCTTGATTATGAATCATTTGACACATGCGAACCATGCCTCATGGGCAAAATGACCAAGACTCCGTTCTCCGGAACAATGGAACGAGCAACCAACTTGTTGGAAATCATACATATCGATGTGTGCGGTCCAATGAGCGTTGAGGCTCACGGAGGATATCGTTATGTTCTCACCCTCACTGATGACTTAAGTAGATATGGGTATGTCTACTTAATGAAACACAAGTCTAAGACCTTTGAAAAGTTCAAGGAATTTCAGAATGAGGTGGAGAATCAACGTGACCGAAAGATAAAGTTCCTACGATCAGATCGTGGAGGAGAATACTTAAGTCACGAATTTGGTACACACTTAAGGAAATGTGGAATCGTTTCACAACTCACGCCGCCTGGAACACCTCAGCGAAACGGTGTGTCCGAACATCGTAATCGCACTCTATTGGATATGGTGCGGTCTATGATGTCTCTTACCGATTTACCGCTATCATTTTGGGGATACGCTCTAGAGACAGCTACATTCACTTTAAATAGGGCACCGTCTAAATCCGTTGAGACGACACCTTATGAATTATGGTTTGGGAAGAAACCTAAGCTGTCGTTTCTAAAAGTTTGGGGATGCGATGCTTATGTCAAGAAACTTCAACCTGAAAAGCTCGAACCCAAGTCGGAAAAATGCGTATTCATAGGATACCCTAAGGAAACTGTCGGGTATACCTTCTACTTAAGATCCAAAGGCAAGATCCAAAGGCAAGATCTTTGTTGCCAAGAACGGATGCTTTCTGGAAAAAGAGTTTCTCTCGAAAGAAGTAAGTGCGAGGAAAGTAGAACTCGATGAAGTACTACCTCTCGAACGGGAAAGTGGTGCAGCGCAGGAGACCGTTCCTGTGATGCCCACACCAACTGAAGAGGAAAACAATGATGATGATCAAGGTACTTCGGATCAAGTTGCTACTGAACTTCGTAGGTCTACAAGGACACGTTCCGCACCAGAGTGGTACGACAACCCTGTCCTGGAAATCATGTTGTTAGACAACGATGAACCTTCGAACTATGAAGAAGCGATGGCGGGCCCAGATTCCAACAAATGGCTTGAAGCCATGAAGTCCAAGATAGAATCCATGTATGAAAACAAAGTATGGACTTTGACAGACTTGCCCGATGATCGGCGAGCGATAGAAAACAAATGGATTTTTAAGAAGAAGACGGACGCGGATGGTAATGTTACCATCTATAAAGCTCGACTTGTCGCTAAGGGTTATCGACAAGTTCAAGGGATTGACTACGACGAGACATTCTCTCCCATAGCGAAGCTGAAGTCCGTCCGAATCATGTTAGCAATTGCCGCATACTATGATTATGAGATATGGCAGATGGACGTCAAAACGGCATTCCTTAACGAACATCTTAAGGAAGAGCTGTATATGATGCAGCCGGAAGGTTTTGTCGATCCTAAGAACGCTAACAAAGTATGCAAGCTCCAGCGATCCATTTATGGACTGGTGCAAGCATCTCGGAGTTGGAACATTCTCTTTGATGAGATGATCAAAGCGTTTGGGTTTATGCAGACTTATGGAGAAGCCTGCGTTTACAAGAAAGTGAGTGGGAGTTCTGTAGCATTTCTCATATTATATGTAGATGACATACTCTTGATGGGAAATAATATAGAACTTCTGGACAGCATTAAGGCCTACTTGAATAAGTGTTTTTCAATGAAGGACCTTGGAGAAGCTGCTTATATATTGGGCATCAAGATCTATAGAGATAGATCGAGACGCCTCATAGGTCTTTCACAAAGCACATACCCTGATAAGATTTTGAAAAGGTTCAAAATGGATCAGTCCAAGAAGGGGTTCTTGCCTATGTTACAAGGTGTGAGATTGAGCTCAGCTCAGTCACCGACCACGGCAAAAGATAAAGAAGAGATGAGTGTCATCCCCTATGCTTCAGCCATAGGATCTATTATGTATGCCATGCTGTGTACCAGACCTGATGTAAACCTTGCCGTAAGTTTGGTAGCAAGATACCAAAGTAATCCCGGCAAGGAACACTGGACAGCGGTCAAGAATATCCTCAAGTACCTGAAAAGGACGAAGGACATGTTTCTCGTTTATGGAGGAGACGAAGAGCTCGTCGTAAAGGGTTACGTCGACGCTAGCTTCGACTCAGATCTGGATGACTCTAAGTCACAAACCGGATACGTGTATATGTTGAATGGTGGAGCAGTAAGCTGGTGCAGCTGCAAGCAGAGCATCGTGGCGAGATCTACGTGTGAAGCGGAGTACATGGAAGCCTCGGAGGCAGCGCATGAAGCGATTTGGGTGAAGGAGTTCATCACCGACCTAGGAGTCATATCCAATGCGTTGGGGCCGATCAAACTCTTCTGTGACAACACTGGAGCTATTGCCCTTGCCAAGGAGCCCAGGTTTCACAAGAAGACCAGGCACATCAAGCGTCGTTTCAACTCCATCCGTGAAAATGTTCAAGATGGAGACATAGAGATTTGCAAAGTACACACGGATCTGAATGTCGCAGATCCGTTGACTAAACCTCTCTCGCGAGCAAAACATGATCAACACCAGAACTCTATGGGTGTTCGATTCATCACAATGTAACTAGATTGGTGACTCTAGTGCAAGTGGGAGACTGTTGGAAATATGCCCTAGAGGCAATAATAAAAGTATTATTATATTTCATTGTTCATGATAATTGTCTTTTGTTCATGCTATAACTGTATTATCCGGAAATCATAATACACGTGTGAACACATAGACCACAATATGTCCCTAGTGAGCCTCTAGTTGACTAGCTCGTTGTGATCAACAGATAGTCATGGTTTCCTGACTATGGACATTGGATGTCATTGATAACGGGATCACATCATTAGGAGAATGATGTGATGGACAAGACCCAATCCTAAGCATAGCATAAAGATCGTGTAGTTCATTTGCTAGAGCTTTGCCAATGTCAAGTATCTCTTCCTTCGACCATGAGATCGTGTAACTCCCGGATACCGTAGGAGTGCCTTGGGTGTATCAAACATCACAACGTAACTGGGTGACTATAAAGGTGCATTACAGGTATCTCCGAAAGTATCTGTTGGGTTGACACGGATCGAGACTGGGATTTGTCACTCCGTATGACGGAGAGGTATCTCTGGGCCCACTCGGTAATGCATCATCATAATGAGCTCAAGGTGACCAAGGTGTTGGCCACGGGATCATGCATTACGGTACGAGTAAAGTGACTTGCCGATAACGAGACTGAACAAGGTATTGGGATACCGACGATCGAGTCTCGGGCAAGTAACGTACCGATTGACAAAGGGAATTGCATACAGGGTTTTGATCGAATCCTCGACATCGTAGTTCAACCGATGAAATAATCGAGGAGCATGTGGGAGCCAACATGGGTATCCAGATCTCGCTGTTGGTTATTGCCCGAGAGTCGTCTCGGTCATGTCTGCGTGTCTCCCGAACCTGTAGGGTCTACACACTTAAGGTTCGGTGATGCTAGGGTTATTAGGAAGACTAGTATGTGACTACCGAATGTTGTTCGGAGTCCCGGATGAGATCCCGGACGTCACGAGGAGTTCCAGAATGGTCCGGAGGTGAAGTTTTATATATGGGAAGTTGTCATACAGACACCGGAAAGTTTCCGGGGGTTATTGGTATTGTACCGGGGCCACCGGAGGGGTTCCGGGGGTCCACCGGGAGGGGCCACCCCTCCCGGAGGGCCACATGGGCCGCAAAGGGGAGGGAGCCAGCCCCTGGAGGGTTGGGCGCGCCCCCCACCTTGGGCCCATGCGCCTAGGGTTGGGGGGAAACCCTGAGGGGGGCGCCCCCCTTGCTTGGGGGGCAAGCCTCCCCTCCCTGGCCGCCGCCCCCCCCCCCCCCCCCCTCCTCTAGATCCCATCTAGAGGGGTCGGCCCCCCTTGCCCCTTCCCCTACAAATAGAGGGGTGGGGGGAGGGCTGCTGGACACATCAAAAGGCGCAGCCCCTCCCCTCCCCAACACCTCTCCTCCTCCGTTAAGTGCTTGGCGAAGCCCTGTCGGAGTACTGCTGCACCAACACCACGACGTCGTCGTGCTGCCGTTGGAGCGAGCTTCCTCAACCTCTCCTTCCCCCTTGCTGGATCAAGGAGGAGACGTATCCCGTCCCGTACGTGTGTTGAACGCGGAGGTGCTGTCCGTTCAGCACTTGGACATCGGTGATCTGAATCACGTCGAGTACGACTCCATCATCACCATCCCCTTGCAAGCTTCCGCACGCGATCTACAAGTGGTATGTAGATGCAAACTCTCTCCCATGACTCGTTGCTTAGATGAACTCATAGATGGATCTTGGTGAAACCGTAGGAAAAAATTTAATTTTCTGCAACGTTCCCCAACAGTGCGCTCGGCGGTTGTCGATCCCAGCGGCGGCGGCGACTGGGGGCGGCTCTTCTCGCCGGATCCGGAGGGGCGGTGCAGCGGCTCGGCGCGGGAGGGTGTGGGGCGGCCCCGCGGAGCGATTCCGCCACGGATATGGCCGGAATCGCCGGCGGCGGGCGGGCGGAAGCAAGGGCGGACGGCGGCGGAAGGAAGGGGGAAAAGAGCGCGGGCTGAAATATCCCTCCCGCCAACTGCTTCTTTGTGATGCAGGACACCGCAGCCGCGAGGTGGAAATCCACGTTTTCCCAGGTTGGGGCCGGAAATTTGTCGCGCCCTCTAAAAATTTTTGCGGGCTGGGGCGGGATGCGGGGTCTGGTCGGGCAGACTTTCCGTCCCGTACCCGCATTTTGGCGGTTATTTTGCGGGTCGGGGGCAGATGCGGGGTCTACTAGAGTTGCTCTTAGCGGCAGAGAGGAGAGGCACGGGGTGTGACTGCGTGCATGCGTTCACTCGCGAATATGGCTATGCCTAACCAATTGCACGCACAACTCAAATCTGCTCCACACATCGTCATGCACATCACATCAGGCAGTACACATGTTGTCACATCTGCATGTCCACTCTCTCTCTTCTCTATTCTCTCTCCCAAATAAATCCATCCCTTTTATTTCACTTTTTCTAACTTAAATCATTTATATCTTTTAAACCAATATTACGATTTCAAAACAAATTATTTCTATATAATCATGACACAGAGACCTTTAGAATAAGACTAATATTGAATATATTTCAACTACTTTGAATTTTTAAATGAGTGAAAATCTGTTATTGAAACAAGTGAAATGAATGAAATTTGTTATTGAAACGAGTGAAAGGAATGAAATTTATTATTGAAACGAGTGAAATCAGTTATTGACATTACTGAATTAGTGAATTAGTTTTTGAAATGAGTGAAATCTGTTATTGAAAACGAATGAAATGAGTAAAATGAGATGAAATCAATTTTTTGAAATGACTGAAATCTATTATTGAAACGAGTGAAATGTGTTAAATATGCTATTGAAACAAGTGAAATGAGTGAATAATGTTATCAAAACAAGTGAAATGAGTGAAATGTGTTTTTGAGAAGAGTGAAATATGTTTTTGAAAAAGGTGAAATATGTTATTGAAATGAGTGAAATATGTTATTGAAAATTTTAAACTAGTCAAAATATATCCAAGATCTTGTTCTAAAGGTCCTTCTGGCAGAAGTTCAAATATGTAAAAAGTTCTGAAATCAAAATATTAATTTAAAAGATGTAAATGATTTAAGTTTGGAAGGTGAAACAAAAGGGATGTGTTTGTTTGGGAGAGAGAAGAGAGAAGAGATAGTGCACATGCCGATGTGACACCATGTGTACCAGCTGATGTAATGTGCATGACAATGTATGGTGAAGATTTGGGTTGTGGGCGCAATGAGTTAGACAAAATGCAGGCCCGTTCACTCGAGAGGGCTTTCTATGATCGAAACGGTACGAAGGCATCACTTTGGAACGACATTCTCGCGTAAATTGGATCAACTTCTCCTTGCATTCTTTTAAGGGCTGGCCTTCCGCTGCTCCATAAAAATACACTAGTCAGGGACGGGCTCCACGAAGCAGGTTTGTAGGAGTTGCAGCGTTCTGGATGGCTTCTTCCATGGAGCGTGAAGCTGGCTTGTTGAGAACGTGCCCTTATTCACAAAGGCCTTATCAGTTTTGGCATTTCAAAACAACATTCTTTACACTGGTGTCACTTAGCTGAGTCTCAACATTCTTTAAACTGGTGTCATCGCTTAGCTTCTATTTTCACTTCCGGCTATTTAAGTTACTCCCTCCGTCCTATAATATAAGAACGTTTTTGACACTAATGTAGCGTCAAAAACGCTCTTATATTATGTGACGGAGGGAGTAGTATTTAGCGAATATTCAATTTGATGCCTAGGCTCATCTGCATGGTGAATAATAAATTTAAAAAAATACTAAAGAAAAAATAGGTGAAAGATGCGCCAAACTTCAGCTTGTTCGCACATCTGGGGAGCTCATGGCAAAAAGTGCAAGCAAAAAGTGCAAACTCGATCAAAACGTACGTGAAAGGTAAACTATTTTAAAGCCCCAAAATTTGTCTTGTTTTTTTTTGTGAGGTAATACGTGTCTCATTTATGCCATAAGGATCATAGTACAACCCATGTTCAAACCGACCTGGCAAAACTGAAAAGACAGCAAAACGCTAATCTTTGTACAAAGGAACAACAGTCAAGAAGTAAAATTACAATCAAGACCGAAAAAACCTTTGAACTTGACCCAACGCCCGTCACAGGCCTCTGGGACCACCATAGCAGCCACCAAAGGAAACAATAACGGATCACATTCACACCCGAGCTCGAAGTGGCTCCATCGCTGATATGCAGCTTTGCGGACCTCCAAAGTGGTTTACCAAAAACGAAACCATTACCGTTGAACGAATCAGACCGGGGCAACACCCTGAACACGCCATCAAACATCCGCTCCTAGACTACATCCCAAGCTCTGCGCCGGCGCTAGAGCAAGCGCCGTTCCAACGGCAGACTCCGAGGACACAGGTCCATCACAAGGATGTCGTCACCGCCACATCATCCTTGCTTGAACAGACTGATTTCTAAAGAAACTTTATTCAGAGTCATCATCGCCGCCGCTGAAGCAAAAACGATGAACAACCTAAAAACCTAAACTACAAGAGCCTACGACCAATTCACACGTGTAGACGGCATTAAAAAGTTTGTGTTTGAGAGCTCATCTTGTCTCAACGTAGAAGGCATTAAAAAGTAAAGATCCATGTGTTCTACTCCCTCCGTCCAGAAATACTTGTCATAGAAATGGAAGGGAGTACTATTATTTGAAGTAGAAGAAGAAAGAGCCTGGGGATGGTCACCCAGGGGTTAATGGTGACACCGCTAAGGAAATAGGGAATGGAATATTCCTGAAATGTCAAAACTCAACATAATTTCACACCGACATGAGCATTAGCATCACAAAAAAGTTCAGATCTTTTATATTTCTTTATTAATTTAAACTAATTCACTGTTCACCTCAGGCAAAACGCCGTATTTTAGGGCATACAGTTTTTACCATGAAAATTCAACCATGTTTGGAAGTTCTCAAGAAAGAAACGGCAGGCAGAAGATGAAAGTTCATTCAGAGGTAAGAAAAGGAAATTAGTTTTGCACAGACAGTTAGCCGCTTGTCACTACACCTGAAGGGATAAATGCAAACAATATGTTCCCAAAAGTTATTATGCAAGTTTCAAGTAGTCCTTCCCTCGCACAGATCTGCATATCAAGCGGGTGGACAAGAGAATGTCAAACTAGACCACTATCTGATAACTGATGCCGAACATGAAGCATCCACAACCGATGGATGCTCAATGGCCACTTCCATTGCCAGATGAAGTTTAACGTACGAAAACCATCACACTGTAGGCGCTTCCACAATCAGGTTAACTGGAAACATACAATAACCAACACATTGCAACACAAACAAGCAGCTGTAGATCATAGTGTCAATAAGCATAAGTTCGAATTTCATGCAGGATATCGAATACATAGTACTTAGATAGCAGCGGTGTCCACACAGAACATAAAATTCATGCAACTTCTGAGCAAAACTCGGCCGGTAAAACATGTGCTCCTAACCTAGGCCTTGATAGCATACTTCCTCATGGGGAAGTACTTCTCGCGCTTCTTCTCCCTCTCCGTCTTCAAAGAGAGCTGCACAATATTATATAAAATGAGTCAGTAAACCAAAATGATCAAAAGCACTTGCACTAACCTGATAGAATACAGCAGAGCGCAGTGAGTAACACAGTAACACATACCCTCAGATGGAAAATTAAACTATGGCAAAAAAACTGAATCGGACAAAAAAATAATTGTTATTACTGAGAGCATAGATTGCTATTCAGTAGTTAAACACAAGATGATAAAAAACTACTTAGGCAGTTAAACACAAGATGATAAGAAACTACTTAGGCAGTTAAACATAACATGACATTAACCAGACACAAGCAGAAAAGAATACTACATCTCATGATTAAGTTGGTTCAAAAAGACACAAGTGCGATACATGATACAAAGTAAACCAGTATCCCAGCTCCCACAAGCGATCAGACTCACAAATACGAACTGTATTTCATCAAGCCAACACAATAACGTTCTCCAACCTAGAGATTCACAGCAATCCTCACAATGCTAATTCAACCAGCCAGGTTAGAAGGATTTCATAAACCTAACCACCAGCGAACAACTAGGCAAGCAGTACGAAATACAGTGCCATGTCACTAATCTGTTGCACAGTTGATCTATGAATACATTCAATACACATAAAAGCGGCGTCTTACACAAGAAAATACAACATTTAGCAAAATATAGAGATACATGGAATCAATTTTAGTAATCTCAGCATCTAACGAAAAGAATTTGACAACTAGTATACCATAACAAACTAGAGCGCTTCCAAGTAAAGAATCGCAGCACAGGTAGAAGGACAGGGAGGAATGAAGTATAACCTGGTGCTTGGTGAGACGCCTGCGGATGGCGCGGGTCTTCTTGGGGCGGAGGTCGAGCGGGAGACGCTTGTTCTTGTACGCCTCCCTCAGCGCCGACTTCTGCTTCTGCGAGATCACCGTGAGCACCCTCGCAATCGAGGTGCGCACCACCTTGCTGCGGCGCAACACAAGAACCACCCGTGAGCACGACGGAAACCTAGGCGCGGATTACTCTATGAGGGGGAGGGGAGGAGGTCAGGGAGGCACGTACATCTTGGAGAGCTTGTTGGGGGCGCCGCCGGTAACCTTGGCGACGCGGAGGAGGGAGAGCTCCGCCTTGAGGTCCTTGAGCTGGCCCTGCAGCTCCGCCTTGTTCTTCCCCCTCAGCTCGTGCACCTTGATCCGGGCTGCCGCCGTTGGTAACGATAAAGTCAGATCCGGAGGGTACAATAGAACCAAATCAATCAGAGACGACGGAGAGTTAGCGTCTTACCCATTGCTGCTGGCGAGCTGGTCTAGCGGCGGGAGCGGCGGCGGCGGCGGGCGAGGGGATGAAAATGAGACGCTGAGGAGAGACGGGGGCGGCTGTGCGTGCGGGTTATATATATGGCGCTGCGCAAGATGAAACCCCTGAGACAGAGGAAACCCTAGGATATTATGGACTTTTGGGCCTCTGGGCCTAGAGCCTGCACTCGTGGTACGTAAAACTATTGGCCCACGCGCGTCTCCTCAAAAGAAAAACAAAATCGCATTTCAGAGGCCCATAAGTACTTCAGCCCGATTCCTATTCGGCACTTATAGAGCATAATTGGTTTGCTACCAACATTTGGCATTGCCAATATTTGGCAAGCCAACATTTGGCAAAGTTAAAAGTTGCCAACATTTGGCAACTTTTTGTGAGATTGGCAACGAGAATTGGCAAGCAACCAATCTCTAGCCAATATTTGGTAGTTGCCAAAATTTGGCATGCCAACTTTTGGCATCGAACCAATTATGCTCATAAGGCGCCGGCTATTGGAACAACTAACTAACGGTCCCTTGGAAGGCTTCCACACGGGTGGTTATTTAGGCTCGAGAGCGCGTTAAGTGATTTGTCTAGTCGCCATCGCGTATTTTCGACGCTTCTTTTGGATTTTGCTTTGTTTTATTTTTCTGCATACGTTTTCAGGTTTTAGATGGGTAATTTTTTGAATTTTCAGTTTTTGCTCGTTTTAAGGAAAACAATTTGTTTTTTCTTTGGAAGGCACTGATTTTTTCGCGAGAAGCACTGTTCTAGTTCTGGCAAAAGGCAAAAATGTAGCATGTGCTTTCCTGAGATGCACAACTTTGCTTTCAAAGTAAGTTGTGTTTCAAAAAGAAAAGGAAAAAAGCACAGCCTGTGCTTTCACGAGAAGCACAGTCGTACTTCCCGGATAATGAAAAAGCACAGCTTGTACTCTCGTGAGAAGCACAACTTGTGCTTTTTGAAAAGGGAAAAGCACAATTATGTTTCAAAAAATGAAAAAAAAAACTACGCTTCTACTCCTTCCGTTTTCCTAAATATTTGTCTTTCTAGAGATTTCAACAAGTGGCTACATACGGAGCAAAATGAGTGAATCTACACTCTAAAATATGTCTATATACATTCATATGTGATAGTGCATTTGAAATCTCTAAGAAGATAAATATTTAGGAACGGAGGGAGTAGGTTCCTTTTTTCGCTTGCGTTTTTTGGGGTTTTGAAAAAATCCTGTTACTTTTTTCGTTTCTAGGGTTTTCAGCTTTTTCATGAAAAAATGTCGAAACCTATTAACATGAAATTTAGTTTCGAATATCTCGATACGAGAAATTCAACAGTAAAAATGGTTCATGATTTACACGCACGATTCAAGGGGTTAAACGTTTTGAAAAAATGAATCTATAGAAGAAGAAAAAAAGGAATATACTCAGGGTGTGACAAGTGCCACACGTGGAGTGTAGCCACTTATTAGTACCAAAGAAAGGTGAAAAGTGACATTTACAAGGGGTAACCTGTAACTGGTGATCTCGAGGTTAACCATACATAGGGCACACCCCTTCGATTAGAACGGCCGGCCCATGTAAGGCGGGTACCATGAGTTTGTCCTAGTTTCCGGAAAGTTTCTGAGATTCTGGAAGCTTCCCAGCCCGGTTTTGGGAAGCTTCTCGAAGATTCTGGTTTGTTTTTCCTTTCACTTTTTAAATTGAGTTTTGTTCAACTTTAATTTTTGTTTTTGTTTTTGTTTTTGTTTTTTTTCCTTTTCTCTTTTTGTTTTTCTTTTCTCAACTGTGTGACCTATTTAAAATTTGAATATTTTTCAAACACGTGACTTTTCTTTAAAAAGATTCAACTTTGTGATTTTTTTTTAAAAACATGAAGTTTTTTAAAATGCAGGGAATTTTTTAGTGATTTTTTTCCAAATTTATGAACTTTTTCTTAAATTCATGAACCTTTTAAAAGATTGAACTTTTTTCAAATTTAGTAAACTTTTTTCATATTCATGTTTTTTATCCAAAAGTCAACAGTCAGCCAGTTAACCAAGTGAGGGGATGACCCACGACTAAGATAGCAACACCGAGCGACTGCAACAATCGCTACCTTAATGGGCCACGCCCTAGTAGCATCACGAGTGAAGACGAGCAAACCGTTTAGGCCCTTAAGGCGCGGGTGTACGACCGCAACTATCACTACCTTAATGGCCCGCGGCCTGCTAGCATTGCGCGTGAGCGCCAGCATACCGTTCAGGGGCTTAAGGACCTGAACATGACCTCTCCATTTTTAGGGCATCTACAACCAGACTCCTCAAATGCCCCAATATGTCCGGGCGGGTAGTCCAGTCAATGACTGATCAAGAAATCGCGATCCAGTCGTACCCCTCATACCAGCTCTATACGTCAGGGCTGACCGGCACCCCTCATAAGCCCATATCTGGGCGGATATGGGGAGTCCCAGACGCGCCCAGGTGTGTCCGCCATGTTAGACCCGGCCGACACTGGCTCACCCCAGCCTACAAATGTCCCACCCTATCCACATCTAGACGAACCCTAGGCACTTGCCACTCCACTTCGAGTTTGCGCCACTCCGCCCTCCCCCAACTCCTCTCTAGTGATCTCTGGCCTCCCTCCACATGGTGGGTAGGGGATCCGACTCTGAGATATTTTAATCTGTTAACTAGGACTTCATCACATCGGAGGACAAGGAGGATATGGCTGTCCACCACTCCGGGAGGAATGCGCCCAACCGCGGTCTAAGTCCATCCGTCGGGAATGCATCCATGCGAGGAAAGGGCACATTTTTTCCATAGCTCTAGTATTTAGACCATGCCAATGTTTGATTGTCTGAAGGCATGTATGATGAAGTAGGAACATATCAATTTTTATTAGTCTAATGGCATGTATGATGAAGGAGTCGTATGTTATGTGTGTGATCGAGATGTAGTATGTAAGTTTAGTTTGCGTTGCATGGCATTGTATGGGTTTGAGGATTTGCTAATGAGGTACTCGTTTGTGGATGCTGGCAATTGAGGGGTGACTGATCACTGTTCGTGGACGTGTCCGCAAACGTTTAGATGGCCGGATTTGCTAGGTCCAATTGTATATGCTCTTAGTCCACAACCTAGGGAAAAGAAAGGAAGACCTTAGGCGTGTCTCCATTTTATCAGGAAAAGAAGGTGCATTTAAGCTTAACAAATAAGGTACACGTGAAAGGCACGTGAGGACTTACAAACCAAAGTACGATTGAATATTGACATATCACATTGTAACGCATGCAAACATGTAAATTTAAAATCACATATGCACTATACATGTAAATTTAAAATCACATATGCACTATGTATGTGATGTAGATTTTATTCACATAGCTCATCCAACTATGAAATAAATATAAAAGCAGTTCTATAAGCCCAGAGTGCACTATTTAATTTCTTCGCTCAATCCTTTCTTGGTTTATTAGTGGGCTTATGCAAAATTAACTTTATTCACTACAAAATGTGTGGTATTCTATGATAAATCCTCGTGAAGGAAAACAAACCATCGCCTACGATCATTTTCTGTGATGGAATCCCTCACTAGTAGTTTTCCCTATGGGCGGGGCACATCGGCAACTTTGGTGACGTTCTGACCTAATTTAGACGATGTATTTAGCCGTCACTAGGAATGTGCATGTTCAGCCTGATTTCATTGTCATGGAAAATGTCGGACGGGTCCTTTATTGTAAAGGTAAATAGAAAAATAACTAATATTTGTTTTCTAGAGGACTCATTTAACATGATCTCTTTTTTTAATAGCCGGAGCTTGCTTGGAATTGGGATTTGGTTCCCTCCTAAAAAATGAATTGAAACGTCGACTTAGGGCCCTGTTCTACTACGATGTCCCGATGAGGTGAGAGGGTGGCATGGCGAGGTGAACGTGGCTGGGACGGTATGGCGAGGAGATGCGCTCCTGCTGCAGGGAGAAGTGACATGCGACCGCGGTAGAGTGAAACAAGCGTGATTTCAGGTGCGATATATTTACTAAAAGACATCATGGAAAAATTGTTTGGGTTTCCTAGATTAAGTGATGCAAATTCTTATGCACTTTTCATGTTTTTCAAGCAACTAGTAAATGTGTACGTGCAATGCACGTTGATATTAGGTAATATATTAATTACACGTAAATATTAGGTAGGATATTTTTTGCGTATTAAGTATGTGATTAGCATTGGTGTTAATATTTGATATGATATTAACTGCACACTAAATGTGCTGAGCGCTCACCATTGGAGCAGCCTCAGTCATTGGATTAACCTGATTTGACCGCCAGGATTTGTTGGATCTGCCCCTTTGGGTCTTTTTATATTGGTATAGATGGATCTAACATGGATTACCAATGGAGTGAGGATGAGCACACCATACATCAAAGGTGTGGAGGAGTTTATGGAGTTCGCGGTTGCTCACCGCAATGGGGCTAAAGACATGTTGTGCCCATGCAGGGATTGTGGTAATGGAGTCCGCCATCCTATAAAGGATGTTAAATTTCACGTAATTGTCCCTAGTATGTCCAAGACCTATATGTGGTGGATCTATCCTGGGGAATCACTGGACAACAGTGAAATTAGTGACACTACCACTGGATGTGGTAATTAAACTGACGAGTCGGATGATTTTGAGCTCCTCGGTGAATCTGAGTATGATAACCTAGCAACTCTCATAGATGACATGAAAGAAGAATCTGGAAATAAAGAACATGCATCAAATGGGTTAGATTTTTGAAAATTTCGAGCAAGAAGCGCGGCGGGAACTTCACGAGGGATGCTGCTCTATGGCACTATTGGCGTTCATTATCAAGGTACCTCATATCAAAACATATACCCGTATGATCAATAGGACTTTCCCTATGTTTTTTCAGCTATTGATTTCCCTTTGCCCCAATATGAACTTTTCAGAATCTTATTCTAGTACAAGGATAGCTCTTTCTGATCTTGGTCTTGGTTATGAGACAATTCATGTATGTAAGTATGACTACATTTTGTATTTGGGAGACAATGCAAACAATACTCATTGTCCCGAGTGTGGTACATCAAGGTGGAGACACGTCGATAGAAAGAAAAGGTTCCTCACAAGATCCTTTGATACTTTCCGATAGTCCCATGGTTATGAAGAATTTTTTTTATTTGGGAGAAATATTAGAGCACAACCAGTGGCACGAGAATACGAGTGTTGAAGAGAATAATGTCATGAGGCACCCCGCTAATGGCAAGGCATGGAAGGCCTTCAACAAAAACCATGAAGAATTTGATGCAGATCCCCGTAACTTGAAGTTAGGCTTTGGAACTGATGGGTTCAATCCCTTTGGACACATCAGAAGTGCATATAGTTTGTGGCCCGCTTTTGTCATTCCATACAACTTCCCACCTTGAACGTGCATGGACAATTCCAATTTCATGATGGCATTGCTGATTCTAGGGAAATACTCACTACTGTAGGAAGGTCCTAAAATGACACATGTATAGGAGACCATTCGACCAAACTGTGTGTGATGCATGAATCAAAATGGTATTGTAATAAAATCATCGCCGACAAAATGAATTGTGTGTGATGGTTGATCCATCAAGCACGATTCAGATAAGAGTTGCGTGTGCGAAACATGGCATGCAATTGATCCATACGAACTATTTGCGAGGAGCCAAAAAACGGTTAGCAAGTCCAGATGTGTGTGATAGATGACATACAGGTCAGACGGATGAACTATTTTTTATGAGCCAAAACAATAGAAACGGTTAGCCAGATCAAGTTGTGTGCGATAAACATCATACAAGTCACTCAGATGAATTGTTTGTGATGGCTAGGAGCATCCCACACGATGTGTGGCGCGAGTACTCGTGTGTGGTGATTTGTAAGTTACACAAATGGTTCCGTGTGTAAACATGTGTGCGGTAACACGTGACACAACATACGACTGTGTGATGGGAATTGTGTGCTCTAACAGGCACACAATGTAATTAAAAGACTTGTGTGCGATAGTAATAACAAGCATGCCCGATTGGTGGAACAAGATGCGTGCTACCCAGAAACCGGCCCCGTTCCAACCATTAATGGCATGCACCAGCCATGTACACATCCGAGAACGCAGACCCACGTACGCCATCCGGAAGCCGTTTCGGGCTCCGAAACCAAAACCATCAATAAATTTTGAGCTTGTTTCCCATCACATTCCAAATTACGATGCTATAATTAATTGCAAATCAATTCACACCAATCAAAGCTAAACGTGTTCCCGCTTAGCAGTTGTTTACTAGGCTATAAAAACTACCTACTCGAGAAGTACTGCACATTCTTCTCCTCATCACCAAAAAAAACAAGTCCTTCTTGTTCATCGTTCCTTGCGTCTGCCATGGCCCGTAGGAGGAGTTCTGGGTTGATAAATAACCAAGGATCAAAGACCAAGGCCACGAAAGCAGCGGAGAGGTCCTGATGCGCCGAGCAAGTAGCAACACAAAGGTCCTGCCACGTTGCAGAGGCCTCGATCGATCTCTCATGGACAAGCGAGGGCTCTTAGAAGCGCATTCTCCACAGAGGCGAACAGGACGAGCTGGCAATGGTGAAGTCCTTAGCCCACGATGACATGCTCGCAAAGCTAAATAAGTAGAAGGATCTGATTGCCGGCTTGGTGAAGCTGCTCGAAGAGAGCAATGCCACGGTTAATTAGGCGGCCATCGTCATCGTGGAACTTACAAATGACAAGGCGAAGATCCACAACGAGCATGACTCGTTGAAGGAGGATATGTGGGAAACGTAGTAGAAAACAAAAAAATTGCGCCTACACACACGCAAGAAGAACATGAAGATGCATAACAGGTTGGGATCATGATTGTTACCGTCACCGAGTTTGCATGGGAAGAAGAACGTGTTGGTGTAGATCGTACTTGGAGTCCCTCGAACCGTTGATGAACGATCCCGCGAAGCATCCACGAACAGTCCCTCGAACAGAAGACCGAAAGCACGGCCCCTCTACTTGTTTGCAAGCGTGCAGCCTTCACGATCCTACAGCGCTTCGCCATCCAGAGCTAATCATTACCGGAGAATTAGAGGGGGGAGATTAGAACCACATGGGATTTCTAATTATGAGGATTAGAGGATTAGTCTAGCTATAATTAGTCAACTAGGACCAACTAGAACTAGAACTAGAAGAACTAGACACTACAAAAAAAAAGACACATCCGTGACATTTTGGGCCGAACAGAAAAAAATATGTCATGCTTATGACACTTCTATGACGATAATTGTGACAAAACCCGGTATCATCAGAGATGTGGTGGGCTCCTACTTCTATGACAAAAAGTCATGACAGAAAATGGGATTTTCATCCTGGGCAGGCCAGAGACGCAGTTGCATGACATTCTTTGGGTCGTCCATGACGGAAAAAACCATGGTAGAAGCGAGGGCGAGGAAAATTTCGGGGAGTTCCCGGTTACGGTGGGTGGTCGGGGCCGAGCGATGCACGGAGGTTTGTGCGTTTCTCTCGTACACTACGCACGTCTGTGCGAGACGTTGGACTCTAACTGAACCCGAGCGAGACATTCGCTTACTGAACCCGAGCGATTGCACTAGCTACGCGTTACTGAACCCGAGCGATCGATCGATCGATCTTGACTGTTAATTGAACCCGATCGAGCGATTCCTTCGCTACTACTGCTAATTGAAGCCGATCGAACCTGCTGCCTCTTGATGAACAGTGAGCGTTGTTGGGGGTTGGACAAACAGTTTCTGGTGGGCGTTGGATGAACAGGACCGCGTGTTAGTAGAGGTCGTTGCCGCTGGATGAACAGGACCCCGATCGAGAGGGGGCCGCCACACACCCGAGCCGGTTGGGGGTGGATGAACAGGACCCCATGGAGGGCAGGTTGAATAGGACCCCATGTGGAGGGCTGGTTGAATAGTAGCCGATGAAGGCTGGATTAACAGGACCCCGTGGAGGGCTGGTTGAGCAGTGGCCAGTGGAGCTGGATGAACAGGAGCCCGTGGTGGAAGGAGGGAGACGCCATGGATGAACAGTAGCAGGTGGAGGCTGGAGGAGGTCGACGGTGGATGAACAGTAGCCCGTGGAGTCCCGTTTTGCGGTACGCCACACCCCTTCCGATGAACTGGACCCCGTTTCGACCGTAGGAGGTCGAAGAGAAGTCCGTTCCCTCCATTTTGCGGTACGGCAGACCCCTCCCGATGAACAGGATCCCGTTTCGACAGTAGGCGGTCGAACAGAAGGCCGTTTCCTCCGTTCCTTGGTATGCCAGGCCTCGTTTCGGCTCTTCTGTCCAAGCCGGTTGGCTGCTGCTACCTCTTGAGCACTGCGTTGGTTTTCCCCTGAAGAGGAAAGGGTGATGCAGCAAAGTAGCGTAAGTATTTTCCTCAGTTTTGAGAACCAAGGTATCACTCCAGTAGGAGGCCTCACGCAAGTCCCTCGTACCTACACAAACAAACAAGAACCTCGCAACCAACGCGATAAAGGGGTTGTTAATCCCTTCACGGCCACTTGCAAAAGTGAGATCTGATAGAGATAATAAGATAAGACAGATATTTTTGGTATTTTTATGATATAGATTGAAAAGTAAAGATTGCAAAATAAACTATATTGGAAACTTATATGATGGAAGATAGACCCGGGGGCCATAGGTTTCACTAGTGGCTTCTCTCAAGATAGCATAACTATTACGGTGGGTGAACAAATTACTGTCGAGCAATTGATAGAAAAGTGCATAGTTATGAGAATATCTAGGCATGATCATGTATATAGGCATCACATCCGCAACAAGTAGACCGACTCCTGCCTGCATCTACTACTATTACTCCACACATCGACCGCTATCCAGCATGCATCTAAAGTATTAAGTTCACAAGAACATAGTAACACATTAGGCAAGATGACATGATGTAGAGGGATAAACTCAAGCAATATGATATAAACCCCAGATGGCAACACTACAATACAATACAACACGTGCCTTGCTGCCCCTATTGTCACTGGGAAAGGCCACCGCAAGATTGAACCCAAAGCTAAGCACTTCTCCCATTGCAAGAAAGATCAATCTAGTAGGCCAAACCAAACTGATAATTCGAAGAGACTTGCAAAGATAACCAATCATACATAAAATAATTGAGAGGAGATTCAAATATTTCTCATAGATAAACTTGATCATAAACCCACAATTCATCGGATCTCGACAAACACACCGCAAAAAGAGTTACATCGAGTAGATCTCCAAGAAAATCGAGGAGAACTTTGTATTGAGATTCAAAGAGAGAGAAGAAGCCATTTAGCTAATAACTATGGACCCGAAGGTCTGTGGTAAACTACTCACAACTCATAGGAGAGGCCTTGGCGATGATGTAGAGGCCCTCCGAGATCGATTCCCCCTCCGGCGAAGCGCCAGAAAAGGCCCCAAGATGGGATCTCATGGGTACAGAAGGTTGCGGCGGTGGAAATAGGGTTTCGTGGTGCTCCTGGATGTTTTCAGGGTACGGGAGTATATATAGGCGAAGGTGGTTGGTCAGGGGAGCCACGAGGGGCCCACGAGGGTGGGGGGCGCGCCCACCCCCTAGGGCGCGCCCTCCTGCCTTGTGGCCGCCTCGGCTGCTTCTTGACTTCCACTCCAAGTCTCCTGGATTGCGTTTGTTCCAAAAAGATCGCTCTCGAATATTTCATTCCGTTTGGACTCCGTTTGATATTCCTTTTCTTTGAAACACTGAAATAGGCAAAAAAAACAGCAATTTGGGCTGGGCCTCCGGTTAGTAGGTTAGTCCCAGAAATGATATAAAAGTGTATAGTAAAGCCCATAAACATCCAAAACGGGTAATATAATAGCATGGAACAATCAAAAATTATAGATACGCTGGAGACGTATTAAGCATCCCCAAGCTTAATTCCTGCTCGTCCTCGAGTAGGTAAATGATAAAAACAGAATTTTTGATGTGGAATGCTACCTAGCATATTTCTCAATGTAATTTTCTTTATTGTGGCATGAATGTTCAGATCCAAATAATTCAAGATAAAAGTTCATATTGACATAAGAGTAATAATACTTCAAGCATACTAACAAAGCAATCATGTCTTCTCAAAATATCATGGACAAAGAAAGCTTATCCCTACAAAATCATATAGTTAGGCTATGCTTCATTTTCGTCACACAAAATACTCCCATCATGCACAACCCCGTTTTCAGCCAATCAATTGGTTCATACTTTTTAACGTGCTTCAGCTTTTTAACTCTCACGCAATACATGAGCGTAAGCCATGGATATAGCACTATGGGTGGAATAGAATATGATGATGGAGGTTGTGTGGAGAAGACAAAAAAGGAGAAAGTCTCACATTGACGAGGCTAATCAACGGGCTATGGAGATGCCCATCAATTGATGTCAACATGAGGAGTAGGGATTGCTATGCAACGGATGCACTAGAGCTACAAATGTATGAAAGCTCAACAAAAAGAAACTAAGTGGGTGTGCATCCAACTTGCTTGCTCACGAAGACCTAGGGTATTTTGAGGAAGCCCATCGATGGAATATACAAGCCAAGTTCTATAAAGAAAAAATCCCACTAGTATATGAAAGTGACAACGTAGGAGACTCTCTATCATGAAGATCATGGTGCTACTTTGAAGCACAAGTCTCTATCTCTACTACTTAAAAAGAACGTAAGGTTCCCATTTCACCTTTCTTCCCACCACCCCTTCGTCCAACCTTCCTTATATGATAATAAATCAACTTAATTTACTTACCTTCTGAACAAATTCTGCTTTAATTTACTTACCAAACTTTGGATCAAAATATATGGTAATTCATGGGCAGAATTTAATGATTATTTATTTACACAATCGTATTATTATAGACAGTTGAATCACAAACCGACGTACTAGAATATTTATACCCCGTTGCAACGCACGGGCACTGCTCTAGTGTGGAAAAAGATAGTAACATTGTCCCCCTTTTGGGGGGGGGGGGTTCCTTTTTTTATTTGGCCTTTCTCTTTTTTTATTTGGCCTTTCTCTTTTTTGGCCTTTCTTTTCAAGGGACAATGCTCTAATAATGATGATCATCTCACTTCTATTTAATTACAACTCATGGATTACAACTCGATACTAGAACAAAATATAACTCTATATGAATGCCTCCGGCGGTGTACCAGGATATGCAATGAATCAAGAGCGACATGTATGAAAAATTATGAAGGTGGCTTTGCCACAAATACGATGTCAACTACATGATCATGCAAAAGCAATATGACAATGATGGAATGTGGCATAATAAACGGAACAGTGGAAAGTTGCATGGCAATATATCTCGGAATGGCTATGGAAATGCCATAATAGGTAGGTATGGTGACTGTTTTGAGGAAGATATAAGGAGATTTATGTGTGATAGAGCGTATAGTATCACGGGGTTTGGATGCACCGGCGAAGTTTGCACCAACTCAAGGTGAGAAAGGGCAATGCACGGCACCGTAGAGGCTAGCAATGATGGAAGGATAAGAGTGCGTATAATCCATGGACTTACATTAGTCATAAAGAACTCATATACTTATTACAAAAGTTTGTTAGCCCTCGAAGCAAAGTACTACTACGCATGCTCCTAGGGGAAGGGTTGGTAGGAGTTAACCATCACGTGATCCCGACCTCCACTCATAAGGAAAGCAGTCAAAAGAGCACCCCATGCTACAAATTTGTTACACAACTTTTACCATACGTGCATGCTACGGGACTTGCCAACTTTAACACAAGTATTTCTCAATTTCATAATTACCAAACTAGCATGACTCTAATATTACCACCTTTACATCTCAAAACAATTATCAAGCATCAAATTGATCATAGCATCCAATTCACTTTCTATGATAGTTTTTATTATACCCAACTTGGATGCCCATCATTCTAGGACCAATTTTATAGCCATAGCAAATACCATGCTGTTCTAAAAGACTATCAAAATAATATAAGTGAAGCATGAGAGATCAATAATTTCTACAAAATAAAACCACCATCGTGCTCTAAAAAGATATAAGTGAAGTACTAGAACAAAATTGTCTAGCTCAAAAGATATAAGTGAAGCACATAGAGTATTCTAATAAATTCTGAATCATGGGTGTCTCTCCCCAAAAGGTGTGTACAGCAAGGATGATTGTGCTAACTAAAAAGCAAAGACTCATATCATACAAGACGCTCCAAGCAAAACACATATCATGTGGTGAATAAAAATATAGCTCCAAGTAAAGTTACCGATAGACGAAGACGAAAGAAGGGATGCCTTTCAGGGCATCCCCAAGCTTAGGATGTTGGTCATGCTTGAATTATCTTGGGGTTCCATGGGCATCCCCAAGCTTAGGCTATTGCCACTCCTTATTCCATAGTCCATCAAATCTTTACCCAAAACTTGAAAACTTCACAACACAAAACTCAACAGGAAATCTCATAAGCTCCGTTAGTGCAAGAAAGAAAAACCACCACTTAAGGTACTGTAATGAACTCATTCTTTATTTATATTGGTGTTAAACCTAATATATTCCAACTTCTCTATGGTTCATACCCCCCCCGGATACTAGCCATAGATTCATCAAAATGAGCAAACAACACACGAAAAACAGAATCTGTCAAAAACAGAATAGTCTTTAGAAATCTGTAACTTTCGAATACTTCTGGAACTCTAAAAATCGTACCAAAATAGGAAGTCCTGGGAAATTCGTCTGTTGACCTACTGCAAAAAGAATCAACTAAAAAGCATGTTTTTGTGATTTATTAAAATTATTCTCGTGCGTGCAAAAGTTTCTGTTTTCAGGAAGATCAAATTAACTATTACCGTAGGTTATCCTATAGGTTCTACTTGGCACAAACACTAATTAAAACATAAAACCACATATAAACAGAAGCTAGATGATTTATTTATTACTAAACAGAAGCAAAAATCAAGGAACAAAAATAAAATTGGGTTGCCTCCCAACAAGCACTATCGTTTAACGCCCCTAGCTAGGCATACAAGCGAGAATAGATCTAAGTATCGTCATCCTTGGTTTTAAATTTTTTAGCGGAGTCATGCTCGAATCCGGGGGGTTGTTTATGTTTCCCTTCATATTCGGAAATTTTTAGATCTAAAGAATCCAACCGCTTATTACAAAGGGTAATCAACATATTCATGCAGTGAAGATTTCCGCTAATACTCTTAAGAGGTTCAAGAGACTTTTGTAAAAAAATTGTTACTTCGCAAATCTTTTCAAAAACTTGTGTCTCTTTCTGGGTATGATGTGGCCCCCTTTTTTGAGATAGTGTTCCCACTATTCCCCCTATGATTTCATGCGCAATACTGGGATCAATTTCGATAAAATTTCCTTTGGCAACACAATCCAAGAGTTGTCTATGGGACATATTTAGTCCAACATAAAAATTGCGAAGAACAATTATAAAATTCACCTCTAAGGTGCAATTACGATAGGATTCCATCATCCTATACCAAGCATCTTTTAAGTTTTCTCCTTGCCTTTGCTTGAAGTGAAGAACTTCAAACTCGGGAGGCAAAGGAGCAGATAGAGGACTAGCCATGATAAACGATCTAACACACGAGCACACAAGAGGCAAGCGAACAAGAGGCGAAGGGAAAAGAGAGGGAGAATAAAACGGCAAGGGTAAAGTGGGGGAGAGGAAAACGAGAGGCAAATGGCAAATAATGTAATGCGAGGGAGATGAGTTTGTGATGGGTACTTGGTATGTCTTGACTTGTGCGTAGACCTCCCCGGCAACGGCGCAGACATCCTTCTTGCTACCTCTTGAGCACTGCGCTGGTTTTCCCTTGAAGAGGAAAGGGTGATGCAGCAAAGTAGCGTAAGTATTTCCCTCAGTTTTGAGAACCAAGGTATCAATCCAGTAGGAGGCTTCACACAAGTCCCTCATACCTACACAAACAAACAAGAACCTCGCAACCAACGCGATAAAGGGGTTGTCAATCCCTTCACGGCCACTTGCAAAAGTGAGATCCAATAGAGATAATAAGATAAGATAAATATTTTTGGTATTTTTATGATATAGATTAAAAAGTAAAGATTGCAAAATAAACTAGATTGGAAACTTATATGATGGAAGATAGACCCGGGGGCCATAGGTTTCAATAGTGGCTTCTCTCAAGATAGCATAAGTATTACGGTGGGTGAACAAATTACTGTCGAGAAATTGATAGAAAAGCGAATAATTATGAGATTATCTAGGCATGATCATGTATATAGGCATCACGTCCGCAACAAGTAGACCGACTCATGCCTGCATCTACTACTATTACTCCACACATCGACCGCTATCCAGCATGCATCTAGAGTATTAAGTTCATAAGAATAGAGTAACGCATTAGGCAAGATGACATGATGTAGAGGGATAAACTCAAGCAATGTGATATAAACCCCAGATGGCAACAATACAATACAATACAATACGTGCCTTGCCGCCCCTGTTGTCACTGGGAAAGGACACCGCAAGATTGAACCCAAAGCTAAGCACTTCTCCCATTGCAAGAAAGATCAATCTAGTAGGCCAAACCAAACTGATAATTCAAAGAGACTTGCAAAGAACCAATCATACATAAAAGAATTGAGAGGAGATTCAAACATTTCTCATAGATAAACTTGATCATAAACCCACAATTCATCGGATCTCGACAAACACACCGCAAAAAGAGTTACATCGAATAGATCTCCAAGAAGATCGAGGAGAACTTTGTATTGAGATTCAAAGAGAGAGAAGAAGCCATTTAGCTAATAACTATGGACCCGAAGGTCTATGGTAAACTACTCACAACTCATAGGAGAGGCCTTGGCGATGATGTAGAGGCCCTCCATGATCGATTCCCCCTCCAGCGGAGTGCCGAAAAAGGCCCCAAGATGGGATCTCACGGGTACAGAAGGTTGCGGTGGTGGAAATAGGGTTTCGTGGTGCTCCTAGATGTTTTCAGGGTACGGGAGTATATATAGGCGAAGGAGGTCGGTCAGGGGAGTCACGAGGGGCCCACGAGGATGGGAGGCGCGCCCTCCTGCCTCGTGGCCGCCTCGGCTGCTTCTTAACGTCCACTCCAAGTCTCCTGGACTGCGCTTGTTCCAAAAAGGTCGCTCCCGAAGGTTTCATTCTGTTTGAACTCCGTTTGATATTCCTTTTTTCTTCGAAATGCTGAAATAGGCAAAAAACAGCAATTTGGGCTGGGCCTCCGGTTAGTAGGTTAGTCCCAAAAATGATATAAAAGTGTATAGTAAAGCCCATAAACATCCAAAATGGGTAATATAATAGCATGGGACAATCAAAAATTATAGATACGTTGGAGACGTATAAGTTGCCAATGAACAGGACGCATTCCGTTGCCTCCCGATGAACACGATGCAGTTTCTCCGTTCTGACCCAACCGATTGGCTGCCGATGAACAGGACATCGTTGCTGCCCTCCACTGCCTCTCCATGTACACGAGCACTGTCGTACGTATGCGTGAGTAGGCGTTCGAGACCCCGCCCGTATGTACGTACGTGGCCGTATTTACTTTCTTGCACCCTTGTTGTACGTACGTGTACACGATATAGACGGGACTGCGTGACATGCTACGTCCGTGCCTCTACTGCGACACGTGCCCTTCCTTACTCGGCCACGGTTCATCGTTGCAGCCTGCAGACAGACCGGTCGACCGGTATGTATATAGACGTTCGCGACCAGACAGACAACCCTATGTACTGTTCGACTGGGTGGGTCCTAGTTGTAAGGGAGTTAAGGAGGCACTTCCTTGCATGCGAAGATATAGTTGTTGGGTCCCAGCTGTCAGGAGGAGAATCATATTTTTTGCCTGTAATATGGACGCACTTCCTTGCATGCGAAGATGTAGCTGGTGGGTCCCAACTGTCAGCGGGAAACATTTTTTTGCAAAATACGGTGGCCCGTCTGGTGGGTCCCTGCTGTCAGGTGGAGGAATCATTATCTTGCGTGTAATAAGGAGGCGCTTCCTTGCTGTGGTCGTGGACCCAGCTGTCAGCCTCTCCACGTACAGTAATCTTCCGATGGAAGACGTTCCTTGATGCTACGTCTTGAGTTTGCGTTGGTTTTCCTTGAAGAGGAAAGGGTGATGCAGCAATAGTAGCGTAAGTATTTCCCTCAGTTTTTGAGAACCAAGGTATCAATCCAGTAGGAGGCTCCTCAAAAGTCCCACGCACCTACACAAACAAACAAAGAACTCGCAACCAACACAATAAAGGGGTTGTCAATCCCTTCACGAACACTTACGAAAGTGAGATCTGATAGAGATAGTATGATAAGATAAATATATTTTTGGTATTTTATAAGATAGTTGCAAAAAGTAAAGATGCAAATAAAAGTAGATTGGAAGCAAATATGATAAGAGATAGACTCGGGGGCCATAGGTTACACTAGAGGCTTCTCTCAAGATAGCATAAGTATTACGGTGGGTGAACAAATTACTGTCGAGCAATTGATAGAAAAGCGAATAATTATGAGATTATCTAGGCATGATCATATATATAGGCATCACGTCCGTGACAAGTAGACCGACTCCTGCCTGCATCTACTACTATTACTCCACACATCGACCGACTCCTGCCTGCATCTAGAGTATTAAGTTCATAAGAACAGAGTAACGCATTAAGGAAGATGACATGATGTAGAGGGATAAACTCATGCAATATGATATAAACCCCATCTTTTTATCCTCGATGGCAACAATACAATACGTGCCTTGCAACCCCTGCTGTCACTGGGTAAGGACACCGCAAGATTGAACCCAAAGCTAAGCACTTCTCCCATGGCAAGAAAGATCAGTCTAGTAGGCCAAACCAAACTGATAATTCAAAGAGACTTGCAAAGATAACTCAATCATACATAAAAGAATTCAGATGAGATTCAAATATTTCTCATAGATAAACTTGATCATAAACCCACAATTCATCGGATCTCGACAAACACACCGCAAAAAGAGTTTACATCGAATAGATCTCCATAAGAGAGGAAGAGAACATTGTATTGAGATCCAAAAAGAGAGAAGAAGCCATCTAGCTAATAACTATGGACCCGAAGGTCTGTGGTAAACTACTCACAACTCACCGGAGGGGCTATGGTGTTGATGTAGAAGCCCTCCGTGGTCGATTCCCCCTCCGGCAGAGCGCCGGCGAAGGCTCCAAGATGGGATCTCGCGAATACAGAAGGTTACGGTGGTGGAAATTGTGTTTCGTTGGCTCCCTGGATGTTTCTGGGGTACGTAGGCTTATATAGGAGGAAGAAGTACGTCGGTGGCTGCCTGAGGGGCCCACAAGACAGGGGGCACGCCCTACCCTCTCGTGGCTGCCTCGGCTGCTTCTTGACTTGCACTCCAAGTCCTCTGGATCACGTTCGTTCCAAAAATCACGCTCCCGAAGGTTTCATTCCGTTTGGACTCCGTTTGATATTCCTTTTCTTCGAAATACTAAAATAGGCAAAAAAAACAGTAATACGGGCTGGGCCTCCGGTTAGTAGGTTAGTCCCAAAAATGATATAAATGTGTAAAATAAAGCCCATAAACATCCAAAAGGGGTAATACATGGTGGCTTTGCCACAAATACGATGTCAACTACATGATAATGCAATGGCAATATGACAAAAGTAAAGTATGTCATGATGATGATGAACGGAACGGTGGAAAGTTGCAGGGCAATATATCTCGGAATGGCTATGGAAATGCCATAATAGGTAGGTATGGTGGCTGTTTTGAGGAAGATATAAGGAGGTTTATGTGTGATAGAGCGTATCGTATCACGGGGTTTGGATGCACCGGCGAAGTTTGCACCAACTCTCAAGGTGAGAAAGGGCAATGCACGGTACCGAAGAGGCTAGAAATGGCGGAAAGGTAAAAGTGCGTATAATCCATGGACTCAACATTAGTCAAAAGAACTCATATACTTATTGCAAAAATTTAGAAGTCATCAAAAATCAAGCACTACGCGCATGCTCCTAGGGGGATAGATTGGTAGGAAAAGACCATCGCTCGTCCCCGACCGCCACTCATAAGGATGCACAAGCCAGGTACACTTCATGTTTCAAATTTGTTACACAACTTTAACCATACGTGCATGCTACGGGACTTGCTAACTTCAACATAAGCATTCTTTAAATTCATAATCACTCAACTAGCATGACTTTAATATCACTACCTCCATATCTCAAAACAATTATCAAGCATCAAATCGAGCATAACATCCAATTCACTTCCTATGATAGTTTTTATTATACCCAACTTGGATGCCTACCATTCTAGGACCAATTTTATAACCAAAGCAAATACCATGCTGTTCTAAAAGACTCTCAAAATAATATAAGTGAAGCATGAGAGACTAGCAATTTCTACAAAAATAAGTCACCACCGTGCTCTAAAAGATATAAGTGAAGTACTAGAGCAAAAACTATAAAGCTCAAAAGATATAAGTGAAGCACATAGAGTATTCTAGCAAATTCAATCAAGTAGGCTTCTCCCAAAAGGTGTGTTACAGAAAGGATGATTGTGGTAAACTAAAAAGCAAAGACTAATATAATACACGATGCTCCAAGCAAAACACATATCATGTGGCGAATAAAAATATAGCTCCAAGTAAAGTTACCAATGAACGAAGACGAAAGAGGGGATGCCTTCTCGGGGCATCCCCAAGCTTAGGATTTTGGCTATCCTTGAGTATCTTGGGGTGCCATGGGCATCCCCAAGCTTAGGCTCTTGCCACTCCTTATTCCATAGTCCACAAAAGCTTTACCCAAAACTTGAAAACTTCACAACACAAAACTCAACAGGAAATCTTATAAGCTCCGTTGGTGAAAGAAAACAAAACCACCACATAAGGTACTGCAATGAACTCATTATTTATTTATTTTGGTTTTAAACCTACTGTATTCCAACTTATCTATGGTTTATAAACTATTTTACTAGCCATAGATGCATCAAAATAAGCAAACAACACATGAAAAACAGAATCTGTCAAAAACAGAACAGTCTGTAACAATCTGTAACTAGAACAAAATTCTGGCACTCGAAAAATCCTAAGAAAATAGAAAGTCCTGGAAAATTTATCTATTGATCATTAGCAAAAAGAATCAACACAAAAGCACGTTTGTGTGATTTAATAAAACTAAATTTGTGCGTGCAAAGTTTCTGTTTTTCAGCAGAATCAAATCAACTATCATCATAGGTTATCCTATAGGTTCTACTTGGCACAAACAATAATTAAAAGATAAAAACACATCTAAACAGAAGGTAGATGCAAGATTTATTACTAAACAGGAACAAAAACAAAAAACACAAAGAAAATTGTGTTGCCTCCCAACTAGCGCTATCGTTTAACGCTCCTAGCTAGGCATAAAAGCGAAGATAGATCTAAGTAGTGCCATCTTTGGCACTAAATTCATAAGTAGCCCGCATGATAGATTGATAAGGTAATTTGACTTTCTTTCTTGGAAAGTGCTCCATGCCTTTCTTTAATGGGAATTGGAATCTAATATTCCCTTCCTTCATATCAATAATCACGCCAATTGTTCTAAGGAAAGGTCTACCAAGAATAATAGGGCAAGAAAGATTGCAATCTATATCAAGAACGTTAAAATATACGGGCACCAAATTTCTATTTGCTACAATGAGAACATCATTGATCCTTCCATTGGATTTTTAATGGTGGAATCCGCAAGGTGCAAATTTAAAGAGCAATCATCAAGATCATGGAAACCTAGAATATCACATAAAGTTTTCGGAATCGTGGAAACACTAGCACCCAAATCACACAAAGCAAAACACTCATGATCTTTAATTCTAATCTTTATAGTAGGTTCCCACTCATCATTAAGTTTTCTAGGTATAGAAACTTCCAAATTAAGTTTTTCATCATAAGATTGCAACAAGGCATCAACGATATGTTTGGTAAAAAGCTTTATTTTGACTATAAGCATGAGGAGAATTAACAACGGATTGCAACAAGGAAATACAACCTTATAAAGAACAATTATCATAATCAAATTCCTTGAAATCCGAGATAGTGGGTTCAATACTATTTAAAGTCGTGACCTCTCCAATCCCACTTTTACCAAATTTAGTATCAAGATCTAAAAACTCCGAATTATTGGGACGCCTTCTAGGTAAAGTTGACTCATCATCAGTCCCATAATTATCAAGATTCATATTTCAAAACAAAGATCTAATAGGAGACGCATCAATAACTTTAAGATCTTCATCATTATTTTCATGAAAACTAGAAGAACACGCTTTTACAAAGCAATCTTTCTTAGCACGCAATCTAGCGGTTCTTTCCTTGCACTCGTCAATGGAAATTCTCATTGCTTTGAGAGACTCACTGATATCATGCTTAGGAGGAGAAGATCTAAGTTTAAGAGAATCAACGTCAAGCGAAAGTCTATCAACATTCCTAGCCAAATCATCAACTTTGAGCAATTTTTCTTCAAGCAAAGCATTAAAATTCTTTTGAGAAATAAAAAATTCTTTCACACTATTCTCAAAATCAGAGGGCATCTTATTAAAATTACCATAAGAGTTATTGTAGGAATTTCCATAATTATTAGAGGGATTACTAGGGAACGATCTAGCATTAAAGTTTCCTCTATAAGCATTGTTTCCAAAACTATTCCTACCAACAAAATTCACATCCATAGGTTCATTATTATTCTCAATCAAAGTAGACAAAGGCATATCATTGGGATCAAGAGGAGTATTTTTAGTAGCAAACAATTTCATAAGTTCATCCATCTTTCCACTCAAAACATTGATTTCTTCTATAGCATGCACTTTTTTACTAGAAGATCTTTCGGTGTGCCATTGAGAATAATTAGCCATAATATTATCAAGAAGTTTTGTAGCATCTCCTAACGAGATTTCCATAAACGTGCCTCCCGCGGCCGAATCTAAGAGATTTCTAGAAGCAAAGTTCAAACCGGCATAATTTTTTTGTATGATCATCCATAAATTCAAACCATGAGTAGAGCAATTGCGAAGCATCAATTTCATTCTTTCCCAAGATTGGGCAACATGCTCATGATCTAGTTGTTTAAAATTCATAATGTCGTTCCTAAGAGTGATAATCTTAGTGGGAGGAAAATACTTAGAGATAAAATCATCTTTGCACTTGTTCCAAGAATCAATACTATTTTTAGGCAAAGAGGAAAACCAAACTTTAGCACGATCTCTAAGTGAAAACGGAAATAACTTCAATTTAACAATATTGTTATCCGTATCTTTCTTCTTTTGCATACCAGACAAATCAACAAAGTTGTTTAGATGAGTAGTGGCATCTTCGCTAGGAAGGCCAACGAATTGATCTTTCATAACAAGATGTAGCAAAGCAGTATTGATTTCACAAGACTCAACATCATTAAGAGGAGCAATCGGAGTACTAAGGAAATCATTATTATTGGTATTCGAGAAATCACACAATTTGGTATTATCTTGCGCCATGGCAACAAGTAATCCAACACACAAGCAAACAGAAAAAGGCAAGCGAAAGAGAGAGGAGGAGATCGGGAAAGAGAGGGCGAATAAAACGGCAAGGGTGATGTGGGGGAGAGGAAAACGAGAGGCAAATGGCAAATAATGTAAATGCGAGGGAGATGAGTTTGTGATGGGTACTTGGTACGTCTTGACTTGAGCGAAGACCTCCCCGGCAATGGCGCCAGAAATCCTTCTTGCTACGTCTTGAGCTTGCGTTGGTTTTCCTTGAAGAGGAAAGGGTGATGCAGCAATAGTAGCGTAAGTATTTCCCTCACTTTTTGAGAACCAAGGTATCAATCCAGTAGGAGGCTCCTCAAAAGTCCCACGCAGCTACACAAACAAACAAAGAACTCACAACCAACTCAATAAAGGAGTTGTCAAACCCTTCACGGCCACTTGCGAAAGTGAGATCTGATAGAGATAGTATGATAAGATCAATATATTTTTGGTATTTTATAAGATAGATGCAAAAAGTAAAGATGCAAATAAAAGTAGATTGGAAGCAAATATGATAAGAGATAGACCCGGGGCCATAGGTTTCACTAGAGGCTTCTCTCAAGATAGCATAAGTATTACGGTGGGTGAACAAATTACTGTCGAGCAATTGATAGAAAAACGAATAATTATGAGATTATCTAGGCATGATCATGTATATAGGCATCATGTCCGTGACAAGTAGACCGACTCCTGCCTGCATCTACTACTATTACTCCACACATCAACCGACTCCTGCCTGCATCTAGAGTATTAAGTTCATAAGAACAGAGTAACGCATTAAGCAAGATGACATGATGTAGAGGGATAAACTCACGCAATATGATATAAATCCCATCTTTTTATCCTTGATGGCAACAATACAATACGTGCCTTGCAACCCCTGCTGTCACTGGGTAAGGACACCGAAAGATTGAACCCAAAGCTAATCACTTCTCCCATGGCAAGAAAGATCAATCTAGTAGGCCAAACCAAACTGATAATTCGAAGAGACTTGCAAAGATAACTCAATCATACATAAAAGAATTCAGAGGAGATTCAAATATTTCTCATAGATAAACTTGATCATAAACCCACAATTCATCGAATCTCGACAAACACACCGCAAAAAGAGTTTACATCGAATAGATCTCCACAAGAGAGGGGGAGAACATTGTATTGAGATCCAAAAAGAGAGAAGAAGCCATCTAGCTAATAACTATGGATCCGAAGGTCTGTAGTAAACTACTCACAACTCATCGGAGGGGCTATGGTGTTGATGTAGAAGCCCTCCGTGGTCGATTCCCCCTCCGGCAGAGCGCCGGCGAAGGCTCCAAGATGGGATCTCGCGGATACAGAAGGTTACAGCGGTGGAAATTGTGTTTCGTTGGCTCCCTGGATGTTTTCGGGGTACGTAGGCTTATATAGGAGGAAGAAGTACATTGGTGGCCGCCCGAGGGGCCCACGAGACAGGGGGCGCGCCCTACCCTCTCGTGGCCGCCTCGGCTACTTCTTGACTTGCACTCCAAGTCCTCTGGATCACGTCCATTCCAAAAATCACGCTCCCGAAGGTTTCATTCCGTTTGGACTCCGTTTGATATTCCTTTTCTTCGAAATACTGAAATAGGCAAAAAAACAGCAATACGGGCTGGGCCTCCGGTTAGTAGGTTAGTCCCAAAAATGATATAAATGTGTAAAATAAAGCCCATAAACATCCAAAAGGAGTAATATATTAGCATGGAACAATCAAAAATTATAGCGTTGGAGACGTATCACTTGACCACATTGACCACCCGTGCCGAGAGCACCAAGGTGATGGACGACAGCGAGGCGCTTGAAGGGGACGACGCGGAGCTGGGGAAGACACGTGCCCATGCAGAGAGGAGTACGGGGGTTGACTGGCTCGACTGCGGTGTGAGGCTGCCATCACCGCTGAATAACAGGGGTTGTGGGTGAGTAGAGGGATGGCCTAGCCAGAGGTTGGAGTAGGGTGGGGCGGTCAGGCCTGCGCGGCAGCAGAGCCGGCCACGGGAGGTAGGAGTAGGCGACACTAGTTTGGGCGGCTAGAGCAAGAAGACCATAGGTTGAAGAAGCACTACGGCCGTTGGATGGACAGCATACGTTCACTAGAGCTAGAATCGTTCATATTGACTAAGTTGACAAAGCCCTCCGTCCGCGTCAACTTAGTAGGCCCACAAGCCAGCCTCCCACTATGGTAGGTCCCAGCTAGCAGGGGGAGTATTCATTTTTTTGCGTAATAAGGAGGCACTTCCTTACATGCGAAGATATAGCTGGTGGGTCCGAGTTGTCAACGGGGAGAACCTCCGGTGGTTCCCAGCTGCCAGGTGGAGGAAACATTATTTTGCGCGTAATAAGGAGGCATTTCCTTGCGTGCGGCTATGGACCCAGCTGTCAGCCTCTCCACGTACAGTCCACTTCTAATGGATGTCGTTCATTGACCACGTTGACCACGCCGCACCGAGAGCACTAGGGTGGTGGACGATGGCGAGGCCTAGGAAGGGAACGACACGGAGCCAAGGAAGACTCGACAGTTGTTTCCCATGCGGAGGGGAGTACGAGGGTTTACTGGTTTGTCTGCAGTCGCCGGAGAATAACATCATGTGTGGGTGAGTAGAGGGATGGTCAGGCCAGCGATGGGAGTAGGGTGGGGGCGATGAGGCCTGCGCGGCAACACAGCCAGCCACGGGAGGAGGGAGCAGGCAGTCCCGCCGGCACTTGTTTGAGCGATTGGAGTAGGAAGAGCAGAGATTGAAGAAGCACGACGGCCGTTGGATGGACATCCAACAGTCACTGCTCTCGTGTGTTGACTAAGTTGACACGACGTAGTGTGTGCATCAACCTTTTTTTAGGAAAGCGTAGGTGTCAGCCTATAGTAGGCGCACAAGTTAGCCTCAAATCTGTGGAAAACAGCATACATCCCATCTGCCATTATTTCTAATATTTACAGCCCATTTGCTAATTCTTGAGGTTTTTTTGGAGCCCATATTCTTTTTGTTAGCATTACAGCCCATATGTGGCCCGGGATAAAAATATATATGAAATTTTGCATATTTCTGTGCGGTCCGAACTATTTTTAATCCTGAAATTTTGAATCACATTCAAACTAATTTAAAAAGTAAATTTATATCAATACAAAATCCAAATAATTGTCTACGCATAAAAATCAATGGAATTTAAAATCTTGAAATGAAAAAAAATGAAATTTGAAACTAATTGCCAATTTGATGTGTTTTAAAAATGTACATCCCATTTCTCATTATTGATAGCCCATTTTCTGGGCAAGCCTAATGAAGCTCTCCTTGTCTTTAAAGATTTGCAGCCCAGCAGGGCTGACAAAGCAAGTAGGCCTCGGTTGGGTATTCTGCAAAAAAGAACAAAAAAACTGGGCTAGCCATTTTCAGAAAGGAAAAAACTACTGGGTTGGTCTTGTGGTAACATAAAAGAAAAGGTTGGCTAGACAGGCCAGAGTGCCCCGCACAGCCCAGTTGACACCCTGCTTCCATCTCAAAAATAAAAATAACTGGGCGAGCTGCTGGGTCCCTATTGTCAGCCACTCATTGTGCAATTCTCTCGTTTATTAACTACGTTGACAATGGCATGGGAACCAGGTGTCAGAAATCCATTAGGAGGAACCAACTTTTTGGCTTGAAATAAAGAGGCACTTGCTTGCGTACTGCCATGACCCTGGTGGGTCCCTGCTTTCATCCTCTCCATCTACAATCATCTCCTGATTGTGTACGCATCAACCTAGTAGGCCCAAAAGTCAGCCTCTAAACCCGTGGCGAACAAATACAACCCATTTAAAAAAATAACAGCCCACTCCATACGTTCAAACGGAAAGTTCAACATTAAGAGCAAAGTAATAGATTTGATCCAGATATATAGTATTGAACTTCCACGTTGACAACTATCGTAGCCAAGTTAACTATCTACTCCCACTAATACTCTAGTAGTGTACAAGTACTAACTTACTCTTAGCTAACTAGACGATGCCGACAGCCATCTACGGTACACGCTAAAAGCCGGCACCGACGTCCTTGATGTCTACTACGCAACTTTATTCTTGTAGACTCGTGTTCGGCCTCCAAGCGCAGAGTTTTGTAGGATAGTAGCAATTTTCCTCGAGTGGATGACATAAGGTTTATCAATCCGTGGGAGGTGTAGGATGAAGATGGTCTCTCTCAAGCAACCCTGCAACCAAATACAAGAAATCTCTTATGTCCCCAACACACCCAATACAATGGCAAATTGTATAGGTGCACTAGTTCGGCGAAGAGATGGTGATAAAAGTGTAATATTGATGGTAGAAATATATTTTTATAATCTGAATAAATAAAAACAGCAAGGTAGCAAATAGTAAACGGGCACAAAAATGGTATTGCAATGATGGAAAGTGAGGCCTAGGGTCCGTACTTTCGCTAGTGAAATCTCTCAACGGTGCTACTACAATTGGATCATATAACCATCCCTCAAAGTGTGATGAAGAATCACTCCAAAGTTTCTATCTAGCGGAGAACATAAGAATAAATCGTTTGTAGGGTACGAAACCACCTCAAAGCTATTCTTTCCATTCGATCTATTCAAGAGTTCGTACTAAAATAACACAAAGCTATTCTTTCCGTTCGATCTATCCTAGAGTTCGTACTAAAATAACACCAAAGCAAATTCATATACATAATACTCAATCCAACACGAAGAACTTCAAAGAGTTCCCCAAGATTTCTACCGGAGAAACAAAGAGAAGAACATGCATCAACCCCTATGCATAGATTAACCCAATGTCACCTCGGGAATCCGCGAGTTGAGTGCCAAAATATATATCAAGTGAATAAATACGATACCCCATTGTCACCACGAGTATTCAATTGCAAGACATATATCAAGTGTTCTCAAATCCATAAAAGTATTCAATTCGATAACAACGAAATCTCAAAGGGAAAAACTCAATTCATCACAACAAGATAGAGAGGGGAAAACACCATATGATCCAACTATATTAACAAAGCCCGTGATACATCAAGATCATGACATCTCAAGAACACGAGAGAGAGTGAGATTAAACACATAGCTACTAGTACAAACCCTCAGCCCTGAGGGTGGGCTACTCCCTTCTCATCATGGTGGCCGCCGGGATGATGAATATGGCCACCGGTGATGATTCCCCCCTCCGGTAGGGTGCCAGAACGGGGCCTAGATTGGATCTCGTGGATACAGAGGCCTTGCAGTGGCGGAACTTCTGATCTAGGGCTACCCCGAGGGTTTTTGGAATATTTGAGAACTTATAGGGCGAAGAGGGGGTGCGGGAGGCCACCGAGGTGGGCACAACCCATCGGGCCGCGCCTGGGGGCCCCAGGCATGCCCTGGTGGGTTGTGCCCCCCTCAGGGCACCCCCAAGCGCTGCTCTGGCCCATTGGTGGTCTTTTGGTCCATAAAAAATCCACAAAATGTTTTGCGCTGTTTGGACTCCGTTTGATATTGATTTCCCGCGATGTAAAAAACAAGCAAAAAACAGCAACTGGCACTGGGCACTGGGTCAATAGATTAGTCCCAAAAAATGATATAAAGTTGCTATAAAATGATTGTAAAACATCCAAGAATGATAATATAACAACATGCATACTTCATAAATTATAGATAGGTTGGAGACGTATCAGCACCCTCAAGCTGAATTCCTACTCGTCCTCGAGTAGGTAAATGATAAAAGAAATAATTTATGAAGTGAGAATGCTAGCAAAGTGCACAAGTTTGATCAATGACAATTTCAATCACTTTTCCTAGCATCATAACAACAATTATTTCTCATAAAATTTCTCATGTTAAAGTAGCAACCAATTCACATGTTAAGGTTAAAACAATTAATTCTCTTGAAACTCAACAACCTATGTTCTCAGTCACCAAGCAATTGCAATTCAACTTATTCAACAGAGTTTAAGTAAGAGCTCCACATACTCTACCATCATATAGTCTTCTATGATTGCTAACACTCACCGCATACACATGAGCAAAACATTTCAACTGGACACATAGAAAGATAGGGGCTTATAATTTCTCCTCCCAAAGTATTCACCTCAAGGGTGATGTCAACAATAATAACTCATGCTACCCATATCCAACTGGATATATGTGCGTAGATCTTTCCTCACAACATGATGCTTGCCAAAAGAGAAAAATAAAAAGGAATGGAGAGAAAAACTTTGACTCTTGCATGAATGTAAACACTGAAAAGTAAAAGATAGGCCCTTCGCTGAGGGAAGCAGAGGTTGCCGTGCGCTTATTTGTTTGTATGCTCAACCCCTTAGTGCAAAAGAACGTCACGTTATATTGCCCCTTATGATAGCAACCTTTATTATGCAGTCTGTTGCTTTTATTCTTTGCCATCACAAGTTCGTACAACGCTCAATTTTCTCTTACACTAAATGATCTAACACTTTTAGAAGCAAGTTTTATTGCCTTATTGCACAAAGTACAACTTACTTGAAGGATCTTGCTCAATCCTTAGGTAGGTATGGTGGACTCTTGAAAATAAGATTTGGGTTTAAGGGTTTTTGGATGCACAAGTAGTATCTCTACTTGGTGCGGAAATTTTGGCTAGCAAAGATGGGGGCAAGCACCACATGTTGAAGGATCTATGACAATATAACTTCTATGTGAATATGAACAAACATAAACCATTACGTTGTCCTCCTTGTCCAATATCAACAATTTTGGCATATAATATTTCGATGGGGGCTCACAATCACAAAATATTTCCAAGATAGTGTATTTGCATGTGAAAGTTTTCTTCCTTATACTAATTATTCGTGAATTGCTTGTATGACCAATATTGTGATTGTCAAGCCTCAAAAAATTTCACTTTCTAAATCCAATGTGAAGCTACTACTAGGCATGATATGATTTCAACTTCAGGACATTCAATTTATTCAATAATTTACTTGTACGATATAAGTGAAGCACAAGAGCAATTCCATAGAAAAGAGCTTCGTTGACGGGATGTGAGTGCCGCTTACCTAGCCTCCCTGGCAACTATTTGAGGACTCTATTTTATTTAAAAACTTTCAGATCTAAGCATTTTATTAAAACAACAAGCAAATGAAAATGAAATAACATTTCAAGAATAGCACAACTCATGTGAAGAAGCAAAAACTTAGGCTCAACCAATACTTACTGATAATTGTTGAAGAAGAAAGGTGGGATGCCTACTGGGGCATCCCCAAGCTTAGATGCTTGAGACTTATTGGAATATTAACTTGGGATGCTTTGGGCATCCTCAAGCTTGATCTTTTGTGTCTCCTTAATTCATTTTTATACCACGGTTTTCCTAAATCTCAAAAGCTTCATCCACACAAAACTCAAAAAGAACTCGTGAGATAAGTTAGTATAAACCAATGCAACAACCTTATCATTCTGTATTGTATCAAATCACTAAAATTATTATTCAACATTGCATACTAAATGCCTCTGCATATTTAATACTCCTATCCTCAAATAGAATCATTAAACAAGCAAACACATGCAAACATAACAACAATCTGCAAAATAGTACATTATATAAAGAATGCAAGATCATCATACTTCCCTAACTCCAAAAATTCTGAAATTTACAACACTATAGAAAATTTTTCAGAGCTTATTATGCAAAAAGTTTCAACATTTTATCACATTCTGACTTTTCTCGGGAATTTTTGCAGCGGCGATAAACTTTCGGTTTTGAAATAGCAACATGTAGACTTGCAAAATAAGCATGGTAAAGGCTATCCTTGACATTTTTATTGAAAGTAAAGATGCAAAAAATTATTCTAAATAACAGCAAGCAAATCCTAACAAAATAAAATGAGGCTCCAAGCAAAACACATATCATGTGAGGAATGAAAACATAGCTCCAAGTGAGGTTACCGATAATGTTGAAGACGAAAGAGGGGATGCCTTCTGGGGCATCCCCAAGCTTAGTTGCTTGGATATTCCTTGCATATTACCTTGGGGTGCCTTGGGAATCCCCAAGCTCAGGGTCTTGTCACTCCTTATTCTCCTCATATCGACATCTCATCCAAAACTTGAAAACTTCAATCACACAAAACTTAATGGAACTTCATGAGATAGTTAGTATGATAAAGAGCAAACCATTTCACTTTGGTACTGTCAAAGACGAGATTCATAATTTTCCACACAAAACATTTCCATAATTTATATTGTGCAATATAAGCCATAGAAACTAGAAAGCAAGCAAACTGTGCATTGAAAACAGAATCTGTCAAAAACAGAACAGTCTGTAGTAATCTGTACTCCAACCATACTTCTGCTACTCAAAAAGTTCTGAAAAATTAGTACGACGTGAGAAATTTGTTTATTAATCTTCTGAAAAAATAATCAACTCAGAAGCACTCTTCTGTTAAAAATAGGAATTATTTTCGTGAGTGAAAAAGTTTCTGTTTTTCAGCAAGATCAAATCAACTATCTCCCAAACTATCCCAAAGGCTTTACTTGGCACTTTATTGAAACAAAAGCAACAAAACATGATTACTACAGTAGCATAATCATGTGAATACACAAAAACAGTAGGTAAAAGTCTTGGGTTGTCTCCCAACAAGCGCTTTTCCTTAATGCCTTTTAAGCTAGGCATGATGATTTCAATGATGCTCACATAAAAGATAAGAACTGGAACACAAAGAGAGCATTATGAAGCATATGACTAGCACATTTAAGTCTAACGCACTTCCTATGCATAGGGATTTTGTGAGCAATCAACTTATGGGAACAAGAATTAACTAGCATAGGAAAGCAAAACAATCATAACTTCAAATTTTTCAACACATAGAGAGGAAACTTGATATTATTGCAATTCCTACAAGCAAAAGTTCCTCCCTCATAATAATTTTTAGTAGCATCATGAATAAATTCAACAATATAACCATCACATAAAGCATTATTTTCATGACACAAAAGCATAAAGTTTTTGTTACTCTCCACATAATCAAATTTATTCTCATCAATAGGAGTGGGAGCAAATTCAACAAAATAACTATCATGGGATTGAAAATTAAAATCATGATGACAAGTTTCATGGTTATCATTATTATTTATAGCATACATTTCATCACCATAATCATCATAGATAGCAACTTTGTTGTCATAGTCAATTGCAACCTCCTCGAAAATAGTGGATTCATCACTAAATAAAGTCATGACCTCTCCAAATCCACTTTCATCATTATAATCATCATAAATAGGAGGCATGCAATCATTATAACAAATTTGAACATCAAATCTTGGGGGACTAAAAATATCATCTTCATCAAACAAAGCATCCCCAAACTTATGGCTTTGCATATCACTAGCATCATGGATATTCAAAGAATTCATACTACCAACATTGCAATCATGCTCATCATTTATACCAAACATTCTATTGAATTCTTCTTGTATCAATCGAGCACAATTTTCCTTTCCATCATTTTCAAGAAAGATATTATAAAGATGATCAATAGTATGATGCAACCTCAATTCCATTTTTTATTTTCTTTTTATAAACCAAACTAGTAATAAAACAAGAAACCAAAAGATTCAATTGCAAGATCTAAAGATATACCTTCATGCACTCACCTCCCCGGCAAGGATGCCAGAAAAGAGCTTGATGTGTTGTTACGCAACTTTATTCTTGTAGACTCGTGTTGGGCCTCCAAGCGTAGAGTTTTGTAGGATAGTTGAAATTTTCCCTCAAGTGGATGACCTAAGGTTTATCAATCCATGGGAGGTGTAGGATGAAGATGGTCTCTCTCAAGCAACCCAGCAACCAAATACAAGAAATCTCTTGTGTCCCCAACACACCCAATACATTGGCAAATTGTATAGGTGCACTAGTTCAGCGAAGAGTTGGTGATAAAAGTGTAATATTGATGGTAGAAATATATTTTTATAATCTGAATAAATAAAAACAGCAAGGTAGCAAGTAACAAAAGTGAGCACAAACGGTATTGCAATGCTTGGAAATAAGGCCTAGGGTCTGTACTTTCGCTAGTGCAATCTCTCAACAATGCTAATATAATTGGATCATATAACCATCCCCCAATGTGTGATGAAGAATCACTCCAAAGTTCCTATCTAGCGGAGAACATAAGAATAAATTGTTTGTGGGGTACGAAACCACCTCAAAGCTATTCTTTTTGTTCGATCTATTTAAGAGTTCGTACTAAAATAACACAAAGCTATTCTTTCCTTCGATCTACCCTAGAGTTCGTACTAAAATAACACCAAAGAAAATTCATAATACTCAATCCAACACAAAGAACTTCAAAGAGTGCCCCAAGATTTCTACCGGAGAAACAAAGACAAGAACGTGCATGAACCCCCATGCATAGATTACCCCAATGTCACCTCGGGAATCCGCGAGTTGAGTGCCAAACCATATATCAAGTGAATCAATACGATACCCGATTGTCACCACGAGTATTCAATTGCAAGAAATATATCAAGTGTTCTCAAATCCATGAAAGTATTCAATCCGATAACAACGAAATCTCAAAGGGAAAAACTCAATTCATCACAACAAGATAGAAAGGGGAAAACACCATATGATCCGACTATATTAACATAGCCCGCAATACATCAAGATCGTGACATCTCAGGAACACGAGAGAGAGAGAGAGAGATTAAACACATAGCTACTGTTACAAACCCTCAGCCCCGAGGGTGGGCTACTCCCTTCTCATCATGGTGGCCGCCGGGATGATGAAGATGGCCATCGATGATGATCCCCCCTCCGGTATGGTGTCGGAATGGGGTCTAGATTAGATCTTGTGGATATAGAGGCCTTGCGGCGGTGGAACTTCTGATCTAGGGCTACCCCAAGGGTTTTTGGAATATTTGAGAATTTACACGGCGAAGAGGGGGTGTGGGAGGCCACCGAGGTGGGCACAACCCACCGGGGGGCGCCTGAGGGGCCAGGTGCACCCCGGTGGGTTGTGCCCACCTCGGGGCACCCCCAGGTGCTGCTCTGGCCCATTGGTGGTCTTCTGGTCCAACAAAATTCCAAAAAAAAGTTTCGCGGTGTTTGGACTCCGTTTGATATTGATTTCCTGCGATGTAAAAAACAAGCAAAAAACAACAACTGGCACTGCACACTGGGTCAATAGGTTAGTCCCAAAAAATGATATAAAGTTGCTATAAAATGATTGTAAAACATCCAAGAATGATAATATAACATCATGAATACTTCATAAATTATAGATACGCTGGAGACGTATCATCCCTCTTCCTTGCCTCGGACTTGCCAGAGGTTCGATAGGGCGCGTTGCTCGCGCGTGTTGGCACTTTCCATGTCGACATGGTCCATCGAAGCTTCAGCTTCTAAGCGGGAAACCCACTTGACGAGCTGGCAGTAACATTCATTGTCGCAAACCTTGCATGCCCGACAGCCTCCAGGGCTATTTGCCGGGCGCCGGCCTCCACGTAGTTGGCCCAGTTGCGGGCGCTCTGCTCGCGACTCAGAGCGTTGGTGCGCTGCCGCTCCATGCCCCGCTGGTGGCGCAAATTGGCGATACGCTGCTCCTTCGCTAGGCGGTCGCACTCCAACAAGTCCTCATACTCCGCATTGCCATCTAAAGACCGATAGAATGACTCCTCCCTCCGTCTGCCTTCCGGTGAAAAATCAAACACTAGTTCCGGTGGTGACCGCCTCCGGCGTCGCCTATTGCGGACGGGCGGGGGCATGACGTATGTGGCGAGAGCGAGGACAAGTGGCGAGCAACGTCGGGCCGGTGGGGGCTTATGAGGATAGGGCGAGTTGGGTGATGCTGCCACCGAAGAACACCGGGAACCAGTAATTATAGGCGGAAGGTAGGTGAACCAGTGTGTCGCAGGAAACGCGACGGCCATCGCGGTCATCGAAATTCAATGCATAAGCAGGCATGGTTTAGTGCGCCAGCTTGCCATGGAAAACTAGAAAAACTAAAATTATGACCGTGTCGTCCCGTCCCGTCAGTGGTGCGCCCCGTTCGTGCTGGGTCGCATGTCGGCATGACGGTCAAATGAGTGCGCTCGATTCATCCAGATGAGGTACGTGTGTGATCCCCTGGTTATTCGCATAGGATCGAGTCGGTCTGATAGTGTATGTGTAGGATCGCAATAGCAGATGAATCTTCACTGGGAGATAAGGCATTTGTGAATGTTTTTGCTGGCATTTTCTTCAGATTCGCATGGCATTTTCTTCAGAACAGCATGTCAGTTTCTTCGGAGGCAGGCATTTTTATTCAAAAAACTGCCACTTCAGATCTTGCATCGCAACTAAAACTGCCAGGAGCGTATTAGTAGGCTAGCTAGTGATCGATCAGTAACTTGTAAACACTGAGCGAATAGAAACAAGGAACTACTAGTAACTTGTAAACACTGAGAACACAGAAATAAGGATCATGTTGTGCACATAGTAAGAGCCGATCCATTTGAAATGTTCACACGAGACTCACAGGCCTGGCATTGTAATATGTTCACATTAGTAGCCCAAATTCACAACCAACTAGTACGATTCCCATACATAAGATCAACATGTTAATGCATCTCAATGATTCACAGATCATATACAAATATGTAGCTCCAAAAGCAAAGATCTAGAAAAAACACATGTTCTTCCTACTAACATGGATGCTTCTCTGGGCCAACATTCAGTACAGAGTGAAAGACAAATTTTTTTGTGATGTCTACAATTCCTCTTGCAAACGTAAGTGGTTTCACCAACAACTGGAACCATGAGAATGGACCACACATGATGGAGGAACATCCACTGCAATATGATTTGGTCTTCCCTCGATCACACGGCGAGACTATTTTCGGAATACAAACTTTAACGTAGGCAAAATGATGCCCATCGTATAATCAGATCAAAGCAACGAAGCACCTAGTGTTGGCCAATAAATAGTATAGTACTACTTTTGTGCAATCCATGAAGTGACTATCCAATCTTTCTGTGTCTATCTTCAAATGGCACTGCATGCAGTGACTATACTATTCTCTTGTGCAGTTCCACCAAAATTGCAGTCACTTTGTTTGTTTGCCAAATAGCAACGGGCAGACATCTGTCTGCACAAATATCAAGCAGGTAGTAAACATATACCCCACCTTGTATTTTCGGTTTAAACACGTCTCTTCCGCTTAGCATCTGTCATGTTTTGCACTAGACAATTTGATACTGTCATGTTTTGCCCTGGACAATTTCGCACTGAATTGATTTGCTGGTACAGAGAAAAAAATATAGCGCTTATTCTTCATCAAACCAAGGATATCCATGTTCGCAGTGATGGAAGATGTGAAATCGATACAACCGAAATTGAGCATCCAATCATTGAATCATGTCCCGCACCTCCACTAAATGTCCACCCTGCCAATAAATTCACATGCAAACCACTAATATTACTATATAATGATAGTACAAAAAGAGTAGCGAGATAGTAGCAAACCATGTACCTTCGTAATGAACAACTCATAGTGCCACCAATTGGATATAACGGTTTGGAAGAAAACATGCTCCTAATGTTGAACCATTAGGACTTTTTGTGCAGTTCCACTAAAATCAAGCATCCCTGTTTGCATAGATATTGACGGTGTGATTCCTATAAAAGTGGCACTAGTTGAAGCATAGACTCACAAATATAAGCATTCCGATTTCTTAATGGGAAAAGGTAGCAAGACTGTTTCTAACCACCTGTTTGAAGGAATAAATAAGGCAACAACGGCTGATGTCAGGAAGGCATGCATAATATTTTCTTAAAAACAAAACCATTCCTGACCTTTCCTCTTCTTTTAAGCATATTTTGTGCAGTTCATCTAAAATAAAATGCCATCACAACCTTGACAATTCTGTAACTGATGTTTGCTAGAACTACATCGGTATCTCCCCAGAGAGGGAGGGATGATGCAACACAATAATGGTAGGTATTTCCCTTAGTGACGAGACCAAGGTTATCGAACTAGTAGGAGAACCAAGCAACACTACGTGAACAACACCTACACACAAATAACAAATATTCGCAACCCGATGTATTAAAGGGGTTGTCAATCCCTTCCGGGTAACGGAGCCAGAAATTCGGAAACGGACTTGAGAGAGTTGTAAATATTGATAGATCGAACACCAAATAAAATAAAGTGCAGAAAGGTATTTTTTTTGTATTTTTGGTTTAATAGATCTGAAAATAAAAGCAAAGGAAAATAGATCGCAAAGGCAAATATAATAAAGAAGAGACCTGGGGGCCGTAGGTTTCACTAGTGGCTTCTCTCGAGAATAATAGCAAACGGTGGGCGAACAAATTACTGTTGGGCAATTGATAGAACTTCAAATAATCATGATGATATCCAGGCAATGATCATTATATAGGCATCACGTCCAAGATTAGTAGACCGACTCTTACCTGCATCTACTACTATTACTCCACACATCGACCACTATCCAGCAAGCATCTAGTGTATTAAGTTCATGGAAAAACGGAGTAGTGCAATAAGAACGATGACATTATGTAGACAAGATCTATTTATGTAGAAATAGACCCCATCTTGTTATCCTTGATAGCAATGGTACATACGTGTCGGTTCCCTTTCTGTCACTGAGATCAAGCACCGTAAGATCGAGCCCATCACAAAGCACCTCTTCCCATTGCAAGATAAATAGATCAAGTTGGCCAAACAAAACCCAAGTATCGGAGAAGAAATACGAGACCGTAAGCAATCATGCATATAAGAGATTCAAAGAAGACTCAAATAACTTTCATGGATAAAAAGGTAGATGTGATCATAAACTCAAAGTTCATCGGATCCCAACAAACACACTGCAAAAAGAGTTACATCATATGGATCCAAGAGACCATTGTATTGAGAATCAAAAGAGAGGGAGGAAGCCATCTAGCTACTAACTACAGACCCGTAGGTCTACAAAGAACTACTCACGCATCATCGGAGGCACCAACGGACATGATGCATGATGTCTACTATGCAACTTTATTCTTGTAGACTCTTGTTGAGCCTCCAAGTGTAGAGTTTTGTAGGACAGTAGCAATTTTCCCTCAAGTGGATGACCTAAGGTTTATCAATCCGTGGGAGGCGTAGGACGAAGATGGTCTCTCTCAAACAACCCTGCAACCAATCTTGTGTCCCCAACACACCCAATACAATGGCAAATTGTATAGGTGCACTAGTTCGGCGAAGAGATGGTGATAAAAGTGTAATATTAATGGTAGAAATATACTTTCGCTAGTGCAAGCTCTCAACCGTGCTAATATAATTGGATCATATAACCATCCCTCAAAGTGCGGTGAAGAATCACTCCAAAGTTCCTATGTAGCGAAGAACATCAGAATAAATTGTTTGTAGGATACGAAACCACCTCAAAGCTATTCTTCCGTTCAATCTATTCAAGAGTTCGTACTAAAATAACACAAAGCTATTCTTTCCATTCAATCTATCCTAGAGTTCGTACTAAAATAACACCAAAGCAAATTCATATTCATAATACTCAATCCAACACAAAGAACTTCAAAGAGTGCCCCAAGATTTCTACCAGAGAAACAAATACAAGAACGTGCATCAACCCCTATGCATAGATTACCCCAATGTCACCTCAGGAATCCACGAGTTGAGTGCCAAAACATATATCAAGTGAATCAATACGATACCCGATTGTCACCATGAGTATTCAATTGCAAGACATATATCAAGTGTTCTCAAATCCATAAAAGTATTCAATCCGATAACAACGAAATCTTAAAGGGAAAAACTTAATTCATCACAACAAGATAGAGAGGGGAAAACACCATATGATCCGACTATGTTAACAAAGCCCGCGATACATCAAGATCGTGACATCTAAAGAACACGAGAGAGAGACAGAGAGAGAGAGAGAGAGAGATTAAACACATAGCTACTAGTACAAACCCTCAGCCCCGAGGGTACTCCATCCTAATCATTGTGGCCGCTGGGATGATGAAGATGGCCGCCGGTGATGATCCCCCCTCTCGCAGGTTGCCGGAACGGGGTCTAGATTGGATCTTGTGGATACAGCGGCCTTGCAGCGGCGGAACTTCTGACCTAGGGTTACTCTGATGGATTTTGGAATATTTGAGAATTTATAGGGCGAAGAGGGGGTGCGGGAGGCCTCCGAGGTGGGCACAACCCACCGGGGCATGCCTTGGGGCCCATGCAGCCCTGGTGGGTTGTCCCCCTAGGGGCACCCCCAGGTGCTGCTCTAGCCCATTGGTGGTCTTCTGGTACATAAAAATTCCACAAAAAGTTTCGCGGTGATATTGATTTCCTGTGATGTAAAAAACAAGCAAAAAACGACAACTGGCACTGGGCACTAGGTCAATAGGTTAGTCCCAAAAAAATGATATAAAGTTGCTATAAAATGATTGTAAAAAATCCAAGAATGATAATATAACGGCATGAATACTTCATAAATTATATATACATTGGAGACGTATCAGCATCCCCAAGCTTTATTCCTACTTGTCCTCGAGTAGGTAAATGATAAAAGTAATAATTTATGAAGTTTGAATGCTAGCAAAGTGCACAAGTTTGATCAATGACAATTTTAATCACTTTTCGTAGCATCATAACATCAATTCTTTCTTATAAAACTTCTCACGACAAAGTAGCAACCAATTCACATGTTAAGGTTCAAACAATGAATTCTCCTGAAACTCAACAACCTATGTTCTCAGTCACCAAGCAATTGTAATTCAACTTATTCAACAGAGTTTAAGTAAGAGCTCCACATACTCAACCATCATATAGTCTTCTATGATTGCTAAAACTCACCGCATACACATGAGAAAAACGTTTCAACCAGACACATAGAAAGATAGGGGCTTATAATTTCGCCTCCCAATGTAATCACCTCAAGGGTGATGTCAACAATAATAACTCCATATCCAAGTGGATATATGTGCCTAGATCTTTCCTCACCACATGATGCCTGGCAAAATAGAAAAATAAAAAGGAATAGAGAGAAAAACTTTGACTTTTGTATGAAAGTTAATACATAAAATTAAAAGACAGTCCCTTCACAGAGGGAAGCATGGGTTGTCATGCGCTTTTTGTTTGTATGCTCAACCCCTTAGTGCAAAAGTGATACGTCTCCAAGGTATCTATAATTTTTGATTGTTCCATGCTATTATATTATCTGTTTTGGATATTTAGTAGGCATTTATATGCTATTTTATATTATTTTTGGGATAACCTATTAACCGAGAGCCCAATGCCAGTTTCTGTTTTTTTTGCCTATTTTAGAGTTTCGCAGAAGAGGAATACCAAACGGAGTCCAAACGGAATGAAACTTTCGTGATGATCTTTCTTGGACCAGAAGGAAACCAGAAGACTTGAAGATGAAGTAGGAGATGCAGCAAGGCGGCCACGAGGCAGGAGGGCATGCCCAGGGGGGTAGGGCGCGCCCCCTACCTTGTGGGCCCCTCGAGGGTCTCCTGACCTAGCTCCTTCGCCTATATATACTCTTATACCATGAAAACATCCAGGGGAGCCACGAAACCACTTTGCCACCACCGCAACCTTCTGTACCCATGAGATCGCATCTAGGGACCTTATTCGGCGTCCTGCCGAAGGGGGATTCGATCGCGAGGGCTTCTACATCAACACCATTACCTCTCCGATGAAGCGTGAGTAGTTTACCACAGACCTACGGGTCCATAGCTAGTAGCTAGATGGCTTTTTCTCTCTCTTTGATTCTCAATACCATGTTCTCCTCGATGTTCTTGGAGATCTATTCGATGTAATATTCTTTTGCAGTGTGTTTGCCGAGATCCAATGAATTGTGGATTTATGATCAGATTATCTATGAATATTATTTGGTTCTTCTCTGAATTTCTTATATGCATGATTTGATAGCTTTGCAAGTCTCTTCGAATTACCGGTTTAGTTTGGCGTACTAGATTGATCTTTCTTGCAATGGGAGAGCTTAGCTTTGGGTTCAATCTTGCGGTGTCCTTTCCCAGTGACAATAGGGGCAGCAAGTCACGCATTGTATTGTTGCCATCGAGGATAAAAAGATGGGGTTTTCATCATATTGCTTGAGTTAATTCCTCTACATCATGTCATCTTACTTAATGCGTTACTCTGTTCTTTATGAACTTAATACTCTAGATGCATGCAGGAGTCGGTCGATGTGTGAAGTAATAGTAGTAGATGCAAAATTGTTTCGGTCTACTTGACACGGACGTGATGCCTATGTTCATGATTATTGACTTAGATATCGTCATAACTTTGCGCTTTTCTATCAATTGCTCGGCAGTAATTTGTTCACCCACCGTAATATTTGCTATCTTGAGAGAAGCCACTAGTGAAACCTATGGCCCCCGGGTCTCTTTTCCATTATATTGAATCTATTAGTTTCCCGTCAACTTGCCGATTTCTATCGCCGTTCCTTTAAATTGCAATCTTTACTTTCCAATCTAAACCAAAAATACCAAAAATATTTACTTCACCCTTTATCTATCTCTATCAGATCTCACTTTTGCAAGTAACCGTGAAGGGATTGACAACCCCTTTATCGCGTTGGGTGCAAATTGTTGATTGTTTGTGCAGGTATTTGGTGATTTGTGCGTTGTCTCCTATTGGATTGATACCTTGGTTCTCAAACTGAGGGAAATACTTACGCTACTTTGCTGCATCACCCTTTCCTCTTCAAGGGAAAAACCAACGCAAGCTCAAGAGGTAGCAAGAAGATTTCTGGTGCCGTTTCGAGGGAGATCTACGTCAAGTCAAGCCATACCAAGTACGCATCATAAACTCTTATCTCTTGCATTACATTATTGGCCATTCGCCTCTCGTTTTCCTCTCCTCCACTTCTAAAACGATTTTCGAAAACCTTTGCCTTTTCTTCGCCCCTCTTTCGTTAGTCTTTTTCGCTTGCTTCTCGTGTGCTCTTTTGTTAGATTGGTTTGTTGCCACTATGTCTGAAACTGGGGAGGTTATCTTTGAAAATCTTGAGGAAACACTTGAATCTTGTTCTTTGAATCATGAAACTGAAATTCCTCCTAATTACCAAACAAAAATCTTTCCTGTGGGGGATGGTAATATTATTGGAAAAAGTGTTATCCAAGAATTCTTTCACTGCACAGGATCCATGCCTATTAATAAAAAGTCTATTCTTCTTGAGACCAACTTCTATGCAGATGCCATTTTTATGCTTGTTGAGAAATTAGAAAGAAAATTTGTGCATATTCATCCTGCTTTGCAAAAGGTGTTTTATGGACTTCCCAATATTAATCACCCAATAGCTAAAAAAAATTGCCACCATTATCCTTATGCGTGAATTTGATCTTATAATACAAGAAGCTAGGGATATTTTGCTTTCTATAAAAAGGATGTTGAACACCCTATGATTATAGATATTCTCTATGATAAAGAAACCATGCGTAGTTTGGAAGCTAGAGATTATCAAGCTTATAGTGAAAATCTTAGGAAGAGAGTTCCTTATCTTGAAATCTTTCAATCTTTGTACCTTGAGGCTTTTGAGGAGTTTGATCGGATTACTAGAGGAATTTATGTAGGATTCAATAGGGATTGGTTGAATAAAATGATGTAGGAACCCCTTAGAAATGAACTATGCATTTTATATGATGATATATACAGTGGTGATCCCGACTATGGGTTTATGAATGTTAAAATTACCAATCAAAGTCCTTTCCATGATTTAAGTTCATCTTATAAAAGGGAAATAAGGGAAATGATAGATTTTCTAAGATGAGTTTTGGAGTATTTGATTAGAAAAGAATTGCATACCAAAGATGACAATACCTAGATCTATTCGTGTTTTTATGCCTAGCTAAGGGCGTTAAACGATAGCGCTTGTTGGGAGGCAACCCAATTTTATTTTTGTTCTTTGCATTTTGTTCCTGTTTAGTAATAAATAATTCATATAGCCTCTGGTTAGATATGGTTTTATGTTTCAATTAGTGTTTGTGCCAAGTTGAACCTTTAGGATAGCTTACGGTGATAGTTGTGTTGATCCTGCTGAAAATCCGAAACTTTTGCGCTTAGTAAATTAGTTTTTAAAATTCACAGAAACGTGATTTTGATCTGAGTCTTCTTGCTCTGGATTGGTACACATATTTCTCAGATTTTTCTAATTTTGATAGATTTTTGGAGTTACAAAAGTATTCGATAATTACATATTACTACAAACTGTTCTGTTTTTGACAGATTCTGTTTTTCGCGTGTTGTTTGCTTTTTTTGATGAATCTATGGGTAGTATCGGGGGGTATGAACCATGGAAAAGTTGGAATACAGTAGATATTACACCAATATAAATAAAGAATGAGTTTGCAACAGTACCTTAAAGTGGTGATTTATTTTCTTATACTTGCCTCTCGCATGGGCATTATAGGCCGGATTGCACCAACATGATCAAATGTAGGAATTGTAAACTCTGGGGTCACATAGCCCGTGACTGTTTCTCCGCCCCTCAGTCCACCAATGTGTCTCCAGCCCAGCGGCCCACGGTGGTGTGTTCGGCCCCGTCACCTTCCTTTGAACAGTGGGGGATTGGCATGATTCCCGCGACCGAAAAGGCAGGCCCCACAGTCAGTGCCACCAATCCATTCAATCCGGTGATTCCTACCAATTACACCTCTCTGCTGGTTGGTACTAGCCATTACGCTGCCGCTCCGCCTTCCACCTCGCGTCTTCCCAACACCTCGCTCACTCTGCTCCGTCACGCATCCGCACCGACCACCACCATCATCCATCCTTCTTTGTGCTTCAGGATGACATCTTTCCCTTTCGATCCCACCCCATTCATCCCTCCGGATCATCAAGCCATCGAAGTTGAAGGGTGACCAGCGAGGATTCGGGTGTTGGCGGGTGTATCTGCGCCTGGACATGAGGAATGGGTGATAGCCACTATTGTTCCGATGCCAAATCTGCCAGTTCCTTTCAACAACATCCGCGAGGTAATCTCAAAATTTCTGATAGATATCAAGCATATAGGATTCTCAGAGATCAATCCTTGGCCATTTGGTCAGGCTTTTGTCAATCTGGATAGTGTGTTTGATCGTGATACTTTGTTGAGAGATAATCCACATCCTTTCATGGATGTTCATGTGATTTTCCAAAAGCATAATGAAGGTTTGAATTGGAGAAAGTTGACCCTCAACAGAGAAGTTTGTCTTCTTCTTTGTGGTTTTCTTTTTGATAAGAGATGCATGCATGAAGTTGCCAATGCGGTTAGAAGCTTTGGCAAGCTAGTTCACTAGGACAGAGTCAAGAGTACCAAGTCTAATCTGCTAGTCAATGTCAGAGTTGAGGAACTAAGGGACATTCCTTCCTGTGTGGTGATTGGAGAAGGAGACGATTTTCAGCCAGGTTCTTGGACTGTTCCAATTGTTATTCTGCAGCAGAGGATTTTAGGAGCCAAAGCACCAGATGAGGACCCCATCCCACCTGCTGGCAACCCACACCCCTTGCCTCTGCAAGAGCATTTTCATGCTAATCAGCATAACCATTTTGTGGGTCCCCTCCAGCACCATGAGCATGATGACATACATAACAATCATGTCCCTGCTAATTAGATGGATCTCCAATTAGCTCTGCAACCACCTATCAATCACAATCAGTTGGATCTGCATCTGGAAGAGGAGGAAGAGAACATGCCTGGCTGGGGGCATTGGGCTCTGCCACAACAAGGAAATGAAATTGATTTGGAGAATCAACCAGGTGAATTTATGGAACTTGGTGATCTGATAGCACCACTGCCTGAGGATGATGTTGTTGCTCTGCAACATCTTAATGCTGGGGAAGATAACAGTAGCCTCACTTTGTCTATGGCCCCTACCAACAGTAGTTTGCCTTCCGCTGAATCTGCTAATGGGCCACTGAGAGCTGCTCCATAGTTGCGTGATCTTAACCTACAGGCTGAGCCCATTCAGATTCCACCTGCTCCTCTGCTTCAGAACAGGGACATTGCACAGGTCCAACCAGCCAGAGTTGGACCCATGGAGCCTAATTATTTGCTGGATGCTATACTTGCTGACAAGGAACAGTTTCAACACTCTATTGCTGATCCAATGATCCAAGCTAGTCTTCTGAAAGCCTATGAGATCTCATCTGTTTTTGATCCTATGCTACAAGAAAGTGATATGTTAGTTTTGAATACTGAAGCAGTAACAATGAAAGATGGTAACCATACTTCAGAGAGTTTGAGCAAGACTACTGCACCACAAGGAGACAGCAACATGGAGAACCCTGTTTTTCAACCACAACCAGTTCTGCCACCCCTGGACTCACAGGTGGATACTGGTGAGTGTTCTGATCACTCTCAGTCTGATCTTGCTACGCCTCCTGGCTTTCCTACACCTAAATACCTGGATGTTAATCAAAATCATATTGTAGGTTTTGTGCACCTACCCTCAGAGCTTCCAGACCCAATCATTATGGAAAAGAAAGGAATGAACAGATAATTTTTCCTTCCTCTGACTCTGCTCTTCTAGGAAAGGAAGGTGCAGACACTTGGAGGCAACACTTTGCACCCAAAGCTGATAGCAAAAAGGTTATTCAGGTTCCAATTGAGTGGGTTAATTTTTTATCAGTGGCTTTCCTCTCACCAAATAAGTTTGAATGGGCAAAGAAATTTTTTACCTCTCAAGTTTGGAAATATATTGTGCAAGGATCTGAATCAAAGTTACACAAACCATTTGCCATCCCTGAAACTTATGTATCTTTGCATGGTCCTTGCTGTGTTCTGGAGCCTGCTCAAGCTACAAAAGTGGATCAGGAAAATGAGGCAACTCCACACTGTAGGTCCGCTGAAGAAAGGACTGCTTCATCTACCTCTGCTATCCAGAAGAACAAGAAAAGGAAAGACAAGCTCCCTCTAGTGGAAACTGAGGTAAGGAGAAGTTGTAGAATTCAGGCTCTCAACAAAGGTTTTAAGAGATCTAATTGCACTGATAAGAATTGCCTTGCCTGTAATGCTCTCCCTCCTCCTATTCCTGGGAAAGTGGTTAAAAACCTTAATGTTTCCTTTTGCAAGGTCAATGCTCAGGATTCTACTGAGAACATCCTGAAGCTGGGGCCAAAGAAGCTCAAAAGCAATAACTCCAAAGCAGTGGAAACAGGACAGAAGAGCAAGACCTCAAGCAAGAGCCAGAACTAGCTCTCAAGTCTTTCTAGTTTTTCTTTAGCTTCATCTCAGTGGGTTATAGTTGCCAAGACTTTGTGATGACTATTATCATGTCTGCTTTTGTAATTCTGGTTGTAAGTGACTGGGTACTGATCAAGGTGCAGTATATGCCAACTTATGCTATGTTCAGTTTCATGCTATTGTTTCATCCATGGCCAAATCTTGGAACATTTTAAACTGGAATGTGAGAGGGATTGATGATGATAAGAAGCACACTACTATAGCTAATAAGATTGCAGAGGCTGCTTGCTCCATCCTGTGCCTACAAGAAACTAAGAGGGAGCTTTTTGACAGCACTTATTTGAGAAACTTCTGTCCTAGACAACTTAATAAATATGATTTTGTCCCTTCTGTGGGGGTAGCAGGAGGACTTCTGGTGGTATGGAATGATCACATTTTCACTGGTTCTACTATTGAGAAAACTGCTTATTCTATCACTATTGAGTTCACTTCCAAACACAATGGTGCTAAATGGCTCCTTACTAATGTCTATGGATCTTCTCAGCATTCAGATAGACTTATCTTCCTAAACTGGTTTCAAAATATCAATGTAGTGGATTCCACCAATTGGATGGTGCTTGGTGACTTCAATTACATCAGATACCCACATGATCGTAACAGGGAAGGGGGTAATGTGCAAGATATGCTTGCTTTCAATGAAGCCATTTCACAGCTTGCACTTATTGAAATCCCACTGAAAGGTCGCTCTTTCACTTGGAGCAATATGCAGGATGCTCCATTATTGGAGAAACTGGACTGGTTCTTCACCTCTGAGGAATGGACACTCAATTTTCCTGATACTTCAGCTCTTCCTTTGGCCAGAACCACCTCTGATCACACCCCGTGTGTGATTAAAATTGGCACTTCTATTCCTAAATTCACAATCTTCAAATTTGAGAACTTCTGGCTTCAGCATCATCAATTTAAACAAGTGGTCAAAGATATTTGGGACCAACCTGTCTCTGAATCTGACAGTGCCAAGATCATATCTGCTAAATTCAAGAGACTTAGAAAGGGACTTAAAAACTGGTCAAGGGAAATTTCTGATCTCAAAGCTCTAATCAGGAAAATCAATGAAGCCATTCTTGTATATGATACTTTGGAAGAATTCAGACCCCTATCCACTGAAGAAGCAACAGGCAGATTTATCCTCAAAGAGCATCTGAGCCAAATTCTTACTTTTCAAAAGATGTATTGGAAGCAGAGGGCTACTATCAGAAATATTAAAGTGGGGGAAGCAAACACACATTTTTTCAGGCTAAAGCTACTATTAAGCACAGGTTCAAATGTATCTCCATGCTCAAATATGAAGAGGGGGTGGAACTCCATGGTCACCACACTAAAGCTGCCATTTTGTTCAAAGCTTTCAAAGATAGACTTGGTACTGTTTGCAACACTGCCAACCCATTGATGCTTGCTACGTCTTGAGCTTGCGTTGGTTTTCCTTGAAGAGGAAAGGGTGATGCAACAATAGTAGCGTAAGTATTTCCTTCAGTTTTTGAGAACCAAGGTATCAATCCAGTAGGAGGCTCCTCAAAAGTCCCACGCACCTAAACAAACAAACAAAGAACTCGCAACCAATGCAATAAAGGGGTTGTCAATCCCTTCACGGCCACTTGCAAAAGTGAGATCTGATAGAGATAGTATGATAACATAAATATATTTTTGGTATTTTATAATATAGATGCAAAAAGTAAAGATGCAAATAAAAGTAGATTGGAAGCAAATATGATAAGAGATAGACCCGGGGGCCATAGGTTTCACTAGAGGTTTCTCTCAAGATAGCATAAATATTACAGTGGGTGAACAAATTACTGTCGAGCAATTGATAGAAGAAGCGAATAATTATGAGATTCTCTAGGCATGATCATGTATATAGGCATCACATCCGCAACAAGTAGACCGACTCCTGCCTGCATCTACTACTATTACTCCACACATCGACCGACTCCTGCTTGCATCTAGAGTATTAAGTTCATAAGAACAAAGTAACGCATTAAGCAAGATGACATGATGTAGAGGGATAAACTCATGCAATATGATATAAACCCCATCTTTTTATCCTCGATGGCAACAATACAATACGTGCCTTGCAACCCCTGCTGTCACTGGGTAAGGACACGGCAAGATTGAACCCAAAGCTAAGCACTTCTCCCATGGCAAGAAAGATCAATCTAGTAGGCCAAACCAAACTGATAATTTGAAGAGGCTTGCAAAGATAACTCAATCATACATAAAAGAATTCAGAGGAGATTCAAATATTTCTCATAGATAAACTTGATCATAAACCCACAATTCATCGGATCTCGACAAACACATCGCAAAAAGAGTTTACATCGAATAGATCTCCACAAGAGAGGGGGAGAACATTGTATTGAGATCCAAAAGAGAGAAGTAGCCATCTAGCTAATAACTATGGATCCGAAGGTCTGTGGTAAACTACTCACAACTCATCGGAGGGGCTATGGTGTTGATGTAGAAGCCCTCCATGGTCGATTCCCCCTCCGGCAGAGCGCCGGCGAAGGCTCCAAGATGGGATCTCGCGGATACAGAAGGTTACGGCGGTGGAAATTGTGTTTTGTTGGCTCCTTGGATGTTTTTGGATACGTAGGCTTATATCTGAGGAAGAAGTACGTCGGTGGCCGCCCGAGGGGCCCACGAGACAGGGGGCGCGCCCTATAGGGGGGGGGCTACCCTCTCATGGCCGCCTGGGCTGCTTCTTGACTTGCACTCCAAGTCCTCTGGATCACGTTCGTTCCAAAAATCACGCTCCCGAAGGTTTCATTCCGTTTGGACTCCGTTTGATATTCCTTTTCTTTGAAATACTGAAATAGGCAAAAAAAATAGCAATACGGGCTAGGCCTCTGGTTAGTAGGTTAGTCCCAAAAATGATATAAATGTGTAAAATAAAGCCCATAAACATCCAAAAGGGGTAATACAATAGCATGGAACAATCAAAAATTATAGATACGTTGGAGACGTATCAAGCATCCCGAAGCTTAATTCCTGCTCGTCCTCGAGTAGGTAAATGATAAAAAAGAAATTTTTGATGTGGAATGCTACCTAGCATAATTCTCAATGTATTTTTATTTATTGTGGCATGAATGTTCAGATCCAAATGATTCAAAATAAAAGTTCATATTGATAAAAGAAATAGTAACACTTCAAGCATACTAATCAAAGTAATCATGTCTTCTCAAAATAACATGGCAAAAGAAAGTTCATCCCTACAAAATCATATAGTTAGGCTATGCTTCATTTTCGTCACACAAAGATGTTCCCAACTTCTATACCCCCGATGACAAGCCAAGAAATTGTTTCATACTTAAATAATCTCAAACTTTTTCAACCTTCACGCAATACATGAGCGTGAGCCATGGATATAGCACTATGGGTGGAATAGAATATGATGATGGGGATTGTGTGGAGAAGACAAAAAAGGAGAAAGTCTCACATTGACGAGGATAATCAACGGGCTATGGAGATACCCATCAATTGATGTCAACATGAGGAGTAGGGATTGCCATGCAACGGATGCACTAGAGCTATAAATGAATGCTCAACAAAAGAAAACTAGTGGGTGTGCATCCAATTTGCTTGCTCACGAAGACCTAGGGCATTTGAGGAAGCCCATTGTAGGAATATACAAGCCAAGTACTATAATGAAAAATTCCACTAGTATGAAAAAGACAACTTATGAGACTCATTATATGAAAAACATGGTGCTACTTTGAAGCACAATATATGAGACTCACTACATGAAGAACAAGGTGCTACTTTGAAGCACAAGTGTGGAAAAAGAGATAGTAACATTGCCCTTTTTCTTTTTTTTCTTTTTTTTCTTTTTCTTATTTTCTTTTTTTTCTTTGGCCTTTCTTTTTTTTCTTTTTTGGGCAATGCTCTAATAATGATGATCATCACAGTTCTATTGATTACAACATATGAATTACAACTCGAAACTTGCTGGGGGAAACTAATCCACGGACACCTATGGGGCCGGCGGACCGAGCCCCTTTCGGTTCGGCGGGGGGCGGAGGCCGCGCGAAGAGCAGATCGAGGCGAAGCACACGAGCGGTTTACCCAGCTTCGGAGCTCTCCGGAGAGATAATACTCCTACTGCTGCATGTCTGAGTGTATTGAGTTCTTGCTCGGGAGCGCTGAGTGCTACAGTACACACTAGCTGCTAACGAGACCGAGCGTGAGTGATTTCTGGCCTCGAACCCCCCTCTACGTTGCGCATGGGCCTCCTTTTATATGCTCAAGGGGTCACCGACAGGTGGCAACGTAGGCAAGGGTAAAAATGGAAAGGTGTTGCGGTTGGTACAACTACCTGTATAGTGTATCATACCTAACCCTGACGGCAGGGGACAAAGGCATTAAATGCCCGTCTGCGTCGCCCAAATAGTGCAAAAAGGGACCGTCAGGGGCGCCACCGCTTGCCACGATGGCAATCTTGTCAGCGTCGCTTGCCACCTCGCACCGCTGGCTGCACAGCCTCTTGCCACGCGCGCCTGGAAAGGTCCCAGGGCGACACGTTGGTGGATGTGCTGGAGCGAGGGTACAGAGTGGTAGCTTGCCGCGGCAAGTGCCTTGCCGCGGTCGTTGTCTTGTCGTGTCCGGAAGCTTGTCGCTCATCGGGCCTCGCCGGGACGCGTGGCGCGTCGCGGCAAGTTCCTCGAGATGCCTAGGTTGGCCTTCCCGGTAAGCTCGTCTTGCCGGGGCCTTGTCTCCTTGGCTTGAATACTTTGTTCTTGAATGGCTCCAAAGGAACCACAGAGGACCCTAGCGGTCACCCGGCAAGCCTTGCCGCGGGGTGCTGCGACTGCCCGTGCACAAGTTTGGGATACTAGGGTACCCCTACTCTAGTACACCGACAGGAGCCCCCGGGCCTGGGCCACACACGGTGCCGAGCGCTGTTGGGCCAGGCCCAAAACAGGGCACGGGCACGCGCGGCCTGGGTTACGCCGTATCTTACTCCGTATCCACCGCGCCCTCCCCGAACAGCGCGCGTCGAATGCGGCGTCGTGGGAGAGATCGTGGGTGGTTTCTTTATTCGGAAAGGCGGAATGTCCGCCCCCTCCCTCTTTATAAGCAGGGGAAACAGGGGCAGTTCGACCATCTCGCCGGTTGCTATTCCAATCTCAGAAACTTCCGCCGCCCCTCCTTTTCTTCCCAAAGCTGAAAGAGAGCAGCACTCCACCCCCCATCGCCACCAGCACCACCAACACTGTCGATCTCCCCCACCACCTCCGCCATGGCTCCGAAAGCCGGCAAGGGGAAGGCCGTGAAGTCGACCGAGGCGCAGCGGCTCGCGGCGCTGCGAAAGGAGCGGACAACCTTTCCCCCCAAGCTCGCCGCGAAGGAGCTGAGGGAGTACTACTACCTCTTCTGGTCGACGGAGACGCGAGCACATCCGCGCACGAAGGTACTCTCCACCGCCGCTTCAGAACGGGCTCCGAATGGATATCCCTTCTTCGCGTTGTTCTTCTACTGCGGGCTCTGCCCGCCTTTCTCTGAATTTTTCTGTGACATTATGAACACCTACGGGTTCCACCTCCTTGACTTCACCCCCAATGCCGTTCTGACCATGGCAGTTTTCGCACATCTCTGCGAAAACTTTGTCGGAGTCCATCCAAATGTAGCGCTTTTTCGCCACTTCTTTATGCCCCGAGTTGAGAGAGGGGAGCCTTTATCCGGCGGAATCGCCTGGATCTCGAGAGCTGGCAAGAAGGAGGCTTATCTGGAGGGAGAGCTCCGCGGCAAGTGGGAGGAATGGAGAGCAGACTGGTGCTAGATTGTCGAGGAGAACCCGCAGCCATTTACCGCCCAGCGCCAAGCCCCAGTAGCCCGCGGCAACGATTGGAGCAGCGTGGCCCCGGAAGACGATAGGCTGAAGATTGCCGTCACCCGGATCCTACGCCTCAGGCTTGCCGGGCTCACTGTAGGCGCCATTGGCGTAGATTTTCTTTGCCGCCGCATCGCCCCCCTGCAGGAGAGGAGGAGACCCGCCTGGGAGTTCCAGAATGCGGCGGACATCATGAGGCTGCGCCCGGGCCTCAACTTCAACTTCACTGTCCTGGAACTGGAGGCGATGCTCCAGGAACTGTTAAAGTATGACCGTCAACATCCCGAAGTGTTCAGGTTGCCGAAGGGTGTCGTTCCGCTGTGCAACAACTCCTCACTCGACCGCATCCGTGCAATGATGCCGCTGTGCGATTCGCATGGAATTGTCCCAACTTGGCGAGAGCCTGCAGACGACGTCGTGCAGGAGTTCTTTGATGGCTTGGTAGAAGTGCCGGTCCGCTCCGATGAGCAGAAAAGCCTCACTCACGACACCACCGATGCGGAGATGTAGCGCATCGCCACTAGGCTGGAAGAGGCGGCAGCAGCTGCTGCCGCGGGTGAGTTTGGATTCACCGTGGAGGAGGCAGAGGCAGCAGAGGCGGCAAGCCTTGCCGAGCGAGAGGAGCTTGCCGGCGAGGGAGAGCTTGCCGAGCCTGAAGCCGAGTCGAGCAAGCCCGCCGAGGGTGCGAGCGGCTTGTTGAAGACCGACTCCTCTTCCTCCTCATCTTTAGACAGCTCGCCGCAAGCAGAGCCCCCAGCTCCACCAAGAAGGCGTCTCCGCAAGGCCGGGGACGTAGCGGGGCGGCAGACGAGTCAACAGCCACCGCGCCGCACGACACGCTCCACTGCGGCAAGCACTGTTGCCGCGGGAGCACCTCACGCCGCTGCGGCAACTGGAGCGGGGTCCTCCCGGACCACCGCTTCTGCTCCTGCCGCTCCTCATGCCGCGGCGGCGGCCGGAGCTGGGTCGTCTCAAACCACCGCCACTGCCCCCGCCAAGCGGCTAAGGGAAACTACTCCTCCGCCTCGTCGCGCCGGAGGTGAGCTGGACTTCGACCTCTCCGCGCTCAGCTCCGACGAGGAAGAAGAAGAGTAAGATTCTTTGCTGTACTTGTAGTTCTTCAATTCTTGCTATTTTGTCTCATATCTGATTTGCTTTACTCCGAACTCATTCCTTTTCAGGACTCTGGCCCAGAGAGCGGCAAAGAGAGCCAAGGTCCCGGTGATTGTCATCGAGGACGAACCCACCGCGACAGCAGGGGGTGCGCCCGAGACCACCTTGCCGGACCCGACAATCATTCCTCAAAGCAGCCCCCAGCGCAGCCCCCAGCGTAAGTATATGGTTTACTTCCCGCTGTTAGGCGCGCATGGGTGCTCTTTCTTTGCTGACATCTGACTATCGGTTTGCGTAGGAGCAGAACAGCCTCACCAGGAGCGCTCTGAAGCCGCCCCCGACATGCTATCTGCTTCGACTACACCGCCAAGGGAGGATTCCCCGGCAAGGGAGCGTTCTCCGGCAAGGGAGAGTTCTTCGGCAAGGGACAACATCAGCGACCCCCCGGTGGCGGAGACCGTGACTGTAGAACCTAGTATAGGTAATCCTCTTGCTTGAAAACTTCCCTTGGGTTCTTCTTCTCTGATTTTCTTTTTGGATATTTGCTTGACTCTTCTCCCTTTTCCGGCCGTCAGATCCCTCTGCTACGGAGCCGATGGAGATCGAGGTCGCTGGCGAGGAGAACGCGCGCGGCAATACCAACGACGCCGCTGCCACCGAAGAAGCAGCTGGCGCTGATGGTCCCGCCGGCGAAGAGGCCGCCAAAGCTGCCACCGCAAAAGCTGGCGAGGGGTCTGGCGATCGCACTGACGGCCCCGAGGCCGCAGGAGCGTCAGGCGCTACACCGACCGCCGATCCCCCCGCCGCTGCCGCTGCGTCAGGCTCCGAAGAGCCCCAGCCCGGCGCCTATTTGAAGGCCGGCGATGGCGTCTTCATCAAGCTCCCCTGGGCGTCAAGCTCCAGGGCGCCGGTCGAATGAGAAACCTTGGATGGAGAGGTGCTCGCTTCCGCTGGGCTGACGCTGGTTGACGCACCGAGCAGCAGCAGCGACGAGACTGAGGAGGAGCGGCTGCTGCGGAAGCTGGTGTTGCTCTACCGCGCTCGGCAGGCCAAGCTGGAATCCCGAGAAGCACTTGTCGCGAGGGCGGGAGTGGACATCGAGAAGCACGCGGAGGAGCTTCGGGGTCGTAACCAGGAAGCCCTCCGGTCCCTGGCAGAGGAGCGGGAGCAACTCGCCGAGGCGCGGAAAGCCTTCCTCCTCGAGAAGGCCGAAGTTGAAGAGCAACAACGGCTTGCCGCCGAGGAGTTGTCTGCGTGGGAGGGCGAGTTGGCGCAGCGGAAGGTCAACCTTGACAGCCACGAGGAGGAGCTTGCTGCGCGCGAGCAAACGTTCGGCGGGGCTCTCAAGGAAGCAGAGGATGCTGCCGCAGCTGCCGAGGCCGCCAAGAAGGAGCTGGAGACGAAGGTGGCGCAGCTGGAGGCCGATCTCAAGGCGAGCGGTGAAGAGCTTGCCGCGCTCAAGCGTGAGCGCGAGAAGGACGCCTACACCCTTGGCGAGCTGCAGGGTCGTCTCGTCGAGAAGGGCAAAGAGCTTAGCACCGCCAAGGACTCCAACGCAGATCTTGAGTTGAAGCTAACTACTTTGACCAAGATGCTGGACGGCGCCAGGGAGCAGGAGGTGGCCTTGAAGAAGCAGATCAAGGCCGACAAGGCGCTGCTGGCGAGTGCTGCCGCCACCCAGAACACTTTTAGGGAGAATGTGGAGCACTGGACGGAGGGTCTCATGGATGTTGCCGCAGCCATCGACAGGGAGCTGGCGCAGCTGGGGATGGAGGATTTCGGGTATCCCTCCGATGAGAACCTCCAACCTAGCGCCAAGCTCAGCTTGTTCTTCAAAGGCGTGGCGACGGCCCTCCAGCGACTCCGGGAGAAGATCCCAAAGCAGCTGGCCGACGAGTCGTGCAAGATCTGCGTGGGAGCTCTTCAAAAGGTGTTGGTGAAGGTGGCCTTCCGCAACCCAGGCCTCAACCTCGCCAACGTCCTCAGGACCTTGCCGCCGGATGCTGATCTGGAAGCGCTCAAGACCCTTGTCGCACCCATTGTGGACAAGGTGAGCGGGATCAAGAGGGTTGAGGGTGATCGCGTAGATTAGGCCGCCCGTTTTCTCCTTTTCTTGTCGCTGCTGATCATGTTATGAAAACAATCTATTAGAGCTGCGACAAGCTATCTTGTAATATAACTCTATTTTGGGCATCGATTGCTATGTTATTTCCTTTACTTGATTCCTTCCTTTGTATGTTTTTTCCCTACGCTTTTAGGGAACTTGTCGACGCAGGCACCTTAGCCGCGAGCGCTGAGTGTGGGACGTCAGCAGCCTGCTGGCGGTGCCGCTGCCGACAAGAAACCTTGTCGTAACTAGTCGCAGCTCACTTAAGTTGTTGAGCGGACTCGAAACAAAGTAAGGGCGCAACTAGCTACGAGTTGGTTCCTCCGCGCACAGGTTTTCCATACAAAGCACGGTCATTCGAGGAAGATAACTTAAAATTTTTAAAATTGATTGCTCAAACTTTGGCAACTTAGCTTTTCTGTCGTTTGCGTCCCGGTAAGGCGAAACTTTCTTGAACGACGCCTGGTCCACACCATTATCTTCTCCTCCCCCCTGGCAAACTTGTGGGTGTGGGAACCTTCCTTTCTTTGAGAAAGGGAAAGAAGAGAAAATAAAGATATGGAGCCTTACGGCTCGTTATTGCTTACCGGGGGTAGGCGCTGCACAAAGTGTCAGATAACACATGCAAAAAATAGAAAGCATGAAATTGACAAGATATGCGGAGCACATGAGCTTTACTTATGCACGGGGTCTGCACCCGGCTTTGTACAAAGGATTACATGCAACAGCGGCAAGACTTGTACAAAAGGTGGTTGCCGAAACAGGTTCCGGCAACCGCGCCTTACGGGTAAAACTTACGAAGATGCTCAATGTTCCAGGAGTTGCTCACCGGAATGCCATCTTCGGTCTCAAGGCGGACAGCGCCAGGCCTAGTGACTCGTTTCACCCGGTAAGGGCCTTCCCACTTCGGCGTCAACTTGTTGGAATTCTTGGCGGACTGAACGCGCTGAAGAACAAGGTCGCCTTCCTCGAGACTTCTGGCATTAACTTTGTGGCTATGGTAGCGGCGCAAAGCTTGCTGGTATCGAGCAGCTCGTACAGCGGCCTAAAGACGGTCTTCCTCAAGGAGCAGCACGTCATCTTGTCGCAGCTGCTCTTGCTCGAGCTCATCATAAGCAAGCACTCGAGGTGACCCGTATACGAGTTCCGTGGGGAGAACTGCCTCTGCTCCGTAGACTAGAGCGAAAGGTGTCTGGCCAGTGGCTCGATTTGGTGTCGTCCTGATCGACCAAAGAACCACCGGCTGCTCCTCAATCCAGTTCTTTCCGCACTTGTGCAGCCTGTCGAAAGTCCTGGTCTTGAGTCCGTGCAGCACTTCAGCATTTGCCCTCTCCGCTTGACCGTTGCTTCTCGGATGAGCAACAGAAGCGAAGCAGACCTGGGCGCCAAGATCTTGGACGTACTGCATGAAGGTGCGGCTCGTGAATTGCGTGCCGTTGTCGGTGATGATCCTGTTAGGGATCCCAAAGCGGAAAACAATTGACCTAAAGAACTTGACTGCTGATTGTGCTGTCACCTTCCTCACTGCTTCCACTTCCGGCCACTTTGTGAACTTGTCGATTGCAACGTACAAGTACTCAAAGCCCCCGACAGCTCGGGAAAAGGGGCCGAGGATGACGAGCCCCCAGACCGAAAATGGCCAGGATAAAGGGATCGTCTGGAGAGCTTGAGCTGGCTGGTGTATCTGCTTGGAATGGAACTGGCACGCTTCACACTTGGTTACTTGTGCAGTTGCATCCTGGAGGGCTGTCGGCCAAAAGAAACCTTGCCGGAATGCTTTGCCGGCAAGCGCTCTTGCGCCAATGTGGTGACCACACATGCCTCCATGTATCTCTGCAAACAGCTTTTGTCCGTCTTCCCGGTGAATACACTTCAATTTCACACCGTTGAGTCTTCTTCTGTACAGTGTGTTGTCGAAAAACTGGTACATACTTGACTGCCGGGCTACTCTTTCCGCTTCTTCTTGCTCTTCGGGAAGTTCTCTTGTCTGAAGGAAACGAACAATCTGCTGTGCCCATGCTGGAGCTTGCGGCTTGACAACAAGGACTAAAGGCACATCTGCTGCTGCGGGAACATCTGCTTCTACGGCGAGAACCTGCGGCTCAGCCGGAGCTTGACGTTCCCCGGCAAGCTTGCCGGAGCAAAACTTGTCGGGAGCGTTTGCTTCAACGGAACAAACCCTGGGGCTTGCCGCAGCAGACTGCTCCTCAGCACCCTTGGTGTTGATCTTGGGGACCTTCTTGGCGGCGGCTTCGGGGAGCTCTACCGGAAAATAGTCACCAGAGATCAACTTCCTCTTCTTGCTCTGTCCGGTTGATGGCGTTACAGACAGTTTGAGCACAAAGATCCCTGGTTCCACAGGTAACTTAAGTGCGGCGCACTTTGACAGGCCATCGGCAATGTCGTTATGAGCTCTTGGAACATGCTCCATCTGTAGGCCGTCAAAGTGCTCTTCTAACTTTCTCACTTCATCAATGTAAGCTTCCATCAACGCACTCTGATAATTCTTGTTCACTTGGCGGACGACAAGCTGCGAGTCACCCCTGACAATGAGCTTCTTGATCCCAAGGTCTGCTGCGATCCTGAGACCGGCAAGCAAACCTTCATACTCTGCGGTATTGTTCGTTGCTTGCTCCTTGGGAAAGTGCATCTGGACTACGTACTTGAGGTGCTCTCCGGTGGGCGCAACAAGTAGCACGCCCACACCGGCGCCTTGCAGCGAGAAGGCACCATCAAAGTACATCAGCCACTCTTTGCTTGCTTCCTTGACGGGGATGCTCGTTTCAGGAATTTCTTCATCTGGTGTTGGCGTCCATTCTGCTATGAATTCTGCCAATGCTCTGCTCTGGATAGTTGAAATGCTCTCAAACTTGAGGCCAAAGCTTGACAGTTCCAGTGCCCACTCGACAATCCCGCCTGTTGCTTCTGGATTCTGCAGTATCCTCTTCAGCGGAAAACGAGTGACAACTGTGATCTCATGTGCTTGGAAGTAATGGCGCAGCTTTCTCGAGGCCATGAGAAGGCCGAAAAGCAATTTCTGCACACCAGAATACCTTGACCTAGCCCCCTGCAGAAGGGAACTGACAAAGTAAACTGGGCACTGCACCATTCTCTTATGTATCTTCTCATGCTCCTACGCAGATCCATCTTTGTCGGGACCAGAGCTTGTCGGTGAAGTCCCCTGCTTGTCGCTAGATGCATCTGCCGTGGTTGCGGGCTCATCATCCGCCTCCCTCTCCGCTACTAACGCAGCACTAACCACTTGATTGGTTGCCTCTATATACAGCAACAACTTTTCTTGTGGTTTAGGTGCGACAAGTGTTGGAGTGGAGGACAGGTATCTCTTCAAGTCCTGCAGCGCAGCCTCCGCTTCCGGAGTCCATTTCATCGGACCTGCCTTCTTCAATATTTTGAAAAACGGCAGGGTGCGCTCAGCAGACCTAGAGATAAACCTGCTGAGAGCAGCCACGCAACCGGCAAGTCTTCGTACATCCTTGACGCGCTTTGGTGCTTCAATCTGCTCAATGGCCTTGATCTTGTCGGGATTGGCTTCAATTCCCCGCTGAGACACGAAGAATCCGAGAAGCTTGCCGGAGGGGACTCCAAACACACACTTCTCGGGGTTAAGCTTGAGGTTGATCTTGCGCAGATTTGCAAAGGTTTCGTCTAAATCCTGAATCAGAGTTGCCTTGTCCTTGCTCTTGACCACTATGTCATCCATGTAAGATTCCACATTTCTGTGCATTTGTGGCTCAAAAGCGTCATGGACTACCCTTGCAAATGTTGAACCAGCATTCTTTAAACCGAAAGGCATCCGTATGAAATAGTATGTGCCACATGGAGTGATGAATGCAGTCTTCTCCTCATCCTCTTCTGCCATGAAGATCTGATGGTATCCTGAGTATGCGTCAAGAAATGAAAGCAAGTCACATCCGGCCGTGGAGTCAACAATCTGGTCAATGCGTGGTAAGGGAAATGGGTCTTTGGGACAAGCTTTATTGACATCGGTAAAGTCGATACAAAGCCTCCATTTCCCGTTTGCCTTGCGCACGACTACAGGATTGGCCAACCACGTAGGATGGAGCACTCCTCTGACAAGGCCTGCTGCTTCCAATTTCTTGATTTCTTCTGCGATGAACTCTTGGCGCTCCACTGCTTGTTTCCTGACTTTCTGCTTGACGGGCCGCGCATGAGGACAGACGGCAAGATGGTGCTCGATTACTTTCCTGGGAACACCGGGGATGTCAGACGGTTGCCACGCAAACACGTCGACGTTCGCCCGCAGGAAAGCAACGAGCGCGCTTTCCTATTTAGGGTCGAGAGTGGCACTGATGGTGAAGGTACCACCAGTGCTGTCCTCCTTGGCGGACACCTTCTTGGTCTCCGGAGGAGCTGCCATTGTCTTCTTATGCTTGCCGGTGGAGCTCGATGGTGCGTCCTCGACGGTAGCGCAGCACTCCGAAGAGGTGCGCTTGCCGGAGTGGGCATCAGAACTCTTGCCGGACTTGGTCTTCTTCTTCCCCCCGGGAGCTTCAATGGCAAGTGACTTGCGATCTGTTGCGGCTGCTGCTTCCCGGTAGATCTTGTCGGTGCAGATAAGGGCATCCTTCTTGTCGCCAGGGACAAAGATGACACTTATCGGGCCAGGCATCTTCAGTATGTTGTATGCATAGTGAGAGGCCGCCATGAATTTGGCGAGTGTTGGACGGCCGAGTATCCCATTGTAAGGCAATGGAAAGTCAACAACGTCAAAAGTGACCCTCTCAGTCCTGAAGTTCAACTCGCTTCCAAATGTTACCGGCAACGTGATCTTTCCCTTCGGCTTGCTCCTTCCCGGATTTATTCCTTGGAATGTGCCGGTCTCTTCGAGCTCGCTGTCAGGGATCTGGAGTTTCTGGAGTACCGCGGAGGAGATCAGGTTCAAGCCGGCCCCGCCATCAACTAGCATCTTAGTGACCTTGAGGTTGCGGATAGTTGGTGAAACCAACATCGGCAAGCACCCGACCGCAGTTATGCGATCAGGGTGGTCCTCAATATCAAAGATGATAGGCGTGCTGGACCATTTCAGAGGCTTGCGTGACTCTACGGGTGGTTCCGCCGCATTGACTTCCCGCACCCACTGCTTGAGCTGGCGGTGTGAAGTATGCAGAGAAGCACCGCCGTCAACGCACAGGACTTCTGTGGCTATCTGGAACTCCTGCCCACTGGTCTCGTCATCATCCATATCTTCATCGTCGTCGTCATCTTCATCCTTGTCGCGGCCGCGGGGAGGTCTGTCTCCTTGCCGCTGCTTGGCCTTGCCGCGGCGTCCTCCTCGGCCGGGGCGTTTCTTGCCGGATCCTCCAGTACCTTCTTGGGCCTTCTCCTTGTCGCGTCGCTCGTACTCAGCCTTTTGCTGCTCGACAAGCTGCTCAACCTTCTTGCAGCTCTGGAGGTCATGGCCTTTGGTGCGGTGGATCTTGCAGTACTGCTTGTTGGTGCCGTCCTGCTTGTCGGCGACCGCTACAGCCTGGCAGTTGGTAGCTCCGGCTTTCTGGGCGTCACCTTTGTTGCCGGACTGCTCAACGACTAGCACATCTTTGCCTTTCTTCTTCCTGTTGTTCCGCCGCCGGTTTCTCTTTGCCGGGGCAACATCCTCACTGTCAGATCCTCCTGCTTCCGTATTCTCTCCGGGGAGTTTCCTCCCTTCCTCAGCACGTGCACACTTGTCAGCCAGGGCATATAGCTCACTGACGTCTTTGATCTTGCACATCGCAATCTCCTCCCGCATCCTGCGGTTTCGCATGTTCTGATGGAACGCGCTGATGACCGTGGCAGGGTGGACATCTGGGATGTTGTGCTGTACACGGCCGAATCTCTGAATGTACTTGCGCAGGGGCTCTCCTTCCTTCTGGGCGAGCAAATGAAGGTCGCTCTCTTGGCCATGAGGTTTGTGGCCGCCTGTAAAGGCGCCGACAAACTGATGGCATAGGTCTGCCCAAGAGGATATGGAGTTATCCGGCAAGTGCATGAGCCAGGACCTGACATTGGGCTTGAGCACCAGCGGGAAGTAGTTGGCAAGGATCTTGTCGTCCCGCCCCCCGGCAGCTTGCACCGCGATGGTGTAGATGCCGAGGAACTCCGACGGATGCGACTTGCCATCGTACTTCTCTGGTACGTCTGGCTTGAAATTCTTCGTGCTGGGCCACTGGACTTGCCGCAGCTCACGAGTGAACGCAGGGCAACCTACCGCGTACGGCAAGTCGCCTGGTTCCCCTGGCGCATGCATGTCGACAGAGGGCCCAGCACGCTGGTCCGATTGACGCCGTGCTTCTCTTTGACGCTCGATGCGAGTACGAGCGTCTTCTTGCTGTCGTTCGCGAAGAACTTGGTGCTGATCGCGACGAGCTCATGGATCTGATGATGCGGTGGAGTCGCTGTCGAGGTAGATCTGGCGAGTCGGCGATCCTGGCCTTCGGGGTGGAGAGTGCACGGTGGTTGCACCCCCGCCGGTTTTGTCGCCATCGGCTCACGCCTGGCAATCTTGCCGCGACTGCGATGTACTCGGCTGCCGTGGGGTGTCGCCGTTGGCGAAGCCGATGAGACTCTGAATGGTGGCCCTCCATTCGTCGATCTTGTCTGCCGTTGGAGGGTAATCTAGGAGTAGTTGAGCTCGCGCCAAAGCTTCTGCTGAAGTGGCGAGTGGCAGTGGCGAACGGTGCGAGGAGCGGGATATGCTCGGACTTCTAACTATGTTAGAAGGAGCAGTATCCCATCCAGGCGACCGTGTCTTGCTCGTGCCAGCATGTTGGCGTGCATGCTGGTCTTGAGCACCCCGAGATCCCCTGGCTCGATCTTGGTCCAACGAATGTATGGTACCGCGAGTACCATGATGCTGTCGGTCCCGCGCCTCCTGGGATGGGCGCGGTGCATGTACGGACGCCGAGGTCTGTGCAGCCTTGTCCTCGGACCTGGCAGCACCATGAGCTCCCTCGTCGATGCCCGTTCTTCCGCCGGCGTCTACCCCACCACCTGTTTGCTCGACGTGGACGGAGCAGCCACCTCCGAAGCCTTCTTCTTCGGTGGCATGTCGATGAAGAAGATGAAGATCTAGCTCGTGTGAACATCGGATCAGGTTCACACAGCCTCGACGCCCCCTACCTGGCGCGCCAAAGATGCCGGGGGAAACTGATCCACGGACACCTATGGGGCCGGCGGACCGAGCCCCTTTCGGTTCGGCGGGGGGCGGAGGCCGCGCGAAGAGCAGATCGAGGCGAAGCACACGAGCGTTTTACCCAGCTTCGGAGCTCTCCGGAGAGATAATACTCCTACTACTGCATGTCTGAGTGTATTGAGTTCTTGCTCGGGAGCGCTGAGTGCTACAGTACACACTAGCTGCTAACGAGACCGAGCGTGAGTGATTTCTGGCCTCGAACCCCCCTCTACGTTGCGCATGGGCCTCCTTTTATATGCTCAAGGGGTCACCAACAGGTGGCAACGTAGGCAAGGGTAAAAATGGAAAGGTGTTGCGGTTGGTACAACTACCTGTACAGTGTATCATACCTAACCCTGACGGCAGGGGACAAAGGCATTAAATGCCCGTCTGCGTCACCCAAACAGTGCAAAAAGGGACCGTCAGGGGCGCCACCGCTTGCCACGATGGCAATCTTGTCAGCGTCGCTTGCCACCTCGCACCGCTGGCTGCACAGCCTCTTGCCACGCGCGCCTGGAAAGGTCCCAGGGCGACACGTTGGTGGATGTGCTGGAGCGCGGGTACAGAGTGGTAGCTTGCCGTGGCAAGTGCCTTGCCGCGGTTGTTCTCTTGTCGCGTCCGGAAGCTTGTCGCTCACTGGGCCTCGCCGGGACGCGTGGCGCGTCGCGGCAAGTTCCTCGAGATGCCTAGGTTGGCCTTCCCGGTAAGCTCCTCTTGCCGGGGCCTTGTCTCCTTGGCTTGAATACTTTGTTCTTGAATGGCTCCAAAGGAACCATGGAGGACCCTGGCGGTCACCCGGCAAGCCTTGCCGCGGGGTGCTGCGACTGCCCGTGCACAAGTTCGGGATACTAGGGTACCCCTACTCTAGTACACCGACAAAACTAGAACAAGAAATGACTCTATATGAATGCCTCCGGCGGTGTACCGGGATGGTGCAATGAATCAAGAGTGACATGTATGAAAAGTTATGCATGGTGGCTTTGCCACAAATACGATGTCAACTACATGATCATGCAATGGCAATATGACAAAAGTAAAGTATGTCATGATGATGATGAACGGAATGGTGGAAAGTTGCATGGCAATATATCTCGGAATGGCTATGGAAATGCCATAATAGGTAGGTATGGTGGCTGTTTTGAGGAAGATATAAGGAGGTTTATGTGTGATAGAGCGTATCGTATCACGGGGTTTGGATGCACTGGCGAAGTTTGCACCAACTCTCAAGGTGAGAAAGGGCAATGCGCGGTACCGAAGAGGCAAGAAATGGCGGAAAGGTAAAAGTGCGTATAATCCATGGACTCAACATTAGTCAAAAGAACTCATATACTTATTGCAAAAATTTAGAAGTCATCAAAAATCAAGCACTACGTGCATGCTCCTAGGGGGATAGATTGGTAGGAAAAGACCATCGCTCATCCCCGACCGCCACTCATAAGGATGCACAAGCCAGGTACACTTCATGTTTCAAATTTGTTAAACAACTTTAACCATACATGCATGCTATGGGACTTGCTAACTTCAACACAAGCATTCTTTAAATTCATAATCACCCAACTAGCATGACTTTAACATCACTACCTCCATATCTTAAAACAATTATCAAGTATCAAAATGATCATAGCATCCAATTCACTTCCTATGATAGTTTTTATTATACCCAACTTGGATGCCTACCATTCTAGGACCAATTTTATAACCAAAGCAAATACCATGCTATTCTAAAAGACTCTCAAAATAATATAACTGAAGCATGAGAGACTAGCAATTTCTATAAAAATAAGTCACCACCATGCTCTAAAAGATATAATTGAAGCACTAGAGCAAAAACTATCAAGCTCAAAAGATATAAGTGAAGCACATAGAGTATTCTAGCAAATTCAATCAAGTAGGCTTCTCCCAAAAGGTGTGTACAACAAGGATGATTGTGGTAAACTAAAAAGCAAATACTAATATAATACACGACGCTCCAAGCAAAACACATATCATGTGGCGAACAAAAATATAGCTCCAAGTAAAGTTACCAATGAACGAAGACGAAAGAGGGGATGCCTTCCCGGGGCATCCCCAAGCTTAGGCTTTTGGCCATCCTTGAATATCTTGGGGTGCCATGGGCATCCCCAAGCTTAGGCTCTTGCCACTCCTTATTCCATAATCCGTAAAAGCTTTAACCAAAACTTGAAAACTTCACAACACAAAACTCAACAGGAAATCTTATAAGCTCCGTAAGTGAAAGAAAACAAAACCACCACATAAGTTACTGTAATGAAATCATTCTTTATTTACTTTGGTGTTAATCCTACTGTATTCCAGCTTCTCTATGGTTTATAAACTATTTTACTAGCCATAGATGCATCAAAATAAGCAAACAACACACGAAAAACAGAATCTGTCAAAAACAGAACAGTCTGTGGAAATCTGTAACTAACGCAAACTTCTGTAACTCTAAAAATCCTACCAAAATAGGAAGTCCTGAACAATTTGTCTATTGATCATCATCAAAAAGAATCAACGCAAAATCACGTTTCTGTGATTTAACAAAACTAAATTCGTGCGCGCAAAGTTTCTGTTTTTCAGCAGAATCAAATCAACTATCATCATAGGTTATCCTATAGGTTCTACTTGGTACAAACACTAATTAAAAGATAAAAACACATCTAAACAGAAGGTAGATGAGAGATTTGTTACTAAACAGGAACAAAAATAAAAAACATAAAGAAAATTGGGTTGCCTCCCAACTAGCGGTATCGTTTAACGCCTCTAGCTAGGCATAAAACCGAAGATAGATCTAAGTAGTGCCGTCTTTGGCACTAAATTCATAAGTAGCCCTCATGATAGATTCATAAGGTAATTTGACTTTCTTTCTTGGAAAGTGCTCCATGCCTTTCTTTAATGGAAATTGGAATCTAATATTCCCTTTCTTCATATCAATAATCGCGCCAATCGTTCTAAGGAAAGGTCTACCAAGAATAATAGGGCAAGAAAGATTGCAATCTATATCAAGAACGATAAAATCTACGGGCACCAAATTTCTATTTGCTACAATGAGAACATCATCAATCCTTCCCATTGGCTTTTTAATGGTGGAATCCGCAAGGTGCAAATTTAAAGAGCAATCATCAAGATCATGGAAACCTAGAATATCACATAAAGTTTTTGGAATCGTGGAAACACTAGCACCCAAATCACACAAAGCAAAACACTCATGATCTTTAATTCTAATCTTTATAGTAGGTTCCCACTCATCATTAAGTTTTCTAGGTATAGAAACTTCCAAATTAAGTTTTTCATCATAAGATTGCATCAAGGCATCAACGATATGTTTGGTAAAAGCTTTATTTTGACTATAAGCATGAGGAGAATTAACAACGGATTGCAACAAGGAAATACAACCTTCTAAAGAAAAATTATCATAATCAAATTCCTTGAAATCTGAGATAGTGGGTTCAATACAATTTAAAGTCGTGACCTCTCCAATCCCACTTTTACCAAATTTAGTATCAAGATGTTAAAATTCTGAATTCTTGGGACGCCTTCTAGGTAAAGTTGACTCATCATCAGTCCCATAATTATCAAGATTCATATTGCAAAACAAAGATCTAATAGGAGACACATCAATAACTTTAAGATCCTCATCATTATTTTCATCTAACTTTTCTGGTTTAGCGGCCATCTTATTGACTAAGGTGGCTTGGTTATCAGAAATTTTGGCTATAGCATTTTCAAGCCGGGTAATTTGAGAGTTCACACCATAAAATTCTTTATTCATATCATCAAGTTCTTTGTTCATAAACCCCCTAAAACCTTTTTGTTCCTTAAGCTCTTTTCTGAAGAAATTATTATGCTCAAATTGCAAATTCATAAAGCTGTTGGGGAACGTTGCATAAAATAAAAAATTTCCTACGTTCACCAAGATCAATCTATGAGTTCTTCCAGCAACGGGAGAGAGGGTTGCATCTAGACACCCTTGTAGATCGCGAGCGGAAGCGTTCAAGAGAACGGGGTTGAGGGAGTCGTTCACGTCTTGATCCAAATCACCGGAGATCCTAGCGCCAAACGGACGGCACCTCCGCATTCAACACACGTACGGTCAGCGTGACGTCTCTTCCTTCTTGATCCAGCAAGGGGAAAGGAGAGGTTGATGAAGATCCAGCAGCACGACGGCGTGGTGGTGGATGCAGCAGAGTTCCGGCAGGGCTTCGCCAAGCAACTACGGGAGGAGGAGGTGTAGCAAGGGGAGAGGGAGGCGCCAAGACTTCAGGGTGCGGCTGCCCTCCCCTCCCCCCTCCTTTATATAGGCCCCCAGGGGGGCGCCGGCCCTAGGAGATGGGATCTCCTAGGGGGGGCGGCGGCCAAGGGGGTGGAGTGCCCCCCAAGGCAAGTGGAGGCGCCCCCTCCCCTAGGGTTCCCAACCCTAGGCGCAGGGGGACCCAAGGGGGGGGGGCGCACCAGCCCACCAGGGGCTGGTCCCCTCCCCACTTCAGCCCACGGGGCCCTCCGGGATAGGTGGCCCCACCCTGGGACCCTTTCGATGGTCCCGGTACAATACCGGTGACCCCCGAAATTCTCCCGATGGCCGAAACAGCACTTCCTATATATATTTCTTCACCTCCGGACCATTCCGGAACTCCTCCTGACGTCTGGGATCTCATCCGAGACTCCGAACAACTTTCGGTTTGCTGCATACTAATATCTTTACAACCCTAGCGTCACCGAACCTTAAGTGTGTAGACCCTACGGGTTCGGGAGATATGCAGACATGACCGAGACGCCTCTCTGGTCAATAACCAACAGCGGGATCTGGATACCCATGTTGGCTCCCACATACTCCTCGATGATCTCATCAGATGAACCATGATGTCAAGGATTCAATTAACCCCGTATTCAATTCCCTTTGTCAATCGGTACATTACTTGCCCGAGACTCGATCGTCGATATCCCAATACCTCGTTCAGTCTCGTTACCGGCAAGTCACTTTACTCGTACCGTAATGTATGATCCCATGACCAGACACTTGGTCACATTGAGCTCATTATGATGATGCATTACCGAGTGGGCCCAGAGATACCTCTCCGTCATACGGAGTGACAAATCCTAGTCTCGATTCGTGCCAACCCAACAGACACTTTCGGAGATACCCGTAGTGCACCTTTATAGTCACCCAGTTACGTTGTGACGTTTGGTACACCCAAAGCACTCCTATGGTATCCGGGAGTTGCACAATCTCATGGTCTAAGGAATGATACTTGACACTTGGAAAAGCTCTAGCTAAATGAACTACATGATCTTTGAGCTATGCTTAGAATTGGGTCTTGTCCATCACATCATTCTCCTAATGATGTGATCCCGTCATCAATGCCATCCAATGCCCATAGTCAGGAAACCATGACTATCTGTTGATCAAGGAGCTAGTCAACTAGAGGCTTACTAGGGACATGTTGTGGTCTATGTATTCACACTGTATTACGATTTCTGGATAACACAGTTATAGCATGAATAATAAACAATTATCATGAACAAAGAAATATAATAATAACCATTTATTATTGCCTCTAGGGCATATTTCCAACAGTCTTCCACTTGCACTAGAGTCAATAATCTAGTTACATCGTGATGTATCGAACACCCATTGCATCCTGGTGTTGATGATGTTTTGCTCTAGGGAGAGGTTTAGTCAACGGATCTGCTACATTCAGGTCCGTATGTACTTTACAAATATCTATGTCTCCATCTTGAACATTTTCACGGATGGAGTTGAAGCGACGCTTGATGTGCCTGGTCTTCTTGTGAAACCTGGGCTCCTTGGCAAGTGCAATAGCTCCAGTGTTGTCACAGAAGAGTGTAATCGGCCCCGACGCATTGGGTATGACTCCTAGGTCGGTGATGAACTCCTTCACCCAGATTGCTTCATGCGCTGCCTCTGAGGCTGCCATGTACTCCACTTCACATGTAGATCCCGCCACGACGCTCTGCTTGGAACTTCACCAGCTTACTGCCCCACCATTCAAAATATACACGTATCCGGTTTGTGACTTAGAGTCATCCAGATCTGTGTCGAAGATAGCGTCGACGTAACCCTTTACGATGAGCTCTTCGTCACCTCCATATACGAGAAACATGTCCTTAGTCCTTTTTAGGTACTTAAGGATGTTCTTGACTGCTGTCCAGTGTTCCTTGCCAGGATTACTTTGGTACCTTCCTACCAAACTTATAGCAAGGTTTATATTAGGTCTGGTACAGGTCATGGCATACATGATAGATCCTATGGCTGAGGCATAGGGGATGACACTCATCTCTTCTTTATCTTCTGCCGTGGTCGGGCATTGAGCCGAGCTCAATTTCACACCTTGCAACACAGGCAAGAACCCCTTCTTGGACTGATCCATATTGAACTTCTTCAATATCTTATCAAGGTATGTGCTTTGTGAAAGACCTATGAGGCGTATTGATCTATCTCTATAGATTTTGATGCCTAATATGTAAGCAGCTTCTCCAAGGTCCTTCATTGAAAAACACTTATTCAAGTAGGCCTTTATGCTATCCAAAAGTTCTGTATCATTTCCCATCAAAAGTATGTCATCCACATATAATATGAGAAATGCTACAGAGCTCCCACTCACTTTCTTGTAAACGCAGGCTTCTCCATAAGTCTGCATAAACCCAAACGCTTTAATCTTCTCATTAAAGCGAATTTTCCAACTCCGAGATGCTTGCACCAGCCCATAGATTGAGGGCTGGAGCTTTCATACCTTGTTAGCATTCTTAGGGTCGACAAAACCTTCCGGCTGCATCATATACAGTTCTTCCTTAAGGTGACCGTTAAGGAATGCCGTTTTGACGTCCATTTGCCATATCTCATAATCATAGTATGCGGCAATTGCTAACATGATTCGGACGGACTTCAGCTTCGCTACGGGAGAGAATGTCTCATCGTAGTCAATCCCTTGAACTTGTCGATAACCCTTAGCGACAAGTCGAGCTTTATATATGGTAACATTACCATCCGCGTCCGTCTTCTTCTTAACGATCCATTTGTTTTCTATTGCCCGACGATCATCGGACAAGTCTGTCAAAGTCCACACTTTGTTTTCATACATGGATCCTATCTCGGATTGCATGGCTTCAAGCCATTTGTTGGAATCTGGGCCCGCCATCGCTTCTTCATAGTTCGAAGGTTCACCATTGTCTAACAACATGATTTCTAAGACAGGGTTGCCGTACCACTCTGGTGCGGAACGTGTCCTTGTGGACCTTCGAAGTTCAGTAAGAGCTTGATCCGAAGTATCTTGATCATCATCATTAACCTCCTCTCTTGTCGGAGCAGGCACCATAGGAACATCTTCCTGAGCCGCGCTACTCATCGGTTCAAGAGGCAGTACTTCATCAAGTTCCACTTTCCTCCCACTTAATTCTTTCGAGAGAAACTCTTTCTCCAGAAAGGACCCGTTCTTGGCAACAAAGATCTTGACCTCGGATCTTAAGTAGAAAGTATACCCAATGGTTTCCTTAGGGTATCCTATGAAGACGCATTTTTCCGACTTGGGTTCGAGCTTCTCAGGTTGAAGTTTCTTGACATAAGCATCGCATCCCCAAACTTTAAGAAATGACAGCTTAGGTTTCTTCCCAAACCATAATTCATACGGTGTCGTCTCAACGGATTTATACGGTGCCCTATTTAAAGTGAATGTAGCTGTCTCTAGAGCGTATCCCCAAAATGATAGCGGTAAATCGGTAAGTGACATCATAGATCGCACCATATCCAATAGAGTGCGATTACGACGTTCGGACACACCATTTCGCTGAGGTGTTCCAGGCGGCGTGAGTTGTGAAACGATTCCACATTTCCTTAAGTGCGTACCAAATTCGTGACTTAAATATTCACCCCCACGATCTGATCGTAAGAACTTTATCTTTCGGTCACGTTGATTTTCTACCTCATTCTGAAATTCCTTGAACTTTTCAAAGGTCTCAGACTTGTGTTTCATCAAGTAGACATACCCATATCTACTCAAGTCATTAGTGAGAGTGAGAACATAACGATATCCTCCGCGAGCCTCAACGCTAATTGGATCGCACACATCAGTATGTATGATTTCCAATAAGTTGGTTGCTCGCTCCATTGTTCCGGAGAACGGAGTCTTGGTCATCTTGCCCATGAGGCATGGCTCGCATGTGTCAAACGATTCATAATCTAGAGACTCCAAATGTCCATCAGCATGGAGCTTCTTCATGCGCTTGACACCAATGTGACCAAGGCGGCAGTGCCACAAGTATGTGGGACTATCGTTATCAACTTTACATCTTTTGGTATTCACACTATGAATATGTGTAACATTACGCTCGAGATTCATTAAGAATAAACCATTCACCAGCGGGGCATGACCATAAAACATATCACTCATATAAATAGAACAACCATTATTCTCGGATTTAAATGAGTAGCCATCTCGAATTAAACGAGATCCTGATACAATGTTCATGCTCAAAGCTGGTACTAAATAACAATTATTGAGGTTCAAAACTAATCCCGTAGGTAAATGTAGAGGTAGCGTGCCGACGGCGATCACATCGACCTTGGAACCATTCCCGACGCGCATCGTCACCTCGTCCTTCGCCAGTCTCTGCTTATTCCGCAGCTCCTGCTTTGAGTTATAAATGTGAGCAACCTTACCGGTATCAAATACCCAGGAGCTACTACGAGCACCGGTAAGGTACACATCAATTACATGTATATCACATATACCTTTGTTTTTGCCGGCCTTCTTGTCCGCTAAGTACTTGGGGCAGTTCCGCTTCCAGTGTCCGCTTCCCTTGCAATAAAAGCACTCAGTTTCAGGCTTGGGTCCATTACTTGACTTCTTCCCGGCAACTGGTTTACCGGGCGCGGCAACTCCCTTTCCGTCCTTCTTGAAGTTCTTCTTGCCCTTGCCTTTCTTGAACTTAGTGGTTTTATTCACCATCAACACTTGATGTTCCTTTTTGATCTACCACCCTTGATTTCAGCATTGAGTATACCTCAGGAATGGTCTTTTCCATCCCCTGCATATTGAAGTTCATCACAAAGCTCTTGTAGCTTGGTGGGAGCGACTGGAGGATTCTGTCGACCACCGCGTCATCCGGGAGATTTACTCCGAGTTGAGATAAGCGGTTGTGCAACCCAGACATTTTGAGTATGTGCTTGCTGACAGAACCATTCTCCTCCATCTTACAACTGTAGAACTTGTCGGAGACTTCATATCTCTCGACCTGGGCGTGAGCTTGGAAAACCATTCTCAGCTCTTGGAACATCTCATATGCTCCGTGCTGCTCAAAACGCTTTTGGAGCCCCGGTTCTAAGCTGTAAAGCATGCCGCACTGAACCAGGGAGTAATCATCACTACGCGACTGCCAGGCGTTCATAACGTCTTGAGTTGCTGGGAAAATGGGTGCTTCACCTAGCGGTGCATCTAGGACATATGCTTTCTTGGCAGCTATGAGGATGATCCTCAAGTTCCGGACCCAGTCCGTATAGTTGCTGCCATCGTCTTTCAGCTTGGTTTTCTCTAGGAACGCGTTGAAGTTGAGGGCAACATTAGCGTGGGCCATTTGATCTACAAGACATATTGCAAAGATTTTAGACTAAGTTCATGATAATTAAGTTCATCTAATCAAATAATGAACTCCCACTCAGATAGACATCCCTCTAGTCATCTAAGTGATCCATGATCCGAGTCAACTAGCCCGTGTCCGATCATCACGTGAGACGGACTAGTCATCATCGGTGAACATCTTCATGTTGATCGTATCTTCTATACGACTCATGTTTGACCTTTCGGTCTTCCGTGTTCCGAGGCCATGTCTGTACATGCTAGGCTCGTCAAGTTAACCTAAGTGTATTGCGTGTGTAAATCTGGCTTACACCCGTTGTATTCGAACGTTAGGATCTATCACACCCGATCATCACGTGGTGCTTTGAAACAAGGAACCTTCGCAATGGTGCACAGTTAGGGGGAACACATTCCTTGAAATTATTATGAGGGATCATCTTATTTACTACCGTCGTTCTAAGTAAACAAGATGAAAAACATGATAAACATCACACACAATCAAATAGTGACATGATATGGCCAATATCATATTGCTCCTTTGATCTCCATCTTCGGGGCGCCATGATCATCTTCGTCACCGGCATGACACCATGATCTCCATCATCATGATCTTCATAATCGTGTCTTCATGAAGTTGTCACGCCAACGACTACTTCTACTTCTATGGCTAACGCGTTTAGCAATAAAGTAAAGCAATTTACATGGTGTTCTTCAATGACACGCAGGTCATACAAAAATAAAGACAATTCCTATGGCTCCTGCCGGTTGTCATACTCATCGACATGCAAGTCATGATTCCTATTACAAGAACATGATCATCTCATACATCACATATATCATTCATCACATCGTTTGGCCATATCACATCACAAAACACTTGCTGCAAAAACAAGTTAGACGTCCTCTAATTGTTGTTGCAAGTTTTTACGTGGCTTCTATAGGTGATCTAGCAAGAATGTTTTCTTACCTACGTTAAAGCCACAACGTGATTTGCCAACTTCTATTTACCCTTCATAAGGACCCTTTTCATCGAATCCGCTCCAACTAAAGTGGGAGAGACAGACACCCGCTAGCCACCTTATGCAACTAGTGCATGTCAGTTGGTGGAACCTGTCTCACATAAGCGTACGTGTAAGGTCGGTCTGGGCCGCTTCATCCCACAACACCGCTGAAGCAAAATAAGACTAGTAGTGGCAAGAAAGTTGTCGACATCTACGCCCACAACAAATTGTGTTCTACTCGTGCAAAGAGAACTACGCATAGACCTGGCTCTGATACCACTGTTGGGGAACGTTGCATAAAATAAAATTTTTCCTACGTTCATCAAGATCAATCTATGAGTTATTCCAACAACGAGAGAGAGGATTGCATCTACATACCCTTGTAGATCGCGACCGGAAGCGTCCAAGAGAACGGGGTTGAGGGAGTCGTTCACGTCATGATCCAAATCACCGGAGATCCTAGCGCCGAACGGACGGCACCTCCGCGTTCAACACACGTACGGTCAGCATGACGTCTCCTCCTTCTTTATCCAGCAAGGGGAAAGGAGAGGTTGATGAAGATCTAGCAGCACGATGGCGTGGTGGTGGATGTAGCAGAGTTTCGGCAGGGCTTCGCCAAGCAACTACGGGGGGAGGAGGTGTAGCAAGGGGAGAGGGAGGCGCCAAGACTTCAGGGTGCGGCTGCCCTCCCCTCCCCCCTCCTTTATATAGGCCCCCCCGGGGGGGGGGGGGGCGCCAGCCCTAGGAGATGGGATCTCCTAGGGGGGCCGGCGGCCAAGGGGGTGGAGTGCCCCCTAAGGCAAGTGGAGGCGCCCCCTCCCCTAGGGTTCCCAACCCTAGGTGCAGGGGGGCCCAAGGGGGGGGGGGGGCGCACCAGCCCACCAGGGGCTGGTCCCTCCCACTTCAGCCCACGGGGCCCTCCAGGATAGGTGGCCCCACCCGGTGGACCCCCGGGACCCTTCCGGTGGTCCCGGTACAATACCGGTGACCCCCGAAATTCTCCCGATGGCCGAAACAGCACTTCCTATATATATTTCTTCACCTCCGGACAATTTCGGAACTCCTCGTGACGTCCGGGATCTCATCTGGGACTCCGAAAAACTTTCGGTTTGCTGCATACTAATATCTTTACAACCCTAGCGTCACCGAACCTTAATTGTGTAGACCCTACGGGTTCGGGAGATATGCAGACATGACCGAGACGCCTCTCTGGTCAATAACCAACATCAGGATCTGGATACCCATGTTGGCTCCCACATACTCCTCGATGATCTCATCGGATGAACCACGATGTCAAGGATTCAATTAACCCCGTATTCAATTCCCTTTGTCAATCGGTACGTTACTTGCCCGAGACTCGATCGTCGGTATCCCAATACCTCGTTCAGTCTCGTTACCGGCAAGTCACTTTACTCGTACCGTAATGCATGATCCCGTGAACAGACACTTGGTCACATTGAGCTTATGATGATGCATTACCAAGTGGGCCCAGAGATACCTCTCTGTCATACGGAGTGAAAAATCCCAGTCTCGATTCGTGCCAACCCAACAGACACTTTTGGAGATACCCGTAGTGCACCTTTATAGTCACCCAGTTACGTTGTGACGTTTGGTACACCCAAAGCACTCCTACAGTATCCGGGAGTTACACAATCTCATGGTCTAAGGAATGATACTTGACACTTGGAAAAGCTCTAGCTAAACGAACTACACGATCTTTGAGCTATGCTTAGAATTGGGTCTTGTCCATCACATCATTCTCCTAATGATGTGATCCCGTCATCAATGACATCCAATGCCCATAGTCAGGAAACCATGACTTATCTGTTGATCAACGAGCTAGTCAACTAGAGGCTTACTAGGGACATGTTGTGGTCTATGTATTCACACGTGTATTACGATTTCCGGATAACACAGTTATAGCATGAATGATAGACAATTATCATGACCAAAGAAATATAATAATAACCATTTATTATTGCCTCTAGGGCATATTTCCAACAAAAGCTTCTAATATTTGATTCAATCTCTTCCAACCTTCTAAGAAGGTGGTCGGTAATCTTAGGCAAAGCCATAAGGACAAACAAGCACACAAGCAAATAGAAAAAGGCAAGTGAAAAAGAGCGGAGGAGATTGGGAAAGAGAGGGCAAATAAAATGGCAAGGGTGAAGTGGGGGAGATGAAAACGAGAGGCAAATGGCAAATAATGTAAATGCGAGGGAGATGAGTTTGTGATGGGTACTTGGTATGTCTTGAATTGAGCGAAGACCTCCCCGGCAACGGCGCCAGAAATCCTTCTTGCTACGTCTTGAGCTTGCGTTGGTTTTCCTTGAAGAGGAAAGGGTGATGCAGCAATAGTAGCGTAAGTATTTCCCTCAGTTTTTGAGAACCAAGGTATCAATCCAGTAGGAGGCTCCTCAAAAGTCCCACGCACCTACACAAAGAAACAAAGAACTCACAACCAACGCAATAAAGGGGTTGTCAATCCCTTAACGGCCACTTGCGAAAGTGAGATCTGATAGAGATAGTATGATAAGATAAATATATTTTTAGTATTTTATAATATAGATGCAAAAATTAAAGATGCAAATAAAAGTAGATTGGAAGCAAATATGCTAAGAGATAGACCCCGGGGCCATAGGTTTCACTAGAGGCTTCTCTCAAGATAGCATAAGTATTACGGTGGGTGAACAAATTACTGTCGATCAATTGATAGAAAAGTGAATAAATATGAGATTATCTAGGCATGATCATGTATATAGGCATCACGTCCGCAACAAGTAGACCGACTCCTGCCTGCATCTACTACTATTACTCCACACATCGACTGACTCCTGCCTGCATCTAGAGTATTAAGTTCATAAGAACAAAGTAACGCATTAAGCAAGATGACATGATGTAGAGGGATAAACTCATGCAATATGATATAAACCCCATCTTTTTATCCTCGATGGCAACAATACAATACGTGCCTTGCAACCCCTGCTGTCATTGGGTAAGGACACCGTAAGATTGAACCCAAAGCTAAGCACTTCTCCCATGGCAAGAAAGATCAATCTAGTAGGCCAAACCAAACTGATAATTCGAAGAGACTTGCAAAGATAACTCAATCATACATAAAAGAATTCATAGGAGATTCAAATATTTCTGTTAGATGAACTTGATCATAAACCCACAATTCATCGGATCTCGACAAACACACCTCAAAAAGAGTTTACATCGAATAGATCTCCGCAAGAGAGGGGGAGAACATTGTATTGAGATCCAAAAGAGAGAAGAAGCCATCTAGCTAATAATTATGGACCCGAAGGTCTGTGGTAAACTACTCACAACTCATCGGAGGGGCTATGGTGTTGATGTAGAAGCCCTCCATGGTCGATTCTCCCTCGGGTAGAGCGCTGGCAAAGGCTCCAAGATGGGATCTCGCGGATACAGAAGGTTACAGCAGTGGAAATTGTGTTTCGTTGGCTCCTTGGATGTTTTCGGGGTACATAGGCTTATATAGGAGGAAGAAGTACGTCGGTGGCCGCCCGAGGGGCCCACGAGATAGGGGGCGCGCCCTATAGGGGGGAGGCGCCCTACCCTCTCGTGGTCGCCTCGGCTGCTTCTTGACTTGCACTCCAAGTCCTCTGGACCACGTTCGTTCCAAAAATCACACTCCCGAAGGTTTCATTCCGTTTGGACTCCGTTTGATATTCCTTTTCTTCGAAATACTGAAATAGGCAAAAAAAACAGCAATACGGGCTGGGCCTCCAGTTAGTAGGTTAGTCCCAAAAATGATATAAATGTGTAAAATAAAGCCCATAAACATCCAAAAGGGGTAATATAATAGCATGGAACAATCAAAAATTATAGATACGTTGGAGACGTATTAATGCTGCATCAGCTCATTCAACAATCTAATGACCTTCAAGATTTAGAAGGCCCATTCACCAAGGAAGAGATTGATGATATTATCAAACACATGCCTAGTGACAAATCACCTAGACCTGATGGGTTTAATGTTGCTTTCCTCAAATCTTGTTGGGAAATCATAGCCCCTGATTTTTACAATTTGATCTATGATTTCTATGCTGGCAAGGTCAACATCCAGAGCATCAACTATTCCTACATCACTCTCATTCCAAAGATTAGCTCTGCAGACTCTCCAAGTGCTTTTAGACCCATTTCTCTGCTTAGCTGCACTGTCAAAATTTTGACCAAGCTACTTGCCAACAGATTGCAGAAGGTTATGCCCAAATTGATTCACATTAATCAATATGGCTTTCTTATTAAAAGATGTCTCCAAGACTACCTGGCATGGTCATATGAATATATCCATCAATGTCAACAATCTAGAAAGGAGATCATTCTGTTAAAATTGGATTTTGAGAAAGCATTTGATATGCTCAGCCATGATACTATTTTTCAAATATTAGAAGCATATGGTTCTGGGCAAAAATGATTCAACGGATCAAACAGATTTACAGTACTGGATTTTCATCTGTCCTCCGTAATGGCATTCCTGGAAAGCAGTTCGTTTGTAAAAAAGGTGTTAGGCAGGGTGATCCTTTGTCTCTTCTCATTTTTGTGTTGGCTCCTGATATTCTGCAAGTTATGATGAATGAGGCTATGCAGAATTCCCTCATTGAGTCACCCCTTCACCATGCTTCTTGCCCCAAATTCCCAATCATACAATATGCTGATGACACTGTCCTGGTCTTGCCTGCTGTCTCAAGCCAACTCCTCCAAGTCAAGAACCTGGTCTTACACTGGACTTAATGTGAACTACTCCAAATCAACTATGATTGCCATTAATACTCCAGAGCTAAAGATGCAAGAGTTGTCTGCCCTGCTAGGATGTCAAATTGGGAGTCTGCCAATTAAATATCTGGGGTTACCACTGTCTAGCAATTAGCCAAGAATTGAGGACTACTTCCCTCTGCTGAAAAGAATTGACACTTGACTGCAGGGCTGTTCCACCATGCTCTCCTTTGGAGATAAACTCACATTGATTAAGTCTATTTTTTCCAGCATGCCCACCTTTTTCATGAGTACTCTCACCATTCCCTCTACTGTCATTGTGCAAATCAACAAATATCTCAAGAACCGCTTCTGGAGAAAGTATGGGTCTGAAGCTAGGGGACAACCCTTTATTGCATGGGACAAAGCTTGTAAACCCAAGAGTCATGGAGGACTTGGCATTATTGATATTGCTACTCACAACAAGATCCTTCTCATGAAATTTCTCCATAAGTTTCTGAACAAAGAGGACATTCCATGGGTGAAGATCATTTGGGAAGAGTACTACTCCTTATCTCTGCCTGGGGAGAGATTGGTTGGATCTTTCTGGTGGAAAGCTATTCTGAAAATGCTCCCTGTATACAAGGACAATTCTATTTGCAAACCTGGGATTAGAGATACTATTCATCTATGGTCTGATAATTGGAGGCAAGATAAACTGTAAGACTTATACCCTGAACTTTTCTCTTTTGCCATCAATAAAGACATTACTCTACAGCGGTCACTCCAGAATGAGGATGCAGCTACCTTCTTTCACAGACCCCTTACAGTGGAAGCTCACAGACAATTTGAATAGATGCTTGTCATACTTCAAGACTTGCCCAGAAGCAGTCAACAGGATAGATGGGTCTACTCATGGAACTCCAGTGCCTATTTCTCAATGAAGATGTATAAACGTCTTATGGGTCCATCAACATGTCTTTTTCTCCCGTAATCATTATGGAAAACGACAGCCATGCTCAGACACAAGATTTTCCTTTGGATACTTCTTTATGACAGAGTCAACACCAGGAATCTCTTAAGAAGGAAAAGTATGCATCTTCAATCCTATAATTGTGTCCTTTGTAATGATCATGCTGAGGAAACTGTACTTCACCTCTTTTGGGACTACCCATTTGCTCCCAGCTGCTGGGATACTATTGCACTTGACAAAAAGAGGGGCACATCCACTTTTGATGAAATTTGTCTGACATTAATAAAGCTTCCCCAAGAAATTGCTCTGGACATCGTTCTGGTAGGCTGTTGGGGCATATGGTGTGTTCGCAATAACAAGATTTTCAGACATGCTGTTGTCCACATGCAGAGTTGGAAATATAAGGAATGATCAGAGCCCAGTACAGAGCAAAAATGACCAAGTCCACTGAGGGAGTCCTGGATTAAGGGGTCCTCGGACAGCCGGACTATATACTTTGGCCGGACTGTTGGACTATGAAGATACAAGATTGAAGACTTCGTCCCATGTCTGGATGGGACTCTCCTTTGCATGGAAGGCAAGCTTGGCAATCCGGATATATAGATCTCCTTCTATGTAACCGACTTTGTGTAACCCTAGCCCTCTCCGGTGTCTATATAAACTAGAGGGTTTAGTCCGTAGGACAACAACAATCATAATCATAGGCTAGCTTCTAGGGTTTAGCCTCTACGATCTCGTGGTAGATCAACTCTTGTAATACTCATATCATCAAGATCAATCAAGTAGGAAGTAGGGTATTACCTCCATTGAGAGGGCCTGAACCTGGGTAAAACATCGTGTCCCCTACCTCATGTTACCATTAGCCTTAGACGCACAGTTCGGGACCCCCTACCCGAGATCCGCCAGTTTTGACACCGACATTGGTGCTTTCATTGAGAGTTCCACTGTGCCGTCCTGATAAGGCTTGATGGCTCGCCTTGTTGTCAAGGACAACATCACCTCTAGAGGAACCCTGGCTGTAGGCCAGACTCTCCAGCTAGGCGGCTTCGTCATGGCCGCCTGTTCAGCCGCCACGCCGATGATGACTTCTCAAGTCATCAAGAACAGCCTCCACGTCAGCTCAGAATTCACCGAGCATATGGATCCAATGGAGCTCTCCTCTCTGAACGAGCTCTTGGATCGTATTGCCGCCCTGGGAGTCACTATGGACTATGATCGGGTCAGGCTTAAACCCGACCAAAGGGAGATTAACTCTCCTCCGGTCACCCACGAGATAGCGGTAGTGGAGGAACAAAACAGCGATTTTCCCTCTATTCTGAGGACGAACTATGTCCGGATTCCCGAGCTCTCCGAGCCGGATACCCATTTACGGGAGGACATTGCCCAGGCTCCGAAGTTAGAATCGAGCGACGGGCCACAAATATTGGGCGACATTCGGGAGACCGAGCCTCCAAGCTCGGGGCTCCTTTACCCCTGGATCTCAGATCGGATCAGGATTTGGGCTTAAGTCTACCCACCCACCCAGACACAAGTGATCTTTCCCACATTAGACAAGAGCCCCAAGAGACAGTACATCACTTATGGGCTAGATTCCTACTTGTAATGAACAAGGTTAAGGACTGTCGTGAGGAAGACACAATCTCATTCTTTTGCCAAAATTGCACGGACAAGGGAATTCTCAACGCCATAAGTCGCTGTGACATAGCACACTTCACCGACTTGGCGGCCATAGTACAGAAGTACTGTGCGATGGAAAGCGCCTGGAAAACCCAAACAAAATTATGGGATCCTCCGGCTCTCACTAAACCCCTCGTCCGAACTAAAAGGGTGCGCTCTCGCAGGTCATCCAATCCAATTACAAAGAAGCCAAATCCCTTTATAGGGCATGGAACCGTACTGGAGGGATGGCTCAACAGGCCATGCAAAATTCATAGCACACCGGGCATCATACCAACACACAACCTTAGAGCATGTTGGATACTCCGGCAGGTGGCCAAGAGCGGCAAGGACCTCCTCATCAACAATACCGCAGAGCACCATCCCACGGAGAATAACAATACAGTACTGACAGTCTTCGATACTTTCGCCTCAAACAATAGGCACAAGCGAGCACTCTGCAGCCTCGCCAAAGTCTGCCACGTCGCAGCAATAAATCCGTGGAACGATACGGCCATAACCTTCAATACCAGTGATGAACCTCAATTCTGAATAGTCCGAGCACCGGCTGCTTTGGTCCTTAGCCCAATTGTGGACGGCTTCCAGCTTACTAAAGTGCTCATGGACGGCGGTAGCGGATTAAACCTCATCTATGACGAAACTCTTAACAAAATGGAAATAGATAAGAGCCGCATTGAGCAAAGCAGTATGACCTTCAGGGGAATCATCCCTAGTCGGGAGGCACGATGCATGGGAAAAATTACACTGGATGTGGTACTCGGCACGCCGGAGAATTATAGGTCTGAAGAAATCACATACCAAGTGGCCCCATTTAACAGTGGATACCACACCCTTTTAGGGCGGGATGCATTCACAAGCTTCCAAGCCATACCCCATTACGGGTACATGAAGCTTAAGATGCCTAGGCCCAATGGAATCATCACTCTAGCGAGTGATCCGGACATAGCACTCCGCGCCGAAAATAAAATCGCCGCACTAGCCCTGGAGGCATTATCCAAAGCCCTCGCGGCCGAAGAGTTAACTGCGCTGCGCTCCACGGTGGATAGGGACAACGTGATACTCGACAAACGACCCAAGTCCACCTCTTTTAAACCAGCAGACGAAATAGTCAAGTTCCAGGTCAACCCAACAGACCCTACAAAAACAACATCAGTTGGGGCACAGCTAAACCCCACAATAGACGCCACACTATGAGAGTTCTTGCGCGAAAATTGGGACGTCTTCACCTGGCACCCTTCAGACATGCCAGGTATCCCACGCAGGCTAGACGAGCATAGCCTAAACATACTAAAGGGATACAAGCCGGTCAAGCAGACTATTCGGCGCTTTTCAGAACCCAAGCGACAAGCCATGGGAGAAGAGCTAGCCAAACTACTCGAGGCCGGATTCATCAGAGAAATAAAACATCCGGACTGGCTAGCAAACCTGGTGATGGTACCAAAGAAGGACAAATCCTGGCGCCAATGCGTCGATTTCAAGGACCTCAATAAGGCTTGCCCAAGGATCCCTCCCCCCTTCCCCGCACCGATTAAATCATCGACGCTACTGCAGGACACGACTCTTTGTGTTTCCTCGATGCATACTCCGGATACCATCAAATCAAGATGGCGGAGTCTGATCAAGCCGCAACGGCATTTATCACTCCATACGGCTCCTTCTGCTTCAACACCATGCCTTTCAGGATCAAAAACGCCGGTGCAACCTATCAACGCATGATTCAGACATGCCTGGAAACACATATCGGCAAAATAGTAGAGGCATATGTAGACGATGTGGTCATCAAAACCAGACATGTCGAATTTCTAATAGACGACTTGAGGCTTACGTTCGACAATCTCCGAACATATGACATCAAGCTCAACCCGGAAAAATGTGTTTTCGGCATACCTGCCGGAAAGCTCTTGGGCTTTATCATTTCCAATAGAGGAATTGAAGCAAACCCGGCTAAAATTCGAGCTCTGTCACAGTTGGCTACCCCAACAGACCTTAAGAAAATCCATAAATTAACTGGATGCGTGGCCGCCTTAAGCCGCTTTATCTCCCGATTGGGAGAAAAGGCACTGCCTCTTTATCGCCTTCTTCGCCGCACCGAACACTTTGAGTGGACGGATGCGGCTACGGCCGAACTGGAAGAAATAAAAGCCCTCTTGGCCACCAATCCAATCCTTGCCGCGCCAAATGTCTGCGAACCCATGCTGCTATATATAGCTGCAACACACCAGGTTGTAAGCGCAATGCTCGTCATCGAATGAGAGACAGATGGGCATAAGTTCCCGCTTCAAAAGCCGGTATACTACGTATCCACTGTCCTCACTCCATGCAAGTCACGGTACCCACATTATCAAAAGGTAGCATACACAGTCTTCATGGCATCCCGAAAACTATGACACTACTTTCAAGAGTGTTCAATCACGGTGGCCTCCGAGTACCACTCAATGACATAATAAATAACCGCGATGCCACGGGCCGGATTGCTAAATGGGCTATCGAGTTCCTCCCGTTCGACATAACATACAAACCACGACGAGCTATTAAGTCGCTAGTACTGGCTGACTTCGTCGCCGAATGGACAAAAGCCGAACTCCCTAAAGAGTACGACGCGTACTCCAATTGGATCATGCACTTTGATGGCTCTAAGATGCTAGCCGGTCTAGGGGCAAGCGTTGTCCTGACATCCCCCACCGGAGATACAGTCCGATACGTACTCCAAATACTATACACTGATTCCAAGAAGGCAGCCGAATTTGAGGCCTTGTTGCATGGTCTTCGGATGGCAGTCTCCATGGGCATTCAACCTAGAAGTGCGTGGAGATTCAAATCTCGCAATATCTCAAATAAATTGAGACTTTGACGTCAAGGACCAAAAAATGGCGGCCTACCGCAATGCCATCCTCAAAATGTCAGCTCGGTTTGAGGGGCTCGAATTCCACCATGTGGTCCGAGAAAACAACCAAGCAGCGGATATTCTCGCCCGCATCGGTGCTAAACGCGACCCCGTCGCACCTAATATCTTTTTGGAAAGGCTGTTCAAGCCATCCGTGGCGTGGGAAGGGGAGACCGGCAGTACTAGTCCGGATCCGCACACAACACCAGGTCCCAAACACTCTGACGTAATCGGAGGCTCCGCCACCGAAATAACACCTTCGGCCCATGCAATTATGGCTATCATCGCCCCGTGGACAGAACCCTTGTTGGCCTACTTAAATAAGCAAGAACTCCCTGAGGACCAAAATGAGGCACGCTGCATTGTGCGGCGCTCTAAAGCATAAAAGTCCACGAAGGAGAGCTTTATAAGAAAAGCACGACTGGTGTGCTCCAAAGGTGTATCTCCGAAGAGGAAAGGCGGCAGCTCTTGGCCAAAATTCATGCCGGACTCGGCGGCCACCATGCCGCAGCTCGGGCACTCGTAAGCAAGGCCTTCCGTATAGGTTTCTACTGGCCGACAGCACGGGCAGACGCACAGGACCTTGTCCAACATTGCGTCGGTTGCCAGCTTTTTGCAAATCAAAGCCATATGCCACCTACCGCCCTCCAAACAATCCCCATAACTTGGCCCTTTGCAGTCTGGGGGCTCGATATGGTTGGACCCCTTAAAGGAGGAAGCCATAAGAAGAAATACTTGTTGGTCATGGTTGATAAATTCACCAAATGGATAGAAGCCAAACCAATTAAAATAGCTGAGTCCGGACCAGTGATAGACTTCATATCTGGCGTCGTACACCATTACGGTATCCCCCACAGCAGGGGTGGGCATAAAAACCGACCAACCGAATACCAGACCGATACCGAAACCGAATAAACCGAATTTTCGGTTTTTTGTGCTGCCACAATTAAATTCGTTTTTTATGTTTAATAACCGAATTTAAATCAGTCAGTTCGGTATTAAACCAATAACTGAACAAAAAACCAAAGTGGAACGAGTTCCTGACTCCTGTACGAGGCTCCCTGCATACGCTCCCGCGCGTAGCGCCAAGTGCTGGCGGCCGCATGCGCTTCTCCGGGCTACAACCACACATCCTACGAAGGCCCATGCAATCCTATTTGTCCCACGTTCTGACTAGTACTTCTACTTTTCTTGACCTAGGCCCACCACTAACTACAAGGCCCAACGCAAAAACTAGTATTTCTTGTGGCCGGGTGGAGCGTGCAGCATTTGTTTAGTCCCACATCGTTTGCGAACACTCAAGGGGTAAGGCGCTGGCTGATATAAGACTGTGAGGTGTTTACTGCTCAGACCAGAAGTGCTTCTTGCTGCGTGGTAAGCACTGTTCGGTAATAAACCGAAAACTGAACGAAGTATCGGTTAACCGAAAAATCGGTTAGCAATTTTGGCTTGCTATTTTTGGTTTCTAGTTTTCAAAACCGAATTTAAAAATAAACCGAACGGTATAAAATGAATTTTCGGTTTCTACTGAATGCCCACCCCTACCCCACAACATCATCACCAATAACGGCTCAAACTTCACAGCCGACAAGGTGAAAACCTGGTGCGGCAAAATGGGCATAAAACTTGATTATGCCTCCATCTATCACCCCCAAACAAACGGTCAAGTCGAACAAGCGAATGGTCTTATTATGAGCGGCATTACCCAGACTAGTGCGATCCTTGAAGGAATCAGATACGCACTGGGTCGTGGAGCTTGACTCTGTACTATGGGGGCTGCAGACCATACCAAATCGCACAACTGGATACACACCATTTTTTATGGTATACGGCACAGAGGCAGTGCTACCCTGCGACATCATCCATGACTCACCCAGAGTGCGCATGTATGAAGAGAGAGAAGCCGAGCTGGATCGGCAGGACAACTTAGATGCCCTGGAGGAGGAGCGTGACGTCGCAAAGGCCCGTTCCGCATTCTATCAACAACAGGCTCGAAGGTATCAAAGCAGAGAAGTACGGGCCAAAACTTATAACATTGGCGAGCTCGTTCTACGCTTACCAGAGAAGAAAAAGGACAAGCTCAAGCCCAAGTGGGAGGTTCCCTTCATCATCGATAAAGTTCTCACTGGGGGAGCGTACCGTCTGCGTGATGCATCAGATAATTGACTCGAGCCGAACCCATGGAATGCGGCCAGACTCCGAAGATTCTACGCCTAGTGCAGAACTCTGTGTTCGTCTCCTTACCTCCATCTTTCTTTTTTTAAATTATACCCTCTCTCTCCCCCCTTTTTTATATATAGCCTTAAAAGCTTCAAGTATGTTTTGACCGCACACTCCTACCGCGCTATGCACGCTCAATATACCTGGGGGCTTCTTATACAGAAGCTTAATTGTCTTCTGGGCTTTATGCCCACCACATATGCGTTACTCCTCCATATGTGCCTTCTTTCACCACTATATGCATCGATATAACTTAAGTTTTGGCCAAGCTAGGTTGCCTGGCTCTTGCGTTTATGCCCTACGTTCCCGTTAATTCGGCTAGGGCATAAGGGGAGCACCTCTGCGATTGTTACTGCCGGGTCAGCCGGATGTGTACCTCAGACTGGGTGAAGCCGAAAGCTAGCATTCTTAAGGGAATATTTGGCCGGTGAACAAAAGATGTCTTTTACCTAATACAAAACATGCCCCCAGATGCTTATATCCTGCATAATTATTCGTAGTTCGGACATGCACATTAACACATGCACACACAGGGAAAGGAACCCTTAACGGAACTATTCTCCCTGGAAGATGTTTCTTACTACCCATGTAATATAACATAACTAGTTGGGTACTTGTCTGTTCAAGCACTTATGACCCCTACGCCTGGTTTCCACGCGTGCCCCGGTTTTCACATAACCGAGCGGGTATTCGGATACACTCCGGACTGTCGGGTCCAGAGGTTGAAGAGAAAAGGTCCGCCAAGACAAATGATTTACAATCCGGCTAGGGACAAAATGTGTCCTTCAAAGTACAAAGTCACTTAGACTGACTAAATTCTTCTTCTATACCATCCAACAGGCTGTCTAGCCTACAGTCCTGTTGGGAATACTTAGCGGCTAATGCTACCTGGTCATACACTAGATTTACAGGGATCTCTTTCCCATCTGACCCTACAGGTCCGACCTCGGCCATGTGGTTCGGGTCAGCCTTGGTGTATCGCGTCTTCACCATGGCCCAGGCTTCCCTTGCACCTTGTCGGCAGGCCGATACCTTCCATAATCGGAAGCGCCGCCATGCTCCCTTGAGCATCTCCACAAGCTCTTCCATGCCTCCTGGTAGGGAGGCGGATGGCTACAAGGCCTGGGCAATGCCCTGCATCACCTGCCGAACTTGTTTGTGCAGTTGTGAGAGCTCCTGCGGAAGATCGCCGGCAGATCCGGGCATCTCTTCTCCCGGACAACCTGTCAACATACCTACAGACATAACTCTGTTAGCGCGCTTCTTTGCCGAACTTTATAGTGGTTCGTTAGAGCACTTACTAAATATGTCGCGTCGAAGCCTCTTATTCTCCTTCACGGAGTCAGCAAGCTGGGCCCGAACATCCTTTAATTCGACGTCCAGTCGGATGTTCGCGTCCTGGAGATTATTTTTCTCCTGCATAACCTTTGTAAGCACACGCTCGCCAGCCTTCAGCTGTCGTTGAGCATGTTGCTCATCCTCTGGTATGATCTTTGGATCGCCTCCGGGATTGTCTGCAGAATCTATTGTTAGATTTGCAATTCATGCCGAATACTAACTGGTACACGCCATTACATCATTTTCAATCAAAACAAGTATTACCAGATGGGGCACTCGTGGACTCCTCCATTCTGGCGATCGCGGCTGCTACGTCTTGAGCTTGCGTTGGTTTTCCTTGAAGAGGAAAGGGTGATGCAGCAATAGTAGCGTAAGTATTTCCTTCAGTTTTTGAGAACCAAGGTATCAATCCAATAGAAGGCTCCTCAAAAGTCCCACGCACCTACACAAACAAACAAAGAACTCGCAACCAACGCAATAAAGGGGTTGTCAATCCCTTCACGGCCACTTGCGAAAGTGAGATCTGATAAAGATAATATGATAAGATAAATATATTTTTGGTATATTGTAATATAGATTGGAAAAGTAAAGATGCAAATAAAAGTAGATTGAAAGCTTATATGATAAAAGATAGACCCGAGGGCCATAGGTTTCACTAGTGGCTTCTCTCAAGATAGCATAAGTATTACTGTGGGTGAACAAATTACTGTCGAGCAATTGATAGAAAAGCGAATAATTATGAGATTATCTAGGCATGATCATGTATATAGGCATCACGTCCGCAACAAGTAGACCGACTCCTGCCTGCATCTACTACTATTACTCCACACATCGACCGCTATCCAACATGCATCTAGAGTATTAAGTTCATAAGAACAGAGTAACGCATTAAGAAATATGACATGATGTAGAGGGATAAACTCATGCAATATGATATAAACCCCATCTTTTTATCCTTGATGGCAACAATACAATACGTGCCTTGCTGCCCCTGCTGTCACTTGGAAAGGACACCGCAAGATTGAACCCAAAACTAAGCACTTCTCCCATGGCAAGAAAGATCAATCTAGTAGGCCGAACCAAACCGATAATTCGAAGAGACTTGCAAAGATAACTTAATCATACATAAAAGAATCCAGAGGAGATTCAAATATTTCTCATAGATAAACTTGATCATAAACCCACAATTCATCGGATCTCGACAAACACACCGCAAAAAAGAGTTACATCGAATAGATATCCAAGAAGATCGAGGAGAATATGGTATTGAGATCCAAAAAGAGAGAAGAAGCCATCTAGCTAATAACTATGGACCCGAAGGTCTATGGTAAACTACTCACAACTCATAAGAGGGGCTATGGTGTTGATGTAGAAGCCCTCCGTGGTCGATTCCCCCTCCGACGCAGCACCGACGAAGGCTCCAAGATGGGATCTCGCGGATACAGAAGGTTATGACGGTGGAAATAAGTTTTCTTTTGCTCCCTGGATGTTCTCGGGGTACGTGAGTATATATAGGAGGAAGAAGTAGGTCGGTGGCCGCCCGAGGGGCCCACGAAATAGGGGGGTGCGCGCTGTAGGGGTGGGCGCGCCCTCCACCCTCGTGGCCGCCTTGGCTCCTTCTTGGCTTGCACTCCAAGTCCTCCGGATCACGTTTGTTCCAAAAATCACGCTCCCGAAGGTTTCATTCCGTTTGGACTCCGTTTGATATTCCTTTTCTTCGAATACTGAAATAGGCAAAAAACAACAATACGGGCTGGGCCTCCGGTTAGTAGGTTAGTCCCAAAAATGATATAAATGTGTAAAGTAAAGCCCATAAACATCCAAAACGGGTAATATAATAGCATGTAACAATCAAAAATTTTAGATACGTTGGAGACATATCAAGCATGCCCAAGCTTAATTCCTACTCGTCCTCGAGTAGGTAAATGATAAAAACGGAATTTTTGATGTGGAATGCTACCTAGCATAATTCTCAGTGTAATTTTCTTTATTGTGGCATGAATGTTCAGATCCAAATGATTCAAAATAAAAGTTCATATTGACATAAGAAATATTAATACTTCAAGCATACTAATCAAAGCAATCATGTCTTCCCGACAAAATCATATAGTTAGGCTATGCTTCATTTTTGTCACACAAAAATGCTCCCAAATTATACACCCCCGATGACAAGCCAAGCAATTGTTTCGTACTTAAATAATCTCAAACTTTTTCAACTTTCACGCAATACATGAGCGTGAGCCATGGATATAGCACTATGGGTGGAATAGAATATGATGATGGAGATTGTGTGGAGAAGATAAAAAAAGAAGAAAGTCTCATATTTACGAGGATAATCAACGGGCTATGGAGATGCCCATTAATTGATGTCAAGATGAGGAGTAGGGATTGCCTTGCAACGGATGCATTAGAGCTATAAATGTATGAAATCTCAACAAAAGAAAACTAGTGGGTGTGAATCCAACTTGCTTGCTCACGAAGACCTAGGGCATTTTGAGGAAGCCCATCATAGGAATATACAAGCCAAGTTCTATAATGAAAAATTCCCACTAGTATATGAAAGTGACAACATATGAGACTCTCTATATGATAAACATGGTGCTACTTTGAAGCACAAGTGTGGAAAAGAGATAGTAACATTGCCCCCATTTTATTTATTTTCTTTTTTTCCCTTTTTTTGGGCCTTTCCTTTTTCTTTCTTTTGGCCTTTTTTTCTTTTTTCTTTTTTTATCTTTGGATTTTTTTGGCCTTTCTTTTTTTTCTTTTTGGGGACAATGCTCTAATAATGATGATCATCACACTTTTATTGATTTACAACTCATGAATTACAACTCAAAACTAGAACAAGATATGACTCTATATGAATGCCTCCGGCAGTGTACCGGGATGGTGCAATGAATCAAGAGTGACATGTATGAAAAATTATGCAAAGTGGTGTCGGTGTACAAGAGTAGGGGTACCCTAGTATCCCGAACTTGTGCACGGGCAGTCGCAGCGCCCCACGGCAAGGCTTGCCGGGTGACCGCCAAGGTCCTCCGTGGTTCCTTTGGAGCCATTCAAGAACAAAGTGTTCAAGGCCCCGGCAAGAGGAGCTTGCCGGGAAGGAGACAAGGCCCCGGCAAGAGGAGCTTGCCAGGAAGGCCAACCAAGGCATCTCAAGAAACTTGCCGCGACGCGACGCGTGTCCCGGCAAGGCCCGGTGAGCGACAAGCTTCCGGGCGCGACAAGACAACGACCGCGGCAAGGCGCTTGCCGCGGCAAAGCCACCACTCTGTACCCACGCTCCAGCGCATCCATCGACGTGTCGCCATGGGACCTTTCCAGGCGCGCGTGGCGAGAGGCTGTGCAGCCAGCGGTGCGAGGTGGCAAGCGGCGCTGACAAGAGTGCCATCGTGGCGAACGGTGGCGCCCCTGACGGTCCCTTTTCTGCACCGTTTGGGCGACACAGACGGGCATTTAATGCCTTTGTCCCCTGCCGTCAGGGTTAGGTATGATACACTGTGCAAGTAGGTGTACCAACCGCAGTTCTTTTTACATTTTTACCCTCGCCTACGTTGCCACCTGTCGGTGACCCCTTGAGCATATAAAAGGAGGCCCATGCGCAACGTAGGGAGGGTTCGGAGCATTCGAAACCAGAAAACACTCACGCTCTCGAGCAAGAACACAATACAACCACAAAGCAGTAGTAGGAGTATTATCTCTCCGGAGAGCTCCGAAGCTGGGTAAAATAGCTCGTGTGCTTCGCCTCGATCCGCTCTTCGTGCGATCTCCGCCCCCCGCCGAACCGAAAGGGGCTCCGGTCCCATAGGTGTTCGTTCCCATGACATCTTTGGTGCGCCAGGTAGGGGCGTCGAGGTTGTGTGAACCCGATCCGGCGTTCACGCGAGCCAGATCTTCATCTTCTTCGTCATCTTCATCGACATGCCACCGAAGAAGAAGGCTTCGGAGGTGGCTGCTCCGTCCACGTCGATCCCACCGCCACCGGAGCAAACGGGTGGTGGGGTGGACGCCGGCGAAGGAACGGGCGTCGACGAGGGAGCTCACGCTGCTGCCAGGTCCAAGGACAAGGCTGCGCAAACCTCGGCGTCCGTACATGCACTGCGCCCGTCTCAGGAGGCGCGGGGCCAACAGCATCATGGTACTCGCGGTACCATACGCTTGTTGGACCAAAATCGAGCTGGTGGATCTCAGGGTGCTCAAGACCAGCATGCACGCCAACCTGCTGGCATGAGCAAGACACGGTCGCCCGGACGGGATCCTGCTCCTTCTAACATAGTTAGAAGTCCGAGCATATCTCGCTCCTCGCACCGTTCACCACCGCCACCCAAAACTTCGGAAGAAGCTTTGGCACGAGCTCAACTGCTCCTGGATTACCCTCCAACAGCGGACAAGATCGACGATTGGAGGGCCACCATTCAGAGTCTCATCGGCTTCGCCAACGGCGACACTCCACGGCAGCCGAGCGCAGCGTAGCCGCGGCAAGATTGTCGGGCGCGAGCCGATGGCGACAAAACCGGTGGGGGTGCAACCAACGTGCACTCTCCGCCCCGAAGGCCAAGATCGCTGACTCGCCGGGTCAACCTCGACACCGACTCCACCGCATCGTCAGATCCACGAGCTCGTCGCGATCAGCGCCAAGTTCTTGACGAACGGCAGCAAGAAGATGCTCGTACTCGCATCGAGCGTCGAAGAGAAGCGCGACGTCAGTCAGACCAGCGCGCTGGGCCCACTATCGATATGCATGCGCCAGGGGAACCAGGCGACTTGTCGTACACGGTAGGTTGCCCTGCGTTCACTCGTGAGCTGCGGCAAGTCCAGTGGCCCAGCACAAAGAATTTCAAGCCAGACGTACCAGAGAAGTACGACGGCAGGTTGCATCCGTCGGAGTTCCTCTGCATTTACACCATCGCGGTGCTAGCTGCTGGGGGGCGCGACGACAAGATCCTTGCCAACTACTTCCCACTGGTGCTCAAACCCAATGTCAGATCCTGGCTCATGCACTTGCCGGACAACTCCATATCCTCCTGGGCAGATCTGTGCCATCAGTTTGTCGGCGCCTTTACAGGTGGCCACAAGCCTCATGGCCAAGAGAGCGATCTTCATCTGCTCGCCCAGAAGGAAGGAGAGCCCTTGCGCAAGTACATTCAGAGATTCAGCCAGGTGCAGCGCAACATCCCAGATGTCCACCCTGCCGCGGTCATCAGCGCGTTCCATCAGAACGTGTGAAACCGCAGGATGCGGGAGGAGATGGCGATGTGCAAGATCAGAGACGTCAGTGAGCTATACGCCCTGGCCGACAAGTGTGCACGTGCTGAGGAGGGGAGGAAACTCCCCGGAGAGAACGCAGGAGCAGGAGGATCTGACAGCGATGATGCTGCCCCGGCAAGGAAAAACCAGCGGCAGAACAATAGGAAGAAGAAAGGCAAAGATGTGCTAGTCATTGAGCAGTCCGGCAACGGAGGTGGCGCCAAGGAAGCCGAACCTGTGGCGGCCACCGACAAGCAGGGCAGCTCCGACAAGCAGTATTGCAAGATCCACCGCACCAAGGGCCATGATCTCCAGAGCTGCAAGAAGGTCGAGCAGCTTGTCGAGCAGCAGAAGGCTGAGTACGAGCGACGCGACAAGGAGAAGGCCCAGGAAGGTACTGGGGGATCCGGCAAGAAGCGTCCTGGCCGGGGAGGACGCCGCGGCAAGGCCAAGCAGCGACAAGGAGACAGGCCTCCCCGCGGCCGCGACAAGGATGAAGATGACGACGACGATGAAGATATGGATGATGACGAGGCCGATGAGCAGGAGTTTCAGAAAGCCATAGAGGTCCTGTGCGTTGACGGCGGTGCTTCTCTGCATACTTCACACCGCCAGCTCAAACAGTGGGTGCGGGAAGTCAATGCAGCGGAACCACCCGTCGAGTTACACAAGCCTCTGAGGTGGTCCAGCATGCCTATCGTCTTTGATATTGAGGACCACCCTGATCGCATAACTGCGGTCGGGTGCTTGCCGATGTTGGTCTCACCAACTATCCGCAACCTCAAGGTCACTAAGATGCTAGTTGACGGCGGGGCCGGCTTGAACCTGATCTCCTCCGCGGTACTTCAGAAACTCCAGATCCCTGACAGCGAGCTCGAAGAGACCGGCACTTTCCAAGGAATCAACCCGGGAAGGAGCAAGCCGAAGGGAAAGATCACGTTGCCGGTAACATTTGGCAGCGAGTTGAACTTCAGGACTGAGAGGGTCACTTTTGACGTTGCTGATTTCCCATTGCCTTACAATGGTATACTCGGCCGTCCAGCGCTCGCCAAGTTCATGGCAGCCTCTCACTATGCCTACAATGTGCTCAAGATGCCAGGTCCGATAAGTGTCATCTCTATCCCTGGCGACAAGAAAGATGCTCTTATCTGTACCGACAAGATCTACCGGGAAGCAGCAGCCACAGCAGAACGCAAGCCACTTGCCGCTGAAGCTCCCGGGGGGAAGAAGAAGACCAAGTCCGGCAAGAGTTCTGATGCCAACTCCGGCAAGCGCACCTCTTCGGAGTGCTGCGCTACCGTCGAGGACGCACCATCGAGCTCCACCGGCAAGTGTAAGAAGACGAAGGCAGCTCCGCCAGAGACCAAGAAGGTGCCCGCCAAGGAGGACGACACTGGTGGTACCTTCACCATCAGTGCCACTCTCGACCCTAAATAGGAAAGCGCGCTCGTTGCTTTCCTGCGGGTGAACGTCGACGTGTTTGCGTGGCAACCGTCTGACATCCCGGTGTTCCCAGGAAAGTAATTGAGCACCACCTTGCCGTTTGTCCTCATGCGCGGCCCGTCAAGCAGAAAGTCAGGAAACAAGCAGTGGAGCACCAAGAATTCATTGCAGAAGAAATCAAGAAGTTGGAAGCAGCAGGCCTTGTCAGAGGAGTACTCCATCCTACGTGGTTGGCCAATCCTGTAGTCGTGCGCAAGGCAAATGGGAAATGGAGGCTTTGTATTGAATTTACTGATGTTAATAAAGCTTGTCCCAAAGACCCATTTCCCTTGCCGCGCATTGACCAGATTGTTGACTCCACGGCCGGATGTGATTTGCTTTCATTTCTTGATGCATATTCAGGATATCATCAGATCTTCATGGCAGAAGAGGATGAAGAGAAGACCGCATTCATCACTCCTTGTGGCACGTACTGTTTCGTACAGATGCCTTTTGGTTTGAAGAATTCTGATTCAACGTTTGCAAGAGTAGTCCATGACGCTTTTGAGCTACAGTTGCACAGAAATGTGGAAGCCTACATGGACGACATAGTGGTCAAGAGCAAGGACAAACAACTCTGGTTCAAGATTTAGATGAAACCTTTGCAAATCTGCGCAAGATCAACCTCAAGCTCAACCCCGAGAAGTGTGTGTTTGGAGTTCCTTCCGGCAAGCTTCTCGGGTTCTTCGTGTCTCAGCGGGGAATTGAAGCCAATCCCGACAAGATCAAGGCCATCGAGCAGATTGAAGCACCGAAGCGCGTCAAGGATGTACGGAGGCTTGCCGGCTGCGTGGCTGCTCTCAGCAGGTTTATCTCTAAGTCTGCTGAGCGCGCCCTGCCATTTTTCAAAATATTGAAAAAGGCAGGTCCAATGAAATGGACTCCGGAAGCGAAGGCTGCGCTGCAGGACTTAAAGATATACCTGACCTCAACTCCAATACTTGTCGCACCTAAACCACAAGAGAAGTTGCTGCTGTATTTAGCGGCAACCAATCAAGTGGTTAGTGCTGCGTTAGTAGCGGAGAGGGAGGCGGATGATGAGCCAGCGACCACGGCAAGTGCGTCCAGCGACAAGCAGGGGGCTCCCCCGACAAGCTCTGGTCCCGACAAGGATGGATCTGCGCAGGCACAGGAGGAGAAACAGAAGAAAATGGTGCAGCGCCCAGTTTACTTTGTCAGTTCCCTTCTGCAGGGGGCTAGGTCAAGGTACTCTGGTGTGCAGAAATTGCTTTTCGGCCTCCTCATGGCCTCGAGAAAGCTGCGCCATTACTTCCAAGCACATGAGATTACAGTTGTCACTCGTTTTCCGCTGAAGAGGATACTGCAGAATCCAGAAGCAACAGGCAGGATTGTCGAGTGGGCACTGGAACTGTCAAGCTTTGGCCTTAAATTTGAGAGCACTTCAACTATCTAGAGCCGGGCATTGGCAGAGTTCATAGCAGAGTGGACACCAACACCAGATGAAGAAATTCCAGAGACGAGCATCCCCGTCAAGGAAGCAAGCAAAGAGTGGCTGATGTACTTTGATGGTGCCTTCTCGCTGCAAGGCGCCAGTGCGGGCGTGCTGCTTATCGCGCCCACCGGAGAGCACCTCAAGTACGTAGTCCAGATGCACTTTCCCAAGGAGCAAGCAACAAACAATACCGTAGAGTATGAAGGTTTTCCTGCCGGTCTCAGGATCGCAGCTAACCTTGGGATCAAAAAGCTCATTGTCAGGGGTGACTCGCAGCTTGTCGTCCGCCAAGTCAACAAGAATTATCAGAGTCCGTTGATGGAAGCCTATGTTGGTGAAGTGAGAAAGTTAGAAGAGCACTTTGACGGCCTACAGATGGAACATGTCCCAAGAGCTCAAAACGACATTGCAGATGGCCTGTCGAAGTGCGCCACACTTAAGTTACCTGTGGAACCAGGGATTTTTGTGCTCAAGCTGACTCAACCATCCGTAACACCATCAACTGGACAGAGCAAGAAGAGGAAGTTGATTTCTGGTGACTATTTTCCGGCAGAGCTTCCCGAAGCCGCCGCCAAGAAGGTCCCTAAGATCAACACCAAGAGTGCTGAGGAGTAGTCTGCTCCGACAAGCCCTAGGGTTTGTCCCGTTGAAGCAGACGCTCCCGACAAGCTTTGCTCCGGCAAGCTTGTCGGGGAACATCAAGCTCCGGCTGAGCCACAGGTTCTCGCCGTGGAAGCGGATGTTCCCGCAGCAGCATATGTGCCTTTAGTCCTTGTTGTCGAGCCGCAAGCTCCAGCATGGGCACAGCAGATTGTCCGTTTCCTTCAGACAGGAGAACTTCTCGAAGAGCAAGAAGAAGCGGAGAGAGTAGCCCGGCAATCAAGTATGTACCAGTTTGTCGACGACACACTATACAGAAGAAGATTCAACGGTGTGAAATTGAAGTGTATTCACCGGGAAGATGGACAAAAGCTGTTGGCGGAGATACATGGAGGCATATGTGGTCACCACATTGGCGCAAGAGCACTTGCCGGTAAGGCATTCCGGCAAGGTTTCTTTTGGCCGACAGCCCTCCAGGATGCAACTGCACAAGTAACCAAGTGTGAAGCATGCCAGTTCCATTTCAAGCAGATACACCAGCCAGCTCAAGCTCTCCAGACGATCCCTTTATCCTGGCCATTTTCGGTCTGGGGGCTCGACATCCTCGGCCCCTTTCCCCGAGCTGTCGGGGGCTTTGAGTACTTGTACGTTGCAATCGACAAGTTCACAAAGTGGCCGGAAGTGGAAGCAGTGAGGAAGGTGACAGCACAATCAGCAGTCAAGTTCTTTAGGTCGATTGTTTGCCATTTCGGGGTCCCTAACAGGATCATCACCGACAACGGCACGCAGTTCACGAGCCGCACCTTCATGCAGTACGTCCAAGATCTTGGCGCCAAGGTCTGCTTCGCTTCTGTTGCTCACCCGAGAAGCAACGGTCAAGCGGAGAGGGCAAATGCTGAAGTGCTGCGCGGGCTCAAGACCAGGACTTTTGACAGGCTGCACAAGTGCGGAAAGAACTGGATCGAGGAGCTGCCGGTGGTTCTTTGGTCGATCAGGACGACGCCAAATTGAGCCACTGGTCAGACACCTTTCGCTCTAGTCTATGGAGCAGAGGCAGTTCTCCCCATGGAACTCGTATACGGATCGCCTCGAGTGCTCGCTTATGATGAGCTTGAGCAAGAGCAGCTGCGACAAGATGACGCGCTGCTCCTTGAGGAAGACCGTCTTCAGGCTGCTGTACGAGCTGCTCGGTACCAGCAAGCTTTGCGCCGCTACCACAGCCGCAAAGTTAATGCCAGAAGTCTCGAGGAAGGCGACCTTGTTCTTCGGCATGTTCAGTCCGCCAAGAATTCCAACAAGTTGACGCCGAAGTGGGAAGGTCCTTACCGGGTGAAACGAGTCACTAGGCCTGGCGCTGTCCGCCTTGAGACCGAAGATGGCTTGCCGGTGAGCAACTCCTGGAACATTGAGCATCTTCGTAAGTTTTACCCGTAAGGCGCGGTTGCCGGAACCTGCTCCGGCAACCACCTTTTGTACAAGTCTTGCCGCTGTTGCATGTAATCCTTTGTACAAAGCCGGGCGCAGACCCCGTGCATAAATAAAGCTTATGTGCTCAGCACATCTTGTCAATTTCATGCTTTCTATTTTCTGCATGTGTTATCTGACACTTTGTGCAGCACCTACCCCCGGTAAGCAATAACAAGCCTTAAGGCTCCATATCTTTATTTTCTCTTCTTTCTTTTTCTCAAAAGGAAGGTTCCCTCACCCACAAGTTTGCCGGGGGGGAAGGGGAAGATAATGGTGTGGACCAGACGTCGTTCAAGGAAGTTTCGCCTTGCCGGGACGCAAACGACAGAAAAGCTAAGTTGCCAAAGTTTGAGCAACTAGTTTTAAATTTTTTTAAGTTATCTTCCTCGAACGACCGTGCTTTGTATGGAAAACCTGTGCTCGGAGGAACCAACTCGTAGCTAGTTGCGCCTTTACTTTGTTTTGAGTCCGCTCAACAACTTAAGTGTGCTGCGACTAGTTGCGACAAGGTTTCTTGTCGGTAGCGGCACCGCCAGCAGGCTGCTGATGTTCCGCACTCAGCGCTCGCGGCAAGGGTGCCCGCGCCAACAAGTTCCCTAAAAGCGCAGGGAAAAAACATACAAAGGAAGGAATCAAGTAAAGGAGATAACATAGCGAATACTGCCCAAAATAAAGTTATATTACAAGATAACTTGTCGCAGCTCTAATAGATTGTTCTCGTAACATGTCTAGCAGCGACAAGAAAAGGAGAAAACAGGCGGCCTAATCTACGCGATCGCCGTCAACTCTCTTGACTTCATTCACCTTGTCCACAATGGGTGCGACAAGGGCCTTGAGCTCTTCCAGATCAGCATCCGGAGGCAGCTTCCTGAGGACATTGGTGAGGTTGAGGCCTGGGTTGCGGAAGGCCACCTTCACCAACACCTTTTGAAGAACTCTCGCGCAGATTGTGCGCGACTCGTCGGCCAGCTACTTTGGGATCCTTTCCCGGAGTTGCTGGAGGGCCGTCTCCATGCCCTTGAATAACAAGGTAAGCTTGGCGCTGGGCTGGAGGTTCTCATCGGAGGAATACCCGAAATCCTCCATCCCCAGCTGGGCCAGCTCCTCGTCGATGACTGCGGTGATGTTCCCGAGACCCTCTGTCCAGAGCTCCACAGTCTCCCTAAAGGTGTTCTGGGTTTCGGCGGCCCTCGTCAGCAGCGCTTCGTTGGCCTTGATCTCCTCCTTCAAGGCCTCCTCCCGCTCCTTGGCGCCGTCCAGTGTCTCGGTCAAAGTAGCCAGCTTCAACTCAAGATCAGCGTTGGAGTCCTTGGCGGTGCTCAGCTCTTTGCCCTTCTCGAGGAGACGACCCTGCAGCTCACCGTGGGCGAGGGCGTCCTTCTCGCGCTCGCGCTGGAGCGCGGCAAGCTCTTCGTCCCTCGCCCTGAGATCGGCCTCCAGCTGCGCCACCTTCGTCTCCAGCTCCTTCTTGGCGGCCTCAGCAGCTGTGGCAGCATCCTTCGCTTCCTTGAGAGCCCCGCCAAATGTTTCCTCGCGCGCGGCAAGCTCCTCCTCATGGCTGTCCAAATTGACCTTCCGCTGCGCCAACTCACCTTCCCGCTTAAACAGCTCCTCGGCGGCAAGCCTCTGTTGCTCTTCAGCTTCAGCCTTCTCGAGAAGGAAGGCTTTCCGCGCCTCGATGAGCTGTGCCCGCTCCTCTGCAATGGACCGGAGGCTTCCTGGTTGCGACTCCGGAGCTCCTCTGCATGCTTCTCAATATCCACTCCCGCCTGCGTGACAAGCGCTTCCCGGGATTCCAGCTTGGCTTGTCGGGCGCGGTAGAGCGATAGCAGCCTCCGCAGCAGCTATTCCTCCTCAGGCTCGCCGTTGCTGCTGTTTGGTGCGTCGACCAGTGTCAACCCAGCGGAGGCGAGCACTTCTCCGTCAAAAACTTCTCCTTCGACCGGCTCCTTGGAGCTTGACGCCCAGGGGAGCTTGATGAAGACGCCATCGCCGGCCTTCAAATAGGCGCCGGGCTGGGGCTCTTCGGAGCCTGGCGCTGCAGCAGCGGCGGAGGGATCGGCGGTCAGCGTAGCGCCTTGCGCTCCTGCGGCCTCGGGGCCGTCAGTGCGATCGCCGGATCCCTCGCCAGCTCCTGCGGCGGCAGCTTTGGCGGCCTCCACGCCGGCAGGATCATCAGCGCCGGCTTCTTCTTCGGTGGCAGCGGCGTCGTTGGTGTTGCCGCGCGCGTTCTCCTCGCCGGTGGCCTCGGTCTCGATCGGCTCCGTGGAAGATGGATTTGAAGACCAGAAGAGGGAGAAGAAGTCAAGCAAACATCCAAAAAGAAGATCAGAAGAAGAAGAACACAAGGGAAGTTTTTCAAGCAAGAAGGGGTACCTGTGCTAGGATCTGCAGTCATGGGCTCCACCACTGGGGTGTCGCTGGTGCCGTCCCTTGCCGGAGAACGCTCCCTTGCCGGGGAATCCTCCCTTGGCGGCGTAGTTGAAGCAGATAACATCTCGGGGGCGGCTTCCGGTTGCTCCTGGTGAGGCTGTTCTGCTCCTACACAAATCAAGAGACAGATATCAGCAAATAAAGAGCACCCATGCGCGCCCAACAACGGGAAGTAAACAGATACTTACGCTGGGGGCTGCGCTGGGGGCTGCTTCGGGGAGTAGTTGCCGGGTCCGGCAAGGTGGTCTCGGGCGCGCCCCCTGCTGTCGCGGTGGGCTCGTCCTCGATGATAATCACTGGAGCCTTGGCTCTCTTTGCCGCTCTCTAGGCTAGGGTCCTGAAAAGGAGTGAGTTCAGAGTAAAGCAAATCAGATGCAAGACAAAAAAAACAGCAAGAATTGAAGAACTACAAATACAACAAAGCATCTTACTCCTCTTCTTCCTCGTCGGAGCTGAGCACGGAGAGCTCGAAGTCCGACCCTCTTTCGGCGTGGCGAGGCGGAGGAGTAGGCTCCCTTGACCGCTTGGCGGGGGCAGCGGCAGGATCAGAAGCGGCGGTCCGGGAAGACCCTGCTCCAGTTGCCGCAGCAGCGTGAGGCGCTCCCGCGGCAACGGTGCTTGCCGCGGTGGAGCGTGTCCCGCGGCGCGACGGCTGTTGACCCGTCTGCCGCCCTGCTACGTCCCCGGCCCTGCGGAGGTGCCTTCTTGGTGGAGCTGGGGGCTGCGCTGGGAGCTCTGCTTGCGGCAAGCTACTTGAAGACGGTTGGCCGCTCGCATCCTCGGCGGGCTCGCTCGACTCTGCTTCAGGCTCGGCGAGCTCTCCCTCTCCGGCAAGCTCTCCGGCAAGCTCATCTCGATCGGCAAGGCTTGCCGCCTCGGCTGCCTCTGCCTCCTCCACGGTAAACCCAAACTCGCCCGCGGCGGCGGCTGCCGCCGCCTCTTCTGCCCTGTTGGCGATGCGTCGCATCTCCGCATCGGTGGTGTCGCGGGTGAGGCTCTTCTGTTCATCAGCACGGACCGCCACCTCCACCAAGCCGTCGAAGAACTGTTGCACGACGTCGTCTGCGGGCTCCTGCCAAGTTGGAACAATTCCATGCGAATTGCACTGCGGCATCATCGCGCGGATGCGATCGAGCAAGGAATTGTTGCATAACGGGACGACGCCCTGCGGCAGCCTGAACCATTCGGGATGCTGAGGATCGTGCTTGAACAGATCCTTGAGCATCGCGTCCAACTCCAAGATAGTGAAATTGAAGTTGAGGCCCTGGCGCAGCCTCATGATGTCCACCGGGCCCCCGAACTCCCAGGCGGGTCTCCTCCTCTCTTGCAGGGGGCGATGCGGCGGCGAAGAAAATCCGCGCCGACAGCACCTACAGTGAGCCCGGCAAGCCTAAGCCGCAAGATCCGGCTGATGGCAATCTTCAGCTTATCGTTGTCCGCGGCCAGGGCGCTCCAATCATTGCCGCACACTTTTGGAGCTTGGCGCAGGGCAGTAAACGGCTGCGGGTTCTCCTCGACGATCCAGCACCATTCCGCCCTCCACTCCTCCCATTTGCTGCGGAGCTCCCCCTCCAGATAGGCCTCCTTCTTGCCGGCTCTCGAGATCCAGGCGATTCCGCCGGCTAGGGGCTCTCCTCTCTCGACCCGCGGCATGAAGAAATGGCGGAAGAGGGCTACGTTTGGGTGGACCCCGACAAAGTTTTCGCAGAGATGCTCGAAAACTGCCATGGTCAGAACGACGTTGGGGGTGAAGTCAAGGAGGTGGAACCCGTAGGTGTTCATAATGTCACAGAATAATTCAGAGAAGGGCGGGCAGAGCCCGCAGTAGAAGAACAGCGCGAAGAATGGGTATCCATTCGGAGCCCGTTCCGAAGCGGCGGCGGAGAGTACCTTCGTGCGCGGATGCGCTCGTGTCTCCGTCGACCAGAAGAGGTAGTACCACTCCCTCAGTTCCTTCGCGGCGAGCTCGGGGGGGAAAGTTTCCCGCTCCTTTCGCAGCGCCTCGAGCCGCGGCGCCTCGGCCGACTTCACGCCCTTCCCGGCTTTTGGAGCCATGGCGGAGGTGGTGGGGGAGATCGGCGGCGTTGGTGGCGCCGGCGGCGATGCGGGGTGGAGCGCTGCTCTCTCTCGGCTTTGGAAGAAGGGGGGAGCGGCGGAGATTTCTGAGATTGGAAACAGCAACTGGCGAGATGGGGGAACTGCCCCTGTTTCCTCTGCTTATAAAGAGGGACGAGGCGAACGTTACGCTTTTTCCGAATAAAGAACCACCCACGATCTCTCCCACGACGCTGCATTTGACGCGTGCCGTTTGCGGAGGGCGCGGTGGATACGGAGTAAGATACGGCGTGGCCCAGCCCTCGCGTGCCCGTGCACTGTTTTGGGCTTGGCCCAACAGCGCTCGGCACCGTGTGTGGCCCAGGCCCGGGGGCTCCTGTCGGTGTACTAGAGTAGGGGTACCCTAGTATCCCGAACTTGTGCACGGGCAGTCGCAGCGCCCCACGGCAAGGCTTGCCGGGTGACCGCCAAGGTCCTCTGTGGTTCCTTTGGAGCCATTCAAGAACAAAGTGTTCAAGGCCCCGGCAAGAGGAGCTTGCCGGGAAGGAGACAAGGCCCCGGCAAGAGGAGCTTGCCGGGAAGGCCAACCAAGGCATCTCAAGAAACTTGCCGCGACGCGCCGCGCGTCCCGGCAAGGCCCGGTGAGCGATAAGCTTCCGGGCGCGACAAGACAACGACCGCGGCAAGGCGCTTGCCGCGGCAAAGCCACCACTCTGTACCCACGCTCCAGCGCATCCACCGACGTGTCGCCATGGGACCTTTCCAGGCGCGCGTGGCGAGAGGCTGTGCAGCCAGCGGTGCGAGGTGGCAAGCGGCGCTGACAAGAGTGCCATCGTGGCGAGCGGTGGCGCCCCTGACGGTCCCTTTTCTGCACTGTTTGGGCGACACAGACGGGCATTTAATGCCTTTGTCCCCTGCCGTCAGGGTTAGGTATGATACACTGTGCAAGTAGGTGTACCAACCGCAGTTCTTTTTACATTTTTACCCTCGCCTACATTGCCACCTGTCGGTGAACCCTTGAGCATATAAAAGGAGGCCCATGCGCAACGTAGGGAGGGTTCGGAGCATTCGAAACCAGAAAACACTCACGCTCTCGAGCAAGAACACAATACAACCACAAAGCAGCAGTAGGAGTATTATCTCTCCGAAGAGCTCCGAAGCTGGGTAAAATCGCTCGTGTTCTTCGCCTCGATCCGCTGTTCGTGCGATCTCCGCCCCCCGCCGAACCGAAAGGGGCTCCGGTCCCATAGGTGTTCGTTCCCACGACAAGTGGCCTTGCCACAAATACGATGTCAACTACATGATCATGCAATGGCAATATGACAATAGTAATGCGTGTCATGATGATAAACGAAACGATGGAAAGTTGCATGGCAATATATCTCGGAATGGCTATGGAAATGCCATAATAGGTAGGTATGGTGGCTGTTTTGAGGAACATATAAGGAGGTTTATGTGCGATAGAGCGTATCATATCACGGGGTTTGGATGCACCGGCGAAGTTTGCACCAACTCTCAAGGTGAGAAAGGGCAATGCACAGTACCGAAGAGGCTAGCAATGATGGAAAGGTAAAAGTGCATATAATCCATGGACTCAACATTAGTCAAAACAACTCATATACTTATTGCAAAAATGTACAAGTCATCAAAAACCAAGCACTACGTGCATGCTCCTAGAGGGATAGATTGGTAGGAAAAGACCATCGCTCGTCCCTGACCGCCACTCATAAGGATGCACAATCCAAGGACACCTCATGTTTCAAATTTGTTACACAACTTTAACCATACGTGCATGCTACGGGTCTTGTTAACTTCAACACAAGCATTCTTTAAATACATAATCACCCAACTAGCATGACTTCAATATCACTACCTCCATATCTCAAAACAATTATCAAGTATCAAATTGATCATAGCATCCAATTCACTTCCTATGATAGTTTTTATTATACCCAACTTGGATGCCCACCATTCTAGGACCAATTTTATAACCATAGCAAATACCATGCTGTTCTAAGAGGCTCTCAAAATAATATAAGTGAAGCATGAGAGACTAGAAATTTCTACAAAATTAAGCCACCGCCGTGCTCTAAAAGATATAAGTGAAGCACTAGAGCAAAAACTATCTAGCTCAAAAAGATATAAGTGAAGCACATAGAGTATTCTAATAAATTTCAATCAAGTGGACTTCTCCCAAAAGGTGTGTACAGGAAGGATGATTGTGAAAAACTAGAAAGCAAATACTAATATCATACAAGACGCTCCAAGCAAAACACATATCATGTGGCGAATAAAAATATAGCTCCAAGTAAAGTTACCGATGAACGAAGACAAAAGAGGGGATGCCTTCCGGGGGCATCCCCAAGCTTAGTATTTTGGCTATTTTTGAATATCTTGGGGTGCCATGGTCATACCCAAGCTTAGGCTATTGCCACTCCTTATTCCATAGTCCATCAAATCTTTACCCAAAACTTGAAAACTTCACAACACAAAACTCAACAGGAAATCTCATAAGCTCCATTAGTTAAAGAAAGCAAAACCACCACATAAGGTACTGTAATGAACTCATTCTTTATTTATATTGGTGTTAAACCTACTGTATTTCTAGTTCTCTATGGTTCATACCACATAACTGTAGCCATAGATGCATCAAAATAAGCAAGCAACACACGAAAATCAGAATGTGTCAAAAACAGAACAGTCTGTAACCCACGAATACTTCTGAAACTCTAAAAATCCTACCAAAATAGGAAGTCCTGAAAAATTTGTCTATTGACCTACAGAAAAAGAATCAATGCAAAAGCACGTTTCTGTGATTTAACAAAACTAATTTCGTGCACCCAAAGTTTCTGTTTTTCAGCAGAATCAAATTAACTATCACCATAGGTTATCCTATAGGTTCTACTTGGCACAAACACTAATTAAAACATAAAAACACATCTAAACAGAAGATAGATGAATTTTTTTACTAAACAGAAACAAAAACCAAGAATACAAATAAAATTGGGTTGCCTCCCAACTAGCGCTATCGTTTAACGCCCCTAGCTAGGCATAAAAGCGAGGATAGAGCTAAGTAGTGCCATCTTTGGCACTCAATTCATAAGTAGCTCACATGATAGATTCATAAGGTAATTTCATTTTCTTTCTTGGAAAGTGCTCCATGCCTTTCCTTAATGGAAATTGAAATCTAATATTCCCTTCCTTCATATCAATAATCGCGCCAATCGTTCTAAGGAAAGGTCTACCAAGAATAATAGGGCGAGAAAGATTGCAATCTATATCAAGAACGATGAAATCTATGGGCACCAAGTTTCTATTTGAAACAATGAGAACATCATTGATCTTTCCCATTGGCTTTTTAATGGTGGAATCCGCAAGGTGCAAATTTAATGAGCAATCATCAAGATCATGGAAACCTAGAATATCACATAAAGTTTTCGGAATCGTGGAAACACTAGCACCCCAATCACACAAAGCATAACACTCATGATCTTTAATTTTAATCTTTATAGTAGGTTCCCACTCATCATTAAGTTTTCTAGGTATAGAAACTTCTAAATTAAGTTTTTCATCAAAAGTTTGCATCAAGGCATCAACAATGTGTTTGGTAAAAGCTTTATTTTGACTATAAGCATGAGGAGAATTCACAACGGATTGCAACAAGGAAATATAACCTTCTAAAGAACAATTATCATAATCAAATTCCTTGAAATCCATGATAGTGGGTTCAATTCTATTTAAAGTCTTGACCTCTCCAATCCCACTTTTACCAAATTTAGCATCAAGATCTAAAAACTCCGAATTATTGGGACGCCTTTTAACTAAAGTTGACTCATCTCCAGTCCCATCATTATTAAGATTCATATTGCAAAACAAAGATCTAATAGGGGACACATCAATAACTTTAAGATCTTCATCATTATTTTCATTGAAACTAGAAGAACACGCTTTTACAAAGCAATCTTTCTTAGCACGCAATCTAGCGGTTCTTTCTTTGCACTCATCAATGGACACTCTCATTGCTTTGAGAGACTCATTGATATCATGCTTAGGAGAAGTAGATCTAAGTTTCAAAGAATCAACATCAAGCGAGAGTCTATCAACGTTCCTAGCCAAATCATCAACTTTGAGCAATTTTTCTTCAAGCAAGGCATTAAAATTCTTTTGAGAGATCATAAATTCTTTCACACTATTCTCAAAATCAGAGGGAATCTTATCAAAATTACCATAAGAATTATTGTAGGAATTTCCATAATTATTAGAGGAATTACTAGGGAACAGTCTAGGATTAAAGTTTCCTCTATAAGCATTGTTACCGAAACTATTCCTACCAACAAAATTCACTTCCATAGATTCATTATTATTTTCAATAAAAGTAGACAAAGGCATATCATTAGGATCAAGAGGAGAACTCTTAGTAGCAAACAATTTCATAAGTTCATCCATCTTTCCACTCAAAACATTGATTTCTTCTATAGCATGCACCTTTTTACTAGTAGATCTTTCGGTGTGCCATTGAGAATAATTAGCCATAATATTATCAAGAAGTTTTGTAGCACCTCCTAAATTAATTTCCATAAACGTGCCTCCTGCGGCTGAATCTAAAAGATTTCTAGAAGCAAAGTTCAATCCGGCATAAAATTTTTGTATGATCATCCATAAAATTAAACCATGAGTAGGGCAATTGCGAATCATCAATTTCATTCTTTCCCAAGATTGGGCAACATGCTCATGATCAAGTTGTTTAAAATTCACAATACGTTCCTAAGAGTGATGATCTTAGTGGGAGGAAAATACTTGGAGATAAAAGCATCTTTGCATTTGTTCCAAGAATCAATACTATTTTTAGGCAAAGACGAAAACCAAACTTTAGAACGATCTCTAAGAGAAAACAGAAATTACTTCAATTTAACAATATCATTATCCGTATCTTTTTTCTTTTGCATATCACAAAAATCAACAAAGTTGTTTAGATGAGTAGCGACATCTTCACTAGGAAGGCCAGTGAATTAATCTTTCATAAGAAGATTCAGCAAGGCAGTATTGATTTCACAAGACTCAACATCATTAAGAGGAGCAATCGGAGTACTAAGGAAATCATTATTATTGGTATTGGATAAATCACACAATTTGGTATTATCTTGCGCCATGGCGACAAGTAATCCAACGCACAAGCAAACAGAAAAAGGCAAGCGAAAAAGAGAGGAGAAGATTGGGAAGGAGAGGGCAAATAAAACGGAAAGGGTGAAGTGGGGGAGAGGAAAACGAGAGGCAAATGGCAAATAATGTAAATGTGAGGGAGATGAGTTTGTGATGGGTACTTGGTATGTCTTGACTTGAGCGAAGACCTCCCCGGCAACGGCGCCAGAAATCCTTCTTGCTATGTCTTGATCTTGCGTTGGTTTTCCTTGAAGAGGAAAGGGTGATGCAGCAATAGTAGCGTAAGTATTTCCCTCAGTTTTTGAGAACCAAGGTATCAATCCAGTAGGAGTCTCCTCAAAAGTCCCACGCACCTACACAAACAAACAAAGAACTCGCAACCAACACAATAAAGGGGTTGTCAATCCCTTCACGACCACTTGCGAAAGTGAGATTTGATAGAGATAATATGATAAGATAAATATATTTTTGGTATTTTGTAATATAGATTGGAAAAGTAAAGATGCAAATAAAAGTAGATTGAAAGCTTATATGATAAAAGATAGACCTGAGGGCCATAGGTTTCACTAGTGGCTTCTCTCAAGATAGCATAAGTATTACGGTGGGTGAACAAATTACTGTCGAGCAATTGATAGAAAAGCGAATAATTATGAGATTATCTAGGCATGATCATGTATATAGGCATCACGTCCACGACAAGTAGACCAACTCCTGCCTGCATCTACTACTATTACTGCACACATCGACCCCTATCCAGCATGCATCTAGAGTATTAAGTTCATAAGAACAGAGTAACGCATTAAGAAAGATGACATGATGTAGAGGGATAAACTCATGTAATATGATATAAACCCCATCTTTTTATCCTTGATGGCAACAATACAATACTTGCCTTGCTGCCCCTGCTGTCGCTGGGAAAGGACACCGCAAGATTGAACCCAAAGCTAAGCACTTCTCCCATGGCAAGAAAGATATATCTAGTAGGCCAAACCAAACTGATAATTCAAAGAGACTTACAAAGATAACTCAATCATACATAAAAGAATTCAGAGGAGATTCAAATATTTCTCATAGATAAACTTGATCATAAACCCACAATTCATCGGATCTCGACAAACACACCGCAAAAAAGAGTTACGTCGAATAGATCTCCAAGAAGATCGAGGAGAACATGTTATTGAGATCCAAAAAGAGAGAAGCCATCTAGATAATAACTATGGACCCGAAGGTCTATGGTAAACTACTCACAACTCATCAGAGGGGCTATGGTGTTGATGTAGAAGCCCTCCATGGTCGATTCCCCCTCTGACGGAGCACCGACGAAGGCTCCAAGATGGGATCTCGCGGATACAGAAGGTTAAGACGGTGGAAATAGGTTTTCGTTGGCTCCCTGGATGTTTTCGGGGTACGTGGGTATATATAGGAGGAAGAAGTAGGTCGGTGGCCGCCTGAGGGGCCCATGAGATAGAGGGGCACGCCCTCCACTCTCGTGGCCGCCTCGACTACTTCTTGGCTTGCACTCCAAGTCCTCTGGATCACATTTGTTCCAAAAATCACGCTCCCGAAGGTTTCATTCCGTTTGGACTCCGTTTAATATTCCTTTTCTTTAAAATATTGAAATAGGCAAAAAAACAGCAATACGGGCTGGGCCTCTGGTTAGTAGGTTAGTCCCAAAAATGATATAAATGTGTAAAGTAAAGCCCATAAACATCCAAAACGGGTAATATAATAGCATGGAACAATAAAAAATTATAGATACGTTGGAGACGTATCAGCGGCCCGTAGTTGGGCTTTGCACTCCTCCAGGTCTTTAGACAGCTGGGTATTCTTCTATGTTAGAGCCTACACACACGAGGATCCTTAAATCAGGTGCGCCAACTGTTTCAAGTCTCAGGGGCTACTGATATACATACTTATCAAATTTCCTTGCCTATATATCCTTTACATACTGGTCCGTGGCTTTGGCGAGGCGATCTCGAGCAGCCCGGATGTATGCTTCCCCTGAGTTGAAGGCATTGAACGCCTCTTTAGAGAAATTAGGGTCGCGTAGTGCGGCCTGTCAGCACCTATGATTCATGGCGCTCTCCACTTCGGAGTTTGTAGCGGAGAATCTATCCGCATCCTTTGTAGGAGGATCGTCCAACATTGTCCCCGCGTCGACCTTCGCCCTTGAGTCCGGCCTCGGGATCCGGCTAGTGGAGGCGTGGCCGGCAGGCTCTCCGGATATAGTCTGGCGAGCGCTTTTTCTACCATGAGGCAACGGTCATTGTTATATTTTAACGATGATAATTTCGCGGCAGGTTTTTAAACATACCTTTGCAACGGTGTCTCGGTCCTGACCGCCTTCCTTTTGAGCCTACTCGGCTTCGGTGCCCCTTGTTGACGAGTCACCGCGGGTTCGACATGGTGTTCCGATGGCCTCCCCTATAAAACGCAATACATGTGTGGTGGGTAAGGCGCAAAGAGGGATTCCTTTTTGGAAGTTGGGACTCCGGTCTTACTTACATGTGATACGGGGAGCAGGCCAGGATAATCAGCTATGATGGCCACCAACGCACCATAGCAACTTAACTGATAAAATGTCATGTCGACGAGCTCCACAAATGTGTCCGGATCTTCTTTGAGTCCGGGGTCGAGGGCCCGGTTGGGGTCGTCTGGCTGTGGAGATGGGCTGTGAACCTCCCTCATAGCTTTTCACTGTTCCTGATATGAATTGACAAGGTAGACATTTGTGCTAAAAAATAAGGGAAAGACTGGAATAAAAGATAACAGCTCACCTAGCTCGGGGGGTTGTACATGGAGAATCCATCCTGTGGTTTGATACGGATGAACTCCTCCTCTTCTCCTTTGTACAAATCGGACAGTATCTTTGCCAGAGCAGCGGTGGAGTCCGGACCTTTATGGCCGCAGCGGGTGGCATCGTCTTCTCCATTGAAGTGCCACATGGGTTTCCCCCGATATTGAAGTGGCTGCACTCCCCGAATTATACATATGGACATAACCTCAATTATTGTCAGTCCTGATTTGGCCAGCGTCTTTATCCTGTTCATCAGGAAAAGGATCTCTTTGTTATCTTCCTCCTGGGGGTTCCGGGGGCGCCAGCTATGGCGTTTCTTCAACGGGGCATTTACAAACTCGGGAAGGCCCTTCCGAATAGGGTCCGGAAGAGGGACGTCCTCCATGTAGAACCACTCCGAAGGCCAGTCTTCGGATGTCTTCTTCAGGGTACCGGACAAGTATCCGGTCTCGGCGATGTGCCATATTTCGGCTCCGCCCACTTGATATACCGACCCCTCCTGAGTGCGGGGTACGAGGCAGGATAGCCTCTTCCACAGCTCGAAATGAGCTTCGCAACCCAGAAATAGCTCGCAGAAGGTGACATAGCCTGCGATATGCAGTATGGAGGTTGGGGTAAAGTTATGCAGCTGGAGGCCGTAGAACTCTAGGAGCCCGCGGAGGAAAGGATGGATTGGAAATCTGAGTCCCCTTAGCAAATAGGGGACAAAGCTTACTCGCTCCCCCTTGGATGGGTTTGGGGAACTCTCCGCTTGCTCCCCGCCATTATAAGTGGCTAGTCCAGCTCGAACGGGGACCATGTACGCAGGCGGGAGAAACCCCTTGGTCTACAACTCCATGTATCGGCTGTTGATACGTCTCCAACGTATCTATAATTTTTGATTGCTCCATGCTACTTTATCTACTGTTTTGGACTATATTGGGCTTTATTTTCCACTTTTATATTACTATTGGGACTAACCTATTAACCGGAGGCCTAGCCCAGAATTGATGTTTTTTGCCTTTTTCAGTATTTCGAAGAAACAGAATATCAAACGGAGTCCAAACGGAATGAAACCTTCGGGATTGTGATTTTCCAACCGAACATGATCCAGGAGACTTGGACCCTACTCCAAGAAGCTTCCGAGGAGGTCACGAGGGTGGAGGGCGCGCCCTCCCTGAGCATGCCCCCCTCCCTCGTGGACCCTCGGAGCTCCACCGACGTACTCCTTCCTCCTATATATACCTACGTATCCCCGAACGATCAGAACGGGAGCCAAAAACCTAATTCCACCGCCGCAACCTTCTGTATCCATGAGATCCCATCTTGGGGCCTGTTCTGGAGCTCCGCCGGAGGGGGCATCCACCATGGAGGGCTTCTACATCATCACCATAGCCCCTCCGATGAAGTGTGATTAGTTTACTTCAGACCTTCGGGTCCATAGCTAGTAGCTAGATGGCTTCTTCTCTCTTTTTGGATCTCAATATAATGTTCTCCCCCTCTCTCATGGAGATCTATTCAATGTAATCTTCTTTTTGCGGTGTGTTTGTTGAGACCGATGAATTGTGGGTTTATGATCCAGTATTATCTATGGAAAATATTTGATTCTTCTCTGAATTCTTTTATGTATGGTTGAGTTATCTTTGCAAGTCTCTTCGAATTATCTTTTCGGTTTGGCCAACTAGATTGGTAGTTCTTGCAATGGGAGAAGTGCTTAGCTTTTGGGTTCAATCTTGCGGTGTCCTTACTCAGTGACAGAAAGAGTTGCAAGGCACGTATTGTATTGTTGCCATCGAGGATAACAAGATGGTTTTTTTATCATATTGCATGAATTTATCCCTCTACATCATGTCATCTTGCTTACGGCATTACTCTGTTTTTACTTAATACTCTAGATGCATGCTAGATAGCGGTCGATGAGTGGAGTAATAGTAGTAGATGCAGAATCATTTCGATCTACTTGTTTTGGACGTGATGCCTATATACATGATCATTGCCTAGATATACTCATAACTATGCTCAATTCTGTCAATTGCTCAACAGTAATTTGTTCACCCACCGTAGAATACTTATGCTCTTGAGAGAAGCCACTAGTGAAACCTATGGCCCCCGGGTCTATTCTCATCATATCAATCTATATAACTTTATTTACTTGTTTTGTTTTTACTTTGCATCTATCTATCAAAAATACCAAAAATATTATCTCTATCAGATCTCACTCTCGTAAGTGACCGTGAAGGGATTGACAACCCCTAAGCGTTGGTTGCGAGTTGCTATTGTTTTGTGTAGGTACGAGGGACTTGTGCATGGTCTCCTACTGGATTGATACCTTGGTTCCCAAAAACTGAGGGAAATACTTATGCTACTTTACTGCATCATCCTCTCCTCTTCGGAGAAATCCAACGCAGTGCTCAAGAGGCAGCAAGAAGAATTTCTGGCGCCGTTGCCGGGGAGGCTCACGCAAGCAAGTCAACTATACCAAGTACCCATCGCAATCCCTATCTCTCGCATTACATTATTTGCCATTTGCCTCTCGTTTTCCTCTCCCCCACTTCACCCTTGCCGTTTTATTTGCCCTCTCTTTCCCAATCTCCTCCTCTCTTTCCCGTTTGCCTTTTCCGTTTGCCTTTCTGTTTGCTTGTGTGTTGGATTACTTATTGCCATGGCGCAAGATAATACCAAATTGTGTGATTTCTCGAATACCAATAATAATGATTTCGTTAGTACTCCGATTGCTCCTCTTAATAATGATGAGTCTTGTGAAATCAATACCGCTTTGTTGAATCTTGTTATGAAAGATCAATTTGCCGGCCTTCCTAGTGAAGATGCCGCTACTCATCTAATTTTTTTTGTTGATTTGTGTGATATGCAAAAGAAAAAAGATACTGATAACAATATTGTCAAATTGAAGTTATTTCCGTTTTCACTTAGAGATCATGCTAAAGTTTGGTTTTCGTCTTTGCCTAAAAATAGTATTGATTCTTGGAACAAGTGCAAAGATGCTTTTATCTCTAAGTATTTTCCTCCCGCTAAGATTATCACTCTTAGGAACGATATCATGAATTTTAAACAACTTGATCATGAGCATGTTGCCCAATCTTGGGAAAGAATGAAATTAATGCTTCGCAATTGCCCTACTCATGGTTTGAATTTATGGATGATCATACAAATTTTTTATGCCGGATTGAATTTTGCTTCTAGAAATCTTTTATATTCGGCCGCGGGAGGCACTTTTATGGAAATTACGTTAGGGGATGCTACCAAATTGCTTGATAATATTATGGCTAATTATTCTCAACGGCACACCGAAAGATCTTCTAGTAAAAAAGTGCATGCTATAGAAGAAATCAATGTTTTGATTGAAAAGATGGATGAACTTATGAAGATGTTTGCTGCTAAAAATACTCCTCTTGATCCCAATGATATGCCTTTATCTACTTTGCTTGAGAATAATAATGAATCTATGGATGTGAGTTTTGTTGGTAGGAATAGTTTTGGAAACAACGTTTATATAGGGAATTTTAATCCTAGGCCTTATCCTAGCAATCCTTCTAATAATTATGGAAATTCCTCCAATAACTCTTATGGAAATTTTAATAAGATGCCCTCTGAATTTGAGAGTAGTGTTAAAGAGTTTATGAATTCACAAAAGAATTTTAATGCTTTGCTTGAAGAGAAATTGCTTAAAGTTGATGATTTGGCTAGGAAAGTTGATAGAATTTCTCTTGAAATTGATTCTTTAAAGCTTAGATCTATTTCTCCTAAGCATGATATCAATGAGTCTCTCAAAGCCATGAGAATTTCCATTGATGAGTGCAAGGAAAGAACCGCTAGGATGCATGCTTCCAAAGATGCTTTTATTAAAGTGTGTTCTTCCAATCCCTATGAAAATCAAGATGAAGATCTAAAAGTTATTGATGTGTCCCCCATTAAATCTTTGTTTTGCAATGTGAATCTGAAGATTATCTTCCTTTACCTAGAAGGCGTTCTAAGAATTCGGAGTTTCTAGATCTTGATGATGAAATTGATGAAAGTGGGATTGAAATAAATAAAAACCGTGATGTTGCTAAACCCACTATTTTGGATCTCAAGGAATTTAATTATAAAAATTGCTCTTTGATTGGTTGTATTTCCTTGTTGCAATCCATGCTAGAATCTCCTCATGCTTATAGTCAAAATAAGGCCTTTACCGAACACATTGTTGATGCCTTGATGCAATCTTATGAAGAAAAACTTGAGTTGAAAGTTTCTATCCCTAGAAAACTCTATGATGAGTGTGAACCTACTATTAAAATTAAAATTAAAGATTTTGAGTTTCATGCTTTGTGTGAGTTGGGTGCTAGTGTCTCTACTATCCCCAAAACTTTATGTGATTTGCTAGATTTCCGTGATTTTGATGATTGCTCTCTAAACTTGCATCTTGCGGATTCCACTATTAAAAAACCTATGGGAAGAATTAATGATGTTCTTATTGTTGCAAATAGGAATTATGTGCCCGTAGATTTTATCGTTCTTGATATAGATTGCAATCCTTCATGTCCTAATATTCTTGGTAGACCTTTCCTTAGAACGATCGGTGCAATTATTGATATGAAGGAAGGGAATATTAGATTCCAATTTACCTTAAAGAAGGGTATGGAACACTTCCCTAGAAAGAAAATAAAATTACCTTATGAATCTATCATGAGAGCCACTTATGGATTGCCTACCAAAGATGGCAATACCTAGATCTATCCTTTCTTTTATGCCTAGCTAAGGGCGTTAAACGATAGCGCTTGTTGGGAGGCAACCCAATTTATTTTGTGTTTTTTATTTTTTCTTATGTTTAGGAATAAATAATCCATCTACCTTCTGTTTGGATGTGGTTTTATGTTTTAATTAGTGTTTGTGCCAAGTAGGACCTATAGGATAACCTACGATGATAGTTGATTTGATTCTGCTGAAAAACAGAAACTTTGCACGCACGAATTTAGTTATGATAAATCACAGCAACGTGCTTTTGCATTTATTCTTTTTGCTGCTGATCAATAAACAAATTTCCAGGACTTCCTATTTTGGTAGAATTTTTAGAGTTCCAGAAGTTTGCGTTAGTTACAGATTGCTACAGACTGTTCTGTTTTTGACAGGTTCTGTTTTTCGTGTGTTGTTTGCTTATTTCAATGCATCTATGGCTAGTAATTCAGTCTATGAACCATAAGAAAGTTGGAATAAAGTAGGTTTAACACCAATATAAATAAAGAATGAGTTCATTACAGTACCTTGAAGTAGTCTTTTGTTTTCTTTCTCTAACGGAGCTCACGAGATTTCTGTTGAGTTTTGTGTTGTGAAGTTTTCAAGTTTTGGGTGAATTCTTTTGATGGATTATGGAAAAAGGAGTGGCAAGAGACTAAGCTTGGGGATGCCCATGTCACCCCCAAGATAATCCAAGGATACCAAAAATTCAAAGCTTGGGGATGCCCCAGAAGGCATCCCCTCTTTCGTCCACTTCCATCGGTAATTTACTTGGAGCTATATTTTTATTCACCAACATGATATGTGTTTTGCTTGGAGCGTCTTGTATTATTTGCATCTTTGCTTGTTAGTATACCACAATCATCCTTGCTGTACACATCTTTTGAGAGAGCCATACATGAATTGGAATTTGTTAGAATACTCTATGCGCTTCACTTATATCTTTTGAGCTTGATAGTTTTGCTCATAGTGCTTCACTTATATCTTTTGAGCGTGATAATTTTTGCTCTAGTACTTCACTTAGATCTTTTAGAGCACGGTGGTGGATTTGTTTTAAAGAAAATATTTGATCTCTCATGCTTCACTTAGATTATTTTGAGAGTCTTTAATAGCATGGTAATTCGCTTAATGTTAATATACTTGGTGTTCAAGATATGTGAAACTTTCTTTTGAGTGCGTTGAATACTAAGATAAGTTTGATGCTTGATAATTGTTTTGAGAAATGAAGATGGTGATATTTGAGTCATGCTAGTTAAAGTAGTTGTGAATTCAAAGAATACTTGTGTTGAAGTTTGTGATTCCCGTAGCATGCACGTATGGTGAACCGTTATGTGATGAACTCGGAGCTTCATTTATTTATTGATTGTCTTCCTTATGAGTGGCGGCCGGGGACAAGAGATGGTCTTTTCCTACCAATCTATCCCCCTAGGAGCATGCGCGTAATACTTTGCTTTGATAACTTCTAGATTTTTGCAATAAGTATATGAGTTCTTTATGACTAATGTTGAGTCCATTGATTATACACACTTTTTTCCATCCTTCCACCTTTGCTAGCCTCTCTAATACCGTGCACTTTTCGCCGGTATCATACACCCACCATATACCTTCCTCAAAACAGCCACCATACCTACCTATCATGGCATTTCCATAGCCATTCCGAGATATATTGCCATGCAACTTTCCACCGTTCCATTTATTATGACATGCTCCATCATTGTCATATTGCTAGCATGATCATGTAGTTGACATTGTATTTGTGGCAAAGCCACCATTCATAATTCTTTCATACATGTCACTCATGATTCATTGCATATCCCGGTACACCGCCGGAGGCATTCATATAGAGTCATACTTTGTTCTAAGTATCAAGTTGTAATTGTTGAGTTGTAAGAAAAATAAAAGTGTGATGATCATCATTATTAGAGCATTGTCCCAAGTGAGGAAAGGATGATGGAAACTACGATTCCCCGATAAGTCGGGATGAGACTCCAGACTTTACAAAAAAAAAGAGGCCATAAAAAAAGAGAAGAGAAAGGCCCAAATAAAAAAAATGAGAGAAAAAGAGAGAAGGGACAATGCTACTATCCTTTTACCACACTTGTGCTTCAAATTAGCACCAAGATCTTCATGATAGAGAGTCTCTCATTTTGTCACTTTCATATACTAGTGGGAATTTTTCATTATAGAACTTGGCTTGTATATTCTAATGATGGGCTTCCTCAAAATGCCCTAGGTCTTCGTGAGCAAGCAAGTTGATGCACACCCACTTAGTTTCTTTTATAGAGCTTTCATATACTTATAGCTCTAGTGCATCCGTTGCGTGGCAATCCCTACTCACTCACATTGATATCTATTGATGGGCATCTCCATAGCCCATTGATACGCCTAGTTGATGTGAGACTATCTTCCCTCCTTTTGTCTTCTCCACAACCACCCTTCTATTCTATCACGCCCAATATGCGACCCTATCCAAAAGGAACTCGAAGGTCCCACCAAGGATAGACCCGCATATTGAAACTCTTTTGCAAGGTGGATATCATTACATCAACATTACATAATAGATGGGGATACATACAAAAGGCATACAATGCCACACGAATACAACAATACATCATACAAGAGATCAACATCCGACTACGGATGATACATAAACAGAAACTCAAACAATATCCACCCTGCTAGCCAGGCTGCCGACCTAGAACCTATCCCCTGATCGAAGAAGAAGCAGAAGAACAACTCCAAACAAGTAAACATCGCTCTCGCGTCAAGATCATCGCAAAACCTGTACCTGCAACTGTTGTTGTAGTAATCTATGAGCCACGAGGACTCAGCAATCCCATTACCATGGGTATCAAGACTAGCAAAGCTTAATGGGAAACGAAGGGGTAAAGTGGTGAGGTTGCAGCAGCGACTAAGCATAGTATGGTGGCTAACATACGCAAATGAGAGCGAGAAGAGAAACAAAGGAACGGTCGTGAAGCTAGAAATGATCAAGAGGTGATCCTGAACACCTACTTACGTCAAACATAACACAGAAACCGTGTTCACTTCCCGGACTCCGCCGAGAAGAGACCATCACGGCTACACACGCGGTTGATGCAATTTAATTCGGATCTGGTGTCAAGTTATCTACAACCGGACATTAACAAATTCCCATCTGCCACATAACCGCGGGCATGGCTCTCGAAAGTTTATACCCTGCAGGGGTGTCCCAACTTAGCCCATGACAAGCTCTCGCGATCAACAAAGGAATAGACCTTCTCCCAGGAAGACCCGATCAGTCTCGGAATCCCGGTTTACAAGACATTTCGACAATGGTAAAACAAGACCCGGCAAGACCTCCTGGCGTGCCGACATCCTGATAGTAGCCGCGCGTATCTTGTCTCAGGCCACGATCGGATGAACACTACGTACGGCAACCGACGATACCCCAAGTTGCCTAGGGGCGGCACCGCAAGTGGCTCTGGTTTGGACCAACACTTAGACAAGCATTGGCTCGGGGGGGCTATAATAAATATGACCCTTGGGTTAATTACTCCCAAGGGAAAAGTAGGTGGTGGTGAGGCAAATGGTAAAACCAAAGTTGGGCCTTGCTGGAGGAGTTTTATTCAAAGCGAACTGTCAGGGGGGTCCCATAAATCACCCGACCGCGTTAGGAACGGAAAATCCGGAAACATAACACCGGTATGACGGAAACTAGGGCGGCAAGAGTGGAACAAAACACCAGGCATAAGGCCGAGCCTTCCACCCTTTACCAAATATATAGATGCATTAATAATATAAGAGATATTGTGATATCCCAATATAAACCCTGTCCACCGTGGAGAAATCTTCAACTTCACCTGCAACTAGCAACGCTGTAAGAGGGGCTGAGCAAAAGCGGTAACATAGCCAAGCAACGGTTTGCTAGGAATGGTGTCAAAGGTTAGAGGTTCATGGCAATTTGGGAGGCTTGAAGAGCAAAAGATAGGTAACGCAGCATAGCGATAGAACGAAGCAACTAGCATAGCAATGATAGTAGTGAGATCCAGGGTAGCGGTCATCTTGCCTGAAATCCCGCAAGGAAGAAGGACGAGTCCATGAAGAAGACAAACGGATGAAGCCGAACCAATCGTAGACGAACGAATCCTCACGATCGCAACGAAACAGGAACTAACAAGAAGAAGCACACAACATAGGTAAACACACCACACATAGACAAGACATGATGCACAACAAGCGTGATGCATGACCAAGCTACATGAAGCTACTCATGGCAAGAGATGATGCAAACAAGAACAACATATCAAGGCAAGTTTAAATGAGGCCGGAAACAACATATAACAATTCCGGTAAGTCCTCATATGCATATTCCGAAATTGGTCCAGAACTGAATAAACCTTATGTTCAAGTAGTTAAAAAGCAAGTTAAAGAGCACCAAGAGGATCTACATGAAATTCTAGTCAAGTTACATATAAAGTTCATTAGATTCGGAGCTACGGCCTAGAAGATATGAGCAAAACAAGTTAAACATGGCATTGATGCAAAATGCACCCAAACATCAAGGAAACACACCAAAATAAGGATGCAACATGGTAATATGAAACTACATGCAAAAACAAGCAAGTTTCATATAGATCACACTCAAAACGGAGCAACGGTTCAACACACACACTCTATACAAGTCATAGCAATAATCTGTCCATAACAGCAACTAGGCATATTGCAAGCATCAAAACAACATGCAACAGCACCCCAACATAATAACAAAAGGCATGGGCATGAAGTACAGGTAAAGCATAACAAAACATGAACACTGAGCTATCTCCAGAAACAACTAGAACATGCTCAAAAGGACATGGGAAGATTGCAAATAATAACAGTTTCAGACTTTAGCAGAAATAACATCAGGTTGCAATGTTTAGAGCTATCAAACAACATGTTACAGGAACTTATCATGGCAAACAAAGGCATGGCATGAATCTACTAATTGCATAGAACAACAGTCCCTTACTGACCATGAGCCAAAAAGGCATAGAAAATATGATGGCACCCATGTAAACATGGCAAGTTATATTACAGATTCATACATGGCAGAAACAACAATAAGTAGGCATGGTGGTGAGCTTGAAACACTCACCACAGAGCAATACATGGCATGGCAAGGCAACCAACAGTAAGAAGGCATGATTGTGAAGCTAAACATGGCAAGAGCAAGTTCATAGGGTTCATGGATCACTAGGAAACAATCCTGGAAACATTGAACTTAATGTAAACAGGCTGACAGCAACATTTTCAAGCAACTTTAGAGCAAGATAACAACATGTTCCAGCAGGCCATAATTACAACCAAGGGCATGAATGGATAGAGCATGACATGTAGATCAAAACATGTTTATAGAGCATCTCCATATTATGCATATAATGATTAGTAGAAGCATGTTAACATAGCAACAAAATATAACAGAATCTGCCAGGAAAACAGCAACAGCAACTACCCTACTTAACAAGCTTGATACACTCAGCACACAACTCACAAAAATACATGGTTGGCACCTCTGGAAATATGGCATAGCATAGATCAACATACATGTAGACATCAACCTCATAGGATGCACACATCAATCATGGCAAAAATGATAAATGAGCAAGTTATAACAGTTTCAGCAGATTAACATCAACATGCACTCTTCCAACAGCATTTCGGGCATCAAGATGAGCTCCAATGAAAATGCTGCAATGGAACGAAATGAAGTACTCGTCGAGACGAACAATTTGACATATCACACGCACACAACGGAGCTACGAATGCAGAGATGTGATGGCATGAACATGGCATGATAATATATGAAATCTGGGACTTGGTGGATTTTATACCTCCGGGAAAAGTCAACCCGGGACGGAGGCGTTCCGGGACGGAGGGATCTGGGTGCAGCGGGGAGGCGTTTGGTTGGTGGTGGTGGTGGATCTGATCCAGATCCGGAGATCGCCGGAGAAGCTCGCCGGAGACGGGCATGGGGGCGCCGGAGAGGGTCGGGGAGGACGGGGCGACCGGATCCGGCCGGCCCCTGGCCGGATCTGGCCGGAGAAGATGGCCGGGCGGGCGCGGAGGTGAGGCGGCGGCGCACCGGCTCGGCCGGGCGGCGGCGGCGGCCGGCGCGGTCGGCGGTGGGAGACGGCGCGCGGGCACAGCGGGCGCGGGGCGCGAGGCGGCGGGGTCCCGGGACGCTCGGGCGGCGAGCGGGGAGGCGTGGAGGTGGTCACCGATGAGTCGGCGGCGGAGGGCCGGCGATGGGGCGGCGGGATCGGCGAGCGAGGCGAGGCGCGGGATCCGGTGGCGCGGGGTCCGGCGGCACGGGCCCGGGCGGCGCGGGAGCCGGGCCCGGTCGCGGGCTGCGGCAGCGGCGGCTTCGGGCCGGGAGGGCCCCGGACGGCTCTCCGGGCCGGCGGCGGGGGCAGCCTGGCAGGCGAGTGGCGGCGTGCCACGTGGCGGTGGCGGGGCGACCCGGACGTGTCCGGCTGCGGCCGGACGTGTCCGGTGGCGGCGAGGACGAAAACTGCTAGGGTTAGGGGGGAAATGATCCGGAATTTCGGGGGAGGAGGCTTATTTATAGGTAGAGGGAGCTAGGAGAGTCCAAATGAGGAGCGGTTTTCGGCCACGCGATCGTGATCGAACGACCGAGAGCATGGAGGGGAGTTAGATGGGTTTTGGGCCACTTTGGAAGGGGTGTTGGGCTGCAACAAAAGAGGCTTTTGCGGTTACCCGGTTAACCGTTGGAGTATCAAACGACCTCCAAATGGCACGAAACTTGACAGGCGGTCTGCCGGTGCTATACCAAGGCCGCTTGGCAAACCTTGGGCCATTCCGAGAAAGTTTAATACCCGCTCACAACAGAAGACAAAAGGGGAACGCCGGAGGACATAGGAGCGCCGGATTGCAAAATGGACAACGGGGAAAATGCTCGGATGCATGAGACGAACACGTATGCAAAATGAAATGCACATGATGACATGATATGAAATGCAGATGATGACATGGCAAAGTGCAACACGCAAGCAAATGACATGGCAAAGACGGCGAATAACTGGCGGACACCTGGCGCATCGAATCCGGGGCGTTACATATTCCACCTATAGTGCTATATCCATGGCTCACGCTCATGTATTGCGTGAAAATTGAAAAGTTTTGAGAATGTCATAAGTATGAAACAATTGCTTGGCTTGTCATCGGGGTTGTGCATGATTTAAATATTTTGTGTGGGGAAGATGGAGCATAGCCAGACTATATGAATTTGTAGGGATAACTTTCTTTTGCCATGTTATTTTGAGAAGACATGATTGCTTTGATTAGTATGCTTGAAGTATTATTATTTTTGTGTCAATATGAACTTTTGTCTTGAATCTTTCGGATCTGAATATTCATATCACAATTAAGAAGATTTACATTGAAATTATGCCAAAGTATCACTCCGCATCAAAAATTCTTTTTTATCATTTACCTACTCGAGGACGAGCAGGAATTAAGCTTGGGGATGCCTGATACGTCTCCAACGTATCTATAATTTTTGATTGCTCCATGCTACTTTATCTACTGTTTTGGACTATATTGGGCTTTATTTTACACTTTTATATTACTTTTGGGACTAACCTATTAACCGGAGGCCCAGCCCAGAATTGCTGTTTTTTGCCTTTTTCAGTATTTCGAAGAAACAGAATATCAAACGGAGTCCAAACGGAACGAAACCTTCGGGATCGTGATTTTCCAACCGAACGTGATCCAGGAGACTTGGACCCTACTCCAAGAAGCTTCCGAGGAGGTCACGAGGGTGGAGGGCGCGCCCCCTGGGCGCGCCCCCCTACCTCGTGGGCCCCTTGGAGCTCCACCGATGTACTCCTTCCTCCTATATATACCTACGTATCCCCGAACGATCAGAACGGGAGCCAAAAACCTAATTCCACCGCCGCAACCTTCTGTATCCATGAGATCCCATCTTGGGGCCTGTTCCGGAGCTCCGCCGGAGGGGGCATCCACCATGGAGGGCTTCTACATCATCACCATAGCCCCTCCGATGAAGTGTGAGTAGTTTACTTCAGACCTTCGGGTCCATAGCTAGTAGCTAGATGGCTTCTTATCTCTTTTTGGATCTCAATACAATGTTCTCCCCCTCTCTCGTGGAGATCTATTTGATGTAATCTTCTTTTTGCGGTGTGTTTGTTGAGATCGATGAATTGTGGGTTTATGATCCAGTATTATCTATGGAAAATATTTGATTCTTCTCTGAATTCTTTGATGTATGATTGAGTTATCTTTGCAAGTCTCTTCGAATTATCTTTTTGGTTTGGCCAACTAGATTGGTAGTTCTTGCAATGGGAGAAGTGCTTAGCTTTGGGTTCAATCTCGCGGTGTCCTTACTCAGTGACAGAAAGAGTTGCAAGGCACGTATTGTATTGTTGCCATCGAGGATAACAAGATGGGGTTTTTATCATATTGCATGAATTTATCCCTCTACATCATGTCATCTTGCTTACGTCATTACTCTGTTTTTACTTAATACTCTAGATGCATGCTGGATAGCGGTCGATGAGTGGAGTAATAGTAGTAGATGCAGAATCGTTTCGATCTACTTGTTTTGGACGTGATGCCTATATACATGATCATTGCCTAGATATACTCATAACTATGCTCAATTATGTCAATTGCTCAACAGTAATTTGTTCACCCACCGTAGAATACTTATGCTCTTGAGAGAAGCCACTAGTGAAACCTATGGCCCCCGGGTCTATTCTCATCATATCAATCTATATCACTTTATTTACTTGTTTTGTTTTTACTTTGCCTTTACTTTTTACTTTGCATCTATCTATCAAAAATACCAAAAATATTATCTCTATCAGATCTCACTCTCGTAAGTGACCGTGAAGGGATTGACAACCCCTAAGCGTTGGTTGCGAGTTGCTATCGTTTTGTGTAGGTACGAGGGACTTGTGCGTGGTCTCCTACTGGATTGATACCTTGGTTCTCAAAAACTGAGGGAAATACTTACGCTACTTTACTGCATCATCCTCTCCTCTTCGGGGAAATCCAACGCAGTGCTCAAGAGGTAGCAGCTGTGGGGGACAGAACGTTTCTCCCAATCGCCTGGCCTAGTGCTACGGGAGCGAGAGGAGGAGCTGCGACGGCCAGCCATGATGGGATGGTTTCTTCCAGGCGCGTTCTAATGGATACTCGCTCGGAGGAGATGGTGCGATTTGGATCTGAGGATCCTCAACTCTTTAAATAGACGATTTACTTGCATGGTCAGGGTGGCAAATGAAAAAAAATACCCGACTTCTCACATTCGGCCGACACGTGGAGATAGCCATTATTGAAGCACAGAAGCCGAGGAGTGCGACATTGATGAGGAGCCGGACACTGCTCGCTACAACATATACTCTGGAGAATTTGAAGAAGAACCTGCCTTACAATGCTGAAGACAATCTGCGCGCCGGACTCATCGTCATTGAAGCCTGGTTCGGGGGCTACTGAGGGAGTCCTGGATTAAGGGGTCCTCGGACAGCCGGACTATATACTTTGGCCGGATTGTTGGACTATGAAGATACAAGATTGAAGACTTCATCCCGTGTCCGGATGGGACTCTCCTTTGCGTGGAAGGCAAGCTTGGCAATCCGGATATATAGATCTCCTTCTCTGTAACCGACTCTGTGTAACCCTAGCCCTCTCCGGTGTCTATATAAACCAGAGGGTTTAGTCTGTAGGACAACAACAATCATAATCATAGGCTAGCTTCTAGGGTTTAGCCTCTACGATCTTGTGGTAGATCAACTCTTGTAATACTCATATCATCAAGATCAATCAAGCAGGAAGTAGGGTATTACCTCCATCGAGAGGGCCCGAACCTGGGTAAAACATCATGTCCCCTACCTCCTGTTACCATTAGCCCTAAACGCACAGTTCGGGACCCCCAACCCGAGATCCGCCGGTTTTGACACAGACAGCCACCAAGATTCAGCGATGGAGAGATAATTTTCTCTAATTTTTCTATGATGATGTTCCCTAAAACTGGCATTGGTTGAGATATTGTTGTGGACTCTTGTTGTATATATTTACTTTATTAATGAAAATACCGTCGAACGATTGTTCTATGGTCAGCAGGTCAAAAAAAAGATTTTCTGTTGAGTTTTGTGTTGTGAAGTTTTCAAGTTTTGGGTAAGGATTTGATGGACTATGGAATAAGGAGTGGCAAGAGCCTAAGCTTGGGGATGCCCAAGGCACCCCAAGGTAGGACAACCAAAAGCCTAAGCTTGGGGATGCCTCGGAAGGCATCCCCTCTTTTGTCTTCGTCTATCGGTAACTTTACTTGAGGCTATATTTTAATTCACCACATGATATGTGTTTTGCTTGGAGCATCTTGTATGATTTGAGTCTTTGCTTTTTAGTTTACCACAATCATCCTTGCTGTACACACCTTTTTGGATAGACACGCATGAATCGTGATTTATTAGAATACTCTATGTGCTTCACTTATATCTTTTGAGCTAGGCAATATTGCTCTAGTACTTCACTTATATCTTTTTAGAGCACAACGATAGCTTTATTTTATAGAAATTGTTGAACTCTCATGCTTCACTTATATTATTTTGAGAGTCTTTTAAAACATCATGGTAATTTGCTTGGGTTATAAAACTAGTCCTAATATGATGGGCATCCAAGAGAGATATAATAAAAACTTTCATATGAAGTGCATTGAATACTATGAGAAGTTTTATTCTTTATGATTGTTTTGAGATATGAAGATGGTGATATTAGAGTCATGCTAGTGGATTAATTGTGAATATGAGAAATACTTGTGTCGAGGTTTGTGAGTCCTGTAGCATGCACGTATTGTGAACCGTCGTGTGACAAATTTAAAGCATGAAGTATCTCTTTGATTGTCACCCTTCGTGTGGAGGTCGGGGTCGCGCGATGATTAACTCCTACCAACCCTTCCCCTAGGAGCATGTGCACAGTGCTTGGTTTTGATGACTTGAATTTTTTTGCAATAAGTATACGAGTTCTTTATGACTAATGTTGAGTCCATGGATTATACGCACTCTCACCCTTCCACCATTGCTAGCCTCTCTTGTGCCGCGCAACTTTCGCTTGTATCATACACCCACCATATACCTTCCTAAAAACAGCCACCATACCTACCTATTATGGCATTTCCATAGCCATTTCGAGATATATTGCCATGCAACTTTCCACCATTCCGTTTATTATGACACGCTTCATCATTGTCATATTGCTTTGCATGATCATGCAGTTGACATAGTATTTGTGGCAAAGCCACCTTTCATTATTCTTACATACATGTCACTCTTGATTCATTTCACATCCTGGTACACCGCCGGAGGCATTCATATAGAGTCATATTTTGTTCTAAGCATTGGGTTGTAATTTTTTTGAGTTGTAAGTAAATAGAAGTGTGATGATCATCATTATTAGAGCATTGTCCCATGTGAGGAAATAAAAAAAAGAGGCCAAAGAAGCCAATAAAAAAAAAGAGGCCAAAGAAGCCAATCAAAAAAATGAGATAAAAAGAGAGAAGGGTCAATGTTACTATCCTTTTTCCACACTTGTGCTTCAAAGTAGCACCATGATCTTCATGATAGAGAGTCTCTTATTTTGTCACTTTCATATACTAGTGGGAATTTTTCATTATAGAACTTGGCTTGTATATTCCAACGATGGGTTCCCTCAAATGCCCTAGGTCTTCATGAGCAAGCAAGTTGGATGGACACCCACTTAGTTTCCTTTTTGAGCTTTCATACAGTTATAACTCTAGTGCATCCGTTGCATGGCAATCCCTACTCACTCACATTTATATTTATTGACGGGCATCTCCATAGCCCATTGATATGCCTAGTTGATGTGAGACTATCTCCTTTTTTGTCTTCTACGCAAGCACCATTCTATTCCACCTATAGTGCTATGTCCATGGCTCACGCTCATGTATTGCGTGAAAGTTGAAAAAGTTTTAGAGTACTAAAGTATGAAACAATTGCTTGGCTAAAACCAGGGTTGTGCATGATTTGAATATTTTGTGTGACGAAGATGGAGCATAGCCAGACTATATGATTTTGTAGGGATAAGCTTTCTTTGGCCATGTTATTTTGAGAAGACATAATTGCTTTGTTAGTATGCTTGAAGTATTATTATTTTTATGTCAATATTAAACTTTTGTTTTGAATCTTTTGGATCTGAACATTCATGCCACAATAAAGAAAATTACATGGATAAACATGTTAGGTAGCATCCACATCAAAAATTCTGTTTTTATCATTTACCTACTCGAGGACGAGTAGGAATTAAGCTTGGGGATGCTTGATACGTCTCCAATGTATCTATAATTTTTGATTGTTCCATGCTATTATATTATCTGTTTTGGATGTTTAATAGGCACTTATATGCTATTTTAAATTATTTTTGGGACTAACATATTAACCGAGAGCCCAGTGCCAGTTTCTGTTTTTTTGCCTATTTTAGAGTTTCGCAGAAAAGGAATACCAAACGAAGTCCAAATGGAATGAAACTTTCGCGATGATCTTTCTTGGACCAGAAGGAAACCAGAAGACTTGGAGATGAAGTTGAAGACGCAGCAAGGCAACCACGAGGCAGGAGGGCGCGCCCAGGGGGGTAGGGCGCGCCCCTACCTCGTGGGCCCCTCGAGGATCTCCTGGCCTAGCTCCTTCGCCTATATGTACTCTTATACCCTGAAAACATCCAGGGGACCCACGAAACCACTTTTCCGCCACCACAACCTTCTATACCCATGAGATCCCATCTAGGGACCTTTTTCGGCATCCTGCCGAAGGGGGACTCGATCACGGAGGGCTTCTACATCAACACCATTACCTCTCCGATGAAGCGTGAGTAGTTTACCACAGACCTACGGGTCCATAGCTAGTAGCTAGATGGCTTTTTCTCTCTCTTTCATTCTCAACACCATGTTCTCCTCGATGTTCTTGGAGATCTATTCGATGTAATATTCTTTTGTGGTGTGTTTGTCGAGATCCAATGAATTGTGGATTTGTGATCAGATTATCTATGAATATTATTTGGTTCTTCTCTGAATTCTTATATGTATGATTTGATATCTTTGTAAGTCTCTTCGAATTATCGGTTTAGTTTGGCCTACTAGATTGATCTTTCTTGCAATGGGAGAAGTGCTTAGCTTTGGGTTCAATATTGCGGTGTCCTTTCCCAGTGGTACGTATTGTATTGTTGCCATCGAGGATAAAAAGATGGGTTTTCATAATATTGCTTGAGTTAATTCCTCTATGTCATGTCATCTTACTTAATGCGTTACTCTATTCTTTATGAACTGAATACTCTAGATGCAGGCAGGAGTCGGTCGACGTGTGGAGTAATAGTAGTAGATGGAGAATCGTTTCGGTCTACTTGACACAGACGTGATGCCTATGTTCATGATCATTGCCTTAGATATCGTCGTAACTTTGCGTTTTTATATCAATTGCTCGGCAATAATTTGTTCACCCACCATAATATTTGCTATCTTGAGAGAAGCCACTAGTGAAACCTATGGCCCCTGGGTCTCTTTTCCATTATATTGAATCTATTAGTTTCCCGTCAACTTGCCAATTTCTGTCGCCATTCCTTTAAATTGCAATCTTTACTTTCCAATATATAAACCAAAAATACCAAAAATATTTACTTTACCGTTTATCTATCTCTATCAGATCTCACTTCTGCAAGTAACTGTGAAGGGATTGACAACCTCTTTATTGTGTTGGGTGCAAGTTGGTGATTGTTTGTGCAGTTATTCGGTGACTTGTGCGTTGTCTCCTACTGGATTGATAACTTGGTTCTCAAACTGAGGGAAATACTAACGCTACTTTGCTGCATCACCCTTTCCTCTTCAAGGGAAAAACCAACGCAAGCTCAAGAGGTAGCAAAAAGAACGTCACGTTATATTGCTCCTTGTGATGGCAACCTTTATTATGCAGTCTATCGCTTTTATTCTTCACCATCACAAGTTCGTACAACGCTCGATTTTCTCTTACACTAAATGATCTCACACTTTTAGAAGCAATTTTTAATTCCTTATTGCATCGATGACAACTTACTTGAAGGATCTTGCTCAATCCATAGGCAGGTATGGTGGACTCTCAAAACAAGATTTGGGTTTAGGGGTTTTTGGATGCACAAGTAGTATCTCTACTTGGTGCGGGATTTTTGGCTAGAAAAGATAGGGGGCAAGCACCACATGTTGATCTATGACAATATAACTTCTATGTGAATATGAACAAACATAAATCATTACGCTGTCTTCCTTGTCAAACGTCAACAATTTTGGCATATAATATTTTGATGGGGGCTCACAATCACAAAAGATTCCCAAGATAGTGTATTTGCATGCGAAAGTTCTCTTCCTTACACTAATTATTCATGAATTGCTTGTATGACCAATATTGTGATTGTCAAGCTTCAAAAGATTTCACTTTCTAAACCCAATGTGAAGCTACCACTAGGCATGATATAATTTTAACTTCATGATGTTCAATTTATTCAACAATTTACTCACAGGATATAAGTGAAGCACTAGAGCAATTCCATAGAAAAGAGCTTCATTGACAGGATGTGAGTGCTGCTTACCTAGCCTCCCTGGCAACTATTTGAGGACTCTATTTTATTTAAAAACTTTTAGATCTAAGTATTTTATTAAAAAATCAAGCAAAATCAAAATAAAATGACATTTCGAGAATAGCACAACTCATGTGAAGAAGCAAAAACTTAGGCTCAACCGATACTAACCGATAATTGTTGAAGAAGAAAGGTGGGATGCCTACTGGGGCATCCCCAAGCTTTTGTGTCTCCTTAATTCCTCTTATATCACGGTTTCCCTAAATCTTAAAAACTTCATCCACACAAAACTCAACAAGAACTCGTGAGATAAGTTAGTATAAACCAATGCCAAAACCTTATCATTCTCTACTATAGAAAATCACAAAAATTATTATTAAACATTGCATACTAAATTCCTCTGCAAATTTAATACCCCTATCCTCAAATAGAACCATTAAACAAGCAAACATATGCAAACAATGCAAACATAACGGCAATCTTCCAAAACAGTATAGTCTGTAAAGAATGCAAGAGTATCAATACTTCTTTAACTCCAAAAATTATGAAAATTTACCACATTGTATAAAATTTATCAGAGCTTATTGTGCAAAAAGTTTCAACATTTTATCACATTCTGACTTTTCTCGGGAATTTTTGCAACATCGATAAACTTTCTGTTTTGAAACAACAACTCATATACTTGCAAGATAAGCATGGTAAAGGCCATCCTTGCCACTTTTATTGAAACAAAAGATGCAGAACATTATTAAAAAAAACAGCAAGCAAACACTAATAAAATAAAATGATGCTCCAAGCAAAACACATATCATGTGACGAATGAAAATATAGCTCCAAGTGAGGTTACCGATAATGTTGGAGATGAAAGAGGGGATGCCTTCCGGGGAATCCCCAAGCTTAGTTGCTTGAATATTCCTTGAATATTACCTTGGGGGTGCCTTGGGCATCCCCAACCTTAGTGTATTGTCACTCCTTATTCTCCTCATATCGATATCTCACCCAAAACATGAAAACTTCAATCACACAAAACTTAACGGAACTTCGTGAGATAGGTTAGTATGATAAAGAGCAAACCATTTCACTTTGGTACTGTCAAAGACAAGATTCATAATTGTTTCCACACAATTCCTACTGTAGCATATTATTTCCACAATTTATATTGAGCAATATAAGCCATAGAAACTAGATAACAAGCAAACTATGCATTGAAAACAGAATCTGTCAAAAACAGAACAGTCTGTAGTAATCTGTACTCCAACCATACATATGCTACTCCAAAAATTCTGAAAAATTAGGACAACCTGGGAAATTTGTTTATTAATCTTCTGCAAAAAGAATAAGTATTCTATCACGCTTCTGTTAAAAATGAGAATTATTTTCCTGAGTGCAAAAGTTTCTGTTTTTCAGCAAGATCAAATCAACTATCACCATAGACCATCCCAAAGGTCGGTCTTGGCACTTTATTGAAACGAAAGCAATAAAACATGATTAATATAGTAGCTTAATCATGTGAACACACAAAAATAGTAGGTAAAAGTGTTGGGTTGTCTCCCAACAAGCGCTTTTCTTGAATGCCTTTTAGCTAGGCATCCTGATTTTAATGATGGTCACATAAAACTTAAGAATTGAAACACAAAGAGAGCATCATGAATCACATGGCAATCACATTTAAGCCTAACATAATTCCTGCATAGGGATTTTGTGAGCAAATAATTTATGGGAACAAGAATCAACTAGCATAGGAAGGTAAAAACAAGTATAACTTCAAAATTTTCAACACATAGAGAAGAAACTTGATATTATTGCAATTCCTACAAGCATATGTTCCTCCATCATAATAATTTTTAGTGGCATCATGAATGAATTCAACAATATAACAATCACATAAAGCATTCTTTTCATGATCGACAAACATAGAAAATTGATTACTCTCCACACAAGCAAATTTATTCTCATCAATAGTAGTGGGAGCAAAATTCAATAAAATAACTATCATGTGATTGAAAATTAAAATCATGATGACAAGTATCATGGTTATCATTATTCAATATAGCATACATGTCATCACCATAATCATCATAGATAGCAACTTTTTGATCATATTCAATTGTAACCTCTTCCAAAATGGTGGATTCATCACTAAATAAAGTGATGACCTCTCCAAATCCACTTTCATCATTGTGATAAGATTCAACACCCTCCAAAATAGTGGGATCATTACCTAGAGTTGACACTCTTCCAAACCCAAATTCATCATTGTAATCGTCATAAATAGGAGGCATGCTACCATTATAACAAATTTGCACCTCAAAACTTGGGGGAATAAAAATATCATCTTCATCAAACATAGCATCCCCAAGCTTATGGCTTTGCATATCACTAGCATCATGGATATTCAAAGAATTGATACTAGAAACATTGCAATCATGCTCATCATTCATGGATTCTATGCCAAACATTTTATAGCATTCTTCTTCTAACAATTGAGCACAATTTTCCTTTCCATCATTTTAACAAAATACATTATAAAGACGAATAATATGAGGCAACCTCAATTCCATTTTTTTGAAATTTTCTTTTTATAAACCAAACTAGTGATAAAGCAAGAAACTAAAAGATTCAATTGCAAGATCTAAAGATATACTTCAAGCACTCACCTCCCCGGCAACGGCGCCAGAAAAGAGCTTGATATCTACTACGCAACTTTATTCTTGTAGACTCTTGTTAAGCCTCCAAGCGCAGAGTTTTGTAGGATAGTAGAAATTTTCCCTCAAGTGGATGACCTAAGGTTCATCAATCCGTGGGAGGCGTAGGATGAGGATGGTCTCTCTCAAACAACCCTGCAACAAAATACAAGAAATATCTTGTGTCTCCAACACACCCAATAGAATGGAAAATTGTATATGTGCACTAGTTCGGTGAAGAGATGGTGATAAAAGTGTAATATTAATGGTAGAAATATATTTTTATACTGTGAATAAATAACAATAGCAAGGTAGCAAATAGTAAACGGGCACAAAAAAGGTATTGCAATGATGCAAAGTGATGCCTAGGGTCCATACTTTCGCTAGTGCAATCTCTCAACAGTGCTAATATAATTGGATCATATAACCATCCCTCAAAGTGCGATGAAGAATCACTCCAAAGTTCCTATCTAGTGGAGAACATAAGAATAAATTGTTTGTAGGGTACGAAATTGATAACCCGCAAGAGGGATAGTTGTAGCCTCTTTCGATAAGTAAGAGTGTCGAACCCAATGAGGAGCTAAAGGTAGAATAAATACTCTCTCAAGTCCTATCGGCCACAGATACGACTCTACGCATGCTTGACATTCGCTTTACCTAGAACAAGTATGAAATTAGAAGTACTTTGTAGGTGTTGTTGGATAGGTTTGCAAGATAATAAAGAATGCGTAAATAAAAACTAGGGGTTGTTTAGATAAAGAAGCAATAAAGTAAATATAGCGAGTGTGAAAAAGTGGTGGTAGGAGTTGTGGAATTGTCCCCAAGCAATTGACTATGTTACTAGACCGTAATCACTATTGCAATTCTATTTGAGGGAGAGGCATAAGCTAACATACTTTCTCTACTTGGATCATATGCACTTATGATTGGAACTCTAGCAAGCATCCGCAACTACTAAAGATTCATTAAGGTAAAACCCAACCATAGCATTAAAGTATCAAGTCCCCTTTATCCCATACGCAAACAACCTACTTACTCGGGTCTGTGCTTCTGTCACTCACGCCACCCACCATAAGCAAATCATAAACATATTGCAAACCCTACAGCGGGAATCCCTCACGCTTGCACGACACAGAGGGCACAATGGGACAGCACCAATAATAAAACATGCAATTCAAACCAATCATAGCAATTCATCAATCACCGATAGGACAACGAAAATCTACTCAGACATCATAGGATGGCAACACATCATTGGAAAATAATATGAAGCATAAAGCACCATGTTCAAGTATAGGGTACAACGGGTTGCGAGAGAGTGGACCGCTGTAGATAGAAGGGTGAAGGTGATGGAGATGTTGGTGAAGATGGCGTAGGTGATGGTGAAGATCGCGGTGATGATGATGGCCTCTGGCAGCGCTCCGGCGCCACTGGAAGCAAGGGGGAGAGAGCCCCCCTTCTTCTTGTTCTTCTTCCTTGACCTCCTCCCTAGATGGGAGAAGGGTTTCCCCTCTGGTCCTTGGCTACCATGGCTTGGGAGGGGCGAGAGCCCCTCCGAGATTGGATCTATCTCTCTGTTTCTGCGTTCTTAGATTCTTCCCCTTCATCGTTTCTTTTATATCTGGAGATCCGTAACTCCGATTGGGGTGAATCTTTCGCCTAGATTTTTCTTGTAAAATTAGCTTTCTTGCGGCAAAAGAAGGGCGTCAACCGCCTTACGGGGTGACCAGGAGAGTCCAGGGTGCGCCTGTCTCTGGGGCACGCCCCCTGTCTCCTGGCCCCCTCGGGCACGGTCTCGCGTTGATTTTACTTCCCAAAAATCACAAATATTCCAAAATAATTCTCCGTCCGTTTTTATCCCGTTTGGACTCCGTTTGATATTGGGTTTCTGCGAAACAAAAAAACATGCAACAGACAGGAACTGGCACTGGGCACTGGATCAATATGTTAGTCCCAAAAATAATATAAAAAGTTGCCAAAAGTATATGAAAGTTGAAGAATATTGGCATGGAACAATCAAAAATTATAGATACGACGGAGACGTATCAAAAACCACCTCAAAGCTATTCTTTCCGTTTGATCTATTCAAGAGTCCGTACTAAAATAACACAAAGCTAATCTTCCCGTTCAATCTATCCTAGAGTTCGTACTAAAATAACACCAAAGCAAATTCATATTCATAATACTCAATCCAACACAAAGAACTTCAAAGAGTGCCCCAAGATTTCTACTGGAGAAACAATGACAAGAACATGCATCAACCACTATGCATAGATTACCCCAATGTCACCTCGGGAATCCGCAAGTTGAGTGCCAAAACATATATCAAGTGAATCAATACGATACCCCATTGTCACTGCGAGTATACAATTGCAAGACATATATCAAGTGTTCTCAAATCCATAAAAGTATTCAATCCGTTAACAACGAAATCTCAAAGGGAAAAACTCAACTCATCACAACAAGATAGAGAGGCGAAAACACCATATGATCCGACTATATTAACAAAGCACGCGATACATCAAGATCGTGACATCTCAAGAACGTGAGAGAGAGAGATTAAACACATAGCTACTGGTACAAACCCTCAGCCCCGAGGGTGGACTACTACCTTCTCATCATGATGGGCGGCGGGATGATGAAGATGGCCACCGGTGATGATCCCCCCTCCGGCAGGGTGCCGAAACAGGGTCTAGATCGGATCTCGTGGATACAGAGGCCTTGCGGCGGCAGAACTTCTGATCTAGGGCTACTCTGAAGGTTTTTGGAATATTTGCGAATTTATAGGGTGAAGAGGGGGTGCGGGAGGCCACCGAGGTGGGCACAACCCACTGGGGCGCGCCTGGTCCCCAGGCGCACCCTTGTGGGTTGTGCCCCCCTCGGGGCTCCCCCAGGTGCCGCTCTGGCCCATTGGTGGTCTTCTGGTCCATAAAAATTCCACAAAAAGTTTCGCGGTGTTTGGACTCTGTTTGATATCGATTTCCTATGATGTAAAAAAAGCAAAAAATAGCAACTGGCACTAGGCACTGGGTCAATAGGTTAGTCCCAAAAAATGATATAAAGTTGCTATAAAATGATTGTAAAACATCCAAGAATGATAATATAACGGCATGAATACTTCATAAATTATAGATACGTTGGAGACGTATCAGTGCACCCCTCCGTGATGGTGTCTAGATTGGATTTGGTGGTTCTGGAACTTGCTGCGGTTGGAATTTATTTTCGTCGACTCCCTTAGGGTTTCTAGAATATTAGCGTATTTATAGAGGGTGATAGTGTGAGAAGCAAGTGGGCAGCCCTTAGCAAGCAAGCGCTGGAGCTCCAGCCTATATATCTTTTTTGATACTAGTACTAGAGGTGGAGTAGTGGTAGAGTAGTTTATATTTTCTCTGCATACAGTATCAGTAAGTCATGCTTCAAAACTGAATGGCACGCCAAAAAAACAATAAAGTCGAGAAAGGCGGCACCTCGGGCCAACGCGGCCAGATCACATTTTGCACGAGAAATGACACCTGATACGTCCATTTTGCATCATGCTTTTATATCAATATTTATTGCATTATGGGCTGTTATTAGACATTATGTCACAATACTTATGGCTATTCTCTCTTATTTTACAAGGTTTATCATGGAGAGGGAGAATGCCGGCAGCTGGGATTCTGGCTGGAAAAGGAACAAATATTGGAAAACTATTCTGCACAGCTCCAAAAATCCTGAAACTCCGCGGAAGTCACTTTTGGAATTAATAAGAATTATTAAGCGAAGAAAATACCAAAGGGGCTCACACCCTGGCCAGGAGGGTGGGGGGGCGCGCCCCTGTCTCCTGGGCCCCCTGGTGGCCCTCCGGTGCCCATCTTCTGCTATATTAAGGCTTTTACCCTGAAAAAAATAAGAGGCAAGCTTACGGGACGAAACTCCGCCGCCACGAGGCGGAACCTTGGCGGAACCAATCTAGGGCTCTGGCGGAGCTGTTCTGCCGGGGAAACTTCCATCCGGGAGGGGGAAATCATCACCATCATCATCACCAACGATCCTCTCATCGGGAGGGGGTCAATCTCCATCAACATCTTCACCAGCACCATCTCCTCTCAAAACCCTAGTTCATCTCTTGTATCCAATCTTGTATCAAAACCACAAATTGGTACCTGTGGGTTGCTAGTAGTGTTGATTACTCCTTGTAGTTGATGCTAATTGGTTTACTTGGTGGAAGATCATATGTTCAGATCCTTAATGCATATTAATACTCCTCTGATAATGAACATGAATATGCTTTGTGAGTAGTTACGTTTGTTCCTGAGGACATGGGTGAAGTCTTGCTATTAGTAGTCATGTGAATTTGGTATTCTTTCGATATTTTGATGAGATGTATGTTGTCTCTCCTCTAGTGGTGTTATGTGAACGTCGACTACATGACACTTCACCATTATTTGGGCCTAGAGGAAGGCATTGGGAATTAATAAGTAGATGATGGGTTTCTAGAGTGACAGAAGCTTAAACCCTAGTTTATGCGTTGCTTCATAAGGGGCTGATTTGGATCCACTAGTTTCATGCTATGGTTAGGTTTACCTTAATACTTCTTTTGTAGTTGCCGATGCTTGCAATAGGGGTTAATCATAAGTGGGATGCTTGTCCAAGAAAGGGCAGTACCCAAGCACCGGTCCACCCACATATCAAATTATCAAAGTACTGAACGCGGATCATATGAGCGTGGTGAAAACTAGCTTGATGATAATTCCCATGTGTCCTCGGGACCGCTTTTCTCATTATAAGAAATTGTCCAGGCTTGTCCTTTGCTACAAAAAGGATTGGGCCACCTTGCTGCACTTTATTTACTTTCATTGCTTGTTACCCGTTACAAATTATCTTATCACAAAACTATCTGTTACCTACAATTTTAGTGCTTGCAGAGAATACCTTACTGAAAACCGCTTGTCATTTCCTTCTGCTCCTCGTTGGGTTCGACACTTACTTATCGAAAGGACTACGATAGATCTCCTATACTTGTGGGTAATCAAGACTCTTTTCTGGCACCATTGCCAGGGAGTGAAGCGCCTTTGGTGAGTGGAACTTGGTAAGGAAACATTTATATAGTGTGCTGAAATTTTCTGTCATTTGTTACTATGGAAACTAATCCTTTGAGGGGCTTGTTCGGGGTATCTTCGCCCCGACCAGTAGAGAAAAGAGTTGCTCCTCAACCTACTGAACCTACTGAAAATGTTTACTTTGAGATTCCTTCGTGTATGATGGAGAAACTGCTAGCTAATCCCTTTGCAGGAGATGGAACGTTGCTGTAACATCTCAAATTTCCAATTTGGCATGTTATACATAGATCATCCATGCATATCATATTTTATTTCTTTTTCGTTTGCAATCCTCGAAATCCTAAGCAACTCAAGGACCTTCAGAGAGAGTTGGGGATTTTCTAATTTTCACATTTGAAATTTTTATCAAATAGTGAAGACGAGGATTTGATTTTAATTATTTTCTCTCCGGAAAATATTTCATTTTAAAATAATAAATGAGGTGAGATAATACGACTTCTCCAAAATAATTGAAATATCGGAGGAAAAATGTTAAAATCATTTTTGGGGTTTTATTTGAATTTATTCGGGATTTTATTGCTCCTAGAAAAATGTTGCATATTTTAAAATTTTCATTTTAGGGGCCAAGAAAAGTTCATCTTGTTCTAAATATTTTATTTAGACGGAGAAAACTTGTTTTGGAATTTTTAGATTTTTATTTATTTTTCTAGGAATTTTCCTTCGGCGGAATGTTTTAAAAAAAATAACCTCGCGCCCGACTGGGCCGAAGGCCCAGCCGAGCAGGCCGGCCCAGCCAGCCGCCGCCGCATTCCCCGCGCGCGCGCCGTGCGCGGCACGGACGCCGAGGGCGGGTCCGAGCCGGACTCCACCCCGGGCGCCCCCTCGCCCAAGCCAGCCGCCCCACCCCGCTCCTTTATAAGCCGCCACACCGCCGCCACACCACCACCCGCCACCCGCCGCAGCCCGCAGCCGCTGCAGCCCCGATCCGCCGCCGCCGGAGCCGCCGCCGTCGCCCCGCGTCGCCGCCGCCGCCTGCCGCAGCCCCGCAGCCCCGCCGCCGCCGCCGAAGCCCCGCCGGAGCCGCCGCCCCGCCGGACGAGCCACCGGAGGTACCCGACCCGCCGCCGGTTTTTTTTAAATAAACCCCTCGGTTTTTTTGAAAACCTTAGATCATTTTTTTTCTAGATCGGTTTATTTGTTTAGCGAACGTCCGTTCGTCCGTTCGTTTTAACGAGCGCGTTCTCTGTTTAGTTTCTGTTAACGAACATTCGTCCATTTAGCAGTTCGTCGTTTTTCTTTTTATCGGATTTATTCCGCGATTATTCTGATCGCTATTTCTGTTCTGATTTTCAAACTTGTTTATCTTTTCGCTCGTTTATCGGAATCAGGCGATTCAAGCGCCTGGAGTGTCATCTCGAAACCCTCTTTCCGAATAATCTACTCAAACAAGATTTTTCTTCTGTAAAATTTGACCTAGATCCAGAATAGCAAAACGAAGTTGTTTCTTTTGCCGTTTGAGTTTCGTTGCTTTGTTTGATTTGATTCTTTTTGCAAACCGGAGTTCTTAAGTTGAACTCTCTGGTCAGACTCTTTTATTTGGAGTTCCACTTGTGCATCTTTGATTGTTGCTTATGTATGTTATTGTTTGCTTGCGCTAGAATTCCCGGAGTGCGAAGCGTGTTACTACGAGTCTCTAGGATACCCGGATCGTCAGCAAGGCAAGTAACACATTGATCATACTCTTTACATACCCAATTTTTATGCATTATATTCAATCCTCAAACACTGCATGATTAGGATGCTTTTAACATGTGGGTATTGGGAAGTAGTTGATGAGGTAGAACCTATTGCCCTGTTTATTATCAAACCCTTGGGAGTTACTTCTACGTTATGCTTATATTGCCATGCTATGCTCGTAGACGTGGATTGGGTTTGAGTGATATCCATGACAGATGTGAGATTGATAATTAATGGTTTACTTAAGGTGGCAACTTTAATACACATCTGGGTGGATTGAGGCACCTGGGGTTACCAGTGATTGCCTGTTTTTTTGGAAATCCCGGGGTTACCGTGTGATTCTCCTATGGACCGCCACCCAGGCTCAAAGGGGAACTGAGTCTATTCATGCTAGAAACTTCCGTGTGCAGCCGCAAGCTATTATGGGCTCTAGCATAGTTTGAGTAAGTTGCGTGAAGCTCTTGAAGAGGTGGATCAGCAGGTAGTGGGTTTGTAGGTTTGGTATGGTCTACCCGGAGTAGAGAGTTAATGCTTCTGGAAGACTGTGTCTCGGTCATCCGTCTCTCAAACACCATGCATTGTGAGAATCAACGGAGGCGATCGAGTCTTGCGGGGAAAAGTGCGCAAACCTCTGCAGAGTGTACAATCTAATCATGGTTAGCCGTGTCCCCGGTTATGGACAATTCTGAGTATCTAGTACTTGAGTATTCGCATGTATCTCAACACTCTTAAAATTAATTTTGCTTGGGTTGTTAATTAATTTTAATTGGGATCATTGAGTTGGGGTTTACCTTCTCAAATGATGTTTCAACTACCATGATAGTTAAATTAAAATTGATTCCTTTGAAGTAGGGAAAAATTGGCTTTTCGCAAAACTGTAACCATAGAGCTTTCCACCAGCCAAATATGCATGTAGTGGTAGCATTATTCTGTTATTGCTCTTTTGTGTTACATTGCCAGCATATTCCATGTGCTGACCCGTTCTCGGGTTGCAACGTATTATGTTGCAGACTTTTCAGACGAGGAGTAAGGTTCGTAGATCGTTGCCGTGCAGCTCAGTTATGCCGTTGGAGTTGATGGACTCACTTTATCTTCCAAGCCTTCCGCTGTTATCGCATTAGATGGCCTTAAGCCATATTATTGTAATAAGTTCTCTTTTGAGACATTCGATGTAATAAGTGTGTGATTGCTACTCTGTTATAAATCCTTTGAAGTACTGTGTGGTGTCAGCATTACTGATCCAGGGATGACACCTGAGCACAGAGACTTGACCATCTGAGGTCGGGTCGCTACAAGATGGTATCAGAGCACACGCTGAGTGTAGGACACGACCACTAAGCTAAACCATAGGTCACACTTCTCTTTTCATTTCTGACTCCTCTTCTCTTTCCACTCTTTAGGATGAAGGAGATGAAGACCAAGTTTGCACAGCCAGATGAAGACACACCTTTTTTACGCCACTTGAAGGAAGTCACTAGGTACTTGAATATTGGAATACCAAGCTTCACTGGGACGAACAACGCCACTCTACTGGAAGAAGAACACTGGATGATTCAAGTACGAGTTCCAGGAAGGATGTTCTCGCCAAATTCTAAACCCATAGAATTTTCTTACGAAGCACCCACTTGGAGCCTTGGCAAGAGTATGGCAGCTCATATTACCATGGGACGCATTGGATAAATCTACAATAAGGAACTTGAGGATACCACCTATCAATATGTGGGCGCTGAGATGAACAATGGGAGATGATTAGCACCAGGAAGGATAGATCCGTCGCAGCCTTTATCCAGGAGCAAAACCAACACATTCGACGTCAGGAGAACCAGATGTGCGCAGACATGATCGAGTTGAAGAAGGCGAAGACCAGGATCATCAAGCTGGAGGAAGAACTTAAGTTCACACGCGATGGATATGAGGAGGAAATCAAGACGCTATTGGAGAAGAATGACGACCTAGTGGAGAAGATCGGAATCTTTATGGGAGGACCAGTTCCGAAAGAAGACCTCATACGTCCGGACAATTACATCATCATCAACGACACCAACACGGATTCAAGTGATGATGATTACGAAGATGAAGCTGGAGCAGACATCATGGAGTCTTCCACCGATCAAAATTTCTAGATGACCACCATATGATAATAGTATTTTCCCCCATGTATCTAGTAGTAGTGAGCACCTTTGCGATAGTCCTAGACCGTTTTGTATGCCCTTGCTTGTTTGATTGAATGAATGCTTGTGTTTGCCTCATATACATATGGGTAGTGTTTCTCCCCTAGATCTTTTCTATTCTAAATCTCTTCCATCTAAAACCATCAGATGCCTCCGAGGAGAGACCCCGAGTTTGTTTTCCCACCGGAGATCACCTAGTTGATCTAGCAGCAGAATGCCCTGATGCAGTTGTTAGTTCAGAACTAGGGCAATGCCAATAACAACAATGCCAACAACAACAACCCGCCTCCAGTGGATAACCTCGCCCGTTTCTTAAGGTTATAGCCGCCGGTGTTCTCCAGTAGCATCGAGCCAATAGTTGCAGATGATTGGCTACGTCGTATTGGAAGGGAGTTAACCACCGCTGGATGCACAAATGCTGAGAAGGTGCGTTTTGCCGCACACCAACTGGATGGACCTGTAGCAGCATGGTGGGAGAATTTCACAGCCACCTATCCTATCGACACTGTCACATGGGCTCAGTTTCAGCAGGCTTTTCGCACTGCCCATGTCTCGACTGGAGCTATGCAGATGAAGAAGCGAGAGTTTCTCAACCTACGCCAGGGGAATCGTACTATTGGCCAGTACGTGGATGAGTTTAGCAAGTTGTCACGTTATGCCCCTGATGATGTGGCCACAGATGCCGCAAAGCAGGAGAAGTTTATGGAAGGGCTGAATGATGAGATGAGTATGCAGTTGATGGTAGCAACCTTCAACAACTACCAGGAGTTGGTAGATAAGGCCCTAATGATTGAAGGGAAGCAGCAGCAGATTGATAATCGTAAGAGGAAGTATGGACAAGGAAAATACAATTCAGGAGCTCACCAGAAGCCTCGTTTGACCCCGAACTCAGGAGGACTTGTTCATAACCATGGAGGACATAACCATGCTGGAGGAGGATCGCATAACCATAATGGTGCGAAGAACGGGAATGGGAATGGAGCCAACAATAATCAGAACCGCTCTAACCCGTCTACACCCGCAAAGAGGGACTTAAGCCAAGTTGTTTGCTACAAGTGCGGGAAGACAGGACACTACGCCAATGACTGCTCTGAAGGAAAGAATGGGAATGGAAACGGGAGCGCATGGAAGAAGCCCAATCCATTCAACAAAGGACAAGTGAACCACGTTAACGTGGAGGAGGTTGAAGAGCAGCCGGACGCGGTAATAGGTAAGTTTTTGGTTCAGTCATTTACCGCTATTGTTCTTTTCGATACTGGTGCATCGCATTCATACATATCAAGGGGATTTGTGGAAAAGTTTAAGTTGCCAACCCAAACCCTTCGGACACCCCTCTTAGTGAGCTCGCCGGGATCAGAGTACATGGCTAGCAGATGGTGCACCAAGATACCCCTAATCATTGGAACACATGTATTTCCGTCTGACCTAATTATCTTGGAGTCGCAAGGATTGGATGTGACATTAGGTATGGACTGGATGTCAAAGTATGAAGGAAGTATTGACTGTGCTAGTAAGTCGATTTATCTTACTACCCCAGAGGGAAAAAGGATGAAGTATGTATCTAGGCATGTGCCTAGGAGGAGCCAAGTAAATGCCCTCACGGGAGTTGTACAGGAGGAAGTGCCTGTAGTAAAGGATTTTCCGGATGTTTTCCCCGAAGAGTTACCTGGTATGCCACCGGACAGGGACATTGAGTTTTTGACAGAGCTATTGCCAGGAACAGGACCGATATCTAAGAGACCCTATCGGATGCCAGCAAATGATCTGGAGGAAATTAAGAAGCAGATTAAGGAGTTGTTGGAGAAAGGTTACATTCGTAGAAGCTCGTCACCTTGGGGAGCCCCAGTACTTTTGGTGGAGAAGAAGGATAAATCCCTGAGAATGGTTGTTGATTACCGAGCTCTGAATGAAGTAACGATAAAGAACAAGTATCCCTTACCAATGATCAACGATATGTTTGATCAGTTACAAGGAGCTAAGGTGTTTTCGAAGATTGATCTGAGATCGAGATACCATCAGTTGAAGATCCAAGAGCAGGATATACTCAAGACAACGTTTACCACACGGTATGGATTATATGAGTATACGGTCATGTCATTTGGACTGACTAACGCCCCTGCCTATTTCATGAGTATGATGAACAAAGTGTTCATGGAGTATTTGGACAAGTTTGTTGTGGTATTCATTGATGATATTATGATATAATCGAAGAACGAAGAGGAGCACGCGGAACACTTGCGTTTGGTTCTTGAGAAACTCAGGGAACACCAGTTATACGCCAAATTCAGCAAGTGTGAGTTTTGGTTGAAGGAAGTTGGATTTCTTGGGCATGTTATATCAGGAGAGGGTATAGCAGTAGATCCCAGTAAAGTTCAGTCGGTCACGGAATGGTTGGCACCCACTTCAGTTGGCGAGATCCGCAGTTTTCTTGGACTGGCAGGATATTATCGGAGGTTCATTGAGAATTTTTCCAAGATTGCTAAACCAATGACGGAATTGTTAAAGAAGGATACTAAGTTCAAATGGACAGAGGAGTGCGAGACAAGTTTTCAAGAGCTGAAGGAGCGATTGACTACAGCCCCAGTGCTGACCTTGCCAGATATACATAAGGAGTTTCAAGTGTATTGTGACGCCTCTCGCTTGGGACTTGGATGTGTGCTTATGCAGGAAGGAAAGGTTGTTTTGTATGCCTCACGACAACTGAATCCACATGAGTTGAACTATTCCACGCATGATTTGGAGTTAGCAGCCGTGGTGCATGCACTAAAGACCTGGAGACATTATCTTATCGGAAACCGTTGTGATGTGTACACGGATCATAAGAGCTTGAAGTACATTTTCACACAAAAGGAGTTGAACCTCAGGCAGAGGAGACGGTTGGAACTTATAAAGGATTACGACATGAAGCTACACTACCATCCAGGGAAAGCCAATGTCGTAGCAGATGCTTTGAGCCGGAAGAGTTATGCTAATGTTCTTGTGAGCAATGGAATGCCAAAGGAGTTAGCTGCAGAGATCATGGAACTATGATTGGAGATTGTTCCAAGAGGTTTTCTTGCAACAATGGAAGTTCAGTCGACACTGTTGGATAAGATTTGAGAAGCTCAGAAGGAAGACAAAGAGATTGCTGAGATAGGAGAGAGGATGGGCGAAGGTAAAGCCAAAGGTTTTCGCGAGGATGAGCACGATACCTTATGGTTTGAGGACCGAATTTATGTGCCCAACAATTCGGAGATCAGGAAGTTGATACTGCAGGAGGCCCATGACTCACCATACTCGATTCACCCCGGAAACACCAAGATGTATTTGGACTTGAAGGAACGTTTCTGGTGGACTGGAATGAAGAAGGATATTGCCGAGTATGTAGCCGTATGTGATGTGTGTCAGAGAGTGAAGGCAGAACATCAGAAGCCAGCAGGACTGTTACAGCCTATGCCAATACCCGAATGGAAGTGGGATAAACTTGGTATGGACTTTATTACCGGATTACCCAGAACCAAGGCAGGATATGATTCTATATGGGTAGTTGTGGATCGATTGACTAAGGTAGCTCATTTCATCCCGGTGAAAACAACGTATACAAGTGCGAAGTTGGCCAAGATATATATGACCCGGATCGTATGTTTACATGGAGTTCCGAGGAGCATCATATCAGATAGAGGAACCCAGTTTACTTCAAAGTTTTGGCATCAGCTACACCAGACTTTGGGAACCCGATTGGAGTTTAGTACCGCGTTTCACCCGCAGACAGATGGGCAGACAGAGAGAGTCAATCAGATTTTGGAGGATATGTTGAGAGCCTGTGCGCTAGATTATGGATCTAGTTGGGATGACAATTTGCCGTATGCAGAGTTTTCTTATAACAACCGTTACCAAGACAGTTTGAAGATGGCACCATTCGAAGCTCTGTATGGACGCAGGTGTAGAACACCACTGATGTGGGACGAGGTAGGAGACCGTCAGTTGTTTGGACCAGATTTGATCAAGGAATCAGAGGAGAAGGTTAAACTGATCAGAGACAGACTAAAGATTGCTCAGTCCAGACAGAAGAGTTACGCAGATTCAAAACGCAAGGAAGTAACTTATGAAGTTGGAGACAGAGCCTATCTACGAGTATCACCCTTGAGGGGAGTAAAACGATTTGGAGTTAAGGGAAAGTTAGCCCCGAGATTTGTAGGACCGTATCGTATTTTGGAACGGATGGGAGAAGTTGCCTACAAGCTGGAGTTACCAAAAGGATTGTCAGGAGTTCACGATGTGTTTCACGTATCACAGCTGAAGAAGTGCCATGCTGAGATGGCCGATATACCGTTGAATGATACAGTACCTTTGGAGGCGATTCAGCTGGATAATAATCTGACTTATGAGGAGAAACCAGTTAAGATTCTTGAGTTTGATAGTCGAGTCACTCGCAACAAGGTGATTAAGTTTTGCAAAGTTCAGTGGAGTCATCATACTGAGGAGGAAGCCACCTGGGAGCGAGAGGAGGATATTCGCAAGGACCATCCGCACCTATTTTCTAGCCAACCCGAATCTCGAGGGCGAGATTCATCTTAAGGGGGGTAGGTTTGTAACATCCCAAATTTCCAATTTGGCATGTTATACATAGATCATCCATGCATATCATATTTTATTTCTTTTTCGTTTGCAATCCTCGAAATCCTAAGCAACTCAAGGACCTTCGGAGAGAGTTGGGGATTTTCTAATTTTCACATTTGAAATTTTTATCAAATAGTGAAGACGAGGATTTGATTTTAATTATTTTCTCTCCGAAAAATATTTCATTTTAAAATAATAAATGAGGGGAGGTAATATGACTTCTCCAAAATAATTGAAATATCGGAGGAAAAATGTTAAAATCATTTTTGGGGTTTTATTTAATTTATTCTGGATTTTATTGCTCCTAGAAAAATGTTGCATATTTTAAAATTTTCATTTTAGGGGCCAAGAAAAGTTCATCTTGTTCTAAATATTTTATTTAGACGGAGAAAACTTGTTTTGGAATTTTTAGATTTTTATTTATTTTTCTAGGAATTTTCCTTCGGCGGAATGTTTTAAAAAAAATAACCTCGCGCCCGACTGGGCCGAAGGCCCAGCCGAGCAGGCCGGCCCAGCCAGCCGCCGCCGCATTCCCCGCGCGCGCTCCGTGCGCGGCACGGACGCCGAGGGCGGATCCGAGCCGGACTCCACCCCTGGGCGCCCCCTCGCCCAAGCCAGCCGCCCCGCCCCGCCCCTTTATAAGCCGCCACACCGCCGCCACACCACCACCCGCCACCCGCCGCAGCCCGCAGCCGCCGCAGCCCCGATCCGCCGCCGCCGGAGCCGCCGCCGTCGCCCCGCGTCGCCGCCGCCGCCTGCCGCAGCCCCGCAGCCCCGCCGCCGCCGCCGAAGCCCCGCCGGAGCCGCCGCCCCGCCGGACGAGCCACCGGAGGTACCCGACCCGCCGCCGGTTTTTTTTTAAATAAACCCCTCGGTTTTTTTTGAAAACCTTAGATCATTTTTTTTCTAGATCGGTTTATTTTTTTCTCGGTTTATTTGTTTAGCGAACGTCCGTTTGTCCGTTCGTTTTAACGAGCGCGTTCTCTGTTTAGTTTCTGTTAACGAACGTTCGTCCGTTTAGCAGTTCGTCGTTTTTCTTTTTATCGGATTTATTCCGCGATTATTCTGATCGCTATTTCTGTTCTGATTTTCAAACTTGTTTATCTTTTCGCTCGTTTATCGGAATCAGGCGATTCAAGCGCCTGGAGTGTCATCTCGAAACCCTCTTTCCGAATAATCTACTCAAACAAGATTTTTCTTCTGTAAAATTTGACCTAGATCCAGAATAGCAAAACGAAGTTGTTTCTTTTGCCGTTTGAGTTTCGTTGCTTTGTTTGATTTGATTCTTTTTGCAAACCGGAGTTCTTAAGTTGAACTCTCCGGTCAGACTCTTTGATTGTTGCTTATGTATGTTATTGTTTGCTTGCGCTAGAATTCCCGGAGTGCGAAGCGTGTTACTACGAGTCTCTAGGATACCCAGATCGTCAGCAAGGCAAGTAACACATTGATCATACTCTTTACATACCCAATTTTTATGCATTAGATTCAATCCTCAAACATTGCATGATTAGGATGCTTTTAACATGTGGGTATTGGGAAGTAGTTGATGAGGTAGAACCTATTGCCCTATTTATTATCAAACCCTTGGGAGTTACTTCTACGTTATGCTTATATTGCCATGCTATGCTCGTAGACGTGGATTGGGTTTGAGTGATATCCATGACAGATGTGAGATTGATAATTAATGGTTTACTTAAGGTGGCAACTTTAATACACATCTGGGTGGATTGAGGCACCTGGGGTTACCAGTGATTGCCTATTTTTTTGGAAATCCCGGGGTTACCGTGTGATTCTCCTATGGACCGCCACCCAGGCTCAAAGGGGAACTGAGTCTATTCATGCTAGAAACTTCCGTGTGCAGCCGCAAGCTATTATGGGCTCTAGCATAGTTTGAGTAAGTTGCGTGAAGCTCTTGAAGAGGTGGATCAGCAGGTAGTGGGTTTGTAGGTTTGGTATGGTCTGCCCGGAGTAGAGAGTTAATGCTTCTGAAAGACTGTATCTCGGTCATCCGTCTCTCAAACACCATGCAGTGCGAGAATCAACGGAGGCGATCGAGTCTTGCGGGGAAAAGTGCGCAAACCTCTGCAGAGTGTATAATCTAATCATGGTTAGCCGTGTCCCCGGTTATGGACAATTCTGAGTATCTAGTACTTGAGTATTCGCATGTATCTCAACACTCTTAAAATTAATTTTGCTTGGGTTGTTAATTACTTTTAATTGGGATCATTGAGTTGGGGTTTACCTTCTCAAATGATGTTTCAACTACCATGATAGTTAAATTAAAATTGATTCCTTTGAAGTAGGGAAAAATTGGCTTTTCGCAAAACTGTAACCATAGAGCTTTCCACCAGCCAAATATGCATGTAGTGGTAGCATTATTCTGTTATTGCTCTTTTGTGTTGCATTGCCAGCATATTCCATGTGCTGACCCGTTCTCGGGCTGCAACGTATTATGTTGCAGACTTTTCAGACGAGGAGTAAGATTCGTAGGTCATTGTCGTGCAGCTCAGTTATGCCGTTGGAGTTGATGGACTCACTTTATCTTCCAAGCCTTCCGCTGTTATCGCATTAGATGGCCTTAAGCCATATTATTGTAATAAGTTCTCTTTTGAGACATTCGATGTAATAAGTGTGTGATTGCTACTCTGTTATAAATCCTTCGAAGTACTGTGTGGTGTCAGCATGACTGATCCAGGGATGACACCTGAGCACAGAGACTTGACCATCTGAGGTCGGGTCGCTACAGTTGCATCCCGACTTACACCTTATCTTTGTGGATGAAGTTTGTGGATTATTTAAGCTTGCAGGTATTCCCGATGATGTTGTTAAGAGGAAGGTCTTCCCTTTATCTTTGAAGGGAGATGCATTGACATGGTATAGGCTATGTGATGATACTGGATCTTGGAACTATAAACGATTGAAGTTGGAATTTCACCAAAAGTTCTATCCTATGCATCTTGTTCATCGTGATCGTAATTACATATATATTTTTTGGCCTCGCGAAGGAGAAAGCATCACTCAAGCTTGGGGGAGGCTTAAGTCAATGTTATATTCATGCCCCAATCATGAGCTCTCAAGAGAAATGATTATTCAAAATTTTTATGCTCGGCTTTCTCTCAATGATCGTACCATGCTCGATACTTCCTGTGTTGGTTCTTATATGCTGAAGACTACTGAATTCAAGTGGGATTTATTGGAAATAATTAAACGCAACTCTGAAGATTGGGGTTCCGACGATGGTAAGGGGTCAGGTGTAACACCTAAGTTTGATTGTGTTAAATCTTTTATGGATACCGATGCTTTTCGTTGATTTAGCACTAAATATGGACTTGACTCTGAGATAGTAGATGCTTTTTGTGAATCTTTTGCTGCTCACGTTGATCTCCCTAAGGAGAAGTGGTTTAAATATAATCCTCCCACTGAAGTAAAAGTAGTTGCACCTATTACAGTTGAAGAAAATACTATCACTTATAATGATCCTATTGTTCCTACTACTTTTGTTGAGAAACCACCTTTTCCTGTTAGGATAAAGGATCATGCTAAAGCTTCAACTGTTGTTCATAAGAGTAATACTAGAACATATACACCCCCTAAGCAAATTAAAGTTGAACCTAGTATTGCTATGGTTAAAGATCTCTTGGATGATAATATAGATGGGCATGTTATTTACTTCTATGGTGAAACTGCTAATATTGCTAGACCCGATACTAAGATACATAGACCTGTTGTAGGCATGCCTGTTATTTCTGTTAAAATAGGAGATCATTGTTATCATGGCTTATGTGATATGGGTGCTAGTGCTAGTGCAATACCCTTTTCCTTATATAAAGAAATTATGCATGATATTATACCCGCTTAAATGGAAGATATTGATGTTACTATTAAGCTTGCCAATAGGGATACTATTAAGCCACTTGGGATTGTTAGAGATGTTGAAGTCTTGTGTGGGAAAGTTAAATATCCTGCTGATTTTCTTGTTCTTGGTTCCCCACAAGATGACTTTTGTTCCATTATATTGGTAGACCCTTCTTGAATACTGTTAATGCTAGGATTGATTGTGAAAAGGATATTGTTACAATTGGCTTAGGGGATATGCCTCATGAGTTTAATTTTGCTAAGTTTCGTAGACAACCCCGTGATAAAGAATCACCTAGTAAGGATGAGATTATTGGTCTTGCGTCTATTGCCGTACCTCCTATTGATTTGTTAGAACAATATTTGCTAGACCATGAAAATGATATGTTTATGAATGAAAGAAGGGAAACAGATGAAGTATTCCTTCAACAGGGTCCTATTTTGAAACACAACTTGCCTGTTGAAATCCTAGGGGATCTCCCTCCACCCAAGGGTGATCCCGTGTTTGAGCTCAAACCTTTACCTGATAATCTTAAATATGCTTATCTTGATGAAAAGAAGATATATCCTGTTATTATTAGTGCTAACCTTTCAGAGCAGGGAGAGGAAAGATTATTGAAAACTCTGAAGAAGTACCGTGCTGCTATTGGATATACTCTGGATGATCTTAAGGGCATTAGTCCCATTCTATGCCAACACAAAATAAAAGTGGAGAAAGATGCCAAACCAGTTAGGGATCCTCAATGACGGTTAAATCCTAAGATGAAAGAAGTGGTAAGAAAGGAGATACTAAAGCTCCTTGAGGCAGGTATAATTTATCCCGTTGCTGATAGTGATTGGGTAAGTCATGTCCATTGCGTTCCTAAAAAGGGAGGTATTACTGTTGTTCATAATGATAAAGATAAATTGATCCTACAAAGAATTATTACAGGTTATAGGATGGTAATTGATTTCCGTAAATTAAATAAAGCTACTGAGAAAGATCATTACCTTTTACCTTTTATTGATCAAATGCTAGAAAGACTATCCAAACATACACATTTCTGCTTTCTAGATGGTTATTCTGGCTTCTCTCAAATACCTGTGTCAGCGGAGGATCAATCAAAAACTACTTTTACTTGCCCTTTCGGTACTTTTGCTTATAGACGTATGCCTTTTGGTTTATGTAATGCACCTGCTACCTTTCAAAGATGCATGATGGCTATATTCTCTGACTTTTGTGAAAAGATTTTTGAGGTATTCATGGATGATTTCTCCGTTTATGGATCCTCTTTTGATGATTGCTTGAGCAACCTTGATTGAGTTTTGCAGAGATGTGAAGACACTAGTCTCGTCTTGAATTGGGAAAAGTGCCACTTTATGGTTAATGAAGGCATCGTCTTGGGGCATAAGATTTCTGAGAAAGGTATTGAAGTTGATAAAGCTAAAGTTGATGCTATTGAAAAGATGCCATGTCCCAAGGACATTAAAGGTATAAGAAGTTTCCTTGGTCATGCCGGTTTTTATAGGAGGTTCATTAAGGACTTTTCTAAAATCTCTAGGCCTCTGACTAATTTATTGCAAAAAGATATTCCTTTTGTCTTTGATGATGATTGTGTAGAAGCATTTGAAATACTTAGGAAAGCTTTGATCGGTGCACCTATTGTTCAGCCACCTGATTGGAATTTACCCTTTGAAATTATGTGTGATGCTAGTGATTATGTTGTAGGTGCTGTCCTGGGGCAAAGAGTTGATAAGAAATTGAATGTTATCTAGTATGCTAGTAAAACTCTTGGCACTGCCCAAAGAAATTATGCTACTACTAAAAAAGAATTCTTAGCAGTTGTATTTGCATGTGATAAGTTCAGACCTTATATTGTTGATTCTAAAGTTACTATTCACACTGATCATGCTGCTATTAAATATCTTATGGAAAAGAAAGATACTAATACTAGACTTATTAGATGGGTTCTCTTGCTCCAAGAATTTGATTTGCATATTATTGATAGAAAGGGAGCTGAGAACCCCGTTGCAGACAACTTGTCTAGGTTAGAGAATGTTCTTGATGACCCACTACCTATTAATGATAGCTATCCTGATGAACAATTTAGCGGTCATTAATGCTTCTCATACTACTCCATGGTATGCTGATTATGCTAATTACATTGTTGCTAAATTTATACCACCTAGTTTCACATACCAGCAAAAGAAAAAGTTCTTTTATGATTTAAGACATTACTTCTGGGATGACCCACACCTTTATAAAGAAGGAGTAGATGGTGTTATTAGATGTTGTGTACCTGAGCATGAACAGGAACAGATCCTACGCAAGTGTCACTCCGAGACATATGGAGGACACCACGCTAGAGATAGAACTGCACATAAGGTATTGCAATCCAGTTTTTATTGGCCTACTCTCTTCAAAGATGCCCATAAGTTTGTCTTGTCTTGTGATGAATGTCAGAGAATTGGTAATATTAGTAGACGTCAAGAAATGCCTATGAGTTATTCTCTTGTTATTGAACCATTTGATGTTTGGGGCTTTGATTATATGGGACCTTTTCCTGCCTCTAATGGTTACACACATATTTTAGTTGTTGTTGATTACGTTACTAAGTGGGTAGAAGCTATTCCAACTAGTAGTGCTGATCATAACACCTCTATTAAGATGCTTAAGGAAGTTATTTTTCCGAGGTTTGGAGTCCCTAGATATCTCATGACTGCTGGTGGTTCACATTTTATTCATGGAGCTTTCCGTAAGATGCTTGCTAAGTATGATGTTAATCATAGAATTGCATCTCCTTATCACCCACAGTCTAGTGGTCAAGTAGAGTTGAGCAACAGAGAGCTCAAATTAATTTTGCAAAAGACTGTCAATAGATCTAGGAAAAATTGGTCCAAGAAACTTGATGATGCATTATGGGCCAATAGAACTGCATACAAAAATTCTATGGGTATGTCTCCGTATAAGATAGTTTATGGAAAAGCATGTCACTTACCTCTAGAACTTGAACATAAAGCATATTGGGCTATTAAAGAGCTCAACTATGACTTCAAACTTGCCGGTGAGAAGAGGTTATTTGATATTAGCTCACTTGATGAATGGAGAACCCAGGCCTACGAGAATGCCAAGCTGTTCAAAGAAAAAGTTAAAAGATGGCATGACAAAAGAATACAAAAGCGAGAATTTAACGTAGGTGATTATGTGTTGCTATTCAACTCTCGTTTAAGATTTTTTGCAGGAAAACTTCTCTCTAAATGGGGAGGTCCTTACGTTATTGAGGAGGTCTATCATTCCGGTGCCATAAAAATAAACAACTTCAAAGACACAAGTCCAAGGGTGGTGAACGGTCAAAGAATCAAACATTATATCTCAGGTAATCCCATAAATGTTGAAACTAATATTATTGAAACCGTAATCCCGGAGGAATACATAAGGGACACTTTCCAGAACATTTCAGACTCTAAAAAGGAATAGCTATGTGGTACGGTAAGTAAACCGACTCCAAAACAAATCTAATGGCAATTTTTCTCCGTTTTGGAATATTTAAGAATTTTTGGAAGCAAGGAGTAACCCGGGAAGGACACGAGGCCTCCACAAGAGTGGAGGGCACGCCCACCCTTACTGGGCGCGCCCCCTGTCTCGTGGGCACCTAGTGTGCCTCCCGGACTCCGTTTTCTTGCACGTTACTTCTTTTGGTCGGTAAAAATTCATTATATAAATCCCCGAAGGTTTTGACCATCGTATCACGCAAAAATCCTGTGTTTTTGTTTCGAGCTGTTCCTGTTGCAGATCTAGAGCAATATGCCATCCCATGATTCAGAGGGAGAAAGCTATGTGGCTGATTACCTTGTAGACCCTAAGGTCTACGTGGACTTGGATCACTGTGGCTGGACTACTAAGGAAGAAGAAGACTACAAACCTAAGGGAAAGGAGGAGACGAGCTCAGATGAGGATGAAGTCCCTTTACCTCAACCTGGGGACATGCATGTGGAGTTTAAAAAGTCAAGCCTCCCTGATAGAGCAAAGAAGCCAAAGATTGAGTTTACCCCTTTTCGTCTCTTGCAGGAAAACAAACAGGAACTATGCAAAAGAATATTAAGCCTTGAGCAGGAGATCGATGATCTAAAGGAGCAAAATACTATCCTCAAGCGTAAATTGAGGAAGAAGCCTACATCATCAACAACTCCTTCTTCACCACCTCCGAGGACATAATCACATGGGTATGGGCACTCCCCTTGGCAACTGCCAAGCTTGGGGGAGGTGCCCCGGTATCGTATCACCATCACACTCCTATCTTTACCGTTTTTCTTAGTTCGATCCTTTTAGTAATATCTAGATCTAGTAGATTGAAGTTTTGGTATGAATTAGTTTTGAGTTTTGCTTTGTGATCCTTCTATGTAATCGAGTCCGTGAGCTATATAATAAAGATTAGTGTTGAGTCAAGGGCTTTGCTATCTTGCTATGATCTTGAGAAAATAGAAAGAATAAAAAGAGTAAAAGAAGTTCATATCGATCCTATGGATAGTAATGACTTCACATATAAAGAGTATGAGGCATAAAACTTGTTGAGAGTTGACAAACGTAGTTTTGGCCATCGTTGCAATTAATAGGAAGTAATAAAGAAAGAGAGGTTTTCACATATAAATATACTATCTTGGACATCTTTTATGATTGTGAGCACTCATTAAGTATGATATGCTAAAGAGTTGATGTTGGACAAGGAAGACAACGTAATGGTTTATGTTTTCTCACATCTCAGTTAAAGTATATTGTCATGGATCTTTCAAACATGTTGAGCTTGCCTTTACCCCTCATGTTAGCCAAATTCCTTGCACCAATTAGAGATACTACTTGTGCTTCCAAATATCCTTAAACCCAGTTTTTGCCATGAGAGTCCACCATACCTACCTATGGATTGAGCAAGATCTTTCAAGTAAGTTGTCATGTTGCAAGCAATAAAAATTGCTCTCTAAATATGTATGACTTATTAGTGTGGAGAAAATAAGCTTTATACGATTGTGTGATATGGAAGTAATAAAAGCAACGGACTGCATAATAAAGGTCCATATCACAAGTGGCAATATAAAGTGACGTTATTTTGCGTTAAGATTTTGTGCATCCAACCCTAAAAGCACATGACAACCTCTGCTTCCCTCTGCGAAGGGCCTATCTTTTACTTTATGTATTTTACTTTATGCAAGAGTCAAGGTGATCTTCACCTTTCCCTTTTTCATTTTATCCTTTGGCAGGCACCTCGTGTTGGAAAGATCCTAATACATATATCCAATTGGATGTAAGTTAGCATTAACCATTATTGTTGCATCACCCAAAGGTGAATATGTTGGGAGGCGAAACTATAAGCCCCTATCTTTCTCAGTGTCCGATTGGAACTCCATAACCATAAGTATTGCGGGAGTGTTAGCAATTGTAGAAGACTATATGATAGTTGAGTATGTGGACTTGCTGAAAAGCTCTATTCTTGACTCTTTCTGACGTTATGATAAATTGCAATTGCTTCAATGACTAAGATTTTAATTTGTTAGTTCCCAATGAAGTTTATGATCCATACTTGACATTGTGAATAGATTGTTACTTGAGCATGAGAAATCATATGATAAAATCTATATATGTTGCTGTTATAAGAATGATCATGATGCTCTCATGTCCGTATTTTATTTTTTTATCGACACCTCTATATCTAAACATGTGGACATATTTTTTGATTTCGGCTTCCGCTTGAGGACAAGCGAGGTCTAACCTTGGGGGAGTTGATACGTCTATTTTGCATCATGCTTTTATATCAATATTTATTGCATTATGGGCTATTATTACACATTATGTCACAATACTTATGTCCATTCTCTCTTATTTTACAAGGTTTATCATGGAGAGGGAGAATGCCGGCAGCTGGGATTCTGGCTGGAAAGGAGCAAATATTGGAAACCTATCTGCACAGCTCCAAAAATCCTGAAACTCCAAGGAAGTAACTTTTGGAATTAATAAGAATTATTGAGCGAAGAAAATACCAGAGGGGGCCCACACCCTGGCCAGGAGGGTGGGGGCGCGCCCCCTGTCTCCTAGGCCCCCTGGTGGCCCTCTGGTGCCCATCTTCTGCTATATTAAGGCTTTTAGCCTGGGGAAAAAAATCAGAGGCAAGCTTACGGGATGAAACTCCGCCACGAGGCGAAACCTTGGCGGAACCAATCTAGGGCTTTGGCGGAGCTGTTCTGCCGGGGAAACTTCCCTCCGGGAGGGGGAAATCATCACCATCATCATCACCAACGATCCTCTCATCGGGAGGGGGTCAATCTCCATCAACATCTTCACCAGCACCATCTCTCTCCAAACCCTAGTTCATCTCTTGTATCCAATCTTGTATCAAAACCACAAATTGGAACCCGTGGGTTGCTAGTAGTGTTGATTACTCCTTGTAGTTGATGCTAATTGGTTTACTTGGTGGAAGATCATATGTTCAGATCCTTAATGCATATTAATACTCCTCTGATCATGAACATGAATATGCTTTGTGAGTAGTTACATTTGTTCCTGAGGACATGGGTGAAGTCTTGCTATTAGTAGTGATGTGAATTTGGTATTCGTTCGATATTTTGATGAGACGTATGTTGTCTCTCCTCTAGTGGTGTTATGTGAACGTCGACTACATGACACTTCACCATTATTTGGGCCAAGAGGAAGGCATTGGGTAGTAATAAGTAGATGATGGGTTGCTAGAGTGACAGAATCTTAAACCCTAGTTTATGCATTGCTTCGTAAGGGGCTGATTTGGATCCACTAGTTTCATGCTATGGTTAGGTTTACCTTAATAATTATTTTGTAGTTGCGGATGCTTGCAATAGGGGTTAATCATAAGTGGGATGCTTGTCCAAGAAAGCACAGTACCCAAGCACCGGTCCACCCACATATCAAATTATCAAAGTACCGAACGCGAATCATATGAGCGTGATGAAAACTAGCTTGACGATAATTCCCATCTGTCCTCGGGAGCGCTTTTCTCATTATAAGAATTTGTCCAGGCTTGTCCTTTGCTACAAAAAGGATTGGGCCACCTTGCTGCACTTTATTTACTTTCATTGCTTGTTACCCGTTACAAATTATCTTATCACAAAACTATCTGTTACCTACAATTCCAGTGCTTGCAGAGAATACCTTACTGAAAACCGCTTGTCATTTACTTCTGCTCCTCGTTGGGTCCGACACTCTTACTTATCAAAAGGACTACGATAGATCCCCTATACTTGTGGGTCATCAACACCCCATGTTTCGTTGACATGTGGTCCCGTTCCAACATGTCAGTGAGACGACAACGAGTCCTTTTGTACAATTTCCGAAAGGAAGTCTATGTAGGCCGGGGCGCCTCTTCCTGTACCGTGGCAACCGTCCATCACCTCTTCACCTTTCCCTCTCGATTTGGAACTGCTGTCGCACGCTGTTCCTCCCTCCTTCATTTTCCTTCACCCTTCCTTCTGCCATTGTTCGATCGTCTTCTCCATGGAGGGAACGGGTCGACAATGACCCCGTTATCTTACCCCGATCTGAAAGATGACATGGTGGAGGAACTCATTGATCGGTTCGACGTCATCACCTCGGCTAGCATGGCAGGTTTGTTCAAGACCATTCTCGACTCAACTAATAACATTATTACAAAGAACCCAAGGGTCCAGGAGCATTTTGATTTCCCCTATCTTCTTCGCCATGACCCTGCTCGCTGGCGCGTGCACGACGGAAGCCTCGCCTTGTGCAAGTTGATGCTGCTTGATAATGATACATGTGATGTTAAGATGCCATAGCTTAAGGGTAAGGCTTGGGCAGGCGCAAATGGAGATTGAGTTGTTTATATTGGGTACAACTACGAGTGGGAACTTGTGAATGTGTACACTCATTAGCGGATTCCACTTCCAAAAATCTCAGAGTGCCCTGAGGTTGAGCAGACAGATGATCTACGTACATTCAAATGCGATCATGGTGACTATCGTCTACAGAAGATAATAATTTGTCGAGTTCCCAACCGCTCTTGGGATTACAAGAACTATGAAGTTGTTGCTATCTTCGACAAGCTTGTTGTCGTCCTTACTTCCATGCTTGATGGATATGGCTCAAAAATCAATTTCTGTACACGGATGAGTACTATGATGCAATTCAATATGAGCGTCTTGTGTTTGCTGCCACCATTCGTGGCACTGTTTTTGCATGGAATCCTTATGGTTTCGGTACGTTTGTCTTCCACCATAATTATAATTGTTTCATCCACATGCATGCGGGTTAGCTAGTTTCCCTTTACTAATTAACCTTCTTGTGTTTCCAAGGTCCTGTGAACATTCCACCACCTATACTTGAAAAATTTTATAACCAAGGGGGAGATGACGATCGTTGATATCACGAGCATGAGGACGAGCAAGACCTATATACTCAGTGGCGCCTGGCAACTTATTCCGATGGATCACCTCTTCTTGTCTATATATAGTGCACTGCTGACGTTACTACTAAGGAAGCAGGTGTTGTCTCCCATGGTCGGACTCTTCGAACCTATTCCAACATCCATTGAAGGGTATTCGGGATGGATACTAGTGTGCTAGCGCTAACACCTTCTCCATGGTTCAGTATTGATATTCTTGGAGAAAACTCGCTCTTCCTTGGACAAAGCTATCAAATGATGGTGAAAGGTGATCCAGCTGCTATTGACACAACGTTACTACCATTTATGAGAAGCAACTATATCTATACCTCAGACATTGCTATGGTTCCCTACCCTGGCTATCACAATATGCGTCCTGATATAGGCCGCTTCAGGCTGGATGATCAGTCATGCGTCGGTCTTGATATTAACAATAGCTGGCCCTTCCCAGAGGCTTGCCTATGGTTCAAAGCAAGCGTTTCCAACGCCGAGGATTGGTTGAGCTGAAGTTCATTTCATTGCTTGTTATTTGTTGTGTGATGAAAACTTTAGTATTTACTAGAATGTTTTGTTGGAAATAATCTATAATCCAACATGTATCCTCGCTGTCGTTGTGTGTTGATGACTTGTTGTATGCAGTGAATGGTACATTTGCATATGCATGTCATAAACTCAATTTATGAATGGTTTTCGAGTCACTTCTTGGAGTGTGAGTACCATAGTAGTATAGCCAGCATTTGGTTATATGAAGTTGCCACATCACATAGAGCCAACCTAATAGCGGAGTATGCTAGCACAATAGCTAGTTCTAGTTAGATCCACTAGAGTTAGGTGTCGCATGGAGGCTGAGAAATATGGTGACAACGTGACCGCGTGAGGTGGGCATGTGCGTAGTATGATGTAGACACAGGGCTTGCCGTGTTTCCTACTTCTCTGGTCTAAATGTGGAGAAGATTTGGTCGGGTTCTTCCTCCTTTTGCCAACACATGGGTCATCCAGCATCCAGGTCGTGTCATGCAAGAAAATGAAGTGCTAGTTGAAGCCACGTGATGTGCTTCTGGGGTTAAACTGTAAATAGAATCTTACTCTTGAGTAACTCCAAAAGCGGCCACCAAAGATATTTATTGGATTTGTTTTTCATCACCAGCACGTCGAGGTGAAAGATGTGCATGTTCAATGGGTCGTCTTGCATTTTCACTGACATGTGGGACCGCATGTGAGAAAACAGACGACGGGATCCGCGCGCCTACTGGCTGGCTGAGGAGAGAGAGAGAGAGAGAGAGAGAGAGAGAGAGAGAGAGAGGGCCACGGACTCTAGAAAATTTTGTGACAATGTGAGTAGTACTAGTGATGTATGATACGTCTCCGCCGTATCTATAATTTTTGATTGTTCCATGCCAATATTATTCACTTTCATATACTTTTTGGCAACTTTTTATATTATTTTGGGACTAACTTATTGATCCAGTGCCCAGTGCCGGTTCCTGTTTGTTGCATGTTTTATGTTTCGCAGAATATCCATATCAAACGGAGTCCAAACGGGATAAAAACGTACGGAGCTTATTTTTGGAAAATATGGAAAATTCCGGAAGAAAAATCCACGCGAGACAGTGCCCGAGGTGGTCACGAGGTAGGGGGGCGTGCCTGACCCCCCTGGGCGCACCCCCTATCCTCGTGAGCCCATCGTAAGGCGGTTGACGCTCTTCTTCTGCCGCAAGAAAGCTAATATTCGGAAAAAAATCACGGCGAAGGTTTCAGGCCAATCGGAGTTACGGATCTCCATATATACAGGAAACGGTGAAACAGAGCCAGAACAGAATGCAGAAACAGAGAGATAGATCCAATCTCGGAGGGGCTCTCACCCCTCCCAAGCCATGGGAGCAAAGGACCAGAGGGGAAAACCTTCTCCCATCTAGGGAGGAGGTCAAGGAAGAAGAAGAAGAAGGGGGGCTCTCTCCCCCTTGCTTCCGGTGGCGCCGGAACGCCGCCGGGGGCCATCATCATCACCGCGATCTTCACCAACACCTCCGCCATCTTCACCAACATATCCATCACCTTCCCCCATCTATATCCAGCGGTCCACTCTCCCGCAACTCGCTGTACCCTCTACTTGAGCATGGTGCTTTATGCTTCATATTATTATCCAATGATGTGTTGCCATCCTATGATGTCTGAGTAGATTTTCGTTGTCCTATTGGTGATTGATGAATTGCTATGATCGGTTTGAGTTGCATGTTTTATTACTGGTGCTGTCCTATGGTGCCCTCCATGTCGCGCAAGCGTGAGGGATTCCTGCTGTAGGGTTTGCAATATGTTTATGATTTGCTTATGGTTGGTGGCGTGAGTGACAGAAGCACAAACCCGAGTAAGTAGGTTGTTTGCGTATGGGATAAAGGGGACTTGATGCTTTAATGCCATGGTTGGGTTTTACCTTAATGAATCTTTAGTAGTTGCGGATGCTTGCTAGAGTTCCAATCATAAGTGCATATGATCCAAGTAGAGGAAGTATGTTAGCTTATGCCTCTCCCTCAAATAGAATTGCAATTGTGATTATCGGCCTAGTAACATAGTCAATTGCTTAGGGACAATTTCACAACTCCTACCACCACTTTTCCCCACTCGCTATATTTTACTTTATTGCTTCTTTATCTAAACAGCCCCTAATTTTTATTTACACGTTCTTTACTTTCTTGCAAACCTATACAACAACACCTACAAAGTACTTCTAGTTTCATACTTGTTCTAGGTAAAGTGAACGTCAAGCGTGCGTAGAGTCGTATCAGTGGCAGATAGGACTTGAGAGAGTATTTGTTCTACCTTTAGCTCCTCGTTGGGTTCGACACTCTTACCTATGGAAAGAGGCTAAAACTATCCCATATACTTGCGGGTCATCAAGACCTTTTTCTGGCGCCGTTGCCGGGGAGTCATAGCATGGGGTGAATATTCTCGTGTGTGCTTGTTTGCTTTATCACTAAGTAATTTTTATTTGCTGTTCTAAGTTGTTCTCTATCTTTAGTTATGGATATGGAACGCAAAATACCAAAAAAATTAGCTGTACTTGCTACTCATGAGGATGGGGTAACTCCTAAAACCCTCGATTCTCATTATGCGAAAGATATTGTGTACTACTTTGATAATCCAGAGAAAACCCCATTCAACTTTATAATGGGATACACATTGGATCAACATGAATACTTTAGGGATTATTGCTCGACACAAAAAGGGAAACTATTATGGGATCAATTTATTATGTTGCGCTGGTATGCCTGGAATCTACGCTTGACATATGATATTACTTGTTGCTCTAGGATGGAGGCTCCACACCTTCACTTTTCATGCAAATTTAATGATAATGAAACCTTAGCTTCTTATGCTAATCGTATATATGATTACTATGATGTGGAACAAATAGAACAATTTGTTGCTTTTAAGGCTGCCTATGAAATTGAATCTTTGTTTGAAAAGTATGAAGCTTTAGATGATGATGCTTATAGGCCTGAAAATCTTGCTATACTTAGATATTGCTATGAAAATTATGAATACAATTACTATATTAATGCATTTATTGAGAAAGTCTCTGTTGTCCAAGAAGAGACTAATATTTTGCAGGAAGCTATGGAAGAAGAAATTGATGAAACAGTGAGCTCATTGGATGAAAAAGATGATGAGGAGAGCGAAGAACAAAAGGAGGAAGAGCAGATTAGCTACCCGTGCCCACCTTCTAATGAGATTAACCCTCCAACTCATACATTATTTAATTCCCCTTCATGCTTACCGAAGGATGATTGCTATGATGATTGCTATGATCCCTTGAATTTGTTTGAAATATCCCTTTTTGATGATGCTTGCTATGCTTGTGGCCAAGATGCCAATATGAATTATGCTTATGGAGATGAACTTGCTATAGTTCCTTATGTTAAACATGAAATTGTTGCTATTGCACCCACACATGATAGCCCTATTACATTTTTGAATTCTCCAAACTACACTATATCGGAGATGTTTGCGCTTAGTAAGGATTATATTGATGGGTTGCCTTTTACCATTGCACATGATGATTTTGATGAATATAATATGCATGTGCTTGCTGCTCCTACTTGCAATTATTTTGAGAGAGGAACTATATCTCCGCCTCTTTATGTTTCCAATATGATAGAATTGCAAGAATCTGCTTATACTATGCATTGGTCTTTACTTGGTGTGCATGAATTGTTCTTTTATGACATGCCTATGCATAGGAAGAGAGTTAGACTTCGTTGTTGCTTGATATATGTTACTTTGTGCTCACTACTAAATTACAAATCATTGCTAATTAAAATTGGCTTTGATATACCTTGGGATCCAGGTGGATTCATTACTTGAGAACTATATGCCTAGCTTAATGGATTTAAAGAAAGTGCTGCCAGGGAGATAACCCAGAAGTTTTAGAGAGTCATTTATTTCTGTTGAGTGCTTTCATATAGTTTAAAAACAACAAAAATAAAGAGGGGAACCCAAAACTTTTCAAAAAGAGAAGTGAAAGTGAGAGAGATGAGCATTGTGAAAGTGGGGGACGTCCTTGAACTTTGTTCATGCCCATGGGAACTTTGTGAATCTTAATTACAGAAAATTTTCATAAAAAATAATTATCCCCTTGTACAATTCCATTGTATTATAAAAATAATGTGCCAATGTTTGCCTTTAGGATGTTTACAATGCTTATTGGTTTGTACGGTGCAGGACAGAAACTTTGGCTGTAGTGCGTGATTTTACATTTTTACCTGGAACGTCAAATGGTTCTGATTCTTTTTGCACTGTATTGCTGTGCAAAGTTTTTATTTTTCCTAATTTTGGAAGAATTTTTCAAGTATCATAAGTATGGTGAATGTTCAGATTGCTACAGACTGTTCTGTTTTAGACAGATTCTGTTTTTGATGCATAGTTTGCTTGTTTTGATGAAACTATCAATTTATATCAGTGGATTAAGCCATGAAAAAGTTATATTACAGTATACACAATGCAAAAACAAAATATTAATTTGTTTGCAACAGTACTTAGAGTGGTGATTTGCTTTATTATACTAACGGATCTTACCGAGTTTTCTATTGAAGTTTTGTGTGGATGTAGTGTCTAATCGAGGATGTTTGGATGTGAGAAGAAGGAAGAGAGGCAAGAGCTCAAGCTTGGGGATGCCCGAGGCACCCCAAGCAAAAATTCAAGGAGACTCAAGCTTGGGTATGCTGGGGAGGCATCCCCTCTTTCTTCAACAAGTATCGGTATGTTTCGGATTCGTTTCGTTCATGCATTATGTGCAAGTCTTGGAGCGTCTTTTGCAATTAGGTTTTTCTTTTTCTTTTATGCACCATGATGGTATGAGATAGTCCTTGGTTGATTTATAGAATGCTCATTGCACTTCACTTAAATCTTTTGAGTATGGCTTTATAGAATGCTTCATGTGCTTCACCTATATCATTTGAAGTTGGATCGCCTGTTTCTCTTTACATAGAAAACCACCATTTGTAGAATGCTCTTTTGCTTCACTTATATTTGTTAGAGCGTGGGCATATCTTTTGTAGAACGAATTAAACTCTCTTGCTTCACTTATATCAATTTAGAGAGATGACAGGAGTTGGTCATTCACATGGGTAGTCATAAAATCCTACATAAACTTGTAGATCGCTGAATATGATATGTTTGATTCCTTGCAATAGTTTTGCGATATAAAGATGGTGATATTAGAGTCATGCTAGTGGGTGGTTGTGGATTGTAGAGACACTTGTGTTGAGATTTGCAAGTCCCGTAGCATGCATGTATGGTAACCGTTGTGTGACAAATTTGAAGCATGGCGTGTTTCTTTGATTGTCTTCCTTATGAGTGGCGGTCGGGGACGAGCGATGGTCTTTTCCTACCAATCTATCCCCCTAGGGGCATGCGTAGTAGTACTTTGCTTCGAGGCTAATAAACTTTTGCAATAAGTATATGAGTTCTTTATGACTAATGTGAGTCCATGGATTATACGCACTTTTACCTTTCCATCATTGCTAGCCTCTTCGGTACCGTGCATTGCCCTTTCTCACCTCGAGAGTTGGTGCAAACTTTGCCGGTGCATCCAAACCCTGTGATACAATACGCTCTATCACACGTAAGCCTCCTTATATCTTCCTCAAAACAGCCACCATACCTACCTATCATGGCATTTCCATAGCCATTCCGAGATATATTGCCATGCAACTTTCATCATCATCATATACATGACTTGAGCATTCATTGTCATATTGCTTTGCATGATCGTAAGATAGCTAGCATGATGTTTTCATGGCTTGTCCGTTTTTTGATGTCATTGCTATGCTAGATCATTGCACATCCCGGTACACCGCCGGAAGCATTCTAGAGTCATATCTTTGTTCTAGTACCGAGTTGTAATATCGAGTTGTAAGTAAATATAAGTGTGATGATCGTCATTATAGAGCATTGCCCCATAAAAAAAAGTGAAAGGCCAAAGAAGCCTAAATAAAAAAGGGGGCCAAAGAAGCCCACCAAAAAAAGGGGGCAATGTTACTATCTCTTTTTCCACACTTGTGCTTCAAAGTAGCACCATGTTCTTCATGTAGTGAGTCTCAAATCTTGTGCTTCAAAGTAGCACCATGTTCTTCATATAGATTGTCTCCTATGTTGTCACTTTCATATACTAGTGGGAATTTTAATTATAGAACTTGGCTTGTATATTCCAACGATGGGCTTCCTCAAATGCCCTAGGTCTTCATGAGCAAGCAAGTTGGATGCACACCCACTTAGTTTCTTTTTTGAGTTTTCATACACTTATAGCTCTTAGTGCATCCGTTGCATGGCAATCCCTACTCCCCGCATTGACATCAATTAATGGGCATCTCCATAGCCCGTTGATTAGCTGCGTTGATGTGAGACTTTCTCCTTTTTTTGTCTTCTCCACATAACCTCCATCATTATATTCGATTCCACCTATAGTGCTATATCCATGACTTGCGCTCATGTATTGCGTGAGAGTTGAAAAAGCTGAAGCGTGTTAAAAAGTACGAACCAATTGCTCGGCTTGTCATCGGGGTTGTGCATGAAGGGGGCATTTTGTGTGACGAAAATGAAGCATGGCCAAACTGTATGATTTTGCAGGGATAAGCTTGCTTTGGCCTTGTTGTTTTGAAAAGACATGATTGCTTTATTGGTACCTCGAAGTATTATTGTTTTTATGTCAAATGATAGACTATTGCTTTGAATCACTCGTGTCTTAATATTCATGCCATGATTAGACATATGATCAAGATTATGCTAGGTAGCATTCCACATCAAAAATTATTCTTTTTTATCATTTACCTAGTCGAGGACGAGCAGGAATTAAGCTTGGGGATGCTGATACGTCTCCGTCGTATCTATAATTTTTGATTGTTCCACGCTAATATTATTCACTTTCATATACTTTTTGGCAACTTTTTATATTATTTTTGGGACTAACTTATTGATCCAGTGCCTAGTGCCAGTTCCTGTCTGTTGCATGTTTTATGTTTCGCAGAATATCCATATCAAATGGAGTCCAAACAGGATAAAAACGGATGGAGCTTATTTTTGGAAAATATGGAAAATTCCGGAAGAAAAATCCACGCGAGACAGTGCCCGAGGTGGTCACGAGGTAGGGGGCGTGCCTGACCCCCCTGGGCGCACCCCTACCCTCGTGAGCCCATCGTAAGGCGGTTGACGCTCTTCTTCTGCCGCAAGAAAGCTAATATTCGGAAAAAAATCACGGCGAAGGTTTCAGGCCAATCGGAGTTACGGATCTCCATATATACAGGAAACGGTGAAACAGAGCCAGAACAGAACGCAGAAACAGAGAGATAGATCCAATCTCGGAGGGGCTCTCACCCCTCCCAATCCATGGGAGCAAAGGACCAGAGGGGAAACCCTTCTCCCATCTAGGGAGGAGGTCAAGGAAGAATAAGAAGAAGGGGGGCTCTCTCCCCCTTGCTTCCGGTGGCGCCGGAACACCGCCGGGGGCCATCATCATCACCGCGATCTTCACCAACACCTCCGCCATCTTCACCAACATATCCATCACCTTCCCCCATCTATATCCAGCGGTCCACTCTCCCGCAACTCGCTGTACCCTCTACTTGAACATGGTGCTTTATGCTTCATATTATTATCCAATGATGTGTTGCCATCCTATGATGTCTGAGTAGATTTTCGTTGTCCTATTGGTGATTGATGAATTGCTATGATCGGTTTGAGTTGCATGTTTTATTATTGGTGCTGTCCTATGGTGCCCTCCGTGTCGCGCAAGCGTGAGGGATTCCCGCTGTAGGGTTTGCAATATGTTTATGATTTGCTTATGGTGGGTAGCGTGAGTGGCAGAAGCACAGACCCGAGTAAGTAGGTTGTTTGCGTAAGGGATAAAGGGGATTTGATGCTTTAATGCTATGGTTGGGTTTTACCTTAATGAATCTTTAGTAGTTGCGGATGCTTGCTAGAGTTCCGATCATAAGTGCATATGATCCAAGTAGAGAAAGTATGTTAGCTTATGCCTCTCCCTCAAATAGAATTGCAATTGTGATTACTGGCCTAGTAACGTAGTCAATTGCTTAGGGACAATTTCACAACTCCTACCACCACTTTTTCACACTCGCTATATTTTACTTTATTGCTTCTTTATCTAAACAACCCCTAATTTTTATTTACGCGTTCTTTACTTTCTTGCAAACCTATTCAACAACACCTACAAAGTACTTAGTTTCATACTTGTTCTAGGTAAAGCGAACGTCAAGCGTGCGTAGAGTCGTATCAGTGGCAGATAGGACACTACTAGGGAAAAGCCTAGCAGCAGCGCGGGTTTTGGCCCTCTCAGTAGCGCGGGTACCGGCGCTACTAATAAGGCGCTACAGCTAACGTATAGCAGTAGCGCCTGTTGACCCACGCTACTGCTATAGATGAATAGCTGTAGCGCTCTTTAGAAAAGGGTGCTACTGATAATATCTGCAAATCTGTTTAGCGGGAAGCGCTACTGGTAAGTCAGCGCTACTGCTAAATTTCCCCCCCTTGCTACTACTAGTTTTATTAGTTTTTTTCCTGCATATTTGTTTTTTATTTGTTTTGTATTTGAATAGGCTTTATACAATAATCTTTAGCATATCATCCACATACAAATGTAATCATAGCATATACATACAATTAGTCTCATCAAATCATGTCATCATCATAATCATCATCCAACACAAAGTGGTCTCTCGTCATCAATCTGGAAAATAGCGATACAAGTCTCGATTACTTGCAAATACATCGTCATCCATCTAAACAATGATATACGCGAGAATAGCTATCGCTTTGAGTACATGAGTTCGTATCCCTCTCTCGCATTAGCGTGAACCTAAACTAAGTACCGCATGTCGCTCGGAAACCGAAAACCGGTACACCTGGGCCTGACACTCCAGCCACTTGTCGTATATATACTCCTGGCGTAGCACTTCTTCGCCATCTATGATCTATGCACCTGCATCGTCACATGAGTCGATGATATGCAACATATATAGTTGAGCAACCAAAAGAGACAGACTTGGCAAAAATAGAAACAACATATCATAAGCCTAAATAACAAAGTTCATCGTACCCAAAATGACCTAACTAGAGTGATTTTCGCTAGTCGAGGAGGAGGACGGTTTAATTACATCACAAATAAAGTTTCACCGTGCATAACTCAAAGTTTTGTCATAAAAGAAAGTATGTACTAAACGGACACATTGTCATATATCGACAATCACTCCATCATGTCGTGCCATCCATCCATGTCAGGGAGATAGTAAAAGAAAGCATCATCTACCCTAATTAAACCCTACTGCCCTAACTAACTTTTGTTGTAAACCAATTTTTTTGCTCTAAACTAATTTTTGCTCTAACATCTACTACTTAACATCCTTTGCTCTAAACTAAATTTTTTGCTATAAACAAACTTTTGCTCTACTAATTTTTTCTCTAAAATTCAGAGAGAGAGGAGTGGGGGAGGGGTGCGGGACTTATAGAGAGGGGAGAGACGGTGGCGGGGAGGTGCTCGGTGACGGAGGCAGGGGCGGAGAGGGCGGGCTCGAGCACGGGCAACGGCGGTCCTGGGCGGGCTCGGGCGGTGGTGAGGTGGAGGGCGCCGACGGTGACATCGAGGGCGGCCTCGGGCGGCGGCGGTGAGGCTGAGGGCGGCCTTGGGCGGCGGCGGTGAGGATGACGACGGCCTCGGGGGGAGATGGTGAGGTTGCGTGCGTCCACGCCGGCAGGAGACGGCGGTGAAGTGGGGCGACGGCGAATTGGGGAGACGGCGGCGAGGGCGAGGGATTTGGGGAAGAAGTGTGGCGGCCAGGGGGCGGGGGGGGGGGGGGACCGCTGTTTAAGTGAAACGTAACGGTAGCACATTTCTGAAAACGCGCTATAGCTAAGTTAGCTAGAGCGCGTTTTTGGAAACACGCTACTGCTATTCCTTTCTCCTTTTTCCCTTTTTCTTTTATTTTTCTTTACATTTTATTTTTTTCCTTTCTCCTTTTTCTATTTCTTTCATTTTAATTTACCTTTCTACTTGTTTTTCACTTTATTTTATTTCCGTTAGCAGTAGCGCCTTACACGTAAGTGCGCTACAGCTAAAGAGAGTAGCAGTAGTGCTGGGCCAGTATACGCGCTACTGCTAGGTTGGGCTAGCCATGTGCGCCCAGTTCAAACATAGCAGTAGCGCTTTTTGCTAGTACGCGCTACTGCTAAAGTCATAGCAGTAGCGCGGTTTATTTACACGCGCTGCTACTAAGTAGCAGTAGCGTATGATTTTGTACAGCGCTACTGGTAACATTCTGTGTAGAAGGTTTTCCCTAGTAGTGGGACTTGAGAGAGTATTTGTTCTACCATTAGCTCCTCGTTGGGTTCGACACTCTTACTTATCGAAAGAGGCTACAACTATCCCGTATACTTGCGGGTCATCAATGTACCATACTCCTGGAGATATAATGTGTTCGCTCTACGTAACCAGCACCTCGATATAGTGGGGTGGTATGGGCCATAACTAGCATTCACTTCTAGCAGTACGGCACACGCCACCCACACGAGTCCCATCTGACACCAATTTTCTTGGAGTCCATGCTACAACCATCTCTTCTCCCTCCTGTTTTCTCAGCCATCGCGCGGTGGGCGGGGTGGGGGTTTGCCGATAGTCGGTTTGCTCAACTACAGTCCCACTTGTAAGTGAAAATGCAACACAACACACATTCCCCATTGAGCGGTGTGCCGGACCAACCGTGTGGGGGTGCGACGCGAACATGACAGGCTTTTCCTTTTGAACTTGTAACTTGTAAAATTTGGTTCTGCTCAATGGCATGACCGAGAGATAGAAATAACGATTTCCCCTAGAGTAATGAGAAGTTTGGTTCTGGCGCGGTTCATGCATGGAGTACGTATGAAAATTATGAAGTTGATGCAGAAGGTAAGATAATTTCTAGTACAATATACTACTAAATGGATTTGACGGGAAGGTAAATATACATACGGATCCATCAACGACATCCTCACGCCCTAGTGCGGCGGGTCACCAACCGACTTGTGAGGAGCAGCTGCGTTGGCGGCGAGCTCAACATGCTTCTGAAAAATGCTGTCCAAGGTTGCCCTGCGGTCCAAGAAGGCCAGCGTCCTATCGTCCTCCTCTTGCACGTAGTAGTCCTTGTGGATGATTTGCGTGTAGACATGGATGATTATGTCGATGGTGTCTTGCTGCGCCAGGCGCTGCGTGGCGAGCGCGACCTCAAGGTGGACAATCTCTAGCGTGACGGCGGGCAGTCGCAGGGCCACCAGTGCGTCGAAGAGGTTGTCACCATAGAGGCCGTTGAGGGTGGCGGGCATCGTAGAGCGGGCACATGGGGTGGTGGCGTACGTCAAGGTCGTCCGCGAGCTTCTTTGCGACGGTGAACCTGTCGAGGAAGCCGATGAGGACCTCGTCGAACAAGGAGACAAAGCTGTCGTCCAAGAGGCCTCTCACCCTAGCGGCCTCAAGCACGACCTGAAGATGTTCCTCAGTGCCGGGCCGCAGGCCGGCGACATGGACCATCTGGCACAGACGGCTGATGTTCGCGCTCATCGCCTCCACGGGTCTAGCTTCTTGTCAACTGATCTTGCGATTGGAGTGGTAACTCTTGCCCTTGGTTAGGGTGCGTAGGTGCGTAGGATTTCGTAGATTGGACTGGCGGGGAGCCTTTATATGAGAAGTGTAGACTGCATTGCATTCACGTGTGTGTTGGCCATCTACTCCTCGGCCCTCCCTCCGTGCCGATGTAGTATAGTCATCTCAGCGAGACCAAGTTGGGGCAAAATGAGAGAACTTCGATGTTTACTGGTTTATTGGTCCCCTTTGCATTTTGCACCAAGTTTTGACCTTTGATTTAACTAATAAAATGTTAATGCATGTAACCAAAAATGTTGTGCTAAGTAGTCTCAGGTCATTGAATGCATACGCACCCCACATCTCCTATTGGGTGATTTCTTTTTTTGTGGCAAAAAACAGGGAACGAGGTGGGTAGTTAATGCACCGCGCCTAAAAGTTTTGGGATTATTTGTTTTTCGTAACGTGACTAATGCACCAGTACGGAGGGAGTACAATAGTAGTCTTTAATTGCAATTTTTTGTTGGTAGCTTACCAAGCTGAGCGCTCGGTGAGTACAATAGTAGTCTGATTGATGAGACTTCAGATTTGAACCATCTACCGGAAGGGAGAGTGTATAACATCATCGGGAACTACGTTCAAAACCGAATAAAACAATACTCCATGTATTTATTTACAGAGGGAGTAGTATATTTTTTGTGGCATGCATTACTAGATATTGCTAGTCAAATACTAAATCCAGATGGACGTGGTAGTACTACTAAATCCAGACGGTGGTGCTAGACTAGTAGTACTACTACCAATGTAGTACTAGTACTGTACTACCCGTTGGTTAAATTACTCCTCATAGTGAAGTTACAAGACCCTGCACTCGAGATGACACCTGAGTGTAGGCGCCATGTTCGGCATACCAAAGTTAGCCTCACCGTGTGTAGTCACTATCATCATGGCTGTAGAGCTAGCTTGCTTACAACTAGACGTATTTGACATAATTTCCTGTGCATTGCCACGAGTATCTCTACTCTTTTCTTATACGAGCAAGATGCCCGTGCATTGCACGGAACACCAAGATTGGGGGTGGACGGCGCCGGCAGTGGCCATCGTGCCAGATTGTTCCAAGGCCTTCTAGATGTGGTGGGGAGGAGATAAGGCTAGTTGTGAGAGACAAGGAGTTGTTTGTAAATAGGGAACAAGTGCGGACATCTTTTTGCAAAACTGGAGAAGTTTTCTTTGTATGCATCAGATCTAGATCCGATGACTATTGGTGAAAGATGGCAGGCACACCATCATCACCAACTCAAGACCTCTTTGATTTGCAGGATTTTGAAAACACAGGAATAGGACACAACAATATTACCGAAGGAAATATGCCCTAGAGGCAATAATAAAGTTGTTATTTATTTCCTTAATTCATGATAAATGTTTATTATTCATGCTAGAATTGTATTAACCAGAAACTTAGTACATGTGTGAATACATAGACAAAACATATAGTCCCTAGTATGCCTCTACTAGACTAGCTCGTTAATCAAAGATGGTTATGTTTCCTAAACCATAGACATGTGTTGTCATTTGATGAACGGGATCACATCATTTGGAGAATGATGTGATGGACATGACCCATCTGTTAGCTTAGCATTATGATCGTGTTAGTTTCATTGCTACTGCTTTCCTCATGACTTATACAAGTTCCTCAGACTATGAGATTATGCAACTCCCGAATACCGGAGGAACACTTTGTGTGCTACCAAACGTAACAACGTAAAAGGGTAATTATAAAGGTGCTCTACAGGTGTCTCCGAAGGTGTTTGTTGGGTTGGCATAGATCAAGATTAGGATTTGTCACTCCGTGTTTTAGAGAGGTATCTATGGGTAACTCGGTAATACTCATCACTATAAGCCTTGCAAGCATTGTGACTAATGAGTTAGTTGCAGGATGAAGTATTATGGAACGAGTAAAGAGACTTGCCGGTAATGAGATTGAACTAGGTATTGAGATACCGACGATCAAATCTCGGGCAAGTAACATACCGATGATAAAGGGAACAACGTATGTTGTTATGCGGTTTAACCAATAAAGATCTTCGAATAATATGTAGGAACCAATATGAGCATCCAGGTTCCGCTATTGGTTTTTGACCAGAGACGTGTCTCAGTCATGTCTACATAGTTCTCGAACTCGTAGGGTCCGCACGCTTATCGTTCGATGACGATTGGTATTATGAGTTTATGTGTTTTGATGTATCGAAGGTAGTTCGTAGTTCTGGATGTGATCACGGACATGACGGGGAGTCTCGAAATGGTCGAGACATAAAGATTGATGTATTGGACGACTATGTTCGGACAGCCGAAGTGTGCCGGAGAAATTTCGGATATAACCGGAGTGCCGGAGGGTTACCGGAACCCCCCGGGGAACTAATGGGCCTCGATGGGCCCTAGTGGAGAGAGAGAGGGGGACCGGCCATGGCAGGCCACGCGCCCCCTCCCCCTAAGTCGAAATAGGACAAGGGGGGGGGCGCCCCCTTGCCTTCCCCCTGTCCCTCTCCTTCCTCCCCCCTCTCTCCCTTTAGGTGGAAACCTACTAGGACTTGGAGTCCTAGTAGGATTCCCCTATTGGGGCGCACCCTAGGAGGGCCGGCCAGCCTCCCCCTTGCTCCTTTATATACGAGGGCAGGGGGCACCCTAGGACACACAAGTTGACAATTGTTTTAGCCGTGTGCGGTGCCCCCCTCACTACAAAAAAAATGCACTTCCGTGATGATACGTGTTTGTCACAGTAGGTCGCGTTTTTTGTCATGCATGTACATCCATGACAAATTTATGACAGAATCAAGATAGTCATACCTGTGCTATCGTAGAAGTGTTCCATGACATTACAAAAATTATCATCACGGAAGTGTCCACTTCCATGACGATAAATCGCGCGTCACAGAAGTGCTTTTGTCAAGGGTGACCGACACGTGGCATCCACTATAACGGAACGCCGTTAAGCTATCGGGTCGGGTTTTGGATCCGATAACCTAACAGCCCCAACCAATGGGGATTTTCCATGTGTAAAATCATGATTAGCTGGAGGAGACACGTGTCAGGTCCGCACTGGCACAGGTGTCACTCATCCAATGGGCGAGACGCGCCTATGATATGTTGACACGTGGACCGGCCCATCAAGTTTAAATGGGCGGGCCCAACTAAAGGCCCACAAGATTTTGCGGACCATAATGGGCCGACCGAGCTAAAGGCCACGAGATTTTGCGGACCATAATGGGCTGGCCCAACTAAAGGCCGACAAGATTTTGCGGGCCATAATGGGCCGGCCCAGGTAAAGGCCCACAAGATTTTTGTGTGCCATAATGGGCCGGCCCAAGTAAAGGCCCACAAGATTCTTGCGGATCATAATGGGCCGACCCAGCTAAAGGCCCATGAGATTTCGCCGACATTAATGGGCTGGCCCAGCTGTAGGCCCACAAGATTTTGAGGACCCTAGTAGGCCGGCCCATTAACTGGCTGCCATGTTTTGGGCCAAATGCCGACCCATATTTCATCCGGTCCATTAATGGCCTGCCACGTTCCGGGCCTAATAGTGGCCCATATGAGATCCGACCCGTTAAAAGCCTACCACGTTCTGGGCCAAATTACGGCCCAGATCAGGTCCGACCCTTTAAGAGGCTTTGGGCTCAATTATGGCCCATATCAGATTCGGCCCGTCAACTGGACACTATGCTTTTGGGCCCACTTGCTAAAGGCCCACTAAGTAATTCGGCCTCATATTAGTTTTGGCCTGTTAAGGGCCCGTTTAACATTTCGGCCCTATATTAATTTTGGCCTGTTAAAAGCCGGTCATATAGTTGGGCCTAACTACGGTCCGGTTTGCATCCGGCCTGCTCGCAGCCGATATCTGATTGGGCCAAACAAGGACCGAGACAATTTTGGCCTATTAAAAGCCCGTGATTTGATTCGCACAATCTTGTGCCGGGGTTCATTTCGGGCTGCTGCCGGCCCGTTAGCTGTTCGGCATGTTTCAGGCCCAACCTACATCGTGATTGCATGACGGCCCGATTATGTACCGTAATTTTATGGTTTGGCCGGTTTACTGCGAAGACAGGATATATATACAGTAAAATAACTGTAGCATCGTAAATAAGAAAAAAACCTAGACTATACAATAAAGAAATTACAGCATATTACATCCATTGGGCATCAAAGTTCGCCACTATGATAATAAAGCACAAGCAGACAGCAGATTACATACACTGGGCATCAAAGATCTCCACCAGTGCAAATAAACACGCCGACAAAATAATATACAAAATCGACAACACTTCAATAGAGTTCAAGAAAGGTTAGCCCTACTGGGGAGCTACAGCAGCTGAGCAAATGATGAGACTGCGCTTGTTCAACACTTATATCTTCCTCACTCTGAAATATAAACAAGCAGACAAATGACATGTTTTGCACATAAAAGTATCAGTGCTGACAATTCATGACATTTCTTACTGACGAATAAAGTGACACAGTTTAAAATTGCATTAACACAATATGGTATTGTTCAGGTCAAGACATGGCAGGAAATGACATTGTGAAGGAGTTGGCAGCTTCACGACACCACTGGATTACAGATCAAGAACTCATAAGTATCAATGGTTAGTGTGCTGTCAATTTATCCCATTTCAGATTGGCAAATAAAGAGACGGTTTAAATAATAGTAGAATGATACGACATTGTTCATAGTTAAGACATTGCAGAATATGACATTGTGCTGTAGTGGGTAGGTTCACCACACCACTTGATTACGGATGAAGAACAGAAGCATACATGCAGTGCAAAAGAAGATCACTTGCTCTGTATAGTTTAATTTACATGGTATGAAGAAGGAACTAGGTTGTACAACTGAAAACTTAAATTGAAAAAGCACAAACTTTTGTTTATGAACTACATAATAAACTTTAAACATGCACTTTGATGCAAACACCAAAAATAAACATGTAACATCCCAAATTTTCAATTTGGAATGTTATACGTTAGATCATCATTGCATATCATATTTTATTTGTTTCTTGGCTTGATCCTAGAAATTCTACGCAACTCGAGGACCCTCGGAGAGAGTTGGGATTTTCGTTATTTTCATATTTGAGTTTCTCAAATTTTGAAAATAGGATCAATTGATTTTATTTATTTTATCTTCAATTATTTATACTATAAAAATCTGAGAGAGGGAATAAAATGACATTCCCAAAATAAAGAAATATTGAGGATTTAATAAAAAATCAAATAAGATTTTATTTCGGAGTTTTTGGCTATTTTATTTGAATTTAGGAAAACTGCACGTTTTTCAAAACTGCATTTTAGGGCCAAGAAATGTTCATCTCGTTCTAAATATTTTATTTAGACGGTGAAAATTTATTTTGACATTTTTAGAATTTTATTTTATTTTCTAGAATTTTTTTTGTTTCGGCGGAATTTATTTAAAAAATATATAAAAAAATCGCGCGCGCCCAACTGGGCTGAGGCCCATCCGAGTCGGCCCGCCTCCCCGCGCCGCCGTCTCCCGCCTGGAGACTGCGCGCAGCCGCCGCGCCGACTCGGACCGGAGTCCGAGCCGGACTCCGCCTCCCCACCTCCTTGCCCCCTCCCCCTCTTAAATACTCCCTGCCCCACCGCCTCACGCCGTCCCGCCCCACCGCCGAAGCTGCCCCCGCCGCCGAAGCCGCCCCTGCCACCGGGAGCCCCGCCGCCGAAGCCCGCCGCCGCCGCCGACGCCCGTCGCCGCCGCCCTACGCCGCCCCATGCTGCCCCGCCGGAGCCCGAGCTCCGCCGGATTCCGCGAGGTAGCCGCCATTCGCCGTCGCCGGTTTTTTAGAAAACCGATTTGGTTTTTTTGAAACCCTAGTTCATTTTTTTAGATCGGTTCACCGGTTTTCTTGGTTTATCTATTTAACGGACGTTTGTCCGTACGTTCGTTTTAACAAACGGTTTTCGCCGTTTAGCCGCAGACAACGAACGTTCGTTCGTTAGCCTGTTCTTCAGTTTTTCTTTTTCTCAGATTTTCCACGATTATTTCTGATCGAGATTTCTGATCCGATTTTCGTTCTAGTATAACCTTTTGCTCGTTTATCGGAATCAGGCGATTCAAGCGCCTAGAGTTTCGTCTCAAAACCCTCTTTCCCTTTAACCAACTCAAACAAGTTTTTGCTTCTGTAAAATTTGACTTAGGTCCAGATTAGTAAATGAAGCTTGTTTCTTTCGCCGTTTGACTTTCGTTGCTTCGCTTGATTTGATTCTTTTTGCAAACCGGAGTTCTTAAGTTGAACTTTCTGGTTAGTTATTTTATTCGAGTTTTACCAATGCATTAGATGAGTACTTATTGTATGCTTGTTTGTTTGCGATAGAGTACCCGGAGTGCGCAGCTTGCTACTTCGAATCGCTAGGTTTCACGGGTCATCAGCAAGGCAAGTAACACTTTGATCATACCTCTTTACTACCCAGTTTTATTGCATTAGATCAATCCTCAAACAATTGCATGGTTAGGATCTAATTAATATGTGGGTTTTGGGAAGTAGATGAGGTAGTACCTATTACCTGTTTTATTATCAAACCCTTGGGAGTTACTTCTACGTTTGCTTATAATGCCATGCTATGCTAGTAGACGTGGATTGGGTGAGTGTATCCATGACATATGTGAGATTGATATTTAATGGTTTCTTTAAGGTGGCAACTTTAACACACATCTGGGTGGATTGAGGCACCTGGGTTTTCCAGCGGTTGCCTGTTTTTCTTTATGGACCGCCATCCAGGCTTAAAGGGATCATGAGATTATTCATGCTAGAAACTTCCGTGTGCAGCCGCAAGCTACTATGGGCTCTAGCATAGTTGATTAAGTCATGCGAACTCTTACAGTGGTAGACTAGCAGATGTAGGGGAAAGTAGGTGTAACTATCTACCCGATCGTAAGGTGCTAGCGCTTTTGAAAGACTATGTCTTGGTCATCCGTTTCTCAAACACCATGTAGTGCGAGAAATCCACGTAGGAGATCGAGTCTTGTGGGGAAAATGCACAAACCTCTGCATAGTGTATAAACTAATCATGGTTAGCCGTGTCCCCGGTTATGGACGTTTTTGAGTATCTAGTTCTTGGATTATCATGTGAATCTAATCATGTTACTTTAATTTAATTTGTTGGGTTTAATGTTGATGCTTAATTGGGATTGAGAGGATGTCTATCTTCTCAATGTTTAACAACCACCATGATAGTTAAATAAAATTTATTCCTTTGCAGTGGGGAAAAATTGGCTTTATGCAAAACTGTAACCATAGAGCTTTCCACCAGCCATATATGCATGTAGTATAGCATATTTCTGTTCATTACTCTCTATGTGTTACATTGCCAGCATATTCCATGTGCTGACCCGTTTTCGGGCTGCAACGTTCATGTTGCAGACTTTTCAGACGACGAGTAAGGTGCCTTAGGTCGTGGTCTTATACTCAGTGATGCCGTTGGAGTTGATGGACTCACTTATCTTCCAAGCCTTCCGCTGTTATCATTTGTTAGATGGCCTTAAGCCATATTTATTGTAATAAGTTCTCTCTGGTGACATTCGATGTAATAAGTGTGTGATTGCTACTCTGTTATAAATCCTTCAAGTACTGTGCGTGTCAGCATTACTGATCCAGGGTTGACACTAAAGCACAGAGATCAGACTATTTGAGGTCTGGTTGCTACAAAACAGCTGTTGCAGTCATGCCTAACCAAATATATACAAAAAGTTTGAAGGCTTGAGATGGACAAACTTACATTATTGGTGAAGACAGGCTCTATAAAGGCCTTGTCCATGCTGATGGGGGGGGGGGGGGAATTCAAGAAGTTTACCATAGAATCTTCTTCATAAGCATTTTGTTAAGAGTAAATATAGATGTGATAATATACGAAAAAATGGAGAATATTTAAGATAAGATGAAGAGTGATGGTACATAACCAAGTAGCTATAAATGTAAGTGCAGCGATACAGGCAAAAGGTACAGCCAAGAGCAATGCACAGCTAAACTTATTCAGTACCAACCTTATGGTAAGAGTAAATATAGATCTGATGTGTAGAAAATGGAGGGCAAAGGAAAATAAGCTGCAGAGTGATGGTACATGAACAACTACCTGTCATTATAAGTACACTGATAAAGGACAACATGTACTTACAAGAACAATGCAGAGCTAAAAAAACTTTAGCATTGGATATATTCTACACTAATGTAACCATTCATACAGATCAGATAATTTGGAGCGAACAATTGATAAGCAAGCTATCATGCATACTGCTGTCACATAATGAACCAGGTATGTATGAAAGTACAGTGATACAGGACAACAGGTACTAACAAGAGCAAAGCAGCGGGCAGCATATTTGCGATATCTTGTCATTCTTTTCAAACCGGAATTCTTCTTCGAGCAGATTTCCTGCAAAAAAGATCTGTAAGGCACATGTGGAAAAGTAGAAGTTCAAATTGTCATGTGATTTCATAGACAGTACCTCATCCTGGGAACGAGACCAGTGCATAACAAGGTTTTTCCATTCAATGTCTTCTAAATTTAGCACAGGAGACTTCACCGGAAATTCGTTTATAGACTTGCCATCAAAGTGTGATTTCCTCAGGTAACACCGATACTGCTGCAATGCTTCCTTGAAAAGCACAAGCAAGCTTTGCTCATAATTACTATCCATATTGATCCTCGCCTAGTTACAACAATGTAATGTAAATCATTGATGTGTTCAATCAGCAGAAAACAGGAAAATAATAACCATGAATAATAGCACTTACACGTAAGTTGGACAGGAAGATGTGAAAATGGTGTTTGTCTTCACAATAATCTTCCCATTATGGGAATATATGCACGTAGTCCCTAACAACATTGAAAGCATTGTCTTTTAAACTGGGAATAAATGGAATGGGGTTCCCATCTACAGGAATTGGCCGTCTCTACAGTTGGGATAGGTCTTCGGCCGGTGGACTTGCTATACTTTTTGCTGGAGTGGGATTTTTCTGTGGTACAGCTGGTGCTATGGCAAATGAAATCAGTATACCTTTTGCTGGAGTGCAAGTCCTATGTGGTGGGGCTAGTGGTGTGGCCAGTGAAGTATGGGTACAGTCTGCTAGAGTCGGTCCTACGTTTTGTGTCACTGGTTGTACAACCAATATAAGTGGGGTGCTGTCTGATTTCTCCGGCACCACCACGTTTTTCAAGGACTTTGCTGGTGCTCCTTCAGGTTCGGCAATCACCCTCTTCCTTTTTGATGTCTGATGCACAAGAACAACATTTGAGTGGAAAAACATGGTATGATGACAGATGGAATAAGTATTGATAATGGATGGGCATGGCATCTCGACATATATGATGAGTAAACTAAGCAGATGGCGGTGCAACAAAGTAGAAGAAATGCAAGACAACATATGCAAGATACCCGCAATCAATAAAACATTGCCAAATTAGAACAGGCACCTTGATGGGTGAACAGGACATGCCATCTGCCTTTGACTCCTCGAGGTTAGAATAGTCATTAGGATCATATTCTGAACAAGAATCAACAGGTGGGGAGCGTATGAGTTTCATTTCATCCAAAATGGCACTCAATGCCTTGGTGCCAATTTTGTAAGTCATTGCAGTGTTTAGCTTCAAGAGTGGACTGCTGCTAGTGCGACACAAAGCAGCTACACAAATCATAGTGTAGATATAACGGGAAAAACCGTAAGCATCAGAGTAAAATCAGCAAAGTGGAACTTGCTGGATTATATGTGCTAGTATTGCCGGTACGGCTAGAAAGGCTTCGGACACCAGCTCTCTTCAAGTGAAGGTGCGGTACTGTTAATATCAGTGTAACTCTCAAAGGCGACACAGCTCCCCGCATTTCCTTGCTATTCTTATAGGATTCAAGTGGGCAGGCCACTACAAATCCTATTCCTATGTTTACAAGATCCTACGAATCAAAGAGGCTCAAAGTGTCCATCACAACCGACCATATAGACCTCTACACTGCAAATGTCCCTGCTCATCTTCAGTACAAGGAACATACTGTACTACTATCATACTCCCTCCATTCCAAAATATAAGTCTTGGTACAGATTTCCACTATGGATCACATACAGATGCATCCAGATACATTTTAGAGTGTAGATTCACTCATTTTGCTCCATATGTAGTCCATTGTGGAATCTATACAAAGACTCGTATTTAGGAACGGAGAGAGTACATATTAAAGATGAACGGAAGAGGAACATGGTAAAGAAGAGCAAGCAGATTTTGGATAATAAAATGTTGGTTGCACAGTGCCCACACATGATGAACCAGAGCGCATAAAGAATGCAACTCCTAGATGTCTCTCGACCATTTCAGGCGGTTGGATGAAGATCCTACGTCTCCTATGTCACGCCCAATATGCGACCCTATCCAAAAGGAACTCGAAGGTCCCACCAAGGATAGACCCGCATATTGAAATGCTTTTGCAAGGTGGATATCATTACATCAACATTACATAATAGATGGGGATACATACAAGAGGCATACAATGCCACACGAATACAACAACACAACATACAAGAACAACATCTGACTATGGATGAGTCATAAACAGAAACTCAAACAATATCCATCCTGCTAGCCCAGGCTGCCGACCTGGAACCTATCCCCTGATCGAAGAAGAAGCAGAAGAAGAACGCCAAACAAGCAAACATCGCGCTCGCGTCAAGATCATCGCATAACCTGTAACAACTGTTGTTTTAGTAATCTGTGAGCCACGAGGACTCAGCAATCCCATTACCATGGGTATCAAGACTAGCAAAGCTTAATGGGAAAGGAAGGGGTAAAGTGGTGAGGTTGCAGCAGCGACTAAGCATGATATGGTGGCTAACATATGCAAATGAGAGCGAGAAGAGAAACAAGCGGAACGGTCGTGAAGCTAGCAATGATCAAGAGGTGATCCTGAACACCTACTTACGTCAAACATAACCCAGAAACCGTGTTCACTTCCCGGACTCCGCCGAGAAGAGACCATCACGGCTACACACTCGGTTGATGCATTTTAATTCGTATCTGGTGTCAAGTTATCTACAACCGGACATTAACAAATTCCCATCTGCCACATAACCGCGGGCACGGCTCTCGAAAGTTTTAACCCTGCAGGGGTGTCTCAACTTAGCCCATGACAAGCTCTCGCGATCAATGAAGGAATAGACCTTTTCCCAGGAAGACCCGATCAGTCTCAGAATCCCGGTTTACAAGACATTTCAACAATGGTAAAACAAGACCAGCAAAGCCGCCCGATGCGCCGACAATCCCAATAGGAGCTGCACATATCTCGTTCTCAGGGCAACACCGGATAGGTCAGCCTATGAGTAAAACCAGCCCTCGAGTTGCCCCGAGGTGGCCCCGCAGTCTGCCCGGTTCAGACCAGCACTTAGACAAGCACTGGCCCCGGGGGGGCTAAAATAAAGATGACCCTTGGGTTAATTACTCCCAAGGGAAAGGTAGGTGGTGGTGAGGCAAATGGTAAAACCAAGGTTGGGCCTTGCTGGAGGAATTTTATTCAAAGCGAACTGTCAGGGGGTCCCATAAATCACCCGACCGCGTAAGGAACGCAAAATCCGGGAACATAACACCGGTATGACGGAAACTAGGGCGGCAAGAGTGGAACAAAACACCAGGCATAAGGCCGAGCCTTCCACCCTTTACCAAATATATAGATGCATTAATAATATAAGAGATATTGTGATATCCCAACCAAAATCCTGTCCACCATGGAGCAATCTTCAACTTCACCTGCAACTAACAACGCTATAAGAGGGGCTGAGCAAAGCGGTAACATAGCCAAGCAACGTTTTGCTAGGAAGGGTGTCAAAGGTTAGAGGTTCATGGCATTTTGGGAGGCTTGAAGAGCAAATAATAGATAGCGCAGCAAAGCGATAGAACGAAGCAACTAGCATAGCAATGATAGTAGTGAGATCCAGGGTAGCGGTCATCTTGCCTGAAATCCCGCAAGGAAGAAGAACGAGTCCATGAAGAAGATGAACGGATGAAGCCACGAAGACGAACCAAGCGTAGACGAACGCATCCTCACGATCGCAATGAAACGGGAACTATCGAGAAGAAACACACAACATGGTAAACACACCACACATAGACAAGACATGATGCACAACAAGCATGATGCATGAGAAATCTAGATGAGGCTACTCATGGCAATAGATGATGCAAACAAGAACAACACATCAAGGCAAGTTTAAATGAGGCCGGGAACAACATATAACAATTCCGGTAAGTTCTCATATGCAAATTTCGAAATTGGTCCAGATCTGAATAAACCTTACGTTCAAGTTGTTAAACAGCAAGTTAAGATGCACCAAGATGATCTACACGAAATTCTAGTCAAGTTACATATAAAGTTCATTAGATTTGGAGCTACGGCCTAGAAGATATGAGCAAAACAAGTTAAGCATGGCATTGATGCAAAATGCACCCAAACATCAAGCAAACACCTCAAAACAAGGATGCAACATGATAATATGAAGCTACATGCAAAATCAAGCAAGTTTCATATAGAGCACACTCAAAACGGAGCAACGGTTCAACACATGCACACTATACAAGTCATAACAACAATCTGTCCAAAACAGCAACTAGGCATATGGCAAGCATCAAAACAATATGCTACAGCAACTCAACATGATAACAAAAGGCATGGGCATGAAGTACAGGTAAAGCACAACAAAACATGAACACTGAGCTATCTCCAGAAATCACTAGAACATGCGCCAAAACACATGGTAAGATTGCAAATAATAACAGTTTCAGACTTTAGCAGAAATAACATCAGGTTGCAATGTTTAGAGCAAGCAAACAACATGTTACAGGAACATATCATGGCAAACAAAGGCATGGCATGAATCTACTAATTGCATAGATCAAAAATCCCTTACTGACCATGAGCCAAAAAAGATCAGAAAATATGATGGCACCCATGTAAACATGGCAAGTTATATTACAGATTCAAACATGGCAGAAACAACAATAAGTAGGCATGTTGGTGAGCTTGTACCACTCACCACAGAGCAATACATGGCATGGCAAGGCAACCAACAGTAAGAAGGCATGTTTATGAAGCTAAGCATGGCAAGAACAAGTTCATAGGGTGCATGGATCACTAACAATAAGCATGGAAGCCACTGAACTTGATGTTAACAGGCTGACAGCAACATTTTCAAGCAACTTTGGAGCAAGATATGAACAAGCTACAGCAACCTATAAATGCAACCAGGGACATGAATGGATAGAGCAAGACATGTATATCAAAACATGTTTATAGAACATCTCCAGATTATGCATAGAATGATTAGTAGCAACATGTTAACATAGCAACAAAATATAACAGAATCTGTCTAGCAAATCAGCAACAGCAAGTACCCTCCTTAACAAGCTTGATGCACTCAGCACACAACTCACAAAAATACATGGGAGGCACCACAGGAAAGATGGCATAGCATAGATCAAAACACATGTAGACATCAACCTCATAGGATGCACACATCAATCATGGCAAAAATGACAAATGAGCAAGTTATAACAGTTTCAGCAGATTAACATCAACATGCACTCTTCCGACAGCATTTCGGGCATCAAGATGAGCTCAAATGAAAATGATGCAATGTAATGAAATGAAGTACTCGTCGAGGCGAACAATTTGACATATTACACGCATGAAACGGAGCTACGGATGCAGAGATACAGCATGATGAATATGGCATGAAAATATCAACAACTTCGGGGACTTAGTGGATTTCCTCACCCCGGGGAAAGTCAACGCGGGCGGAATCCGAGGTCAACTCCGGCGATGGGGCATTCTCCGGCGAGGTGTGGCTGTAGAGGAGGTCGGGGAAGGCCGGAGGGAGTCGGGGCCGGCCGGATCCGCGGGCGGAGGCGGCGGCCGGCAAGGTCCGGGGCGGCGGGACCCGCGGCTGCAGGGACGAGGCGGAGGCGGCGGGGGCCCGCCGGACGGCGAGGGTGCGAGGCGCCGCGGCCGCGGTGGCCGGTGCTTGGCGGCGGAGCGCACGACAAGGAGGCGCGCGGGCGCCCGGGGCGACGGCGGCTGGGCCCGCGGGGTTTGCGGCGGCGAGCGGCGGCGGCCACGGCCCAGGCCGGCAGGGTCGGCGAGGCGCGCCGGGCGGCGGGGCGTGGGGTCACCGGCGGGAGAGCTCCGGCGGCGGGGAGCGGCGCGGAGGAGACGGCGGGCGCGGGCACGCGCCGGCGACGAGGAGGCGGTGAGGCGCGGTCGCCGGCGAAGGGCGGCGCGGCGGCGGATGGTCGGGCGGCGGCGAGCGGGATCCGGGCGGCGACGGGCCCGATCTGGCCCGGGGCGGGCCCGATCTGGGCTCTCTCGGGCCGCGACGGCGGCGGGTGGCGGCGTGCCACGTGGCGGCGCGGGAGTGGGCGTGGGCGGCGGCGCGGGGACGGGCGGACATGTCCGGCCCGGTTCGGACATGTCCGTCGGCGGGAGGAGGAAGAAGGCTAGGGTTTGGACGAAAATTTCGGCGAGAGGGGCCTATTTATAGGTAGAGGGAGCTAGGAGAGTCCAAATGAGGTGCGGTTTTCGGCCACGCGATCGGGATCGAACGACCGAGAGCATGGAGGGGAGTTTGATGGGCTTTGGGCCACTTTGGAAGGGGTGTTGGGCTGCAAATAGAAGGAGGCTTTTACGGTTACCCGGTTAACCGTTGGAGTATCAAACGACCTCCAAATGGCACGAAACTTGACAGGCGGTCTACCAGTGCTATACCAAGGCCGCTTGTCAAACCTCGGGCCATTCCGAGAAAGTTTAATACCCACACACGAAAAGAGGCAAAAGGGGAACGCCGGAGGACATAGGAGCGCCGTATTGCAAAACGGACAACGGGGAAAATGCTCGGATGCATGAGACGAACATGAATGCAAAATGAAATGCACATGATGACATGATAAAATGCAACACGCAAGCAAATGACATGGCAACGACGGCGAATAACTGGCAGACACCTGGCGCAACGAATCCGGGGCGTTACATCCTAACCCTTCTTCTTCCTCGTCTTTGATTCTTCCCATACAGAACACCGCACGGGCCGCCGGCCGGACCGCCGGACCCCATCGCCTGTGTTCCTCCGCCACCCCCACCCCCACCCCCGCCCCAACAACCACCCAAGCCCCTTCGATCGCACCGGCGAACTCCGGCGAGCTCTGAAAAATTGACTGACCCAATTTTGAAATTTAGTCTACTGTGATTTAACTAGTGTGGAATATAAAAGGGGAAAACCATAAGCATTGGAAGTATAGTGTTGAGGGTGCCATGGCGGATCTGAAGGTGCAAACCGGACAAAGGCAACTTTGCAACCAAGACAAGAAATCAAAGTAAAGCAGTGGCGATCTATTTTCTTGCTGCGATAAATAAGTTGAGCAGATATGAAAGAGTACTGCCTCTGGTGCGGCGCCGTGTACGCATCTGCTGAGAATTTGACGGTGCTGCAATAGCGATGGCTGTCGGCGGCGTGGAAGCAGATCTAGGAGGGTAGACAGTGGCGGCGGGGCACAATGGACGAGACGGTCATAGGAGCGGCACCGGCAAGGTGGACAACGGCGGGGATGAAGCGAGAAGACGTGATGCAAGGATCCCGGTCCGAAGGCGTGGATGAGAGAGGTCGATCTCTTGTAATGGACGGCGGCGTCGGGGTATCAGCTCCAGCATGGTGGAGGAGGACGGTGGTGGATGGGGTGGCGGACGACGGCGGACGGAGGAGGGTGGGGTGGAGAGGGTGTTTTGGCGCCCACGGAGTACGAATGGGGAAAAGGAAGGTAGAGAGGAAGGGGGAACATTGTATTCAGGGCGCGCTTGTCTCAAATGCGAGGAAATTTACAAACTTAGCCCTCGTTTCTAATTTCTACTACATCACAGCAACATTAGTCGGTTGGGGATAGGACGGTAATCTCGCATACACCGAATATTTGCCGACGAGAGTTTGTTTTTGGCACCCACCATGTATGAATATGAATCGGGGAGGGAGTCAATTTCGGTCGAGGACACACTGCGTTTTGGCGCCCACCATGTATGAATCCGGGTGAGAGGTGGTTACGTCACGTTTGGGTGAAATTACAAAGCTACCCCTATGAAACCTATAGAAATCCAACAGATAGGCTTTGCGTGGCAGGGATAGGCAGTAGTAATTTCCGTCTCGCAGATTTTGGTTTCGGGCGGTTACTGCGACTTTCCCCGCTTCGTTCAAATTTTGCAGAGTGCACATTTACCGTGCCAACTCAATTCGAATCCCGTTTGTATTCTATTTTTTTGGGCGAGATCCATTTTCAATTGGTATTACATTCTATATACATCATTTTTATATATACTTTCCAAAGCACAACAAAGAATTCTGCTCCTTTATATGTATAATATGATTTACAAATACAAAGATCTTGAAATCTTAAGGTTGAATTCGATTTTTTTAACCAAATTATGTTCTACTAAAATGTATGGATCAGTTATATCTACATATTAAATAACATAGATGTGCGTGAATTCATATGAGTATGCATGTTTGATAGATCAATTTTGGTTCGAGTATGGATTACATGTATCATCATATCGAATTCAAATATTTGAATCCCTTTTTTGTTTACTCCTTTCACGCCCATCTCTCTCGCATGCATGCTCCTTCAGGTAGCTATCACTCTCTTTTGTCCAGCTCACCCGCATGCTCACTTCATGTTTCTCCTATCCTCGCAAACATGGTCTCTCGACGTCTCCCTTGAGAAGTGCCACACTCTCCCTATCATTATATATTACACGGTTTTCATTATCTCTGACATCTCTACTGTTCTCTGGTATCACTCGGTACCTAAGCTTTCTTTTTCACCGCCACACACACAGTCTCCACTCGTCTTTCACTTTTTCTTTCTCTCTATGGGATTCCCTCACACACCCTATATGTCTCTACATATGACTCATACCACTAAAATTACTCTCTCTCTCTCTCTCTCTCTCCTGTAGACACAACATTTATTGCGGTCTCCTTTTTGTCTCCATCCCAGACTGACATTATTCATTTGTTTACCGATCAGACAACCCCGACTACCGTCTTGTCTCTCTCTCACACACACAGACACACACACACACAACTCCTGCTTCCACTCCCCTTCCCGACTACCGTCTCTCTCACACACACACAAAACTCTCGCTTTCGCACCCCAACTCGTATTTCTCTCACAAACATTTATCGACTAGCTAGCCTCTAGATAGGTTTATACACCTGCACACTCGTGCTTCCACCACCGCATACATGTCTCTCTCCCGCTCCTTGTATCTATGTAGCTTTTTCTTCCCTTCTTGAGACACACCCTCTCGATCGTGCACACACACACTATCGCCTCATTTTAAGCTGATACCTATCGCACACACACTCCTTGTGTCTTTGTCACACATGCACTCCGTCCTCCTCCACTCCCCCTCTCTCTCACACACACATGGGATTTTTGCAACAACTAGCAAGATGCCCAAGCGTTGCACGGAACATCAAGATGCATTTGTATGAGTAGTTTATCTTGTGGGGGAAAAGGATGAATGAGGGAAGGCCTTATTTGCAAATGTGGAGAGGGGTGTGGGTATCTTTTTGCAAAATTGCCATAGTTTCCTTCCTATCCGTCAGATATAGATCAGACGGCCTATATTGCAGGATGGCAGGCACACGATCATCACCGACAATGCTTTTTATAAGAGTAGGGATAAAAAGTAGAGTTGGTGATGATGGTGGGCCTGCCATCCTGCAATGTAGGTCATCCGATTTATATTTGACGGATAGGAAGGAAAATATGGCAATTTACCTGCACTCTTCACCACATTTGCAGATAAGGCCTTCCCTCGTTCATCCTTTTCTCCCACAAGATCTTGATGTTCCGTGCAACGCACGGGCATCTTGCTAGTAAGAGTAGAAATTAGACATATACCACTTCTCGAATCTTGAAACCAACAACATTCCTCCCTTATCTCATCAAAACCGCCAAAGGAATATATTTTGAGTGAAACATAACATATTTTTAGTGATATACGTATTTCAAAACTAGACTTTTTTTCTATCAAATCGGTGAATATGTATTAATCTACTTTGATCGTGTGGCAACGCATTGGCACATTGCTAGTAGTTATTATAATTTTTTGGACACCAGACAAACGGTGGAGTACATATACGAAGAGAAGAGGCGCACGCACGCAGTCGGCCTCTCGCTGTCTCGCACACATGAGTGTTACGTAAAGGCGATGTTAACAAATAAACCCTAAAACCCTAGGTGCACGATTGTTGCATTCGCGGGTACCGGGTACGTGGTGGAGCACCTTTGTAGGAATAGTCAGCTCGCGTGATAATTTGATCCATAGGAGTTGATGGTCGGGACCACAGGTGAACGACTTGGAGCGTGGTGGCTCGCCAGTTGCCACAGATCGAGTAGCCACGTTTAAAATATCGTTTTTTTGCAGGGTTAAGAGTTCTGATTTTCAATGGCACGTTATAAGTAGTAAGTAGTTTTTAGAACGATTGGTATGGAGCGAAAATGGAATTCATAGTACTACGTACCTCCTTGGCGTATGGTTGTATGGGTTTATGTTGCGAGATGTTCAACCTGGTAGTTCTAGGGAAAATACTATGGTTTAGATTTAGATGCTGGTTTTCAGTAATGAAAATCGGAAGGGGAAACCCTTCTTTGATTAAAAAAAACTACTACCTCCATTATGGTTTACTAGTCGCCATCGTACTTTGGGTCAAAGTTTGTCCACGAATTTTACTTGTAAAATGTGAATGGAAAACGAGATTTTGTTATACCCAAACAAAAAAGGACTAGAGGGAGTGATTGCTCTGACACAGATGCGACCTCTCATAGCGCAGGCATTGAACCGGCGCGCCGGCCAAGAGGGCCGCACTCGCTGCAGGCCCGGCTGAGCACGCCCCCTCGCCGCGTGAAACCAGCTTAAGACTGCCCCGCCTGCCTTCATCGAATCCGCGGGTGTGCCGGCAACACGTCCTTCCGTGAGCCGGCAGGCATTTTAGAACACAAAAAATGACTAAAATATAATTAATTTACGCATGGTCTTGACTTGTTGTGCTCTCACTGGTAGCAGGAACTAGTAGAGTTTTTTCTTTATTTATAACTCTCCTCACAGTTTTTGGCTTTGAAGTGAATCATGGTTGTGGATATTATGTATGAATGTGCAGATATCTGTGAACATGAGTTTGGTGTGGAAGTTGAACTTGGAATGTCGGGCTTGCGCGTGAACTATACCATGTCCAACGCTTCGTCTGTTATTGTTTGGAAAGTAATTGCTGTTATTACATGACCCGAAAAAAACATTTTGTGCCACATCAGTAGATGCACAGACATCACAACAGGCATGCTGACTGGATAAACATTTGAACCTAGCTATTATGAAGGAAATTTTGTATTGACAACAGTTTTAGATAGCAGGAGACGCCTAGCCTGCTCTGCCTCTGCTAGCTTATTTCTGGCTTCTTCCATATCTTCTTTTTTGCTTGGGTGAATAGAGCATTTGATTGCTCTTTTTTTCTTCTTCAGGAACTTAGCTACATTCTCAAGGGCTGTTGCACGCTTTCCTTTAGCCTTTACTAATGCCACGAGGACACGAACAGCTGACGACTCCACCTGGCTTGTGTGTAGTCCAGCATCATCTGGGAATTTGCACCTTGTGTCCAATCCAGCATCATTAGGGAACTGGCACCTTGTGTGTAATCTAACCTCATTTTGGAAACATGATCTCGAGGTTGACCATACTTCCCTCCTCGCAGGAACTGCATCCTGACATGAAGTTACTTCTTTTTTAGATCAATACTCAGGGCAACCTAGATCCATTTAGTAGAAGCCAGATAAATAGAACTCGGAGAAGTGAATTCAAAAGGAAAAGAAATATAAAAACAGACTACAAGGTGAGAACACCCACTTCCTACATCAAGCTAAAAATGAAAGCATTAGGACGATTAAGACTCTTCTTATTACACATCGAAGAACACCACGCTAAAGAGAAACAGAAACTACAACATATACACATCGAAGAACACGAGGATAAACGAAAGTAATTGAAAGGGTGTTACTTACCAAAGCTTGTTTTACAGGTTTGGTGCAGCTCCTCTTTAACTTGCCACGCTCCTTGAAGATGTGCCGAATATCCCGTGTTTGGTCTTCATTGCTCCTCTGCATGTTCGCACTCGTGGTTTTAAAATCTCAACATGGCAAGCAGAATATACTACTAGTAATACTCGCGCATCTTGGGGCAACATTAAAGCACTCCTCTGCCATGTTAGAGCATCTCCAATAGAATCGCAACGCGTGGCACTTTAAAAAAGTGTTTACAGTGCTGAGATCGAGAAGTAGATACTAGAGAGTAGAGGATAGTTCTCAGCATAGATAGATAAAAAAAGATAATTCAACTACTCCTCGTCGTCCGACTCCTCCTCGGTGATGTCCTCCTCCGACGTCTCACTGTAGGCGTGAAGGTACCGATCGTCGTCGGATTCCCAGGGCGACGTAGCTCCTAGCCTCATGTTGAATTGAGCGTCCGCTTTTCACCTACGCTTGTCCTCGCGATAGGCGGCTCGCTCCGCCCTCCTCTTATCCCTCTCCGCCCTCCTTTGCGCGTAGAACTCGCGCTCATTGATGATGTCATGCAGGAAGTGTTGGCGACACAGCGCCATGGCTTCCTCGTCCATGTCGGCGATGCCGAGACGGTGCTCCCGCCTCCGGTTGTCGCGATGATCCTTGTCGGTGCTAAGCCGCGGCAGAGGCGCGAGCTCCTGCGCCCGCTCCCGCGTCGGCATGTTGGGGAAGTTCAATGTTCTATGAGGCCACCGGAGGCGCCACGCCGCCGCGTCGTACGCGCGGGCGGCCTCGTTGGCGGTGTCAAAATTGCCGAGGCCGAGGCGCATCACGCGGAACCGGATCTCGATGGAGAAGCCGCCGGAGGGCCGCGCGTGGACACTGCGGTATCCCCAAGTTTCCCAGCGACGCGGCCGCATGGTGGCGCGGCGGCGGCGAGGCAAAAAAGAGTAGGGAGAGAGTGGTGGCGAGGCACAGAGCGGGGAGAGAGCGGTGGCAAGGCACAGAGCGGTGGGAGGGCGTTGGATTTTATAAAGCGTGCCGGACACCGCGCGCCAAAACTAGCGCACGCCCGGCCGCTTTTTCCCGTGCGCGCGATATCCTTACCCGACGTCTCTGCTATCTCTACTCTCTTCTCTACTGTTATATTTATTTAATATTTAATATTTAATATTTATCTCTACTTCCTTTACTGTCTCCTTTTTTCTCTATACTTTTTTTCTTGCAATATAGGCTGTCTGATTTATATCTGACAGATAGGAAGGAAACAAATGGAAATTTTGAAAAAAGATACCCATACCCCTCTCCAGATTTGCAAATAAGGCCTTCCCTCGTTCATCCTTTTCTCCCACAAGATAAACTACTCATACAAATGCATCTTGATGCGTGCAACGCATGGGCATCTTGCTAGTTCTAAAAATCTTTCCATCATTTGCCACACTACTAGTTGCAGATGAAAAACCTACCCAAGCACAGCGCGATACAGGAGCGACGCACAATTACAAGCTGATATTCTGTTGGACAATGGAGGCTGTAACCAATTACTTTTACGGGAATAATAGCACCCAGGAAATTTGAAGGGTAGGTATGAACAAAATTGGAACTACACATGTACTGCTAAGTGATTCAATACACACATTACCAATCGAGGAGGAGAACGATGGTCGCGGCGGCCTCTGTGAGTCATGGTCGGCAACGGGAGTCAGTTCATTGTCTACGACGGTAGTACTTCTGCGCTTGGCGTCGGCTTCTGGGAAGCAGATCCGAGACCGTGGAAGACAATGCCGGGGAAGAGGCTCCGTGTACGACGACGACGATGGACCGGTTCCAGTGCGGCGTACGAGGTCGTCAATGAGGCAGATGCGCCGCGGTGGACGAGTGCGCCGATGTAAAGGGGAGGAGCACGAAGGCTGCGGTGCCGTGGAGAAGTCTATTTTGCGGTGGGGATAGAAAATGGGGAGTATTCAGGTGTACTACTCTAGGTGCCGGGGAGGGGTTGGCTGGGTAGGGTGAACCTGAAGTTACGAAAACAGCCCCCTACCAAGCGTCATCCGTAGGCCTGTTCCGAAGGCTATGATGGTAACTTCCCACTGCTCGAATCAGGTCCCGCCGACCTCAAAATTTTGTGACACTGGACTCCCCGTGTGGCGTGTTGAGTGACTCGGCTAAGCAACTAGCGAGTAGTAGTAGTAAACTCTGCATATTAGGTTTGACCGAAGTCAAACTTCCTAAAGTTTGACCAAGTTTATAGAAAAATATAAACATTTACCATAACAAATATGTATGATGTGAAAGTACATTCAATATTGAATCTAATGGTATTTATTTGTTATTGTATATGATAATATTTTTTGTTAGAAGCTTTCTGAGAATTTACAAAACTTGACTTTGACCAATGCTAATACGCGGACTTAAATAAAAACGGAGGGAGTACACATTTGTTTCCTTAGTTTGTAGTGAACTAATCATTTGTTGAAATTGTGAAATAAATATATTAGGCTATTGACTTTGAATGTAATGGTATATACAATTCAATAGTTACAATCATTGTCGAATCCCAAGATGTATACAAGGTCTATAGTATTTCAAAATATGCTCAAACTCACATAATCCCAGTCAAATGAGAATCTAAATGCATTTCATAGTTATTACTTTGTAGGATGCAACAAAAACAACCATAACTCTACATCAGCCATTAAAGAAGCAACATTTTGACATATCCCAATGTGTGAATGAAACGTGCAGATAGAGCTTTTGAAGATGGAGCAGATAGGGTGGGAAAGATTGCATGTATGTGGACGAGAGAGTAGGAGACAAACCTAACGAGACAGAGAGAGAGAGAGAGAGAGATAGAGAGAGAAAGAGAGAGGAAGAAGTTAGGTTTGTGAGAAAGATGGAGACATGTAATATACGTGAGATGCGTGTGCATCCGGATTTTGTATACGTGGAAGGAGAAGAGACAACATGTTTGATGAGAGAGCTGGAAAAACATGGACAAGAGGGGAAGGATCTCGTGGGTTGATGGATTGACAATTTTGTGCGGGGGAGAGAGGGATTGGTAATTTTGTGCAGGAGAAAGAGAGAGAGAGAGAGATAGAGAGAGAGAGTGGGGAGGAGTCAGTCAGCCATCGTCACATCACCCTGATTCCAAATGAGCCCGCATTCCCTAGCGCGGTGTGGTCGCCGTCTTTGATCTGCTCGATGCCCTCTTTGAAGATTGAGGTGTTGTGCATGTTGGGGTGCAAAGAAGCACAAGCGAGAGTGGTCGCCATATAACCTTGGATGGGTATGAATTGTGTGCTCGGGGGAGTGTGTGTGTGTGTTGTGCTGTGTGTGTGTGTGTGTGAGAGAGAGAGAGATACTGAGAGAAAACAAACCTAAGGAGAGAAATGGGTATTCACGAAGAGATTGAGCGGGCCTTGAGGTGGGCAGGGGCCGAGTGAGGGTGTCGAAATGTGCGTTGATGCATGTGTTGCATGCGATCATGCGAGGGACGGACGAATCGAGAGAGATGGTTGTTGTGTTACGGATGCTCCCCTCTCTCTCTCTGTCTCTCTCTCTCCCTCTCTCTCTCTCTCTCTCTCTCTCTCACACACACACACAAGTAAACTAGAAGACCGTTTTCTCATGTATACACAACGTATCGGCATCTGTCTATGTCTCACTCATGCATGATCATTTGCACATTCACACCTCTCTATGTCTGTATCACACGCACACCGTCTCCACATGCCCTTCCGCCACAACACACATATGGACACATACACACGTTCTCTCTCAGTCACACACACAAAATAAGTATTAAAAAACTAGGGCGCACCTAAAACGTCCAAATCCAAATAAACACGAACTGGAGCTAAATTCAAATATATGGAAATATTGCAGTGTCAAGAACTTTCCCAGGAAAAAAAGTTGAGTAATATTCGAGGATTGTTTTCACACACACACAAAGGTTCGGTGGATGTCCTTCGAGCGCGACACAGTGACGCACCGTTCGATCGACTGCGCGGCCACGGTTCATGCACTTGCACAAGATTCCGTATCGTGGCTGTGGTACTAACTTAAAAAAACTAATAGAAGCGCTGCCTAAGTCTAATGTTTATGTGTACTAGTACGGTTTTCTTTTAAGTTTGACCAACCTTATATAAAACTAAAGTAAGCTCCCACACGCGCACTCATCAATATGCCGCCGCCGTTGCGCATGCCGGCGCCCGCCTGCTCCGGCCAACAATTTCTAGCCATCACCGCCGTGTCGTTGCCATCCCTGTGCCATGAAGCCGAAGGATCGCCCGCTCACGTCGTCCGCGGTCCCTCCTCGCCATGCCGCCACGCTACCAAGCACGCGAGCAGCTGGTGGAGCCGCGTCTATGCACGCAGTGTACGAAGAGGAGGACGAGCGCGTGCTCCAGCACGCCGACGAGGAGGAACTAGCGTGTCATTGTCGTCTCTGCTCGCGCGGAGGAGGCGCGCATGGTGGCTGTCACGGCGGAAGCCAGTCGCGCGCGCGTCGAGCCCGCAAACCGGGTGCGGACGCGGAATCTACCTTTGAGACTTTGAATGCCACGTGGATCCTGCAATCTGAAGGAGAAATTTGGGTCAGTCGACTCATGTGAGCCATTTGATGCAACATGGATGGCTAGAAGGGCTTCTTCCACCTCTTCTGTCGTCTTCTTCCTTCGCTCCGTCGAATTTCTTTCACAAATCGACTGACCCAAATTATACTACTAGTATGAACATATTAAGTACAGTAGGAACACGAAGATACGAGCAGTAGTACCAACTGCAAGAAGAACAATAGTAATACATAGTACTAGTACTACTATATGTACTAAAGAGTTCAAATAACGAGAAAGAACATAAACATAGTTCTGCTGGGGCCTCAGCACAACACACCCTTGAAAATAAACTAAGCAACTAGTCCGCTTGACACTGCAGTAGAACCAGCATGAGCAATGGCACTGCCACCTACTCGGAGTCCGAGTCCACGTCCTCGACTTCGTCCTCGTCCCTCTTCCTCTTCCTCTTCGCCGACGCTTCTTTGCTTGAACCAGACACTGGGCTCTACTTCTTCATCCAACCCTTGTAGATATTTAAACAAAGGTAGGCATCCATTGCTGCGTACATGATGTGATCTTCATCTAATGTCTTCGACTCCATGCATGATGAAACTCGTGATGAGGTTTCTTCAATTTAGCGTACGAAGGATCAATCATGGCTGCTGCCAGGGTCAGCATTGAAGGTTGAGAGGAGGACACCAGGCTTGCCTTCTGGAGATCGAAGGGCTGGCCTACAACGAGACCTATCCGACACAGGACATCCCTGTCGTTCTTAAATCCTACAGTAACGAATTTCACTCTTTTGTCCTTGAGGAAGTTCTTAAAATCCCGGCACTCAACGTAGGCATGGCATATGTGGTAGACCAAGCAAACGTTATGTACGCCAACCTGGATCACGGCGGGCTTCTTCCTCTCTTCGTCCTTTAGATCCTTCTCTCGTCCCAGGACTGTGGTGTACTCAACATCTGGCCCAGCGACCTACTCATCCGTTGAACTGTTGAACATGCGTAGGAAGCGAGCAAGCCATGCTTTCACCGTCACGGATCCACGTGTGTAGATGACAATGAACTGATCGCCGGTGATGGCTCTAACCCGGTACTCAGCGGCGACCATGGAGATTTGGGAGGCCATGGATTTTGGAGGAGGGTTAGGAGAAGTTGAACTGTTGTACCCCACAAAAACTGGGAGCGAACTAATGTGGAAGGACGGGAAGACTGGGAGCAAACTGTTGTGAGGTAGAAGACGGGGACAAGTAGGGCATGCGAACGGCGTGGGGTTGCTGGCTTGCCCGGTGGATAAACGGCTGCAAGCCCTGAGGGAGTCCTGGACTAGGGGGTGTCCGGACAGCCGGACTATCATCGTCCGCCGGACTCCAAGACTACGAAGATACAAGATTGAAGACTCCGTCCCGTGTCCGGATGGGACTTTCCTTGGCGTGGAAGGCAAGCTTGGCAATACGGATATGTAGATCTCCTACCATTGTAACCGACTCTGTGTAACCTTAGCCTTCTCCGGTGTCTATATAAACCGGAGGGCTTTAGTCCGTAGGACACAACATACATTACAACAATCATACCATAGGCTAGCTTTAGGGTTTAGCCTCCTTGATCTCGTGGTAGATCCACTCTTGTACTACCTATATCATCAATATCAATCAAGCAGGACGTAGGGTTTTACCTCCATCAAGAGGGCCCGAACCTGGGTAAAACATCGTGTCCCTTGTCTCCTGTTACCATCTGCCTAGACGCGTAGTTCGGGACCCCCTACCCGAGATCCGCCGGTTTTGACAGTGACATTGGTGCTTTCATTGAGAGTTCCTCTGTGTCGTCACCGATAGGCTCGATGGCTTCTTCAATCAACAAAGCTGTCCAGGGTGAGACTTTTCTCCGGACAGATCTTCGTATTCGGCGGCTTCGCATTGCGGGCTGATTCACTTGGCCATCTGGAGCAGATCGAAAGCTATGCCCCTGGCCATCAGGTCAGATTCGGAAGCCTAAACTTCACGGCCGACATCCGCGAGGACTTGATCTTCGACGAGCTCGAGCCACAGCCGAGCGTGCCGCACTGTTACGATGGGCATGATCTAGCTCTGCCGCCGAACAGTACCCTGGTGGCCGCACAAGAATCCGCTCCAGCCCTTAGTCCTGAGCCGATCGCCCAGATCGAGGACTGGTGGTTGGACACCGCCTCGGGGGCTTCAACTTCCACGGCGATGGAGCCGAACACTAACCCTATCCCTTGCGAAGCTCGTGACTCCGAGGTGCCGGACTCCCTGCCGGACTCCGGACCTCCCGCGCCCCTGCCAATCAAATCTGATTGGGTGCCGGTTATGGAATTCACCGCCGCGGACATCTTCCAACATTCGCCCTTTGGCGACATCCTAAATTCGTTAAAACACCTCTCGCTATCCGGAGAGTCCTAGCCGGATTATGGCCCGGATGGTTGGGATACGGATGACGAAGAAATTCAGAGCCCACCCACCACCCACCTTGTAGCCACTGTCGACGATCTAACTGACATGCTAGACTACGACTCCGAAGACATCGACGGTATGGACGACGATGCCGGAGATGAACAAGAACCAGCGCCTACAGGGTACGGGAAGACCACCTCGTCATACGACGTATACATGGTGGATACCCCAAAAGGAAGCGATAACAAGGACCAACGGGCCGCGGCAGAAGATAATCCCGCCGACAAACAACCAAAACAGCGACGCAGACGCCGCCCTAAGTCCCGCCTCGACAACAACAACGCTCCTAATGACCCAGCAATACAGCAGGGCAAACCAGTGGACGACGAGCACGCAGACAAGCAATCCTCCGAACAGGACGAGTCAGATAATCAGTCCAGGCCCGGCAAAAACAACAGTCAAGACGACCTCACGCCGGGCACACCGCCGGAGAATAAAAACCTACGGAAAAGACTCGTCGCCACAGCAAGAAGTTTGAAAAAGGAAAAACGGAAGCTCAAAACAGTGGAAGATACACTCAGAATGAGGTGGAGCAAAGTGCTCAAAACCGCAGACAAATACGGCAATGGCCATCAATCAAAGAGCTACCCGAAGCGCAAGCTGCTGCCAGAATTTGACGAGGAGGCCATAGAGCCCCCACAGTCAAAAAACATAGAGGCTGCCTGGTTGGATAGACGGCCAGTTGATAGGCCAAAATCTGAAAGCGGCGCCACACATAAGCCGACTAATGACCCTGGAAAGACAGATGGCCTAGCCAGGTCCATTTACGGGCCAAAAAAGAGGGCCCAGGAAGCAATGCAACACGCCAAGTGTCCGAAGACATCGGTGCACCCAAATACAGGGGCGCCGCACACCCACTATGTTTCACCAACGAGGTGCTGGATCATGAATTCCCAGCAGGGTTTAAACCCATAAACATAGAGGCCTACGACGGAACAACAGACCCGGGAGTCTGGATAGAGGATTACATACTACACATACACATGGCTAGAGGAGATGATCTCCACGCCATAAAATACTTACCCCTCAAGCTCAAAGGGCCAGCCCGTCATTGGCTCAAAAGCCTCCCAGAAAACACTGTTGGAAGTTGGGAAGAGCTCGAGGACGCGTTTAGAGCAAATTTTCAAGGAACTTATGTCCGCCCCCCGGATGTAGACGATCTAAGTCATATAACTCAACAGCCCGGACAGTCAGCGCACAAATTCTGGAATAGGTTCCTCACCAAAAAGAACCAAATAGTCGACTGTCCGGACGCCGAAGCCTTAGCAGCTTTTAAGCACAACGTCCGAGACGAATGGCTCGCCAGACACCTCGTCCAAGAGAAGCCGAAGACAATGTCCGCGCTAACAAGCCTCATGACCCGCTTTTGTGCGGGAGAGGATAGCTGGCTAGCAAGACGCAGCACCAGTGACCCAAGTACATCCGAGATCGGAGATGGAAACGGAAAATCACGGCGCAAAAAAGACCAGCGCCGGAATAAAGAGAAAAGCCCAAAGAGCACGGCAGTCAATGCCGGATTCAAAAGCTCGCGGCCAAAGAACAAAACACCGCCTCTTAAGGATAACAGCGATGAGCTATCCAACTTAAACAAGATTTTGGGTCGGATATGTCAAATCCACAGTACCCCCGGAAGGCCTGCAAACCACACCCACCGAGATTGTTGGGTTTTCAAACAGTCCGGCCGATTAAACGCTGAACACAAGGGGCTCGACGCATCAAGCGAAGATGATGATAAACCCCACCAGCAGAGCACCGGAAAACAAAAGACTTCCCCACAAGAGGTCAAAGCAGTAAATTCACTTCACGTGATAACATGGAAAAACAGTGCGGCACCCGTTAAAATGGATCTCGCACGGTCCAACCCAGCGGAACATAGAGATTGGACATCAAAACCAATCACTTTCGACCACCTAGATTATTCCAGAAGCGTTTGAAATGCAGGATGGACTGCCCTGATATTGGACCCTATAATCGGCGGACTGCAATTTACACAAGTCCTGATGGACGGAGGCAGTGACTTAAACCTGCTGTACCCAAGCGCAATCCGCAAGTTGGGCATAGACCTTACTAAAATTCGACACAGCCACACTTCCTTTAAAGGAGTGATGCAAGAGGCTCCTTATTACTAGAAGTTGTGTTCGGATCACCGAACAACTTTCGACGCGAAAAACTAATCTTTCATATCATCCCATTTAAAAGTAGCTATCAAGCACTTTTGGGACGAGAAGCTTTTGTCCGCTTCAACGCCATACCACTCTACGCATCTCTTACACTTAAGATGCCCGGTCCACGTGGCATCATTTCAGTGCGAAGGTCATTTAAAGACCCCGAACACAGTCAGACGAGTCCGGCATAAATACACTAGGGGCTCCCTAGCCGCACATCCCTTCACAAGGGGCTGCGCGCACAAGCAACAGCGAGCTCATATAGACTCCGCTTTACTTATTTATATTTCTTCATTTGTATATATTTTTTCCACACGATTTCCTTCCGAACTAAGTTCCTCTCTTTTTACAGATGAACAACGTGCACACCCGTCCAGGATAACGGCACAACGGAGACACAGGCGCAGACGTGCAGTAGGGACCCGTCGCAAGGATTCTTTTCAGATTAAGACCCTGCGTAAACCTTTTTTACTGTCTCTTGTTGTTATAATCCCTTGGTTCCTCATTATAACCAAAGTGGAGCCTAACGTTTTGGCATCGGCCGCGTCAGAGGACCATGCCCGTACCTGGACACTAGGGGCTTAGGGCATTGTTCTGCCCATTATTATAAAGACCGAACACCTTAGGGAGTGTTCGGCGTCTCGAGTTAGGCCTTATATGCATCAGCTCCGAATCATGTCTTTGGTCAAATGTTGGGTTTGCCCGGCTCCTGTGTTTTGCTGCCTTACGTTCCGTATCATCGGCTAACGCGGCACCAGGAGAACTACTGCGATTGTGCCCCAGTTCGGCTAGGCGAGCACCTCAGTAGAGAAAGCCGAAAACTGACTGTCATGATACAGCGAGAGACTGGTCAACCACTCGATCGACTACCGGAATGTTTAGAATTCCCCGCTTTGACGAAGGACCATTTCCCGGTCAGGCACACACGCGCCCCGAATCCGGAGAAGCGCGGTGCCCCTAGGGGCTATATCGTAGCCCCACCCTCGAACTCCAATGGCTAAGTGAAAGTGATAAAGCATCATAGTCCGGATTGCCTCATTTGCTACTCTACCACCTCCTCAACAGGACCGAGACGTCGGATTAAGTGTGAAAACGCGCTATTTTTTGCGAACACCCCCGCACCTTGTGCGCGGGGGCTGAAGCCGAAGACTGCCATCTTTCAGGTTATACAAATGTATACATAAACGGCCGCATAGGAGATATTTTAATACTTGGAACGCACAAGTATAAATAGAGGTTACATCATAATCATTGTTTTACAAGATAAAACGTTCATTTGAACGTGACATTTTTCGAGCACTGCGACTCTATTACACGAGCGACACACATAACTTCCCCAAAATAGTGCTCGGCGGGTAACCGGCTTTCGTCCGAACCCTGGGCTGCAATAGCAGTGGCATCCATCTCTGTCCAATGTGTCTTCACACGGGCAAGGGCCATCCGCGCACCTTCTATGCAGGCCGACTGCTTCATCTCCTTGATATGCGGCACCGCTCCAAGAAATTGCTGCAATAAGCCAAAATAGCTCGTCGCCTTGGGCCTCTCTGGCCAGACATGAGCCACGATATCAGTCATGGCAAGTCCAGACAACCTATTCAGCTCAGCCCATTCGGCCAACCGATCGGTCAACGGAAGTGAACGATCCGGACTATGGAATTGAGACCAAAATAGCTCTTCCGTCTTGTGATCCTTCTGGCCCCGGAAGTGCACAACGGCATCAGCCGCACTTGCCGCTAAGTCCATATATGGATCCTCCGGACCCCACAGCTGGCCAAGTTGGGCATATTTTGGATCCGTAAACCGGCGACACAGTAGAGAAGGCCTGCCAGCCACAATATCTCCAGCCTGGCGCAGCTCCTCCTTCATAGCCCGCATTGTAGAACGGGCATCCTTGGCCTCGGCGGTGGCCTTCCCCAGGTCTTCTCGCTCCGATAGGCGCTCCTTTTCAAGAGCCTCGTTGCGGTCGGTAGCATCCTTCAATTTCACGGCCAATTCGGCCATCTTTTCCCTGCTTAGGCAGTGTGCAGCCTTTTCGGCTTTCAACTCCCCGGCCGCCCTCGAGGCAGCCGCATTACTCCTTCGGGCTTGCTCCTTAGCTTGAGCAAGCTCGGCTCGAAGGCTCTCCACGGCAGCAGCACCGTCTGTATCACAACATATATATTGTCAGAGGCAGGCTTTGGCTCCCTTAAATAAGTGACTGCGGAGAATTCATTTACCTTGCGACTCGTCAAGTCGCCGGTTGACAAGCGCGATGTCCGCATCCGCCACATCGAGTTGCCGCATTAACTCGACAACTCCACTAGTCCGGCTAGCCCCCGGACTATCCGCCACCTACATAGGAATGGCGACATTCAATACCTGCGATTTTGATCCTCGGCACGCTGTCGCTTTCGACAACCTACCGAGTCTCAGGGGCTACTATCTATACAGGGCGCACTTCTATGTGCCAAACTGTCAAAAAGGTGCGTCGTTCTTGCGTACCTCAAATCCCGCCAGCAAACTCCTGACGGCACTATGCAATCCGCTTTCGGCGGACGAAATCCTTCCAATCACCACACTCATCAAAGCACGGTGATCTTCTGAGATGGACACCCTCTCAAGCAGATCCTTCAGCTCCCCCGGCCGGACACTAGTCGGCGCCGAACTCCCCGGCTCCACCGGACTCTGGGATACCCCCCTCTTCAGGCGCCCCCTTGGGCGAGGTGATAGCTCTTCTATTTTCCCCATCGCCTCCTTCTACAGGCGCAACCTCCAACATTCTGACCAGCACGGGCTCCGGTGCGGTCTCTGGGAGGGGGGCCGGACACCTTATCAGCTTCGATCGCGCTACCCACTCCTAATGAAGAATAATGGGTTAGAAGGCGAATTTTAGAAAAGCAAACAAACAGAACGTCCGGACTCTGAGCTACCTACCTGAGTATCCGGGCGATTGCAGCTTAGGCCTGCGTCCTCGGTCAATTTCAGACACGCCACCTGCGGTCCGAAGAACAACTTGTACATCTCCACGGGTGTCATACCCATGAAGTGTTGGAGAATTCGTGGTCCCTCCGGATTGAACTCCCGTAACCGGAGAGGACGGCGTTTGCAGGGTAGAAGACGCCTGATTAGCATGACCTGCATCACCACAACCAGATTGATCTCCCTCGCTTGGAGGTCTCGAATCCGGCCCTGCAATAAGGGCACGTCTTCGGACGGCCCCCAATTGAGCCCTTGGTTGACCCACGACATCAATCGGCGTGGAGTTCCCGGGCGGAATGAAGGCGGCGGCTTTTACTTGCTGCCCTTCGGAGCGGTGATATAGAACCACTCCTACTGCCACAAGCCGAGCTCCTCTTGGAAGGAGCCCTCGGGCCATGGGGCATCGGCCCTCCTGCTTATGGCCGGCCCGCCGCACTCCGCTTGACGCCCCCCGATCATCTTCGACTCCACATTGAAGGTCTTCAGCTACAGGCCGAAGTGGGGGGTGACGCGAAGGAAGGCTTCGCAGACAATAATGAATGCGGAAATATGGAGGATGGACTCCGGAGCCAAGTCGTGAAAATCCAGCCCGTAGTAGAACATGAGCCCTCTCACGAAGGGGTCCGTCGAGAAGCCTAAACCCCGACGGAGGTGGGATACGAAGACGACGTACTCAGCGGGCTCGGGAGTAGGTACGGCCTGCCCTTGGGCGGGCAACCTGTGCGAAATCTCGTAGGACAGGTACTTGGCCTCACGCAGCTTTAGCACGTCCTCCTCCGTGACGGAGGAGGGCATCCACCGGCCCTGAAGGTCGGAGCCGGACATTGTTGAAGATCCGAAGCGCTCGATGGGGCTCTGGGTGTTGGAACTTGGAGCAAGAGAAGATTTGATGGAAGATTGAAGAAAAGAAACTAGCCTTGGTCCTCTTATAAAGGGGGAAAATACCAAGAGCCGTCTCCGTGACCGTTCGGGATTCACCTTCGATAGAGGAGGCGTGGCGACGGGCACGGTTGGGTTACTCACGCTCATATTGATGAGAATCCCGGAATAAGGGGAACACGATCTCTGCTTCGACAAGACGTGCCAAGGAAACCGCTTCGCTAAATGTGCTGAGGTGGTATAATAAAAAATGATTCAAGTAAAGGCTTGGTAGTGGTGTGACGTCATGCCGCAAAATACGTCAGCAGATTGAGCTTGTGTGCATTTTATTCTCTCTACGGTAGAATGTGGAATTTATTTTGCAGAGCCGGACACTATCCTGGTGTTCATGATCTTCTCTGTATTATTCAAGGGAGGAACCCGCCTTGCAATCCCGAACATTATGCGCGCCGGACTTATCATCATTGAAGCCTGGTTCAGGGGCTACTGAGGGAGTCATGGACTAGGGGGTGTCTGGACAGCCGGACTATCATCGTCCGCCGGACTCCAAGACTACGAAGATACAAGATTGAAGACTCCGTCCCGTGTCCGGATGGGACTTTCCTTGGCGTGGAAGGCAAGCTTGGCAATACGGATATGTAGATCTCCTACCATTGTAACTGACTCTGTGTAACCCTAGCCTTCTCCGGTGTCTATATAAACCGGAGGGCTTTAATCCGTAGGACACAACATACATTACAACAATCATACCATAGGCTAGCTTTAGGGTTTAGCCTCCTTGATCTCGTGGTAGATCCACTCTTGTACTACCTATATCATCAATATCAATCAACCAGGACGTAGGGTTTTACCTCCATCAAGAGGGCCCGAACCTGGGTAAAACATCGTGTCCCTTGTCTCCTATTACCATCCGCCTAGACGAGCAGTTCGGGACCCCCTACCCGAGATCCGCCGGTTTTGACACCGACAAGCCCCCAAAGAGTTCTCGAGAACTATGCGGGACCCACTAGATGTCATGTCTACTAGACCCATATCGTAGGCCTGACGGTATAGCTTCTGCTTGTTCGCACGCCATGCCGGCGCGTGGATGTAACTTCACTTAATTCCGTCAACCGTCGCGCCTTCCACGACCTTCGCCTCCCTCGCGCGGTCGCGCCCTTTGAGACTTCGACCGGCTATAAATGAGCATTTTTTGCCTACTCTGCATGCATGATACTCCCTCTGGTCCTTTTTACTCCCGTCAACCGTTTGCAAAGTGTTTGACCAAATTTATACTTTTTTTAACACCACCTTATATTAATTAACCAGCCACACCAGTACACTAATTCTATACAATATTCACCACATAGGGCGGTACGTTATTTACAAGAATACCATCTAATCTATTGTCAAAGCTATACTTAGTGATTAAGTGTGACACCTTATTGGCCGAACGGCTAATCTTTGACAATTGAAGATTGTTGATCAACTTTGAGATGCTCAACGCTTTCATCTTCAGGTCACACATAGCAGATCTGTCATATTCCCCCGATGCAAGAGACGCTACCACAAAAGCGCAACCAGTCTCTAAAATTACAGGATTATGAAGAGAAATACCTATGTAGAGACCGGCAATGCAAGCCCTAAGCTCCGCTTCCTCCATGCTTTGACAGGCATCAATGAAATCCCATGACCAAATTTATACTACAAATATCAATATCTACAATACTGATTATAATGAGTATAAGAACTACATTTTATAATGAGTGTAAAAATATTGATTTGACATTGTGAATGTTGATACTACATTTTTCTATAAGTCTGGTGAAAGTAGAGGTACATTGACTTCAGACAAAACTTAAATGCACAATGCAGACTAGTTCCTCCGTCCAGGTGTGTGCCATGTCCTATCTTGTCATCACAACAAGGTTAGCTATTAGAGTACCACTACCTCCCTTCTAGTTTAAAGGGCTCGATTCAAAAATTTCACCTACTCTTAGCAAGATAGTAGAGGCGGTGGAATAGTTTTTGAAGTCTGCAAAAGTACTCAACTAATGCTGTCGTTCTTCACAAAAAAATGTGTTTACCAATGCATGCATGAACACTAGTTACTCTAACCCCCCCTCTCTTCTTTAATTCTTTGCCACATCAGCATGTTTGCTATTCCCGTGTGCATGATACCAGCTAAGATACCACCATTGTGGCCAGCCTTAATCATCGCATGCAATAATTTAGTGCACCTTGAAATATGAACATGTGTGGGGCGTGTATGTTTTTAATGACTTGAGACTATACCTAGCCCAGCATGCAAGATGACTTATTATGCACCGTTCCCCATACCTGCAGGAAGCCCGTTCGTCTCCAAATCTTTTCCTCTCCATGTGTGGAAACAATCCAGGAACAATATGCCTGCCAAACTCTCCTTCTCCCTCTGGTGGTCCCACCACTCCACCCCGTGTGAAAAAATCTGCATGCATGACTCTCCTCCCCCCACGCTCGTCCAATCCATTGTGACCAGTAATATTTCCACCCATTCGCTCCCCTGTAATTTACTCCAACAAATATGCCCATGTAGCTTTTACTTAACTTCAGGTGCATTGGGTCACTAACATATGGGCCCAATGGGGGACTGGCCCACATGTCAGTGACGCAACTGGACCTGTAGTTAAGTCAGTGCAACTCAGTCCATATCTTACGTAGGTGTGCCATTTCTCGCTATAAATACTGTGCCTCCCACGACATCGCTATCTCCTCCCCCTCATGTTCACTTTCATCGCTATCTCCTCCCCCTCCCTCTCACGTCGACCACCATGGCATCGCCCCTCCCAAGCCCTAGGAGCCCCTCGCCGCACCGCGCAGACGGTCACGCGTCGCCGTTCCGTTCCTCGCCGCCACTAGTCAAGGAGGACGCGTCGGTGTTCCGCTCCTCGCCGCTACGCGATGCGTCACCGTTCCGTTCCTCGCCGCCACTAGTCGAGGAGGACGCGTCGGTGTTCCGCTCCTCGCCGCGACGCGACGCGTCGCTATTCCGTTCCTCGCCGCCACTAGTCGAGGAGGACGCGTCGGCATTCCGCTCCTCGCCGTGATGCATCGAGGTGGACGCGTCGGTGTTCCCCATCTCGCCAGCACACGCATCCGAGGATGCGTCGGCTCCCCGCTACGAGGAGGACGCCGCGCCGCCCGCCGAGCCCCCCAAGCCTTGAGGAGCTTTGGAAAGAAATGGATGTCGCCTTGTGGGAGGCTTTGCCTCCAGCAGAGCGCGCCAAAATAGAGGCGGAGAACAAGGCCGAGGAAGAGAAGCGCACCACGGAACAAGCTGCCTGGGAGGCCTATGTCGCGTCCGAGAGAGTCAGGCAATTGGCTCTTTGGCAGAAGGCTCGTGCGAGGGCCGTGAGGGTGGTGGAGGACGCTTGTGCCGACGCCCTGAGTGCAGTTGGTCCCAAGCGCCTCATCTACGCTTGGCGGTATGTGGACCGGGTGCACGCTTCCAGCAAGGAGGAGTACCTGTTGGCGCCGGATCACCACACCAGTGAGATCGCGCTCGCCCGCTGGCAAGCCGCTAATCAACACCTCACGAGTTGTGAGGCTGAGGAAGAGTCGTTGTGTCGGCGCGTTGGGAAACGGCCACGCACCAGGGCACTCATGGCGTGCCGCAAGCGCTCCTGCGAGCGCCATGGCTTTTAGGAGGAGTATAATTTTTGTTTCGTAAGGCAATCTCATTAGTTTTGGGACGCAAATGATAAATCCCGAACGTTCAGGAATTTTTAGCGTCCTTAATTATGTATGCAAAAGGGAAAGTTTGGAAACCTTGTGTATTCGTACGCATTTTTGCAAGTACGTGCATATAGCACAAACTTTACTATATACTATTGGACTACACGTCTCTCTCGATATATGCTTGCAGACTGTGCTACTCCCTCCGTCCAGGTCAATAAGTCATCTTTGGTTGTGCACCGTGACCAAGAAGGAGGGAAGACTTGTACACCTAGACGGAGGGAGTACTACTATTACTTATGTACGTGCAAATGCACATTTTAACATTACGATGCGGTTTTTGTAAAAGTAGAAAAACAACACTAGTCAAGCTTGTGAAATGATTCGATGCAAAACAAATGCAAAAATGCTCGTTTGATTGTTTACTTTTAGCTTCCTTCTCTGTGGTTATTTCTCTGTCGTACTTTGTACAGAGTATCTCACTGGTTGGAAAGGCATGCAAATTCCCAAACCGCTTCCTACACCCTGTATCGAATTTTTTGCCTAACAAGTTGTGCCGTGCAATTGGAATTCCAACTTGAGTACTACTATTAGTAGGAGTACCAGGGGCCAGTTCTTTTAGGCTTGTAGATTAGTAATCCCACTACCTCCGTCCTGGTTTATTGGTCCCCATTGTAATCTGTGTCAAATTTTGATCATAAATTTAACTAATGAAATGTTAGTGCATGTCACATGCACTACTCCATCCGTCTAGGTGAGTAAGTCATCTTAGGCTGTGCACCGTGACCAAGGAGGAGGAGAAAACGAGAAATTTTAATGTTTATTTGCTAATTAATAGTACTACATGCAATGAACTAACCACCGCATGTCGTGTTTGATATCTTAAGTCATTAAAAGCATGCACACTCTTTATCTCTTATTGGTTGATATGTCAAGAAACAAGAAACGAGTTAGAAGTTAATGCACCATGCCTAAGTGTTTTGGGATTATTTGGTTTTTGTAAGATGACTTACACACCTAGACGGAGGGAGTAACATTTTATCAGTTAAATCTTTGGTCAAAATTTAGCACAAATTACAACTGTGAGGAATAAACCAGGACGGAGTAGTAGTTTAGAAGCCCAAATAAATGAGTGAGGCGCCTTATTGTTACTCTCCACTGTGACTAGTCTTTTTTTACCAGAAACAGTAGGAAAGGCTCCTATTGTGTAAATATATTAAAGAAATAAGGCAACTGTACAGTGTGGATATTTACATTAGGGGGGGGTGTAGGAGGGGGGTTCACTTTGTGACCCACCTAGAAGAGAAAATAGTAAGGCCCTAGTGTAAAGAGTTAACAAAATCCAGCACTAGAGGCCTATTTGCCTCTTTGACCCTATGTTGCAGAAGTTCAAAGTCCTTCTTGAATCTATCCAGCCACGAGCAAAAGGAGGGGTTGATTGATCTGAAATGCTTATTGTGACTAGTCTTATGGGAAAAGCTGGGGAAGCCGCCAAAAGAACTGGCCCTAGGAGTAGTAGCTAGGGATCGAAATGTAGAGAGATGAAATGCAAAAAATACGGAGGGATGTGATGGTTGCTTGTCCGTTTATTTTACCAGGCCACTTATTACTGGGAGTGGTTGGGTTTTGCGATATGACGGCTTTACTGCCGCGCCACGAGCAGGGTGAGAGTGAGACTCCCATGCAGCGCCGCCCTCTACACTTGTACTACATCGGTCGTGGTTTATTAGTCCCCCATTGAATTTGACTGAAGATTTAACTGACAAAATGTTAGTGCATGTCAACAAAAACTATATCGTTGGATTCATATTTGAACATAGTTTTGAATGATATAATTTTAGGTGACATGCATCAGCATTTATCGTACTATATATAATGTTAGTTCAATTTTTGGTCATACTAATCTATAGTAGTAAGGTGCCCGTGCGTTGCACCGAAGAGTGAAATGCATTGATCGGGGAGTTGTTTATTTTGACAAAGGATGTGGGGGTCATATCATGTGTAACGGGTATCGATAGGTTTCTTTGGATATTATTTCATCTCTAGAGCTCACAAACATCCGAGTGCAATAGATAAAAAGGTATCTTTTGCAAACAAAAGCATTCAACTGTTCAACCTGCATCCAAAACTTGTGAAGAAATAACACTTATTGTGCTTTGCAAGAAATGATCTTTAAGAATTAGTTTTTCAGTACCGATTGTTATACATGTTGGCTACAGATGACATGGCACTTTCTTATAGTCAACAGTTGGCTATACTATTAAGTAATATTAACCATGCCCTTATACACCTAGACGGAGGGATTAAATCAGGATGACTTGCAAGGGGGCAGAGGAGATGTAAGAAATGGTTCATCGTAAGTCTTTCACTAGTACTGTAGTAAAAATTCATACATGGAAGATTCTAGACTAAACCATAAACGGATACACTTTTATTCATGCACGATACTCCAATAGAGCAAGATCCTGCATGGAAGTCTCCACATGCTTAGACAGCGGATTACATTAAGCGAAGACTAATGATCAACATTTAACTTGATAATGTTTATGTCCAAGTGAACCTCCTTGGAGTCCCCGTGAACCGCGTTGGCGGGTAAAGGATGCCATGGGTTTTCCAAGTCCACATTGGCGGGATAGTCCCAGCTCCCCAGAGTCCAAGTCCGTTCGATGAGGCCGGTGTCGCTGCCCACACGACCCGGAGGGGTAATAACACTGACCATGCACCCGTACATCGGCCTCGTGTCAGTGTCAATGTCAGCGGCGTCGCCCCTGATGCACATTACAGAGACGGGGCGGTGGCCTGCGCGGGCCTCGCCGGTGCCCACAATCAAGAGGAAGACACTGCCATCCTCCTCCGAGACTAGCAGGCGGCGGTGATCCTCCAGCGACTCCGGCATGGTGAACGGGTAGCATGTCTCGTACTTGATGTTCTCCGCCAAGGGCTAGCAGTGACCGCTGCACGCATCCGTGAGGTGATGCACCATGTCCGCCGGCGAGCCACAAAACGGCATCGGGCACTCATAGTAGTGGACGAAGGGCTCCTTGGAGGCATCGACCAGGCCTTCCATGAAACGGGAGTGGCTGTAGGGGACGTTGCGCCAGTTGAATATATGAGCAAGTTACTACAAGATTTAATCCGAATAAGCACAAAATAAATCATGACGGCTATAACAGAGATGAAACTAATCATGTGGACTAGCATAGTAGTAGGATACAGAGTAGAAACATGAATTCTACCATGATTTCAAACAGGAAGGACAGAAACACATTTGGTGCAACGGGAGCAGCACCGTTGGCGTTGAGGTTGTCGCCCATGTCGTTGAGGAAGAGGTTGCCGAGGTTGGGGAAGAAGTCGTCGTCGGTGAAGTCGTGGCTGCCAGCAGTCATGAGAGTGCGCTCCCCAAATTTCAACAGCACCCACTGAATGTAGCGCAGGAGGGAGTGGCTGTAGGGGACGTTGCGGCCGCCGAATGGAGCGCAGGAGTACACGAAGCAATAGATGGTGTCCTTACTAGTACTCCCTAGTCTCTATCTATCTATATCTACTTCTACTCTATATCTATACTCTTATAGAAAACCGAGGTGATGATGGTATGCCTGCCATCTTGTAATATAGACCGTCCGATCTATATCTGACGGATAGAAAGCCAACTATGACAATTTTATAAAAGATACCCGCACCTCTCTCCACGTTTACAGATAAGGCCTTGCCTTGTTCATCCTTATCTCCCACAACCTTGTGCTCCTCCCTATGTCTCTATCTCTACTACTATTCTTTGTTTTTTATAACAAATCGAATAGTGCTGCGCTGTCCGTTGCACGCCCGGCTGAACATGCCTCCTCACCTCCATCATCACCAACTGAGTCTTTTATAGGAGTAGGAGTAGAGAAAAAACCGAGTTGGTGATGATGGTGTGCCGTGCAATGCACGGGCATCTTGCTATTTTTTTGCATATAAGTCCAAACACCACGTAGACACAGTATTTGAGCATGGTTCGTAGTCGTTCCACGCTCGAGCATTGAAGTTTGTAACTATTTTAGATTAGAATATACTGCTCCTCCGGTGCTAGTAGTAGAGCAGAGTCCTACTCTACTACTCTACTCAAGAAAGTTAGGGCATAGTACTGTAGTAGGTACTGTAGGGAGTACCAGTACTGTGATCACTCAAGCAAGTTGTCTGGCCTCGACATGACCCTACACTACTGGTATGTGTCTCGTAAGTCAAGCGGCATGCTGTAGTCATCATCACCTGTCCACTTCCCGCAGCACATATTCGCTTCTCCATCTTTGTCCACACATAATCTCGTCCAATCTTCCATCCCCGCTAAGGCGCCTCCCCCCTCGTCTGAAACCCAAGCACTAACAATGTCAGAACCTAGAAGTGTCCGCCGAAAGAGTGGATGGAATTCGCTCCCAACAGAGGTAATCAAGCTCATTGTTTCGCGTGTGGACAATCTCAGTACCATGCCGCTCGCCGCGTGCTCGTCGGGGTTGTACCTTTTACTCAAAGCCCTCAGGCTGGAGCTTTTTAAGCCAGCTCCTTGCTTGCTGATGCCGCTTGATCTTCAGAAACGGCGTGTCACGTAGCATAATGATCGTAGGGTGGCGAGCATCAACCCCCTTGACTGCAATCCGATCCCCGTCAGCCTCAACTACATTAACGGTATGTACTAGGTCGACATGAACACGTCTTGGATGGTGCTCATCGACGGTCGCGACAACTGGATGCTTGTGGAGGTCTACACCCGGCGATTGATCCCCCTTCCTTCGATTAACACTGCACTGCTTTGGCACCGCGGCCCAGAATACTCGGAATCTTACAGTAGCCAACATGATACCAAGTTTGATTTGCTCAAGGTTGTAATCTGCCAAGTGCCCACAAGATCTGCGAATTATAAAGACTTCAGGCTAATTGTGTTCTTCAACCGCGGTCTCGCCTATCTGACAGGTCACTGTGGTAAGTGGATAAATCCGCACGTCCATCGCAGGATTATACATCCTCCATGGTTCTCTAATGCCATTGAACACAAGGGCTTCATTTACGCTGTCGACTCCTTCTATGGCTGGACGTATTGCTGGCCTACTCCAGTCATCACTACAAACGGCTGTTACAGCAGTATGTTACTTTCCTATGATATCATGATGGCTTGCTTATATTACTGTCAACATTTACTGAAAAGATATTCATGCTCATAACATGCTGTTCTTAAGATTGACTAAATCAAGAGCCCTTTTTATTTGACTCCAACTTGATATGATGTTGTAGGCCGCCTGGTGTCCCTACCCTTACTAATCCCAGAACCTTTCAAAGAAAAGCAGCATGGCAGTTGCAGGTGGTTCCTGGCTCGATCAGACGATGGCGAAAGATTGATGATCGTTCGCACGTATCGGACGTGTTGTTTCGTAGAATACAATCACAGTCACTGCAAGGTCTTTGAGCAGGATCCCAGCTTCTCTGGGCCTTCAGGAATTTTTGACTGGAGGCTGGTAAGTAGCCTTGGTAAACGCTCTTTGTTTGTCGGACTGAATTATCCGATTAACTAGGAGATAACCGACAACAAGGATCATGATGGCAGGGCAGTTTCGTTCATCAGGCAAAACTTCGTGTACACAGTGTACCATGCGTCTCTGCATGCACCATACCCTGATATGTGCCGCCATGCTCTGCAGCCCAAAGTAGGAGAGAGGGTTGCAAGTATCAGACTTCGACCTGCTGGCTGGAGTTTCCTCCGTCAGGCACCCATCTGGTTCAAGCCGTCAGCCAATCTCCACAACTTAATAAATAGTAACGTCTAACTGAGCCAGTTAGTTAGATGAGTACACTTGTGTAGTAGGGTCTTTATTTAGTTTGATGCATACACTTGTTCTATTTTGGTATCCCTTTTGTAATGATGGCTGATGTTTGGTTTGGAAGAGAGAGCTGCGTCTTCACTCTTCTGGCCTGCTTACTGCTTGTGTTGCACCCCCAGCCCTGGTTGCTGCTGCTGCTGTTTTCAATGTACAATCAGTAGTATGTTTCATCTGTTGGTTGAATAAATGTGTTGTTAGAACGACAAACACAATGTTTTGGAAGTCGTTGCACGGTTTGATCCTTTAGTGCCCCGTACCGTACGTAGCTCATACTATTTTTCGTACGGAACACATTTTCCACTTGTTGATAACATGCAGCCCACTGATGAAGGCCCAATAGAGAAGCCCATAATTAACTGGAAGGAAGGCTCTCACATGAATCCGGCCCAGGTACATGCTCATGGTCCCCTAAACATAAATAAGTAAATAAATAAATAAAGCTAAATGCTCATGCACTAGTTCTTTGGGAAAATAGGTAGCCCAGTATTTCTTTTTGAAGAATACCCAAGCTAGGCCTATTTGTTTTCTCCGAATTACTGGGCTGCAAATCTTTCAAGACGAGGAGGGATGCATTCCGTCCTGGCCAAAGAGTATGGTCAATGTCTGTTAAAAGTAATATCAAAAGGGGTTGAAAATTCCAAAAAAATTTATAGCAAATGGGATATTAGTTTCTTTTTTTTGTTTTTGTTCTTCACTGATATCTTATACGTATTTCATTGGATTTAACATGACATAGTACTAATTTATTTTTAAATTTGTTTTAGTGTGGCTATTAATTTTTGGATTAAGAATATTTCGTTCCCCATAAAAAATTTGCGAATTTTCAAAATTTCCCAGATATTTAGTTAATTTTTTGACCCTGGTACTGACCAGAAAATAGCCTGCAATTCTAAAAATGTAAAACGGGCTGCAATAAATTCCATATGAATTAGAAAATGAGTAAAAATTATAAAAATAAGAGCAGATGGGCTGTACACGCCACAGATTTCGAGGTTGACTTGTTTACGCAAGGCTTTGTCAGTGAACACACGATTCTAGCAGCAGTGGCTGTTGGATGTCCATCCAACGGCCGACGTGCTTCTTCAATATCTGATCTTCCTGCTCCAGCCGCATAAACTAGCGCCGGCGAGACTGCCTGCTCCCTCCTCTTGTGGCCCGCTGTGATGCCGCGCAGGCTTCCCCGGCCCAGCCTACTCCCTCTGCTGGCCTGGCCTGACGCAATCAACTGCCTCCTTATTATGAGAAAAAAATGATTTCTCCCACTGACATCTGGGGCGCACCGGTTGGGAGGCTGACTTGTGGGCCTACTAAGTTGACGCATACGCAGGGCTTGTCAACTTAGTCAACAAACGATTCTAGCAGCAGTAACCGTTGGATTTGAACCGAACGATCCTGCTGCTTCTTCAATCGCTGCTCTTCTTGCACCAGCCGCCCAACCAGTGCCGGGGAGACCGCCTGCTCTTGCCTCCAGTGGCCGGCTATGCTGCCGTTGAGGCCTCATCGCCCCCTACTACTCCCACCGCTAGCCAGGCCCTGCGGCGACGGCAGCCTCACACCGCAGCCGAACCAGTGAACCCTCATACTCCTGTCCGCGTGGGCATCCACTGCCGCGTCTTCCCCGGCTCCGCATCGTCCCCTTCCTAGGCCTCACCGTCGTCCACCGCCTTGGTGCCCTCGGTGCGGCGTGGTCAATGTGGTCAACAACATTCCATCGGAAGAGTACTGTACGTGGAGAGGCTGACAGCTGGGTCCATGGCCACAACCCAGTTTTTTGTGATTTGCCAAGTAAGTCGCTTTGTTAGGCCTGTTGGGCTGCAAATCTTTCAAGACGAGGAGAGCTTTCATTCGGCTGGCCGAGAAAATGGCCCATCAGTAATGAGAAATGGGCTGTACATTTTTAAAACACATCAAACCGGCAATTAGTTTCAAATATCTTTTTTTTTCATTTCGAGATTTTAAATTACATTAATTTTTATGCGTGGAGAATTTGTTGGATTTTATATTGATATAAATTTATTTTTAAAATCAGTTTGAATGTGAGTCGAAATTTCGGAATTAAAAACAGTTTAGACCGCACCGAAATATGCAAAATTTCATATAATTTTTTAACCGTGGCCACAATATGGTCTGTAATGCTAACAAAAAGAATATGGGCTCCAAAAAAAACCTTAAGAATTAGCAAATGGGCTGTAAAGTTTTAGAAATAATGGCAGATGGGTTGTATGCTGTTTTCCACAGATTTGAGGCTTTCCCTAAAAAAAGGTTGAGGCACAAGCAGTGACTGTTGGATGTCCATCGAACGGCCGTCGTGCTTCTTCAATCTCTGCTCTTCCTGCTCCAGCCGCTCAAACAAGCGCCGGCGAGACTGCCTGCTCCCTCCTCCCCGCAGCCGGCTGTGCTGCCGCGCAGGCCTCACCACCCACCCGCACTCCCATCGCTGGCCTAGCCATCCCTCTACTCACCCACACCTGCTGTTATTCTCCGGCGACAACAGACGAACCAGTAAACCCTCGTACAGTCGTACTCCCCTCCGCGTTGGAAACAACTGCCGAGTCTTCCCTGCCTCCGTGTCGTTCCCTTCCTAGGCCTCGCCGTCGTCCACCACCCTAGTGCTCTCAGCGCGGCCTGGTCAACGTGGTCAACGACCGACATGCATCTGAAGTGGACTGTACGTGGAGAGGACGACAGCTGGGTCCACGGCCGCACGCAAGGAGATGCCTCCTTATTACGCGCAAAATAATGATTCCTCCACCTGACATCAGGGACCCACCGAAAGGGCCTCTGTATTTTGCAAAAAAAAAACATTACCGCCGCTGACAGCTCGGACCCACTAGCTATATCTTCGCATGCAAGGAAGTGCCTCCTTATTACACAAAAAAATGAATACTCCCCCTTTTAGCTGGGACCTAGTATAGTGGCAGGCTGACTTGTGGGCCTACTAAGTTGACGGGGACGGAGGGCTTTGTCAACTTAGTCAATATGCATGATTCTAGCTCCAGTGACCGTACGATGTCCATCCAACAGCCGTAGTGCTTCTTCAACCTCTGGTCTTCTTGCTCTAGCCGCCCAAACCAGCGCCGGTCGTGCCTCGTGCTCCTGCCTCCCATGGCCGGCTGTGATGTGGCGGAGGCCTCACCGCCGCTGGCCAGGCCATCCCTCTACTCACCCACACCCCCTGTTATTCTGCGGCGATGACAGCCTCACACCGCAGCGAACCAGTGAACCCTTGTACTCCTCTACGCGTGGGCATCCACTGCCGTGTCTTCCCCGGCTCCGCATCGTCCCCTTCCTAGGCCTCGCCGTCGTCCACCGCCCTGGTGCTCTCGGCGCGGCATGGTCAACGTGGTCAAGGAACGGCTTCCATCGGACGTGGACTGTATGTGGAGAGGCTGATAGTTGGGTCCATGGCCGCAGCAAGGAAGTGCCTCCTTATTACGCGCAAAATAATTATTCCTCCACCTAACAGTAGGGACCCACTAGACGGGCCACCGTATTTCGTGAAAAAATGTTTCCCCCTGACAGCTAGGACCCACTAGCTACATCTTCGCACACAAGGAAGTGCGTCCGAAAAAAACGATTCGCCCCCCTGACTGCTGGGACCCACCAGCTACATCTTCGCAGGCAAGGAAGTGCTTGACAGTCGGGACCCACCTGGTTGAAGTGTATGTAGCGTTGTCATTCTGGTCGCGAACGTGTACATACATATATATTGGTCGATGTAGAGGCGCGCACGTGTCGTAGTAGAGGCGCGTACGTGTCGTAGTAGAGGCGCACACGTAGCATGTACACGTACGTACAACGGCCAGGGTGCAAGAAAAAAAGACGGCCACATATGTGTACATACGTGCAGGGTCTCGAACGCCTACTCGCGCATACGTACGGCCAGGGCTCGTGTACATGGCTGGGTCGGAACGGAGAAACAACGTCGTCGTCGTGTTCATGGGGAGCCAACCGGCTGGGTCAGAATGGAAAGCATGGTCGTGTTCATCGGGAGGGCTTGGATGGAACAGGCGATGGAAACGAGGCCTGGCGTACCGCATAACGGAGGAAACGGACCTCCTATGTTCGGAACGGGGTCCTGTTGACCGGGAGGGGTGTGGCGTACCGCAAAACGGACGAAACAGACTTGTGTTGGAGCTCTACGGTCGAAACGGTGGTCCTGTCCATCGGGAGGGGTGTGGCGTACTGCAAAACGGGACTCCACGGGATACTGTTCATCTCCATCATAGACCTCCTCCAGCCTCCACGGGCTACCGTCGACCTCCTCTAGCCTCCACGGGCTCGTGTTCATCCAGCCTCCACCGTGCGCTACTCCACCGGCTACTGTTCAACCATCCCTCCACGGGCACCCCTCCACCATCTACTGTTCATCCAACCCTCCACACCATGGGGTCCTGTTCAAGCACCCCTCCACGGGCACCCCTCCATCGTCTACTGTTCATCCAGCCCTCCACACCACAGGGTCCTGTTCATCCAAAGGCAACACCACCGCTCACTGTTCATCCAAACCCCCCTGCAACGCTCACTGTTCATCCCAGAGGCAGCATCGATCGGCTTCAGTTAGCAGCAGTAGCGAAGGAATCGCTCGATCGGGTTCAGTTAACAGCCATCGATCGATCGCTCGGGTTTAGTAACACGTAGCCTGCAGTGCAATCGCTCGGGTTCAGTTAGAGCCCAAGGCCTCGCTCGGGTTCAGTTGGAGCCAACGCCTCACACACATGCGCGCACGCGTACGAGAGAAACACGCATCGCTCGGCCCCCGACCTCCCACCGTAACCGGGAACTCCCTGAAATTTTCCTCGCCCTTTCTTCTACCATGGTTTTTTCCGTCATGGACGGCCCAAAGAATGTCATGCAGATGCTTCTCCGGCGCGCCCAGGAGGAACATCCCATTTTCTGTCATGATTTTTTGTCATAGAAGTAGGATCCCACCACATCTATGATGATACCGGGTTTTGTCACAATTATCGTCATAGAAGTGTTATATGTATGACAGAAAAAAATTCATTCGGCCCAAAATGTCACGGATCTGTCTTTTTTTGCAGTGCCTCCACAATTACACACCTCGGTCATATCGTCATAGTGCTTAGGCGAAGCCCTGCGCCGGTAACTTCATCATCACCGTCACCACACCGTCGTGTAGACAAAACTCTCCCTTGACCTCAGCTAGATCTAGACTTCATGGGACGTCACCGAGTTGAACATGTGCAGATCGCGGAGGTGCATACCTTCGGTGCTAGGATCGGTCGGATCGTGAAGACGTACGACTACATCAACCGCATTGTCATAACGCTTCTACTTTCGGTCTACGAGGGTACGTGGACAACACTCTCCCCTCTTGTTTCTATGCATCACCTAAAGATAGATCTTGTGTGATCGTAGGAATTTTTTTGAAATTACCGTGTTCCCCAACAGTGGCATCCGATCCAGGTCTATGTGTAGATGTTATATGCACGAGTTGTAGTGCTTACACAAAGAGTTGTGGGTGATAATAGTAATACTGCTTACCAACATGTCATACTTTGATTCGGCGGTATTGTTGGATGAAGCGGCTCAGACCGACATTACGCGTACGCTTACGCGAGACTGGTTCTACCGACGTGCTTTGCACATAGGTGGCTGGTGAGTGTCTGTTTCTCCAACTTTAGTTGAATCGAGTGTGGCTACGCCGGGTCCTTGTTGAAGGTTAAAACATCACACTTGACGAAAAATTATTGTGGTTTTGATGCGTAGGTAAGAACGGTTCTTGCTTGAAGCCCGTAGCAGCCACGTAAAACTTGCAACAACAAAGTAGAGGACGTCTAATTTGTTTTTGCAGGGCTTGCTGTGATGTGATATGGTCAAGGCATGATGTGATATAATTGTTGTATGAGATGATCATGTTTTGTAACAAATTTATCGGCAACTGGAAGGAGCCATATGGTTGTCGCTTTATTGTATGCAATGCAATCGCCATGTAATTGTTTTAGTTTATCACTAAGCGGTAGCGATAGTCGTAGTAACAATAGGTGGCGAGACGACAATGATGCTACAATGGAGATCAAGGTGTCGCGCCGGTGACGTTGGAGATCATGACGATGCTTCGGTGATGGATATCATGAGCACAAGATGATGATGGCCATATCATGTCACATATTTTGATTGCATGTGATGTTTATCCTTTATGCATCTTATTTTGCTTAGAATGTCGGTAGCATTATAAGATGATCCCTTACTAAATTTCAAGGTACAAGTGTTCTCCCTAAGTATGCACCATTGCTACAGTTCATCGTGCCGAGACACCACGTGATGATCGGGTGTGATAAGCTCTACGTTCACATACAACGGGTGCAAGCCAGTTTTGCACATGCAAAATACTCGGGTTAAACTTGACGAGCCTAGCATATGCAGATATGGCCTCGGAATACTGAGACCGAAAGGTCGAGCGTGAATCATATAGTAGATATGATCAACATAGTGATGTTCACCATTCAAAACTACTCCGTCTCACATGATGATCAGACATGGTTTAGTTGATTTGGGTCACGTGATCACTTAGATGATTAGAGGGATGTCTATCTAAGTGGGAGTTCTTAAGTAATATGATTAACTGAACTCTAATTTATCATGAACTTACTACCTGATAGTATTTTGCATGTCTATGTTGTTGTAGATCAATGGCCCATGCTACCATTCCTTTGAATTTTAATGCGTTCCTAGAGAAAGCTAAGTTGATAGATGATGGCAGCAATTACACGGACTGGGTCCATAACTTGAGGATTATCCTCATTGCTGCACAGAAGAATTACGTCCTGGAAGCACCGTTAGGTGTACCACCCGCGCTCGCAACTGCAGACATTGTGAATGTCTGGCAGACGCGTGTTGATGACTACTCGATAGTTCAATGTGCCATGCTTTACGGCTTAGAACCGGGACTTCAACGATGTTTTGAATGTCATGGAGCATATGAGATGCTCCAGGAGTTGAGGTTAATATTTCAAGCAAATACCCGGATTGAGAGATATGAAGTCTGCAATAAATTCTACAGCTGTAAAATGGAGGAGAATAGTTCTGTCAGTGAACACATACTCAGAATGTCTGGGTACCACAACACCACTTGACTCAACTGGGAGTTAATTCCTGATGATAGTGTCATTGACAGAGTTCTTCAATCACTGCCACCAAGCTACAAAAGCTTCGTGATGGACTATAATATGCAAGGGATGAATATGACAGTTTCCGAGCTCTTCGCGATGCTAAAAGCTGCAGAGGTAGAAATCAAAAAGGAGCATCAAGTGCTGATGGTTAATAAGACCACTAATTTCAAGAAAAAGGGCAAATGGAAGAAAGGGAACTTCAAGAAGAACGACAAAAAGGTTGCTGCTCAAGAGAAGAAACCCAAGTCTAGACCTAAGCCTGAAACTGAGTGCTTCTACTACAAAGGGACTGGTCACTGGAAGCGGAACTGGCCCAAGTATTTGGCGGATAAGAAGGATGGCAAAGTGAAAGGTATATTTGATATACACGTTATTGATGTGTACTTAACTAATGCTCGCAGTACCGCCTGGGTATTTGATACTAGTTCCGTTGCTCATATTTGCAACTCGAAACAGGGGCTATGGATTAAGCAAAGATTGGCTAAGGACGAGGTGACGATGCACGTGAGAAATGGTTCCAAAGTCGATGTGATCACGGTCGGCACGCTACCTCTACATCTACCATCGGGATTAGTTTTAGACCTGAATAATTGTTATTTGGTGCCAACGTTGAGCATGAATATTATATCTGGATCTTGTTTGATGCGAGATGGTTATTCATTTAAATCAGAGAGTAATGGTTGTTCTATTTATATGAGTAATATCTTTTATGGTCATGCACCCCTGATGAGTGGTCTATTTTTATTGAATCTCGATAGTAGTGATACACATATTCATAGTGTTGAAGCCAAAAGATTAAAGTTTAATAATGATAGTGCAACTTATTTGTGGCACTGCCGTTTGGTCATATCGGTATAAAGCGCATGAAGAAACTCCATACTGGTGGACTTTTGGAATCACTTGATTATGAATCACTTGGTGCTTGCGAACCGTGCCTTATGGGCAAGATGACTAAAACTCCGTTCTCCGGAACAATGGAATGAGCTACTAACTTATTGGAAATAATACATACCGATGTATGCGGTCCAATGAGTATTGATGCTCGTGGTGGGTATCGTTATTTTCCCACCTTCACAGATGATTTGAGCAGATATGGTTATATCTACTTAATGAAGCATAAGTCTGAAATGTTTGAAAAGTTCAAAGAATTTCAGAGTGAAGTGGAAAATCATTGTAACAAGAAAATAAAGTTTCCACGATTTGATCATGGAGGAGAATATTTGAGTTACGAGTTTTGTCTTCATTTGAAACAACATGGGATAGTTTCACAACTAATGCCACCTGGAACACCACAACGAAATGGTGTGTCTGAACATCATAACCATACTTTATTGGATATGGTGTGATCTATGATATCTCTTAATGATTTACCGCTATCGTTTTGGGGTTATGCTTTAGTGACGGCTGCATTCACTTTAAATAGGGCACCATCAAAATCCATTGAGATGACGCCTTATGAACTGTGGTTTGGCAAGAAACCAAAGTTGTCGTTTCTTAAAGTCTGGGGCTGCGATGCTTATGTGAAAAAGCTTCAACCTGATAAGCTCGAACCCAAATCGGAGAAATGCATCTTCACAGGATACCCAAAGGAAACTATTGGGTACACCTTCTATCACAGATCCGAAGGCAAAATCTTTGTTGCCAAGAGTGGATCCTTTTTAGAGAAGGAGTTTCTCTCGAAAGAAGTGAGTGGGAGGAAAGTAGAACTTGATGAGGTAACTATACCTTCTCCCTTATTGGAAAGTAGTTCATCACAGAAATCAGTTCCAGTTATTCCTACACCAACTAGTAAGGAAGCTAATGATGATGATCATGAAGCTTCAGATCAAGTTACTATCGAACTTCGTAGGTCTTCTAGAGTAAGATCCTCACCAGAGTGGTACGGTAATCCTGTTCTGGAAGTCATGTTACTAGACCATGAAGAACCTACAAACTATGGGGAAGCGATGATGAGCCCAGATTCCGCAAAATGGCTTGAGGCCATGAAATCTGAGATCAGATCCATGTATGAGAACAAAGTGTGGACTTTGGTGGACTTGCCGATGATCGGAAAGCCATAGAAAATATGGATCTTTAAGAACAAGACCAACACAGACAGTAATGTTACTATTTACAAAGCTCGACTTGTTGCAAAAGGTTTTCGACAAGTTCAAGGAGTTGACTACGATGAGACTTTCTCACCCATAGCAATACTTAAGTCTGTCTGAATGATGGCTGCATTTTATGATTATGAAATTTGGCAAATGGATGTCAAAACTGCATTCCTGAATGGATTTCTGGAAGAAGAGTTGTATATGATGCAACCGGAAGGTTTTGTCAATCCAAAGGGTGCTAACAAAGTGTGCAAGCTCCAATGATCCATTTATGGACTGGTGCAAGCCTCTAGGAGTTGGAATAAACGCTTTGATAGTGTGATCAAAGCATATGGTTTTATACAGACTTTTGGAGAAGCCTATATTTACAAGAAAGTGAGTGGGATCTCTGTAGCATTTCTAATCTTATATGTAGATGACATATTGTTGATTGGAAATGATATAGAATTTCTGGATAGCATAAAGGGATACCCGAATAAGAGTTTTTCTATGAAAGACCTCAGAGAAGCTGCTTACATATTGGGCATCAAGATCTATAGAGATAGATCAAGATGCTTAATTGGACTTTCACAAAGCACATACCTTGATAAAGTTTTGAAAAAGTTCAAAATGGATCAGTCAAAGGAAGTGTTCTTGCCTGTGTTACAAGGTGTGAAGTTGAGTCAGACTCAAAGCCCAACCACCGCAGAAGATAGAGAGAAAATGAAAGTCATTCCCTATGCTTCACCCATAGGTTCTATCATGTATGCAATGCTATGTACCAGACCTGATGTATGTCTTGCTATAAGCATAGCAGGGAGGTACCAAAGTAATCCTGGAGTGGAGCATTGGGCAGCGGTCAAGAACATCCTGAAATACATGAAAAGGACTAAGGATATGTTTCTCGTTTATGGAGGTGAAAAAGAGCTCATCGTAAACGGTTACATCGATGCAAGCTTTGACACTGATCCGGATGACTCTAAGTCACAAACCGGATACGTATTTTTATTGAATGGGGGAGCTGTCAGTTGGTGGTTTTCCAAGCAGAGCGCCGTGGCGGGATCTACGTGTGAAGCGGAGTACATTGTTGCTCCAGAAGCCGCAAATGAAGGAGTTTGGATGAAGGAGTTCATATTTGATCTAGGTGTCATAACTAGTGCATCGGGTCCAATGAAAATCTTTTGTGACAATACTGGTGCAATTGCCTTGGCAAAGGAATCCAGATTTCACAAGAGAACCAAGCACATCAAGAGACGCTCCAATTCCATTCGTCATCAAGTGTCAGAAGTGGACATAGAGATTTGCAAGATACACACGGATCTGAATGTTGCAGACCCGTTGATTAAGCCTCTCTCATGAGCAAAACATGATCAACACCAAAGCTCCATGGGTGTTAGAATCATTACTATGTAATCTAGAGTATTGACTCTAGTGCAAGTGGGAGACTGAAGGAAATATGCCCTAGAGGCATATAAAATTTATTATTTCTTTCCTTAATTCATGATAAATGTTTATTATTCATGCTAGAGTTGTATTAACCGGAAATTTAGTACATGTGTGAATACATAGACAAAACATATAGTCCCTAGTATGCCTCTACTAGACTAGCTCGTTAATCAAAGATGGTTATGTTTCCTAAACCATAGATATGTGTTGTCATTTGATGAACGGGATCACATCATTAGGAGAATGATGTGATGGACATGACCCATCCGTTGGCTTGGCATTATGATTGTGTTAGTTTCGTTGCTACTGCTTTCTTCATGACTTATACAAGTTCCTCAGACTATGAGATTATGCAACTCCCGAATACCGGAGGAACATTTTGTGTGCTACCAAACGTCACAATGTAAAAGGGTAATTATAAAGGTGCTCTACAGGTTTCTCCGAAGGTGTTTGTTGGGTTGGCATAGATCAAGATTAGGATTTGTCACTCCGTGTTTTGGAGAGGTATCTATGGGCCCTCTCGGAAATACTCATCACTATAAGCCTTGCAAGCATTGTGACTAATGAGTTAGTTGCAGGATGAAGTATTACGGAACGAGTAAAGAGACTTGCCGGTAACGAGATTGAACTAGGTATTGAGATACCGACGATCGAATCTCGGGCAAGTAACATACCGATGACAAAGGGAACAACATATGTTGTTATGCGATTTAACCGATAAAGATCTTCGAAGAATATGTAGGAACCAATATGAGCATCCAGGTTCCGCTATTGGTTATTGACTAGAGACGTGTCTCGGTCATGTCTACATAGTTCTCGAACCCGTAGGGTCCGCACGCTTAACGTTCGGTGACGATTGGTATTATGAGTTTATGTGTTTTGATGTACCGAAGGTAGTTCGTAGTTCTGGATGTGATCACGGACATGACGAGGAGTCTCGAAATGGTCGAGACATAAATATTGATGTATTGGACGACTATGTTCGGACATCCGAATTGTGCCGGAGAAATTTCGGATATCACCGGAGTGCTGGAGGGTTACCGAACCCCCCGGGGAACTAATGGGCCTCGATGGGCCCTAGTGGAGAGAGAGAGAGGGGCCGGCCAGGGCAGGCCACGTGCGCCCTCCCCCTAAGTCCAAATAAGACAAGGAGGGGGTGCCCCCCTTGCCTTCCCCCTCTCCCTCTCCTTCCTTTCCCCCTCTCTCCCTTTAGGTGGAAACCTACTAGGACTTGGAGTCCTAGTAGGATTCCCCTATTGGGGCGTGCCCTAGGAGGGCCGGCCGGCCTCCCCTTGCTCCTTTATATACGGGGGTAGGAGGGCACCCTAGGACACACAAGTTGACAATTGTTTTAGCCGTGTGTGGTGCCCCCCTCCACAGTTACACACCTCGGTCATATCGTCGTAGTGCTTAGGCGAAGCTCTGCGCCAGTAACTTCATCATCACTGTCACCACACCGTCCTGCTGACGAAACTCTCCCTCGACCTCAGCTGGATCTAGAGTTCATGGGACGTCACTGAGCTGAACGTGTGCAAATTGCAGAGGTGCCATACCTTCGGTTCTAGGATCGGTCGAATCGTGAAGACGTACGACTACATCAACTTCATTGTCATAATGCTTCCGCTTTTGGTCTACAAGGGTACGTGGAAAACACTCTCCCCTCTCGTTGCTATGCATCACCTAGAGATAGATCTTGCGTGATCGTAGGATTTTTTTTTGAAATTACCGCGTTACCCAATAATTACAGGTTTCAAACTGATATTACAAATGTTAGGAGTAATGCTGCACCTACGAAGAGGGAGTTAGTAGGAAGTATACATAAGAACTTTCGTTACTTTAGGTGGATGCAACATTATCGTACAAACTAAAATCCACCGCCCTAACAAGTCACTAATGGGCAAATAAATTTTTGAGTCTCTGGCGACATGATGTTTCAAAAACAAATTCAGCTTCTGCGGAGACTTTGTCATTTAGGCTTAGACGCTTGCGGTGACCAGCATGCCATTCATTGTTGCGCCAGAGAATGCCAAACATCATTACCTTGAGCACAGTTGCCTCCAGAACGAAGAACCTGGCCAATTTAATCTCAGGTGTGCTGCCTCAGTAGTCGATCAAATCAATTTTTGTAAGGTGTAGATCAAGGCATTTTATGAGATTGTTATAGTGCAACACATTTTTCACTTTCGGGTCTTTTTTTATCTGCAAAAGAAGAGAACATATTAGAGCAGCTGGCTGTATAAGATTGTCGTGTCATCAAGAGGTACCAATATCATCCGCTCATACGATAGGGTTGGCTCTAAGGCTAGTGATATTTTTTTCACACACACTCTCTCTCTTTCTCTTTCCTCTCATTTACCTAGGAGCATGTGAAGAGCTTGGGCATTTGTTGCATTCCACTATGTGGTTGATGCCATATTTCTCAAAAGTATGCCACATAATACGTATCGGTGTCAAATCAAAAGATTTTGGCACCGCTCTAGCGATGTGAGAGAGTTGGCACCCCTGTGCCCACAAACCCACATGTATAAACAAATCAATCAAACCAACTACACCAGCCTCTCACTCTCCCAAACAAGTGTTTTTTTATTGCCTCGGTCCTCTCCCTTTCCCACGCAAGTGTTTTTTCATTGCGTGAGTTAATTTGGCACTGGAGCAAAGTAGGTGATCTAGATTGGGGCACCAGGTGAGCAATGGAGGGCATCAATGCCAAATTCATAACAAGTGAATTTGGCACGTGTTTTGGCCTACATAGTGGAGGGCCGTTATAGCCCACTTTTGTACTACCTCGTATTTAGTGTAAAATTTCGACCATTTACCTAAGAAAATGCCAATGCAAGTCACCAAAAATATACCATTTGAAATTATGTTCAAATACGAATCCAACTATATAATTTTTAGTGACATGCATTGAAATTTTGTCAGTTAAATCTATTGTCAGATTTTGATACTACAAAATAGGAAGAGTAAACCAGGACGGAGGTAGTACTTGCTCTTAGGGTAACCATAGAGTTACTAGTCTAAGTTACTTGCCACTATGACTAGCCTAGGCTACTAGTAGTACAACAAAAAAATGAAGGTGATCACGTGAGAAAAAAATACTAAAAACATTTCTTTCGGTGTAGTGCATAGATGCAGTTTTGAACACTACACTTGTCATCGTAATTTGGGAAAATTACGAAAAAATGAGCTATGTTGTGATTACCGTTTACTAATAGGAAAGAAGTTTCACCTCGATGAGTAGCTTCTCCGTGCATGGAAAGCATGTAAGGAATCCAACAACTTGATCCAGATTGGAGCCGATAGATTTTATTGCCAAGATCTTCACTGTGCGCACAAACTGGGTCAAGCTTGTGGGAATCATTTTCTGGATGACAAACGTAAATACATCAAGAAGAAATTAAAAAATGTGAACTTAAAGAAGACGTAGAAGAAGATGAGTGTTGTACCTGAACGATTACGGATCCAATAAAGAGTTTGGAGAATTTGGCAGATGAGTACACCAACGCTGTCAATTTCGGCGCTCAATGACCCTGATTTTTGTTGGACCTTCTATATCAGATACAAGCAATCTCTCAAGGAAAGGTGCATTCTCAATGACCATAACGTGGAACAACTAGAGTGATCTCTTCTCAATTGATGTCTTGTTGCGGGGCCAACAAGACACATAAATCCATCGGAGATTCGTCGAGGCAATGTGGAGGCTAATGGCCCCGTGGATCTGCCGAAGACGAAGGTACTCGAGCGTAGTACAGCTGCGGAGTTGGTGCTCCATAGCCTAATTCAAGATGCCAACGTCGAAGAGGTCGAGCTACTTGAGTTGAGGGAGAAGAAGGGCGGGTGCAGCATTAATCTAGGGAAAATAGCAGGAGCTAAAGCTGGCGTGAGGTGGAGCGCGGACGATGGCATAGAGTGACATCGTCGAGCTTCAAACCTGAGCTCCTCGAGCTGATCTAGGGCGGGGGATAGGAACCACTCGCCGAACTTGGCTTAGACCTTACAGTTGCTACTGAACATGCGGATGTCAAGGCGTCTGGCTGGCCCCAGGTGCGATGAAAGGATCTTGGAGACTACGACCATGCGTTTGCAATCCTCGTCGTAGAGGCAGCTTCGACGGTGAGGTTGAGGGAGACGCGGCACCAGAGGGAGCACCGCTGCCGGGAGAGCAGGGTGGTCCGCATGGTAGATTTGGTGGGGAGAAGGCTGATGATGACGAGCAACATGTCATCGGGGAGGCTGCTGATGAAGTCCAGGCTCACTGGATGCGGTTTTTGCTCGAGCCGCCTCTGCTTGTTGGCTGCCTTGACATCCATCTCAGCCGGTGGCAACGCCGGTGTACATGTGTGCTGGTGTGTATTGTGTGCTGGGTGTGCGCGAGTGCGTCCTTGTGTGCATGCCGCCGCGCAATGGTGAAGTGTGCGCGAGTGCATCCTTCACGCAGAAGAAGTGTGCCCTCAATTTACTAGCATGCGGGGTGCTACCCCGAGTGGTTTCAACTTTGTTTACTTCACCGCGTGTCAGATGGGCCTCTGGTTTACTTATTTTCACCCACTGCCACATGGGCCAGCACACGAAGATAGAGAACACGAGCTGACAAGGCAGCATGTGGACTGGTTGACCGATCAACTAAACAATATACAGAGCTATACACTGACACAGTGACCGTATAATCCCTCGGTATAGAGAGTTTGATTGAGAGGGGAGGCCCGTGAGAGATAGTAGAGAGAGAGAAAGAGCTACTCCCTCCGTTCGATAATGTAGTGCCTATATTTTTTTTAAAGTCAAACTTTTGAAACTTTGACCAAGTTTATAAAGAAATTACTTATATCTACAATACCAAAGATAAATTATAGTATGAAGTAATTACATGTTGTGATGAATCTAATGATCGTTCCAGATGTAAATGTTTTTCTCCACATATACCTGGTCAAACTTTTCTGAGGTTTGACTTTTCAAAACATCCATATGCTTATGGGCGTGAGAGAGTACCTAACTAGAGAGAGAGAGCATGTGTGTGTGAAATAGAAAGAGTGAGTGAAAATAGTGTGTGTGCATGTGTGAAAGAGACATGGACAACACACAATAAAGTAGAGAAGAAGCGTGTGTGTCTCATGCAAACATATCACACATGCATCTTCAACAGCAGAAGCGAGGTGAGGAGATAGTGTGTGGTTGTTTGCAACCGAGAGAGAAAGACCCCTAGCACGTGGCCAAGAGAGGTCTGACAAACAAGGGAGAGAGGTTGAGAGAGACATATGGAGAAAATGTAGACATGGGGAGGAGAGAGTGTATGTTTGTGACAGAGAGATCCCCTGGAGATCGTGATGGGACTACATGGGTGGGGATTGAGTGACAAGGTGTGTGCACGATAGAAGGTACCCCGAGAGATGTCGAGATAGACATATGGATGGAAGGAGACAATACGTGTGTTCCTGATGTCTATTGAGAGATAGTCATACTTAGGGGGAGTGTGTGCGGCTATGATGGAGTGAGGAATTATGGTACTTAGGGGGGGTGCGTGTCACAAAGAGAGAGAACAAGGGCGGAGAGTGTTAGATGGGTCTATGTAGCACGAGCGAGATATGTTTATGTGTGAACAAGGGAGATAAGTTTGAGAGAGAATAGAGGAGCCCCGATACGGCTGAGTGGTGCGTTAGATAGCTGAGAGGGGGGAAGAGATATTCCATCCGCTTGATAATGCAGTGCATATAAATTTTTTAGAAGTTGAACTTTGGAAACTTTTACCAGGTTTACGTAAATATTATTTGTATCTACAATACCAAAGATAAATCATACGAAACTACATCTCATGATGAATATAATGATATATGTTTGCCGTTCTAGATGTAAATGTTTTTCTCCACGTACATGGTCAAACTTTGTGATGTTTGACTTATCAATAAATCTATATGCTATGGACCGAAGAGAGTGCCTAAGTCAAGAGAGATCAAGTGCGTGTGAAGGAGAATGAGTGAGTGTGCAAAAAGAGTGTGTGTGTGTGAAACAGAAAGGGACAACAAACAATAAATTAGAGAGAGTGTGTGTTTGTTTCTTATGCAAACATATCACGCATGCATCTCCGAGATAGAAAAGCGAGGTGAGGAGATACATGAAGATAACTAGTGCGTGATTATTTGCAACGGAGAGAGACACCCCTATAGCACATGTCAAATAGAGGTCTGGACAACAAGGGACAATGGTCAAGAGGGACACATGGAGAAGATGGACGCATGGGGAGGGAGAGAGGGTGTGTTTGTGATAGAGAGATCCCCTCGAGATCGTGAGGGGACTATATGGGTGGGAGATCGAGAGACGAGGTGCGTGTGTGATAGAAAGATGCCTCGAGAGAAATCGAGATAGACCGTGCACATGTTTGTGATGGAGACTAAGAATTAGCTAGTCATATACATATAGGGGGGACTGCGTGTGCCTACAATTTGAGTGAGAGACCATCATACTTGGCTAGGCGTGAGATTGTGTGTGTGTGTGCATGTGAGATGGAGAGAGAACGAGGGAGAGAGAGAGTTTGAGAGATATGCGAGTGATATATGCATGTGTATGTGTGACCCAGGGAGATGGAGAGTTTGAGAGAAAGAGAGAGGGAAGAGCTCCGAGACGACAGAGTAGTGCGTGAGAGAGTTACGGGCAACGAGCCAGGGAATTTATGCCCGTACGTTGAGTGCACCCAAGTTATTTAGCTTGGACTAGAGAATCATACATAGTGTGCGAGAGAGACCTGTAGGAGTGTGCATGCGAACTAGAAAGACCCCCCCCCCCCCACACACACATAGAGAGAGATAGAGAGAGAGAGAGGGAGAGGGACCAACAAGGTTTCTGTTTGGATGCGTGCGATAGAGTTGAAGATTGTCAGCGAGAGAGAGAGAGCAGGAGTCCGAGAGAGGGGGAGGTTGTGTTTTATACATCAAAGACTGATATAAACCATGTTTCAATATAAACTTGCATTCAAATATTTTCATTGGAGAACATGTTGTCTCCAATCCACACATGAACAGAGATATGCATATCAAACAAGTTCACTAATTTGACTTTCAACATGTTCATGGAGTACTATAATACTGTACAAAATGCTACTCGATTGAGGTGTTCAATTTTGTACTTAGTTCACTATTTTGACCTGGTGAACGAGCTATTTCATTGAATCAAGATATTTCATTTTGGGTTTGATTCCCGTTTTTGAGTGGGTCAACTATTTTTCATATAGTAAATCGTTAGCAACGAGCATGTAAAAACTCATTAATCCCGAGCATCATCTCTCCATCTAAAAAAGAAGTGGCAAGCTAATATTTCAAAATTTGATTCGAATCGAGTTGGTAAGGTAGACTTGGATGCTCGTTCTCCCAAAATTTGAACGAACCGCTAAACACCCTCTGCTCGGTGGACTTCGCCCGAGCAAATAAATGGGAGACGCGAAATTACCGGCCTATGTGGGACACGCATCAATTGGCCCATTGTACATCGAGGGTAGGTTCGTAACTTCATCCAAGCACGCCTTCTCCTCGGTCGAAATGACATGTGCCAAATAATTCATAAACCATGGGTGGCAAAACACCCTCTCCTCGCACGAAATTGCTCACGTCAACTATTTCAAAACACGCCCTCCTCGCCCGAAATCACTCGCACCCACTATTTGGGAGAAGCAAAGTTACTCTACTATCCCCGACCCTCAGTACACAAACCAAAGCCCAGAAGACTAAAGGCAGGGGTAGAACTATAACTCCCCCCACATTTCAGACAAATGCGCCCGTAAGATAAGGTTCCCCCTCCCAATTCCCCATTCATACCTCGTGGGCGCCAAATCACCTTCTCCCCGGAAGCTCCATTCTCCCCAGCCGCGAAACCTTAACTCCTCCTCCATGGCACCCCCACCGCACCAAATGCACCGCCCTCCTCCCCAATGCCGGAGATGCTATCCGTTTGCTGTCGTGCATTGGGCCGTGTGCCTCTTACTTCGTGCTGCCGGAGCTGCCTCGACGACGGCCATGTGTACCGTACCGGAGCCGATTCACCCGCCGTTGTGCACGGCGCTGGAACGGCTCCAACTTCGGATGCGTCTAGGGCCCTGGCGCTGCTTCCCCATAGCCGTCGATCATCGCGACATCTTTGCTTTCCTGCCGCCGGTAGCCACCACAACCGCGCCGGCCTCACCGACTTGGCAACTGGAGCTACCTACTTCACCGGGCCGCAAGATAGGTCGTACACTCATCTCAAATCACTTTATTTAGGCGTCAATTGTCTGAATTTTTATTCTGGGCCAATCGATTCCCAATGGGAAGCAACACCCCTCAAGGCGGCAGAGCTCCTAGGCTGCCGGTTGGCTGGTGTCTAACGTAAGGGTGCGGGGGCACAAGTTCACCGTGGAAGCAACGCTTAGATGGCTATCTTGGAGTTGCATGGGTTGAAGGTACTGCCGCCGCCAAATGTGGATGACGGCGAGTCTTTGTGGATTGGCCGGGGGCGGCGCAACCATGGCAGTGCGGTGGGGCGGGGAGCGGGGTTTTGGTCGGATCTCTCATGGTCACGAATGGCGGAGGCAGGCTGCTCTACCGGTGGTCGCTGGCTCTTCAGGGAAGATTCGAAACAGTGACAGTCGGGAGGTACAAGACGGCCATCAAGCCATCCGGCGTAGAATGGATAGTACCAAAATAAAATAAAATTGTGTGACCCCAATTTAGTCTTCAATCAACAGACATATTACCACTCTCATACCTTACTGTTGATTTCTTAGGGTATTTCTTTAGATCAGAGATATGTGTCGTTCTAAACATTACGTGTTTTTTGCATCTTCAGCCACACCATCTTCCTTCTCACCGCAGCTGCTCCAACAAGGGAAGCATACACCAGAAGGGAGCTATAGTTCCCACTCAACAGTTCCCTGCATCAAATGTTTATGCCCGACATGGACAACCATGACAACTACAGGGCCATCGACAAGTCAGCACATGATGCTCACTCACATGGATGGCGGCCAGATAGGTTGTACCCTCATCTTACTTGTGTGCAACATCTATGGCTTTGTTATTCATCTAAGCATGGAAAATAGATTATCACATTTCACTATATATTCATGCTGATATCTTATGGGTCTTGTTCAGGAGTTAACGCTGTTCCATAGTTCAGCAAAGAGACTTGTTCTTTAGGTAACGATGTTCCATAGTTATCATCCATCAGCCAATGCTATCCCACATGCTGGTGATTTAGTATTATACTACTTCTAGTATTACCTATGTTGTTCTTTAATTCTTTTGTGTGCCATCTAGTTAATCTCGAGTACAAATGATATATATTCTTTAGCTTTCATTAGTGTTCTCCCTTTAGTTTTTGAGACCTGTTGCTACTAGTTAACACCAGTCCTACTATTTATGTCATCTCCTACAGGCACTCATTACATAAATCTAACTACTAGTTATCTTCCATGCATGTCAGATATAATTTCACACACTGATATATCCACAAGAACCTCATGGAGCAATGTAACGACCAACAAACTTGACGTCAATGATACCCAATATGATGGAACATGTAAAGGCAATTCTTCAGAAGACTTGCAGAAAGATGATGAATTGTATTCATCCCACAAGGTCCTTGCTCTAACTTTGCCCGTGATATGGGTACAACATGCATATAATGTCCTGGCGTGCATCTACTATGTTGCAATGCCATGTGCTTAGCCTGCTGATCATGCATGTAAATATGTCATGCCTTCCTGTTTTCAGTACCTATTCCATTCATGATAACATGTTTTCAAATTCAAGTACTGTCATTCTACTCTATCGCAATGCCATCTGCTTAGTTTGGACATCATGCTTTTGAATATCTTATGCATTGTTATTCATTAGTATGTACTTCATCTGTCTACCATACCATGTTTTTTTACATTGAAGTGTTGTTCTAGTAGTCTGTTGCAATGACATCTTAGTTTCCCAATCATACATGCATATGTTGCCTTAGTGTTTTTCTGTATGTATTCCACTAGCATACAATTTTACATTCAACTAGTGTTTTTTTTACTTTGTTGTCCTCTCGTATCCCTAGCTCTTACATCATACTCCCTCCGTCCGGATTACATGTCGCAGAAATGGATAAAAATGTATGCATCTAGAACTGAAATACACCTAGACCCATCCATTTATTTCCGGATGGAGGGCATACATGTCAATATGTCATGCCTTTCTATTCTTCAGTACCTATTCCATCTCTCTGTTGTAGCATGTTTTATAATCGAAGCACCATTCTTCTATATAAGGCATGCAAGGGGAAGACAGCTATGTTATAATCTGAAGGGTTACAAACAAGGTCTTTGCAAAAGATCCAAACGCCAAGAAATTGTAAACCAACTCCAGTGTTCATAGATACTTCTCCAGCATAGAGAAACCCAACTCCTACTGATAATAAGCAGATTCCAGTGGCCAAAGAACTAGTCCGCTCCAGTCCAACAAAAATATGTCAACTCCATTCTAAGAAGCATGTGCGTATCTTCGCATCATGAAATTTTATAGCATTCTGATCAGATTTTCTACATGTTTCTTACTCATCTCTCTTTTAGAAAATAGGCTTAAAGGATAGAAGACTTTCTACACTGGGATCGTATTCGAGGAAAGTATCTTGCGGGAATTCTATGTGCTCCAATGCTGATGTAAGTGCCTGTTGTATATCACTATATTTTACATCATCATGTATTTTGTTAATTGGCGTGAATCCAACCTTTATCTGATCTAAATTTAGTTGTAGCAAAATGTATAATTAAAGGCGACAATGTTGATTTTTGTAAGGAAAACTGCCTGGTAGTTTTGCATACTAAGCTGCATGGGTGTATTATCTCATATCATGCACATTACTGAATTGTAGTGCTGTTCTGGTTGCCCATTCATTCATTGTGTCAATGTTGCTTTCGTATTACCTTACCTGGATGATGATAGCTATGCCATATTGTGTTAATTTGGTGTAGGCTGGTGTGGTCTGGTTGCCCAAACGTTTGTTGTGTCAATGTTGCTTTCCTATTATCTATCCTAGCCAATGATAGCAATGCTAGTGTGTTAATTTGGTGCAGGCTGCTGAAGATAAGAAGACAAACTCTGAAAACAGCAAGACAACCTCATTGTTTCTTTCCAATAAATCTAGGCCAGGTAATATGGCAATAACTCTAGATTAATCTGTTCGGTTCCCTTCCTAATTTATGTTATGATGCAGTGGTCGAGGCACTCTCACTATCAATAATACAAGCCTGCCAAAATCGCCAACTGAACCTGTTCAGTTTCCTCTATCTTGAATGCAACAGAAAAATGTATGTTTGTGAACAATTACTGGCTAAACCAATGATGGAAATCATGGAGGAATCAGAGGTGCACATTCTTGCGCAACAACAACTGATCAATGTTTACAGAGACAATGTAGCAAAGAAGGAAGAACTTGCTCACATCCTTATGGGCGTCATCCGCGCTGAGGTTGCAGATTGTGACATTGTAGATCGTTAGGTTCTGTTCATTTATTTGCCCAGTGGATGTAATTTCTTGTAATATATGCTGGATGTGCAACATTTTTCCTTGTATGTCGTACCTTTTCTTAGTGCGCCTCGCATTCCAGCTAACTGGTCGCTAGGAAGCTAAAAAGCAGTGAAATTATTAGTTAGCACGAATAGTCATGTGCCCTATATGAAGGAAGCAGCCCACTGCCCTTAATGGGCTTCCCTAATGGGCTCATAAGGGCCAAAATTCTCATAGGCCTTTGATTGATCGGTTTTGGTCCTGTGCATAATTGCTCGTCGTAATGGGCTCAAATTATCTAATTGGGCCTACAGACTTGTTTGAACTTTAGTGGTCCCATTAAGTTAATGGGCCGTAACCAGGCCGAAAGCTCTATTGGGTCGCTATAATTGAAACGAGCCAACAATTAATGCTCGACCCTGTTACCTCCCGGGTCGTTAACAGGCCGACATCGAAGTGGGCAATAGGTGGGCCCATTTGATGTCATGGGCCGTTAACAGGTCGATACTAAGGTCGGGCTACGTATGGCCCAACTATACTCTGGGCCTTTAGCAAGCTGAAAGAGACAGCAAGCTCGTACTGGACCATGAAGAGCATGGGCCGCTAAGAGGCTAAAAGTCAGGTCTTACTGTATATGGCCCAACTGTGTTGTGGGCCTTTAGCAGGCCAAAAGAGAAACCGGGCTGGTATTGGACCATGAAGAGCATGGGCCATTAAAAGGCCAAAACTCAGGTCCGACTGCAAATGGCCCAACTCATTTATGGGCCGTTAACAGGCTGAAAGACAAACCGGGCCGGCAATTGGCCCAACACTTAAATGGGTCGCTAAAAGGCCGAAAGACCTACATCCTGAAAATTGGCCCATCCCTTGAATGGGCCGTTAACAGTCCGAAACCACATCGGGCCGATATTGAGCCCAAATATATAGCGGGCTGTTAACAGGCTCGAACTTACGATGGGCTGCAATGGTGTCAAATCGTTAACGGTCCGTTGACGGGTCGAATTGGCACATCTCGTATGGGCCGTGGGCTTAAATGGACCTGACACAAATAGGCCTTATATTGGCCTGCCTGCTAATTTTTACTGGGCCGGCCTTTTTCATCGGAATGGGCCACTGTTGGGCCTTGCCACGTGCCGACGTATCATAGGTGCCACTCGTACTATGAGTGGATGACATCTGTCCTAACACTGAGCCAACACGTGGATCCTTCGGCGAATGAGAATTTAACACGTGGAAAATCCCCATTGGTCGGGGCTGTTAACGGGTTATCAGATCCAAACCGGAACCCGATAGCTTAACGGCGACCCGTTATGGTGGATGCCACATGTCGGTTACCCTAGACGAAAGCACTTCTATGACGCTCCATTTATCGTCATGGAAGTGGACACTTCCATGATGATAATTTTTGGTATTGTCATGGAACACTTCTATGACAGCACATGTATGACTATCTTGATTCTGTCATAAAATTGTCATGGATGTACATGCATGATAGAAAATGTGACCTACTGTGACAAACACGTATCATCATGGAAGTGTATTTTTTTGTAGTGAGAGGAGGAGGCTCCAAAACTTGTATTTCAAAATAGGTTGAAGGGGAGAGGGAGGTCTGCCACCAAGCGGGGAAAGAGTCCCCCTTGTGCACCGGGCTAGGGAGGGGAGGAGGAATCCCCCCTCTCCAATTCAGCCTCCTTCCTTAGGGAAGGGGCGCAAGTTGCCTTCCACCTCTTGGCCTTTATGGCCCAAGTTGCCTTCCACCTCTTGGCCTTTTTAAGGCCCATTGATATTAAATTAAGTATAAAATAGTTCTAATATATATATATATATATATATATATATATATATATATATATATATATAATTTAACATCACCATAAGAATTTTCCACCTATATATATATTTACGGTAATACCCGGTATTACCCGATACTCTCCGAAACCCTTCAAGTGACCCCGAAACGCTTTCAGATCCTCTCAGAACTTTCTGAGTATTAATGAAACAATTCCACAAATATATTCTCATGATTGTCCTACTAAACACTCAGCATATCATGATTGCCTTAAGCTTGTGACCCCATAGGTTCGGTAACTCATAGACATGATCGAAACCCCTTCGTTCAATGACCAATAGCGAAACTGTGGACGTCCATATTGGTCCCTATGAGCACACGAATGCTATTCGAGTGAACCTTTGGTTATCATGTGATGTTCCCTTTGCTTCATGATACTTTACAAAACCTGAGATGCATCAGTATCCTCCTGAGTCAACACATGCTCACTATACCGAAATCCTCGTGACCGGTTTTGTTCCTTTCTCTCGTTGTTGTGTTCCGGTATCCCGTGACATAGTCACCTATGTCTGGTGATACATCTTTGTCGTACCTACTTTTCCTAATGCTTTTGCTCTTGTTTTGGACTCTAATTTGCATGATTTGAATGAAACTAACCTGGACTGACGCTGTTTTCAACAGAACTACCATGATGTTGTTTTTGTGCGGAAATAAAAGTTCTCGGATTTAGATGAAACTTTTTGGGGAATTACTTTGTAATAAATTAAAAATACTGGAACTAAGACCCATTGGAGGGGGGCCCAACTGCCCACAAGGCACTAGGGCATGCCACCCCCCTCTGGTGCCTGGTGGGTATTAGGGCCCACGAGGCTCCGCTAACCCTAATTCCGACATTATAAAATCCTATTTTCCAAAAAATAGGAGAGGAAGTTTCATTGTGTTTTACGATATTGAGCCTCCACCACCTCCCGTTCTTCATCGGGAGGCCAGATCTGGAGCCCGTTCGGGGCTTCGGAGAGGGGGATCTTTGGTCTTCATCATCATCAACCATCCTCCATCACCAATTTCATGATGCTCGCCGCTAGGAGTGAGTAATTCCTTCGTAGGCTTGCTGGACGGTGGTGGGTTGGATGAGATTCATCATGTAATCAAGTTAGTTTTGTTAGGGCTTGATCCCTAGTATCCACTATGTTTTGAGATTGATGTTGATATGACTTTGCTATGCTTAATGCTTGTCACTAGGGCCCGAGTGCCATGATTTCAAATCTGAACCGTTTATGTTATCACCATTATATCTATGTTCATGATCCAATCTTCCTAGTCATATGCACCTATTACGTGTTATGATCCATAAACCCCAAGGTGACAATAATTGGGATACTTTCCGGTGAAGACCGTAGTTTGCGGAGTTCATGTATTCACTATGTGTTAATGCTTTGTTCCGGTTCTTTATTAAAAGGAGTCCTTAATATCCCTTAGTTTACTTATGGACCTCGCTACCACGAAAGGGTGTAGGACAAAGATGCCATGCAAGTTCTTTTCCATAAGCATGTATGACTATTTACGGAATACATGCCAACATTATATTTATGAACTAGAGCTAGTTCTGTGTCACCCTAGGTTATGACTGTTATATTATGAATATTATCCAACGTTACCACCGATCCAATGCATATGAGCTTTTCACATATTGTTCTTGCTAAGTTACTACTATTGCTACTGCTATTACAACTGCTACAAAGCTGTTAGTGTTACTGTTAGTGTTAGTGTTACTGTTACTATCACTATCAAACTATCATATTATTGTGATACTGGTCACTTTGTTGTAGATATTTAATCTCCAGCTGTGGTTGAATTGACAACTCAACTGCTAATACTTACAAATATTCTTTGGCCCCCCTTGTGTCGAATCAATAAATTTGGGTTGAATATTCTACCCTCAAAAACTATTGCGATCCCCTGTACTTGTGAGTTATCAAGACCTTTTTTCTGGCGCCGTTGCTGGGGAGCATAGCTATATTTGTTGAGTCACTTGGGATTTATATTTATTGATCACTATGAAGAATCTGAAAGATACCAAAACCAAGATCATTCCCTCTAAGACGAGGGGAGGTAAGGAATTGCCATCACACTCTGCACTTGATTCACCTTCTGTTTTGAGTAAGCTTGCAACATCACCACAAGCTATTAATCTTGATATATTGCAAGTTATTGATGATGCTACTTATGATATGAATGATGCTTATGATGATTCTAGTACCTTGCTTGATAAGACCGTGCAACTAGGTGAATTTCTTGATGAAAAACTTGCTAGAGCTAAAAGATATTGAGAATATTGAAACTGATGAAGTCTTTGAAACTGAAAACTATGAAACACCTATTTGACCTAGCTCTCCTAGATTTGAATTGCCTAAGATACCTGAGGGTTATGTTATGGATGGAGAGGTAGCTAGAGACTTTCTTGCTTGCAAGGATAGAGATGATCTTAAGAAACTATTATGCAAGTTGAAAGAAAAATCCTTGTATGCTAGAATGAAATGTGATCCTAAGTTTGCAAGTTCACCTATCTTTGTTACTGATAAGGATTATGAATTCTCTGTCGACTCACAGTTAATTACTTTGGTTGAATCTGATCCTTTCCATGGTTATGAAATTAAAACTGTTAATGCACATCTTACTAAACTAAATGATATAGCCACCCTTTTTGCTCATGATGAGAAAATTCACTATTATTATATCCTCAAGTTATTTTTTTTCATTAAAGGGTGATGCTAAGATATGGTACAATACCCTTGCTCCTGGTTGTGTGCGTAGTCCCCAGGATATGATTTATTAATTCTCTGAAAAATACTTTCCTGCTCATAAGAAACAAGCTGCCTTACAGGAAATATTTAACTTTGTGCAAATTGAAGAAGAGAGTCTCCCACAAGCTTGGGGGAGGCTTCTCCAATTACTTAATGCTTTGCATGATCATCCGCTCAAGAAAAATGAAATACTTGATATCTTTTATAATGGACTAACTGATGCTTCTAGGGACTTCCTAGATAGTTGTGTTGGTTGTGTTTTCAGGGAGCGGACTATTGAACAAGTTGAGGAATTGTTGAATATCATATTGAAGAATTATGATGATTGGAATCTTCTTGAACCACCGCCTAAACTTACTCCGAAGAACAGGGTATTTTATTTCTCAGTCCTAAAGATATGTAAGAGATAAAGAAATGTATGAAGGAAAAAGGTATTAAAGCTGAAGATGTTAAGAATTTACCACCTATCGAAGAAATACATGGCCTTGACACACCACCACATGTGGTGGAGGTAAATTCTCATTTAAAGTCTGATGAAGGTGACATCCCTTATAATAGACATCCTAGTCAATGCTTGTATGAATTTGACAACTATATAATGAAGCAAGATCACTTCAATGCCTATGTTATGAAACAACTAAAACAAAATTCTGATATGATTCCTCGTTTGAGTAATTTGTTATTTAGAATCACCAATGATGTTAGAGGTGTAGGAAAACATGCCTCTATGGTCCAAACTTAGTTAGAACAAGTTGCTAAATCTCAAAGAGAATTGCTTAGTGAAATGAACAATAATATGCATGATTATGCTATTAGAGTAGCAACTAGAGGAGGCAAAATGACTTAGGTACCACTTTATCCTAAGGGACACCCTAAAATTATTGAACAAGACTCTCAAAAAATTAATACCGATGCACCTAGTCCTTCTAAAAACAAGAAGAAAAAGAAAAATGACACGACTCTGCATACCTGTAGTGAATCTGAAATACAAAAACCTTATGAAGATAATAATGATGTCTCTATCTCAGATGCTGAAACTCAATATGGTAATGAACATTCACCTAGTGATAATGAAAACGAAAATTATAATGATGATGCTCACGTGGATGCACAACCAAATAATTATGTTCAGATAGAGCCTGTTGTTGATCTTGATAACCCACAACCTAAAAATAAACGTTATGATAAGAAATGATTTGTTGCTAGAAAACATGGTAAAGAAAGAGAGCCATGGGTTCAGAAACCCATGCCCTTTCCACCTAAACCATCTAAGAAAAAAGATGATAACAAATTTGAACGCTTTGCTGAAATGCTTAGGCCAGTCTTTTTGCGTACCCGTTTGACTGATATTTTAAAGATGTCCCCTTATGCTAAATACATGAAAGAAATTGTCACCAATAAAAGGAAAATACCTGAAGCTGAGATCTTCACCATGCTTGATAATTATTCTTTTAAGGATGGAGTACCTAAAAATTTGGAGATCCGGGAATACCAACTATACCATGCTCCATTAAAAGAAATTATGTCAAAACTACTTTATGTGATTTAGGGCCTGGTGTTAGTGTTATGCCTTTCTATTTATATAAAAGACTTGATTTGAATAAACTCACACCTACTGAGATATCTTTGCAAATGGCTGACAAATCAACTGCCATATATATCGGTATTTGTGAGGATCTGCCCATTGTTGTTGCACATGTTACTATCTTAGCAGACTTTGTTATACTTGAGATGCCCGAGGACGACAACATGTCGATTATCCTTGCTAGAACCTTTTTGAATACTACAGGGGCTGTTATTGATTGCAGTAAAAGCAAAGTCACTTTTCATATTAATGGTAATCAGCATACGGTGCATTTTCTGAACAAACAATTTCAAGTGAATGGTATTAATGCTATTGAAAAATCTCCGACAATCACCATTGGAAGTTTTCAACTCCCTATACCTACTGCCAAAAAGAAATATGAAACACTTATTGTTGGGGATATGCATATCCCCGTTGAGGTAACTTAGTGTTTTATGGAAGTTCTTCAGGTTCATGTTAATCGAAAGTGATTGTTAATAAGACTTGATCAACCTTATAATGGATTGTTTTCGAGAGGCATGTGGTCGATGAATTTAGTAAGCACAACCTTCTGTCCCCACTTTTTATTTTTTATTTTTATAGTTAAATAAAATAAACTATCATGTTTATCCTGTTTTCCGATTTTTCCGTGCAATAAAAAAGTGCTCAAAAATTAAAGTGCCAGAATGACCTAAAACTTTAACATGATTTTTTCCCAAATATTTAAGAATTTTTGGTATAAATAACATCACAAGAGGTGCCCCTGGTGCCTTGTCGCGCCAGCTACCCCAAGTGCGCCCTGGTGGGTAGTGGGCCCCACGTGCCCCCCCTCACTTATCCCTTTAGCCCATGTCATCACCTACCACCAGAAAAAATTCATTCCAACTCTCTCTCTCTCTCTCATGTTCTTGCTCTCAACCCGCGGATTTCGATCTCTTTGCTCGAAGCTACGTTTCTGAAACTGTTTTGGGGGATTGCTACTTGGTATGTGACTCCTCCATTTCTCCAATTAGTTTTTGTTCTAGTGGTTTAATTTTTGAGTATTTATCTACTCTTGGTGCTGCTGTAGATGAGCTTGCATGTTGAATTCTTTGATTTCCAAGTAGTTTGAATGCTTGATTTGGCCTCTAGGCATCCATATGAGTAGTTGCTACCAATCTTGTGAAGTTTTGCTGACAAAATTTTGTGCCCCAAAATTTTCAGAATTTTGTTCATAGAAAAAGATGAGTATCTTCTAGAAGTATTCCTCTAAAGAGTATTGGGAAACGTTGCAGGGAAAACAAAAAAAATTACACACACGCAAGATCTATCCATGGAGATGCATCACAATGAGGGGGAGAGTGTAACGCCCTGGATGTAGCTTTCCATATTCGTAACTCCAACTCTTGCCTTTTCCGGAGATGCGATATGATATTCCCTTCGTGGTTGGGTTTTTGTCTTTTGTTTTGCATTTTGTTCATCTCATGCATCTCATCTCATAGCATCATGCGCATTGCATCTGCATGTTTTCATAAAGCTTGCACCCGTTTGTAGTTGCCGCGTCCCCCCTTGCTTTCATTGACCGTTCCGAGACCAATCGGGTTTTCGCTTCCCTCTTGACCGTGACCACCTAACCTCTCTTGCCAGCTCGCAGCACCCTCGCGTGCGTGTTCGAAACTTCTCCGAACCCGACCCGGGCAGTCATGACCGTTGGATTCGGATCATCCCCAAACATCTATAAAACATCTCCGTGTTCTTACTTGGACCCCCTAGCCTATTTTTCTTGACCGCCCGATTTCGATCGGATGATCCAGACTCCCCTCCTTTCCATATATTAGTCCACCCCTAGTCCATTTTGGCAAACCCTAGAAATCCTCTCTTTTGTCCCATCGCGCCGCCACTCTTCCAGTCTCTTCCTCATCGGGATCCTCCCCGATCCAAAAATCCTCACTCTTTTTCAAACACCAGACCAACCCGTCACCTCCACCTCTCGATCTAGTTCATCCATTGACCCCTCAAAATCCATCCATACATCAGCCAGGAGGGCCTCCTCTGCCTCTCCGCTCGATCTGGATCGGAGCCCGAGTGAGAGGAGCTCGCTCCCGAACCAGCGCACTCCTCGGCTCCTCTTCGAGCGCCTCGCCACCAACCCTCGCCGGCCATGGAGGCCCAAGCCGTCGACCAGGACCAGGCCGTCCCGCTCTCCTTCTTCCTCCCCCCTCTCTCTCTTATTCATCTCCTTGCTCTCCCTAATCTCTCCAGCCCTCTCTCTGTGCTGTGGGTTACAGGATCGATGCATGGAGCTCGTCCATGGCACCCAAAGCATGGAGCTTTGCTCCGTTCGCTGGCTCCGTCCACCGCTGCCCTGAACTGAACCCCCACGTCTGGAACCGGCCGCCCCGACGCCCTTCACCCGCGTGCCCTCGCTGGACCTCCTTCCTCCGCGCCAAGTCCCGCCGACACCATGCCCCACCTTCGCCTCGGCCTCCTCTGCTCCCGCCAGCGACCCGCAGCCCGACCCCTCCTCAAGCGGCGCCGCCTTCTCCGGAGATCGCGCCAAGTGCAGCGCCCCCTCACCCCCGTGGCGTCGACCTGCCACCGTCGTTGCTCTGCTTCCTGTCGACCAGCAGGAGCGCCGCTCATCGCCGTTGACCGCAGCCGCGCGTGGCCTCTCGGCCTTGGGCCGCTTCTGCTGTACCACGCCAAGGCCCAGCCGCGCCAGATCCGCCAGCCCAAGCCGGCCTCCTCCACCGACTGGGCCATAGCCCATGGGTGAGGCCACACCCCAGCGCCCCTCCTCTTGTTTTTTCCACCTATCGGGCCAGCCAGTTACGGCCCGTGACATCTTTTTTCCTTTGGATGATTTTAGCTATTTTTCCAGGAACTGCAGTTTTACAGAAAAACCCTCATGTTCATGCATTTAATATCTCACAAACCATGCATCGGAATAAATGATTTATATATGTAAAATGCTTAGAATTTTATCTAGTTTCATAATATCCTACTTTCATCCCTGTTTAAAATGTTTAAATGTGTTGTTTGAATTAATTTGCATAAATGCCATGTTAAAATGCTTTATTTCATAACTAAATAACCGTAGCTCGGTTTTAAACAAACTTCATATGTATATGGTGTGGAAAATGCCTAGTTTAACATGGTGGACTTTATTTTCCTGTTTAACAACATTAAAATTGTGTTTGGGGCAGAACAGTACCAAATTCATATTATGCACATGGGGATTTTCCGGAATTGTTGTTTGTTGTTCCGGCCTCATTTAAACTTGCCTAGATAGGTAGTTTTCTTATGCTTCACCCCTTGCCATGTTTAAAAACATTTAATATTGTTGGGTGCATAAACAAGAGAGAACTAAATAATTGATGTGGTGTTCCGTCAATATGCAACTCGTTGCATATTGAGCTCCACTTAATTTGTAGTGTTGTTTGTGCACTTTGCCATGCGTTTAAACCGGTCATGCATTGTCAGGACCCCGACTCAATGTCACATCGATCTAGCCTGTAACACTTCATATCACTTTGCGGCCTCACGCACGGTATTCCCACGGGTGTCGCCTTACCTATGCCCTGGACCGTTTGCGCCTTTTGGCACACGTATATGATAGTGTCGCTAGCATCCATATGATAAGAAGCCCGGGCTGACATGGCTAGTCGTAAACCCAAAGTGGCACAGACTTACAGGGACAGGCATCCATGACCCAGCATCGAACGTGCCGGTCATCAGCGAGTGAATCCAGGCTGTAGCACTGGGCTAATAGGACTCCGGTATTCATCGCGTGACATTTCCTCGAAGGGACAGACACAGGAACGAAGAAGGACACATGTCAGCCAGCCTAAGTGTTCCGGAGCAGTAGCAAGCTACCATGGCTCGGTGGAAACACTAGGAGACATTTCCCGGTAAGAGAGGCTACTAAAGATAAACAACTAGATAGTCAGATCCCACACATATCAAGCATTTCAATAGCATACACACAATATGCTCGATATGTGCAAATACAACATGGCATCACAACATGACTCTACGACTCAAGTATTTATTCATTAGGCTCCGAGGAGCGAGATATTACAAACATGGGTCACATGACCCAACATTCAGAGCATACAAGTCAAAGCACAAGCGGAAGCTTAACATGTCTGAGTACAGACATCTACAAATGAAAAAGGCTTGAAAGCCTGACTATCTACTAGATCCTGCCGAGGGCACAAGATCGTAGCTGAGGTATCAAGCTAAACGTCGAAGTCCACGCGGAACTACTAGCGAGACTGAAGTCTCTCTGCAAAAACATAAAATAGGCAAACGTGAGTACAAATGTACCCAGCAAGACTTACATCAGAACTAACTACATATGCATCATTATCAATAAAGGGGATGGTGGAGTTTAACTGCAGCAAGCCAGCTTTGACTCGGTGGCTATCCTGAACTACGACTGCAAGGAACTCTTTTGAGGTGGCGCACACGAGTCCACATATTCACCATATCAATACACCACTATGGATCCGCTCCTGTCTCCCTACGAGAACGCCATCCATAGCACTCACGCTTATCTTGCGTATTTTAGAGTATCCACTTTCACTTGTCTATGAACTGTTATAGGCAACCCAGAAGTCCTTTACCGCGGACACGGCTATTCAAATAGATGATGTTAACCCTGCAGGGGTGTACTTCTTCACACACGCTCTCACCACTTATCGCCGTTTACACGACATGTACTCGGCAACCTTCAAGCGGAAGCCCAACAAGGGTGTCGGCCACGACCTACCTAAACACTCAAGTCCCTAGTCCAGGTTTATCGCCTATTTGGGTTCCATCCATGAGGAGATCCGGCCGAAGTTTCGCTCACAGCCCCAAACGATGTGAACAGGGTTCCGTGACACCAAACGGGCGCCCGGTTTACCCGGCCACGTGCCTACCGCATCACAGCCCACCCCTACGGTCAGCGCTGCGCACGGCCTCCAGCATACTACAAACACCAGAAACTACTTGCAACTCCTGAACAGAGGACAAGGGTGATTAAGAAGCCGAGAGGGTCCATTGGTTTCGGGCCCAATGCGTGGTAGTAGCTGAATCATGGATCACAAACACAGAACTCAGTTCCTGAGGACGGCTGCAATGAGACAACCCACCATGTACTCCTACATGGCCTCTCACCGCTACCTTTACCAAATCGTGTTCACACGCTTAGCTCACACACAGTACGACATGTTCATGCACCTCTGATTCATCCTCGAAGAATCAGACCCGACTCAACTCTAAGCATAGCAGGCATGACAAACAAGCATGAATGAGTAGGCACAACAGGGCTCAAACAACTCCTACTCATGCTAGTGGGTTTCATCTATTTACTGTGGAATGACAGGTCATGCAAAGGATAAAGGGGTTCAGCTACCGCAGCAAGTAACAGTTGAATCGTTGTTGTCCTAATGCAGTAAAAGAGAGCAGGAGCGAGAGAGTAGGATTGTATCGGAATGAACAAGGGGGTTTTGCTTGCCTGGCACTTCTGAAGATATTATAGCTCTTCATCGGTGTCATCGATCTCATCATCGAAACCACGTCTATCGAGAGGGGACAGTTACCGGCAAATAAAGAGGGACACAATCAATGCAACGCAACAAATATGATGCATGATAATGTCATGGCAATATGCTGTGATTTGAGCTAATGCATCTAGCTATGATTTAAATGAAGTTGGTTTGAATACATGATCCAAATTCAAACTCCATATATGATTATTTAAATGCCATTTATTTGTTTTGTCCAAAACAGAGGACAAACATTGTTCAAACATGCATGAAAATGGTACAGATGGATTCCTTGAATTTTTCTGATAATTTTCCATATATAATTTATTTGATTTGGAGCTACGGTTGATTTTATATGAATTTTAGAAGTTTGGGCAATTTTCTGGATTTTCTTGATTATTTTAAATCCAGAAAGAATTAACTGCGTCAGCCTGACGACAGCATGACGTCAGCAGGTCAACCGGGGCTGACCAGGGTCAAACCTGACGTGTGGGGTCCACACGTCAGTGGCACGGGGTTAAACAGGGGGTTATTTGCTTAGTTAAAAGGATTAGGGGGCCGGGGCCCACTGGTCAGTGTCAGTGGTTAGTTAGGTTTAGTTAATATTTAACTAAAATTAGCAGGGCCTGGCCCCACTAGTCAGCGACCCTGGGGGGGTCAAACCCTAGGTCAAACAAGTCAAACCCGCCGGCGGCTCGACGCCGGCGAGATCCGCGGCGTACTTGTGCCCCGGGTTTCCTCTGTGGTGCTCCAAATGACGCGCGGCTAGGCGCGTTGGAGAGCTAGCTCGATGGCGCGTTGGGCGGTGGCCGTGGCTGGGCCTGGGGTGGCCGGAGTCGACGGCGGCGAGCTCAGCTGCGGCTGCCGGAGTTCGGTCGTGCACGAGAGCGCGGTTGGAGCGCCAAGACGGAAGAATCAAAGCACTAGGGATGCTCTACGTGGCCCTACGAGCTTGTTGGACTCGCCGGGGTGACCAAATCGTCACCGGAGCTGCGTCGACGGCGAGCTCGGCGGCGGCGAAGGTTCGGCCATGGTGGGAACGACAGCCAGAGGGCGAGCGTGACCAGGGAAGGGAGGGGAGAAGAAGCGGGGCTCACAGAGGACTTGCAGGCTGCTCGTTGTGGCCGGGGACGCGCTGGAGACGACGGGGCGGCGATGGCGATCTGCGGCGGCCGGAGGTGAAGATGATGGCGATGGCGGCGTTCCAGGGTGTCCGGCGCCGTGCGTCTCGTCGAGGAGGCGTAACCCACAGTGACGGAGCGCGTGGACACGACGGAGGGACGAGGGGGAGGCGGTGGCCGCGGCAACGGCGAGCCGTGGCATCGGCTGCGCTCGGTGCGTGCGAGAGAGGGTGACAGAGGAGGGGACGAGGGCGAGGGAGAGTGCGAGAGAGGTCGGGGTGGCTGCGTGGCGTCTCCGGGGCATCCAGACGAGGAAGGGAGAGGGCAGGCAGGCAGGGAGGGAGGAGGTGGCGCGGCGCGGCGGTGCGCGCGCGTCGGGCACGCGCCCGTCCTCCTGTCGGGGAGGAAGACGACAGAGGAGGGGGGCCAGGTGGGCTGGGCCAGCTGCTGGGCTGCGCGGTGCTGGGCCAGCACAGGAGCTGGGCCGCAGGTAGGTCCAGGTAAGGTACATGTAAGCTCTCTTTTCCTTTTATTTCAGTTTTCTATTTTTCTGCAACTTTGTTGAATTTTTAAAAATACTTAAACAGCTCCAAAATTCACCAAACATGCTCCTGGTCCATAGTTGGAATATTTCCAACATGAAACATTTTAGATTGGGAATATTTGGGCATTTGAAATATTTTATATAATTTTAAATGCCCAAATTCAAATATTTATGATTTAATTCAAAGACCCTAAGATGACCTAGGAAATTGTGCATCATTTTTGGCAGAGGTTTTCACCTTTAACAGAAATCATGAACTTTTCCAAAGGGCATTCTGGGTTATTGAAAATATTTTTATTGAACCTAGTTAAATTTCATTTGGTGCTAGGGTTTCAACAATCCCCATTTCAAATTTCTTTGGAATTTAAACATGATGCAACACTCTAATGCATGCCCTAGGCATTGTCAGAACTAGGGATGTGACAACTCACCCCCCACTAAACAAGAATCTCGACCCGAGATTCAAGCGTAGGGTAAGATGAAAGGGAAGCGCAAACTAATATAATCTTCACGATCTAGGGTGCACTTCAAATAAACGTTGATTCGATCACCATCATTGTCTTGATGTCTTGCTCTAAGAACTCCAACTAACATGACAATGAGAGGAAAGGGAAACTCTAAAACAATCGATGTTCTCGAAGATCAAACAACTTAGGATCAGCTCACGGGGTGAGTCATAAAAACATCTCGCAAGCTGAGATACAAAGCACACATCTAGAGGAATGGAGTGGAACAGATGACGAGGGTTCACTAGGTAGACAACAATTTTACCCTTAAGAGGGTGGTGAACGGTTGTCAACGTAGCGAGGAGTTGAGTTGCCATGATACCTCAGCGAGACATCCTGGAGGAGGGTGATTCGTAGATTATCCCCTTAAGTGGCAAAAAGAATTACCTTTGATTCAAAGATCATTGAAATTCTTTATACCAGCCTAAGGTAATTCACAATCGATCATTTGAAGGAGTCCGAAAGAATAACATTCTTGGGCCAGAATGGATGATGTGGATTACCTTGTTGAAGACAACACAAGGGATGATTTTGCTTATCATCGGAAATGGATGGGACCCAAGATAGGATGGCACAATGACGGTGCAAGCTGGGAACAAAATGCAAATGCTGGGAATGATTCTGGTAACTGGGGAGAACCCAACAATAGAGAGTGAATCCACTGTTGGAATAGTTATAGCATAACCGAGGAAAACTGGGAACAATCTCGGTTAGTAACTATGATAGCACCTAATGCTTGTGTGTGCTCTCAAGAACTTGAGCATTTCCATATTCATCAAGGTTTTATCAACATCCGTCTCAAGGGTGCTGACAACACAACATACTACCATGATGAATAGCGATGGACGATGCAGATGCAAAGGAAGATAACACTTTCTCAGATTTCACCTTAGCGGGGCCAAGGAAACAAAATCTGGATGATCGACCGAGAGACATTTAGCACTCCGCTTCTAATGTTCTCCTTGATGTGCTAGTGTATCCCATTCATTGAAATGGTCTTATACCTAGAACATCAAGTAACCGGTCGGACTTCGGGAGCTCAAGAATACATAAGGAACAACTACTAGAATAAATTCTACGAGATCCTTATGGGGAGGTGGCCAACTTCTTCAAACAAGATACTACAATAATAGGTCTTCCGGCGGGGTGTGTTGGCCACGACATCCACCTTACCGGTTATCGCGAGACCAATATTATAGTTCTTGGGAAACGTTCCAACCTTCATAACTGCCTGAGATTCAGATCTGGTTGGTGTCAGGATATTCCAGACTCATCAAGTCTAGAAAGAAAAATGAAAGTTTGCAACATAAATCGACGAGATGATGTTGCGAGATTCTCGGGGAGTGAACTACGATAGCAAGCTCCAAAATATGAGCCGGTTCTGCTACAAACATGTGAACACGTTGTCCGAGACAAACGGGACCACGTGGTAGTCTTATAATAAAACACTACCGAGTTCAGGAGGGGAACCATCAACGAGGATATCGAAGTCCTTGCATAAGTCTAGCTCTTAAGAAGAAACTTCTTCTCCTTGAACAAATCAATCAGTGGCTTGATGTGCTACGGAGTTCATATGGAACGAAGATGATCAGTCTAACAGACCACAGAATACTTTGCACGTGCATGACTGACTTGGGATGATTCCGGAGGAGGTAAAATAAGACTTCTCAAACTCATGGCGGCAACTTGCATCAAATGCACATGAATTAGAGGGACTCACTTCTTTCGTCCAAACATATGCTTCACGAACGGGTCATGAAGAAATGCCTTCAAAAGTTTCCAACACTAGCTTAATGTTTAACAAAATTATGGAGAAGACAAGGATGTTGTCGATGGACTCAACAACAATTCATCCAGATTCCTATGGAGATGGAATTCCATAATTATGTGAACAAGGTGATAGTATTGGTCAGACCCAAAAGATATAATGTGTATGCTCGAGGAAAATCCACGAGTAAGACAACATTATGAACATCGTTGGTTCTGACTTGATTTGAGGATAGCCCATACCCAAATCAAGGTCTTGGCAAGATAAAAGGTCCACCAACTGATCACGAGGATCAATCACTGAAGATATCATCTTTCTGCAATACACACACAACATATCCCTTCACACGAACTAAGTCAGGCAGCTTTTATCTTCCAACTCTCCAAGTTGTTGTTTAGCTTAACCAACTAGCTCAGGGGTATGCAACACAGATTCTTGGAGAAGGGGTGGTTTATAAGAAAACCAACTTGATCACGAACTCAACATAGCGGCCAGGTGACAACCTGGTAATACTTCCGAGAAGATATTCGGAACATCACGAACCACCAATATGTTACTAAGCTCGAGAACAATCTTGCTTCCAGAGCAAGACGATATGATCAAATAAGAAAGGGACTGAATAATCCTAACTCATTGATCGAGGAGTGCACCAGAAATAAGGACTAGGTAGCACAATCAACCTTAGGGTGACGATTCAATAATCAACACGCTAAGAATGAGGTTATCGTCCATTTAACTACCAAGCAACGGAGTTGCTAGCAGTATTGATTTCACACACCACGATTCACTTGTCGGCATTCCGGTTACAATAACACGGAAACCGAGGAATGAACAATGATGGCGAGGAGTATTACTACATAAAGAATTCATAGGATGGTGTGCAATTCCCATGACATTCTCGATATAAAGATGGTATTACTCCAAGGTAGAACAGAACAAAAGCTGGATTAGTATTTGATCTATGGAGTACGACTGCTTTGACCCAATCCTGGAAATGGACAAGGTACTGGAGTTTGTTTCTCCAAGTCATTCCGGAATAGAATGGCTTGACGGACCACAGAAGTAAAAGGCATCGATGAACACGAACGCACGACTACTCCTGACTATCAATCGATAGACGAAGGTCAGTATACAACTAAAGGGGGACAACTCGAAGGAACATATGATTTTCTGAGTTGTGGATGCATAGATTAGTATGTCGAACCAAGTTCAACATGTTTCTTCCAGATAACCCATGCAAAAAGGTAGAACTGGCAGAGTCACAATATAACATGGAGAACTCTTCGAGAGCACTCTTGTTGTGATCTTTTGGTTCAACAAACTTCTGCCATAAGTGGTTCATAGTATTTGGAAGAAGGAAATACCACGGACCTCGAGGACTAATGCAAAGGTTACTAATTTCCTAAAGGAACTAGCAAACACTATCAACATGAGGTAAGTGGGGTGAATCTCGGGTTCAAAACCCAGAAGTAGATTACCTACTAACTAAATGGCATCACGGGATGCTTTCGAGAATAAAGGCCAGAATAATCACACTGGGACACAAATCATGGCTAGATTACTAGATGATCCCCTAAGACACCTAGGGTCATAATAATAATTCCAACATATACGTCGAGGCAATAGAATACCTCAACTCACCGATTAGTGTGGTTAATCTGGCCCAAAGGGACATCAGAACGGGAGGAAGGGATTTTGCAAATGCATCAGACTATTTAGAGACCTGGGATGACTCGGACAGCATAACGGCTGTAAATGCTCAAAATGATTTGAGACATCCTTCAAAATAGTGGCATGACCACTCAACATCGTAATAATATGGTTCTGAGATCAACTAACAACACACGGGAATAGTAGGAACTGAACTGGGGCTTGAAACCAACAATCCTATAAGTCTATGGATTAGTAACACGTCATCCTGATAGATAGATGAGAAGGCCTAGTTCTTAATCCCCGTAGAAGAGAAGAGGTTGACTCAGATCAGAAGGCCATGAGGTATAAGAAGTAAAAAGAGCCTTATGTTCCAACCCACAATCAATTCCCCTACATATAACTAAAGCATTTCTAGACTCAACTTCGACCAGTTTGGCTTGGTAATCCTACAGGCAGTCAAGCTCTGATACCAACGCTGTCAGGACCCCGACTCAATGTCACATCGATCTAGCCTGTAACACTTCATATCACTTTGCGGCCTCACACACGGTATTCCCACGGTGTCACCTTACCTATGCCCGGGACCATTTGCGCCTTTTGGCACACGTATATGATAGTGTCGCTAGCATCCATATGATAAGAAGCCCGGGCTGACATGGCTAGTCGTAAACCCAAAGTGGCATAGACTTACAGAGACAGGCATCCATGACCCAGCATCGAACGTGTCGGTCATCAGCGAGTGAATCCAGGCTGTAGCACTGGGCTAACAGGACTCCGGTATTCATCGCGTGACATTTCCTCGAAGGGACAGACACAGGAACGAAGAAGGACACATGCCGGCCAGCCTAAGTGTTCCGGAGCAGTAGCAAGCTACCATGGCTCGGTGGAAACATTAGGAGACATTTCCCGGTAAGAGAGGCTACTAAAGATAAACAACTAGATAGTCAGATCCCACACATATCAAGCATTTCAATAGCATACACACAATATGCTCGATATGTGCAAATACAACATGGCATCACAACATGACTCTACGACTCAAGTATTTATTCATTAGGCTCCGAGGAGCGAGATATTACAAACATGGGTCACATGACCCAACATTCAGAGCATACAAGTCAAAGCACAAGCGGAAGCTTAACATGTCTGAGTACAGACATCTACAAATGAAAAAGGCTTGAAAGCCTGACTATCTACTAGATCCTGCCGAGGGCACAAGATCGTAGCTGAGGTATCAAGCTAAACGTCGAAGTCCACACGGAACTACTAGCGAGACTGAAGTCTCTCTGCAAAAACATAAAATAGGCAAACGTGAGTACAAATGTACCCAGCAAGACTTACATCAGAACTAACTACATATGCATCATTATCAATAAAGGGGATGGTGGAGTTTAACTGCAGCAAGCCAGCTTTGACTCGGTGGCTATCCTGAACTACGACTGCAAGGAACTCTTTTGAGGTGGCGCACACGAGTCCACATATTCACCATATCAATACACCACTATGGATCCGCTCCCGTCTCCCTACGAGAACGCCATCCATAGCACTCACGCTTATCTTGCGTATTTTAGAGTATCCACTTTCACTTGTCTATGAACTGTTATAGGCAACCCAGAGGCCTTTACCGCGGGCGGACACGGCTATTCGAATAGATGATGTTAACCCTGCAGGGGTGTACTTCTTCACACACGCTCTCACCACTTACCGCCGTTTACACGACATGTACTCGGCAACCTTCAAGCGGAAGCCCAACGAGGGTGTCGGCCACGACCTACCTAAACACTCAAGTCCCTAGTCCAGGTTTATTGCCTATTTGGGTTCCATCCATGAGGAGATCCGGCCGAAGTTTCGCTCACAACCCCAAACGATGTGAACAGGGTTCCGTGACACCAAACGGGCGCCCGGTTTACCCGGCCACGTGCCTACCGCATCACAGCCCACCCCTACGGTCAGCGCTGCGCACGTCCTCCAGCATACTACAAACACCAGAAACTACTTGCAACTCCTGAACAGAGGACAAGGGTGATTAAGAAGCCGAGAGGGTCCATTGGTTTCGGGCCCAATGCGTGGTAGTAGCTGAATCATGGATCACAAACACAGAACTCAGTTCCTGAGGACGGCTGCAATGAGACAACCCACCATGTACTCCTACATGGCCTCTCACCGCTACCTTTACCAAATCGTGTTCACACACTTAGCTCACACACAGTAGGACATGTTCACGCACCTCTGATTCATCCTCGAAGAATCAGACCTGACTCAACTCTAAGCATAGCAGGCATGACAAACAAGCATGAATGAGTAGGCACAACAGGGCTCAAACAACTCCTACTCATGCTAGTGGGTTTCATCTATTTACTGTGGAATGACAGGTCATGCAAAGGATAAAGGGGTTCAGCTACCGCAGCAAGTAACAGTTGAATCGTTGTTGTCCAAATGCAGTAAAAGAGAGCAGGAGCGAGAGAGTAGGATTGTATCGGAATGAACAAGGGGGTTTTGCTTGCCTGGCACTTCTGAAGATATTATAGCTCTTCATCGGTGTCATCGATCTCATCGTCGAAACCACGTCTATCGAGAGGGGACAGTTACCGGCAAATAAAGAGGGACACAATCAATGCAACGCAACAAATATGATGCATGATAATGTCATGGCAATATGCTATGATTTGAGCTAATGCATCTAGCTATGATTTAAATGAAGTTGGTTTGAATACATGATCCAAATTCAAACTCCATATATGATTATTTAAATGCCCTTTATTTGTTTTGTCCAAAACAGAGGACAAACATTGTTCAAACATGCATGAAAATGGTACAGATGGATTCCTTGAATTTTTCTGATAATTTTCCATATATAATTTATTTGATTTGGAGCTACGGTTGATTTTATATGAATTTTAGAAGTTTGGGCAATTTTCTGGATTTTCTTGATTATTTTAAATCCAGAAAGAATTAACTGCGTCAGCCTGACGACAGCATGACGTTAGCAGGTCAACCGGGGCTGACCAGGGTCAAACCTGACGTGTGGGGTCCACACGTCAGTGGCACGGGGTTAAACAGGGGGTGATTTGCTTAGTTAAAAGGATTAGGGGGCCGGGGCCCACTGGTCAGTGTCAGTGGTTAGTTAGGTTTAGTTAATATTTAACTAAAATTAGCAGGGCCTGGCCCCACTAGTCAGCGACCCTGGGGGGGTCAAACCCTAGGTCAAACAAGTCAAACCCGCCGGCGGCTCGACGCCGGCGAGATCCGCGGCGTACTTGTGCCCCGGGTTTTCTCTGTGGTGCTCCAAATGACGCGCGGCTAGGCGCGTTGGAGAGCTAGCTCGATTGCGCGTCGGGCGGTGGCCGTGGCTGGGCCTGGGGTGGCCGGAGTCGACGGCGGCGAGCTCAGCTGCGGCTGCCGGAGTTCGGTCGTGCACGAGAGCGCGGTTGGAGCGCCAAGACGGAAGAAGCAAAGCACTAGGGATGTTCTACGTGGCCCTACGAGCTTGTTGGACTCGCCGGGGTGACCAAATGGTCACCGGAGCTGCGTCGACGGCGAGCTCGGCAGCAGCGAAGGTTCGGCCATGGTGGGAACGACAGCCAGAGGGCGAGCGTGACTAGGGAAGGGAGGGGAGAAGAAGCGGGGCTCACAGAGGACTTGCAGGCTGCTCGTTGTGGCCGGGGACGCGCTGGAGACGACGGGGCGGCGATGGCGATCTGCGGCGGCCGGAGGTAAAGATGATGGTGATGGCGGCGTTCCAGGGTGTCCGACGCCGTGCGTCTCGTCGAGGAGGCGTAACCCACAGTGGCGGAGCGCGTGGACACGACGGAGGGACGAGGGGGAGGCGGTGGCCGCGGCAACGGCGAGCCGTGGCGTCGGCTGCGCTCGGTGCGTGCGAGAAAGGGTGACAGAGGAGGGGACGAGGGCGAGGGAGAGTGCGAGAGAGGTCGGGGTGGCTGCGTGGCGTCTCCGGGGCATCCAGACGAGGAAGGGAGAGGGCAGGCAGGCAGGGAGGGAGGAGGTGGCGCGGCGCGGCGGTGCGCGCGCGTCGGGCACGCGCCCGTCCTCCTGTCGGGGAGGAAGACGACAGAGGAGGGGGGGCAGGTGGGCTGGGCCAGCTGCTGGGCTGCGCGGTGCTGGGCCAGCACAGGAGCTGGGCCGCAGGTAGGTCCAGGTAAGGTACAGGTAAGCTCTCTTTTCCTTTTATTTCAGTTTTCTATTTTTCTGCAACTTTGTTGAATTTTTAAAAATACTCAAACAGCTCCAAAATTCACCAAACATGCTCCTGGTCCATAGTTGGAATATTTCCAACATGAAACATTTTAGATTGGGAATATTTGGGCATTTGAAATATTTTATATAATTTTAAATGCCCAAATTCAAATATTTATGATTTAATTCAAAGACCCTAAGATGACCTAGGAAATTGTGCATCATTTTTGGCAGAGGTTTTCACCTTTAACAGAAATCATGAACTTTTCCAAAGGGCATTCTGGGTTATTGAAAATATTTTTATTGAACCTAGTTAAATTTCATTTGGTGCTAGGGTTTCAACAATCCCCATTTCAAATTTCTTTGGAATTTAAACATGATGCAACACTCTAATGCATGCCCTAGGCATTGTCAGAACTAGGGATGTGACATGCATCATACTTGTTTGCGCATCATGCCATGTTTATGCTTGTGCATTTACCATGTTGTTTGTTTCTTTCTGGTGTTGCTTCTTAGTTCCGGTAATGTTGCGATTGGGAGGATTCGTTCGACTACTCCCGTTCGTCTTCTTCATGGACTCGTTCTTCTTCCAAGCGGGATTTCAGGCAAGATGATCGCTACCCTGGATCTCACTACTATCATTGCTATGCTAGTTGCTTCGTTCTATCGCTATGCTGCGCTTCCTATCACTTGTTCTTCAAGCCTCCCCAAATTGCCATGAACCTCTAACCTTTGACACCCTTCCTAGCAAACCGTTGTTTGGCTATGTTACCGCTTTGCTCAGCCCCTCTTATAGCGTTGTTAGATGCAGGTGAAGTTGAAGATTGCTCCATGGTGGACAGGATTATGTTGGGATATCACAATATCTCTTATATTATTAATGCATCTATATACTTGGTAAAGGGTGGAAGGCTCGGCCTTATGCCCGGTGTTTTGTTCCACTCTTGCCGTCCTAGTTTCCGTCATATCGGTGTTATGTTCCCGGATTTTGTGTTCCTTACGCGGTTGGGTGATTTATGGGACCCCCTTGATAGTTCGCTTTGAATAAAACTCCTCCAGCAAGGCCCAACCTTGGTTTTACCATTTGCCTCACCTAGCCCCTTTTCCCTTGGGTTTCCGGAGCCCGAGGGTCATCTTTATTTACCCCCCCGGGCCAGTGCTCCTCCGAGTGTTGGTCCAAACTAGAGCACCGTGCGGGACCATCCCTTGGCAACTTGGGTTACGTCAGTACCTATATGCTTCGCTTATCCGGTGTGCCCTAAGAACGAGATATGTGCAGCTCCTATCGGGATTTGTCGGCACATCGGGCGGCTTTGCTGGTCTTGTTTTACCATTGTCAAAATGTCTTGTAAACCGGGATTCCGAGACTGATCGGGTCTTCCTAGGAGAAGGAATATCCTTCGTTGATCGCGAGAGCTTATCATGGGCTAAGTTGGGACACCCCTGCGGGGTATAAAATTTCGAGAGCCATGCCCACGGTTATGTGGCAGATGGGAATTTGTTAATGTCCGGTTGTGGATAACTTGACACCAGATCCGATTTAAAATGCATCAACTGCGTGTGTAGCCGTGATGGTCTCTTCTCGGCAGAGACCGGGAAGTGAACACGGTTTTGGGTTATGTTTGACGTAAGTAGGAGTTCAGGATCACCTCTTGATCATTGCTAGCTTCACGACCGTTCCGCTTGTTCTCTTCTCGCTCTTATTTGCGTATGTTAGCCACCATATCATGCTTAGTCGCTGCTGCAACCTCACCACTTTACCCCTTCCTTTCCCATTAAGCTTTGCTAGTCTTGATACCCATGGTAATGGGATTGCTGAGTCCTCGTGGCTCACAGATTACTACAACAACAGTTGCAGGTACAGGTTGTGCGATGACCATGACGCGAGCGCGATGTTTGCTTGTTCGGAGTTCTTCTTCTGCTTCTTCTTTGATCAGGGGATAGGTTCCAGGTCGGCAGCCTGGCTAGCAGGGTGGATGTAGTTTGGGTTTCTGTTTGTGTTTCATCCATAGTCGGATGGTGCTCTTATGTAAGATGATGTTGTATTTGTGTGGCATTGTATGCCTTATGTATGTATCCCCATCTATTATGTAATGTTGATGTAATGATATCAACCTTGCAAAAGCATCTTCAAGATGCGCTTCTATCCTTGGTGGGACCTTCAAGTTCCTTTAGGATAGGGTCGCATCTTGGGCGTGACAGAGAGTGTGTCTACGTACCCTCGTAGACCGTAAGCGGAAGCGTTTAATAACGCGGTCGATGTAGTAGAACTTCTTCGTGATTCAACCGATCGAGTTCCGCACATACGACACCTCCACGTTCAGCACACCTTTAGCTCGGTGACGACCTCGCCTTCTTGATGCAGCAAGACGGTGAATTAGTGGATGACTTCCGGCAGCACGACGGTGTGATGACGGTGATGGTGAAGCTATTTCCGCAGGGCTTTTCCTAAGGACTACAAAAATTTGATCGAGGGACGAAACTGTGGAGAGGGGAGCCGCACATGGCTAAGACAATGTTGTGTCCTTGTGTGGCGCCCCCTCCCACATATATATAGGTAGGGGGAGAGGGGAGGCAGCCGGGCGCACCACAAAGGTGGCCGGCCAGCCCTTGGGCTCCTGCCCTGGCCTGCGCCCAATGCCATAATTCCCCTAAGGAGGAAGGAAAGAGGAGGACAGGGAAGGAAGGAGGAGGCCTACTCCCCTCTTTCCTTCTGTCCCCTAGGGCAGTCTGCCATAGAGGGGCGCACCAGCCCCTTGTGGGCTGGTGTGCTCCCTTCTCTTGTCCCATATGGCCCATAGACCTCTCGGGGCTTTGCAGAACCCCTTCTAGTGACCCGATGACTACCCGGTATGCCCCTAAACTCTTTCGGTGTCCAAATAGTATCTTCCTATATATCAATATTTACCTCCGTATCATTCTGGAGTTCCTCGTCGTGTCCGTGATCTCATTCGGAACTCTTAACAACATTCGGTCACCAAATCACATAACTCATATAACACTATGTCGTCAACGAACATTAAGTGTGCGGACCCTACGGGTTCGAGAACTATGTAGACATGATTGAGACACTTCCCCGGTCAATAACCAAAAGCGGAACCTGGATGCCCATATTTGTTCCTACATATTCTATGAAGATCTTTATCGGTCGAACCTTATGACAACATACGTAATTCCCTTTGTCCATCGGTATGTTACTTGCCCAAGATTCGATCGTCGGTATCTCCATACCTAGTTCAATCTCGTTAACGGAAAGTCTCTTTACTCGTTTAGTAATACAACATCTGATAACTAACTCCTTAGTCATTCTGCTTGCAAGCTTCTTGTGATGTGTATTACCGAGAGGGCCCAGAGATACCTCTCCGATACACGAAGTGACAAATCCGAATATTGATACATGCCAACTCGGCAGACACCTTCGGAGATACTTGTAGAGCAGCAATACGATCACCTAGTTACATTGTGACATTTGATAGTACACAAGGTATTCTTCTGGTATCTGGGAGTTGCATGATCTCATAGTCGAAGGAATATGTATTTGGCATTAAGAAAGCATTAGCAATAAATTGAACGATCATATGCTAAGCTAACGGATGGGTCTTGTCCATCACATCATTCTCCTAATGATGTGATCCCATTATCAAATGACAACTCATGTCTATGGTTAGGAAACCTTAACCATCTTTTGATAAACAAGCTAGTCTAGTAGAGGCTCACTAGGGAAACAACATTTGTTTATGTATCCACACATGTATTTAAGTTTCTGGTCAATATAGTTCTAGCATGAACAATAAACCTTTATCATGATTAAGGAAATATAATAATAACCATTTTATTATTGCCTCTAGGGCATATTTCCATCAGTCTCCCACTTGCACTAGAGTCAATAATCTAGTTCAGATTACCATGTGATTAACACCCATAGTTCACATCGCCATGTGACCAACACCCAAAGAGTTTACTAGAGTCACTAATCTAGTTCACATCGTCATGTGATTAACACCAAAAGAGTACTAAGGTGCGATCATGGTATTCTCTGGCCCAGCTAGCCAGAATTTACTCGGCATGTTAAAGGCAGAAAACTACTATACGATTAGACCTGCTAATGGCCCAAGATGATTATAGGCCCATGTTTTGGCCCATATGAGTAACGGGCCGGCCTGAAGACCGACAACATTGAGATCCATTGAACCTTCCGGCCTAAATTACAGCATACCGACCGAGAATAAACCTAGACTATACAATAAAGAAATTACGGCATAATAAAGTGCAACATGACCGCAGATTACATACACTATGCATCAAAGGTTGCCACCAGTGCATACAAACGAACCAACAAAAGAATATACAAAACTGAGAGCACTTCAGAAGGCATTAGGCCAGACAGGACAACCACTGCAAGCAGCCAAACAAGCTGAAGAGACCTTAGTTGTGTCAATGATAGATGCTACATCCTTAGCTTTGTAGCACCAAAGCTCGCAAGGCAGTCCTTTGAGATCTTCATTGCATCATTGACATCATGTCGGAGTTTAGCTGAAGCAAGACTGTCTGCTTTAAGTTGAGACTGAAGAAGTCAAACTGATTGAGGCAGCGACTGCACAGAGGTTGTCTCACAACTGCTGGAGAGTAGCTTCAACCCACTGTCTTCATCAAGACAAGACCTTGGGGTCATCTCGCTCTCTCCAAGATGGTTTGGCTCACTATGTTCCCTAAAGTCCTGCCTGGTGTTGGGGATATAACTATTGGGTATGACCCGCCCAGGAAGGGGCTGGGTTATACCAATGGCGATTTATCATCACAAAGCCTGTGAAGGTGTCGAAGATGGTGGTTCATGAGGATGACTTACTAAAGAGCCCAAATCGCAAAGGCGGCTTAAGGCCCATAAGTGTAAATCGCCATATATGTATGACTTGTATTGTAAGGCAAGGATAATTAGTCACTGAGCCGGACGCATTGTTTATGAGCCGGCCAGAACTCCGTGAGCCGCTGGGCGTCAACCTGTGTATATAAAGGGATGACCCGGTGGCGGTTTAGGGCAAGAAACAAGAGATCGAAAGCTAGGTCAAGCGGAATCGCTCCCTGGTAATCGAGACATAAGCAATACCACCTCAAACTGGATTAGGCATTTACCTTCACCGCAAGGGGCCGAACCAGTATAAACTCCTGTGTCCTTTGTCCCGTTTAACCCCTTTAAGCTAACCTAGTTGCGATGGCTCCACGACTAAGTCCTTACACTAGGACATCTGCCGTGACAATTCCACGACAGGTGGCACCCACCGTGGGGCCAGCGCACGATGGTTTTGAGTTCTTGAAGGGGAGCTTCGAAGGGATCAAGGGATACACTATAGGACGGATGACCAAGAGTCGTCGTGGCAAGCTCTACATCGACGATGCAGGCTGGGGCCCCGAGGCCGGCTCAATTGAGTACGGGTACCGGGTCCCCTTCGACGGAATCCACGTCTTCATCGGCAAGATCGCCGAATCGGGCCCTAAGCCAGGCATCTGCACCGACATCATCGAGACGGCTCAGCGTGCACGCCCGAGTTCAGCCTGTCGTGAAGCGTGAATCCGTCCGATTCATCCATGGGGCGGAATTTGAGGATAGATCTGTGTCTTGCGGCAAGACGGCCATCTATTCTAATGGTGAGTCGTCCACGGGCGAGAATACTTTGTTGTATCAATTGCAAGACGACAGACTTGGGGGCTACTCCGATGGCGACAGTATTCCGGACCCCTATGAGCCACCCCACGGGGTTGCGATTTTCATGGACGGTACACAGCCCCCACAGAAATCTTCGACTGCGGCAGCAATGATCTCTGGGTCAGCAATGGCGATGGCAGGTGGGGCAGGAGGCCCTGTGCGCCCGCCGGCTCAGGTTTTGACTGATTTGCTGGACATTCTGACAATCTTGTTAACAACGAAGGTTAACCCGGCAAATCAAGTTCAGCACAACGCGGAACTTGCAAAGTTGCGTGATGAGATAACACAAGACACGGAGGAGCTGAATGCAGAGAACATCAGGATGGCCATGGAGCGGGCTGCCCTAGATGCTCAGGCACAGCGGATTCAGTCAGAGGCTTTCCGGCTTACGATGGATCAAAATACTTCAAATGAAGTCATGAGGAGGAGGCACCAGTCTCATCTACCTCCGGTTTACGAGGCGAGAAGCCTCTTTTGCATGCCTGGAGCAGGGACCAGTAACCAACCAGAGATAAACCAGGTTGAAGCGCCTGGGGCTGGAGCGCCAGCTCAACCGCGCACGACGGAGCCGCCTTGTCTAAATAATATTCCGCCTCAGTATGTGCCGACACCACCGGGTCATTATTCCAACCCTTTGGATAATATGATCACTGCGGCGACACGATTGGCGGCTCTCCTAGTTGAAGGCGATTTTCCATCTGCTGTTGAAACACGGAGGGCTAGAGAGCTTCTTCAAACGGCATTGGTGCAGCAGGAGGCATATTCTTAGAGTCGTGAGAGGATTCACTCGACCCCTCGCCCAAGCCGGAGTTATAGCAGACACATGGACTCACTGACCATTTCAAGTAGTAACAGGGGTCGTAACCAGCCACGTGGACAGTACGCGATGGTGCTCAGGATTTGGTGGATCAGGACAGGGAACATCGAGAAGCCGAGATGGCGGCTCAGCAGGCAACTCATCAACATCTTTTGGCTTATCCGATGACTTTGGTGGAGGCAGGCGTGACCTCTAGAACCAGGGGTGTACCATGTTTAGTGCCGGCTCTGCGTAATGAGCGTCTGCCCAAGGATTTCAAAGGACCTCGTAAGGTGCCTAACTACATAGCCGACTTACCCCCTGAGGCGTGGATTGAGAGTTACGAGATGGCCATGGAACTGTTGGAGGTCAGCGATGTTGCGTGTGCCAAGTACTTCGCCATGATGCTGGATGGGACGGCCCGTATTTGGTTAAAAGGGTTGCCTGCCAATTCCATCAGGTCGTGGGCCGAGCTAAAAGCCCGGTTTATCCAGAATTTTAAAGATATGTGCAAACATCCCATGTCGATTGTGGATTTGGATGCTTGCACCCAAGAAGAGGGCGAGTCAATGACCCATTGGGTGCGCCGGGTCAAGGCTATCCTGCACTCATCGGATAACATTAATGTTGGCTCAGCAGTCCTAATGTTAGAGAAGAATTGCCGTTTTTTGCCTCTTAAACAAAAGCTAGGGCGGCTCAAGTGCCACTGCAATGATATGGGGGAGCTGATGGCAGCTCTAATTAAATGCCAACTCTGATAGTACCAAGGATCCGAGGCTGATGATGAAAAGCCGGGAAAGGGGAAGAAGAGTTGGCAACACCAATGGTCAGCAGCATAACCCGGCGAGTCAGGGGGGCAATGGTAAGTGCAAGACCGATAATAATTCAGATTTTGTGGCCAATACCAATACACAGAATAATGGTCAGCATCATAAGGGGAAGCCACCTCCTCGGGCAGGCGGGTCTAGTTTCAATCCTGAGTAGATGCTGAATCAGCCCTGTCCAAAGCATTGTACGTGGGAGAGACCGTCCATTCACCTTTGGAAGGACTGCCACATTATGAAGGAGTTCAAAAATTCTGATTTATTCCAGAACAATCATGGGCTGGGCGGCGGCTCAGGTTCTGGTGGTGGCGGTTCTCATGGCCTGGGTTATGGTGTCGTGGCGGTTCTAGTTCCGGTTTCCAGGGTTACCCCAACAATCAAGGTAGTCAGGGTGGTTATCATCAACAGTCCTGTCAGGGGGCTCAGCAGCAGCAACAGTCTAGTTATCAAAGTAATCTGAAGCAGTTGAATAGTGGACAGTACCACGTCTTCACGACAAGTTTATGCAAGCGGGATCAGAAGCTCCATAAAAGGGCTGTGAACGTCGTTGAGCTGGCAGTTCCCCGTTACTTGCGATGGTTTGAGCAGCCCATTATGTGGAGTCGAGAGGATCACCCGCCTTGGGTTGATAATCCGGGTCACTTGGCTTTGGTGGTGGCGCCTCAAGTTGGTGGATACAAATTCACTAAGTTACTCATGGATGGGGGTAGCACCATTAATATCCTTTACTACGATACTCTCCATCGCATGGGGTTGACTGACAAAAGTCTTAAGCCATCCAATACTGTTTTCCATGGAGTGGTGTCTGGTAAGTAGGCGTATCTTGTAGGCAAGATTGATCTGGAAGTAGCCTTTGAGGATCAACACGATTCCAGGGCTGAGAGACTAACCTTTGAAGTGGTCAAGATTAAAAGCCCGTATCACGCTCTGTTTGGACGGCCGGCTTATGCCAAGTTCATGGCACGGCCTTGTTATGTTTATCTGCAGCTCAAGATGCCGGGTTACAAGGGGACCATCACAGTGCATGGAAGCCGGAAAATAGCTTTGGAGTGTGAAGAAGGTGATGCTGCTTATGCTGAGTCTGTCTGTCAAACAGAGGAATTGAAGTTCTACAAAGACAATGTTGATCCGGCGGATATGACATCTTTGAAAAAGCTGACTACAGAGCATGATCCGGTATTGAAGTTTAAGTCGGCCAATGACATTAAGCTAGTTGACTTTGTTCCTGGTGATTCATCCAAGCAGTTCAGTATAAGTGCTAAACTTGATCCAAAATAGGAAAGCGCACTCATCGAGTTCATCCGTGAGAACCGGGACATCTTTGCATGGAAACCTTCTGATATGCTAGGTGTACCAAGGGAACTCGCTGAGCACACTCTTAATATTGATCCAAAGTTTAAGCCGGTCAAGCAATTCCTTCGTCGCTTCAATGAGGAGAGGCGTAAGGCCATTGGTGAAGAAGTGGCCCGGCTCTTGGCGGCTGGGTTCATTATTGAAGTCTTTCATCCTGATTGGTTGGCTAATCCGGTGCTGGTACTTAAGAAGAATGGCACTTGGCGTATGTGTGTGGACTACACGGACTTAAACAAGGCCTGTCCAACTGATCCTTTCGCTCTCCCTCGTATTGATCAAATCATTGATACTGCAACGGGTTGTGAGCATTTCAGTTTTTTGGATGCTTATTCTGGTTATCATCAGATCAGGATGGCAGTTAAGGACCAGGAGAAGACAGCTTTTATCACTCCCTTTGGAGCCTTCTGCTATGTGTCTATGCCTTTTGGGCTCAAGAGTGCCTAGGCGACTTACCAGCGATGTGTGCAGAATTGCCTTCACAATCAGATTGGGGGCAATGTTCATGCTTATGTGGATGATACTATGGTGAAATCCAAAAAGAAGGAAACTTTGATAGATGATTTGAAGGAGACCTTCCACAATCTCCGGGTCTACAAGATGACACTCAACCCGAACAAGTGCGTTTTTGGTGTGCCAGCAGGCAAGCTCTTGGGTTTTTTGGTTTCTAACAGAGGCATTGAAGCTAACCCGGAGAAGATCAAGGCCATTAACTCCTTGGCAAAGCCGGCGTGTATCAATGATGTTCAATGTCTGGCGGGTCGTATTGCTGCCTTAAGCCGGTTCATAAGCCGGTTGGGTGAGAAGGCTATACCACTGTACCAGATGATGAAGAAAACAGATCACTTTGCCCGGAGTGGTGCTGCTAATGACGCGTTTGAAGCTTTGAAGAAATAGCTAGCTGAGCCGCCAGTCCTTGCTGCCCCTATTGATAAGGAGCTGTTGTTATTATATGTGGCTGCTAATGCCCGGGCTATCAGCGTAGCTATTGTGGTGGAACAGAAGGAAGTAGGCAAGGAATATCTGGTTCAACGGCCAGTTTATTATATTAGTGAAGTGCTTATTGAGTCCAAGTAGAGGTATCCGCACTGGCAGAAGCTCGTATATGGGTTGTTCATGGCCAGTCGGAAGCTTAAGAAGTATTTTTTGGGTCATCCCATCATTGTGGTTAGTTTTGCTCCCTTAGGGGATATTATTCAAAACGGAGAAACCACAAGTCGGGTAGCCAAGTGGGCCATTGAGCTTGGACCTCATGGTTTGAAGTATATGCCTCGCATGACCATCAAGTCTCAAGCACTTGTGGATTTCATCAATGACTGGACAGAGCTGCAGATGCCTGAAGAGAAGCCAGATAACACATGTTGGACTATTCACTTTGATGGGTCTAGGCAATTGGAGGGCTCGGGGGCTAGAGTTGTCTTAGCTTCCCCTCGAGGTGACAAGTTTTGCTATGTTTTAAGGTTGATGTTTCCCTCTACTAACAATGCAGCTGAGTATGAAGCCTTGCTCCATGGTCTTCAGATGGCTAAGGAGATGAATTTAAGCCGTGTGAGATGTTTCAGCGACTCAGACTTAGTGGCTCTGCAAGTTTCGGAAAAATGGGATTCTAAGGATCCACTCATGGCGGCTTATCGCCGCGAGGTTGATGATATTGCTGGGCACTTCAAGGGTTATCAAGTGGAACATATTGATCACAGGAAAAATGAGGCGGCTGATGCCTTGAGCCGGTTGGGGTCCCAACATAAGCCGGTACCACCTAACACTTTCTTGGATATTCTGCATAACCCCTCAGTTAAGTTTCCTACAGAGGAAGATCTTGTTATTCTTGACCCGGAGGCACAATTGGTGGCGGCTCTTCACGCTATTACTGATTGGACAGTTCCATATTTGGCGGCGAGTTACCAGAGGATGAAACCTTGGCCAGACAGATAACCCGGCGGTCCAAATCGATGACAATTGTCAACGGAGAGTTACACCATTGCAGTGTTACTGGGGCATTTCAACGTTGTGTTTCTCCTGAAGAGGGTCGTGAAATTCTTCACGAGATTCATGAAGGAGATTGTGGTCATCATGCCGGCTCTAAATCTCTCATGGCTAAAGCTTTTCGTCATGGATTTTATTGGCTGACGTCTCATGCTGATGTAGAGGATTTGGTCAGTAAATGTGATGGTTGTTAGAAATTTTCACGGTGAGCTCACGTGCCAGCTCAAGAATTGAGGATGATTCAAATTACTTGGCATAAGAGATACGACTCTGAAAGAGAAACAAAGAGACATGTAACAAGTTTCACAATTATATAAGCAAATAAATGCATCTGTTCTACATAAGGAACATGTTTTTACAACTACTATTTAAAATTGGTAGTTGTTGCAAACATCCAATCAGATGTAAACAACAAAGTAAACAGCAGTGGAGGAAATGATTCCTATCCCAATATATACTAGAACAAAGTTTGAAGGCTTGAGAAGGATGGACATACATTACATGTTAACACGAGCTGGACAAAGCCCTTCTCCATGTCGATGGAAGGATAATTTAATAAATTCCCCAAAGAAACTTCTTTATAAGTGTTGCCATTATTCTACATTTTGCAAAGAGTAAATATAGATCACATAATATTGGAAGAAATAGAGGATAATGAAGCTCAGGTGCAGATTGATGATACATAATCAAATAGCAATTAATTAAGGCAAAAGGTACTGACAAGAGGAATGCATACATCAACGTGTGCAGTGGCATTGGCTTTTATTCCACATTTTGGTAAGAGTAAATGTAGCTATGATAATTTGGAGGAAGTGGAGGGCAGGGTAGATAAGATGCAGAGTAATGCTAGAAATCAACTATCTCCCGATGCAAGTACAGTAATACCAGCACCGTACGTTATTAATTGTCACTGAAATGGATGTATCTAGCACTATTAAGTTCTAAATACATCCAATTGATCAAAAATTAATTCGGTACAGAGGGAGTACATGACAACAGGTACTTTCATGAGAAATCCAAAACTTTATAACCATTGTGTTAATTCTACATTTACCTAGGAGTAAATATAGATCTTATAATTTCGAGCACAGGGAGGATAAAGAAGATAACATTTACAGTGATGCTACATAATCAAACAGTAATGAGTGTAAGTATGCTGACAAAGGGCAAAAGGTACTGACAACAGCAATGCAGTGCCCAGTATTGTTGTGAGATCCTATGAGCCTTTGAGCAAGGAGATTCATCTGAAATTAGTTTTCATACAAGAGAGAAGGTAAGGCACATGCAGAAATTTAGGAGTTCAAATTTTGAATTCATATCATAGACAGTACCTGACGCTGGGCTCTCTGCAGTTCTAATAGGGGTTTGGCCAGTGGAGTAGGGGTAAAGTGTGGTACAGTTGGGCCTATGTTTTCTGTGGCTGCTGATCTATCTGATTTAACAGGTATCACTACCTTTTCCAAATACCTAGTTTGTACTCCTTGAGGATCTGCACTCACCCTCTTCCTTTTGGACATCTATTATGGAAGAACAACATTTGACTGAAAAAACATAGTATGATGACACATGGAATAGGTACAGGAAATGGATAGGTATGGCATTGTGTAACAAAGTAGAAGTAATATAAGAGGTCATATGAAAAATATGTGCGACCAATAGAACCTTGCCAAGTTAGAGCAAGCACCTTGATGGGTGAATAAGATAGGCCATCCTCTACCATGCCAAGTTTGTTAGCCAGTGGATTGTTCCTCAGTATGCCTCTCATGCACCCATTCTCATATTCATTTTGATCATGTTCAATACATGACATGCATGAAAACATAAAAATAAGTGAGATTATCTTTGTAATGCAGAAGTGATTCTAATCCAATATTACCTCCCTGTAAACCCCTTTGTGCTATCTCTGCAATTCTTCTGAGAGACGCCATGCTTGCTGTAATTTGGTGTGTGCATTAATATAATGTGGCCTACTACTCAAAATATGAGAGCTCCAGAAGTGATGATACTTCGCAGATGACAGATTCAACACATAGTTAAGAAGAACAAGTCGACCTGACCTGACAGATTCAAAATATACTAAGGGAGAGCAACTCGACCTGACTAGTCGACCGCAAATGTCTCTGCTACTCTTCCCAACAAGGAACATACTTATTAAAGAAGAGAAGAGGATCATGTTAAAGAAGAGCAGAAGAGCAAGCAGATTAAAGATATTACAAGTCTTTCTATACAATATCTGTTGCCCACTCACGATGAACCAGAGCGCACATAGAAATACTATTCCTTTCGGTCTCTCCATATGTGGCTCACATGCATTTCGAAACTGAAGTAGGAACATTTAGCTGAACAATTAAACATGTCTCAGTTTTACTAATATCAACATAATATCATATTTGTTTAGCTCGATGGGTGAAGTAGTGCTATTACGACACGAACCACATAGGCTGATCATGGTCATCATAAAATGGGGAAACCATAAGCATGATGAGTATAGTGTTGACCGTGGCAGTGGGATGGTAGATCTAAAGCTGCAAACCGCGCAAAGGGTAGTTAGCAACCGATGTTTGCTTTGAAATAACAACTAAGATTTGGTATGGACAAGAAAGTACAGTCAACAAGTGACAAAGAAATGCAATTCTGCTATCTCTCTATATCTCGCGACATGTATTTGGAAACTCAAGTGGGACCTTTAGCTAACCAATTAAATGTGTCTGTTAACTAATATCAGTATCATATCACAATCATATTTTAACAAGTAAGCTTTGGAATTATGAGTGATGTGTTGTTTAGCTTGAAGGGTGGAGTACTGCTAGTACGACAGAAAGCACCTATGCAGATCATAATAGAGTAGATAAAAGGGGAAGACACTAAGCATCAAGAGTAAAATCAGGAAAGTGGAACTAGCTGGACCATATGGACTTGTATTGCCGGTACGACGAGAAAGAGCTACATAAGAACAAAACAATGCCATGGCCCACCCAGCCCTAGTCCAATATACAAATGAGTGAAGGTAAATTTGTACCAAAATTCGGGATCCCTTGTAGCCTAAGCCATCTGGCCCGCCCAATATTTTAACTGTAGCTCTGGTGTGTGGCGCACATGCCTTTCGAAATGAATATAGGAACATTAGGTGACCAATTAAACATTCTCTGTTTTAGTAATATGAGCTTCATATCAGATTCGTATATCAACAACTAAGCTTTGGAATTATGAGTGGCATGTTGTTTCGCTTGATGCATTGAGGTCTTGAGGAGCAGTGCTAGAATGACACAAAGCACCTATGATGATGGTAGTGAATATAAAGGGGGAAACCATAAGCTTAACGACTATAGTGACCATGCCATGATGGATCTGAAGGTGCAAACCGGACAAAGGCTAATTTGCAACCAATGTTTGCTTTCAACTAGCCACTACGATTTGGTACGGCCAATAAAAGTACAGTAAACAAGTTAGATCTATTTTTTTGGGTTAGATCAATAACTTAAGCAGATATGAAAGATTACCACCTCTCTTGCAACATCGTGTAGGCCCCTGCTGATACATTGAGGGTGTTGCGGGTGCGACGGCTGTCGGCAACGCGGAAGAAGACTTTAGACGGCAGACGGCCGGGTCGGGGGATAAGTCATGTTGCCGTGGACGAGGCGGTCGTAGGAGCAATAACGACAAGGTGGACGACGGTGCTGATGAAGCAAGAGGACGCGATGAAAGGATTCTGGTCAGGCGCCGTGGATGAGAGACGTCCATCTCTTGAAGTGGACGACGGGGTAGGGGTAGCGGCTCCAGCAAGGTGGAGGATGGGGTGGCGGACGGAGGAGGCTGGCCACGGTGGGGAGGTTGTTGTGGCGCCAATGGTGTATGAATGGGGAAATGGAGGGGGAGGGGGGATCTCAAACTTTGGGACACGCTTGTCTAAAATGTGGGGAAGTTATGAACTTATCCCTCGTTTAAAATTTCAGACATCATGTCGGTTGGGTATAGGACTGTAATCTCGCCTCTCCCCAATATTTGCTGGTAGCAATTTCCGGCGAGGAGAGGGTGTTTTGCCGCCCACAGTTGGTGCCCACAGTGTATGAATGGGGCTGACAGGTAGGCCGGTTGTGTCACGTCTGAGGGAAGTTACACATCTGCCCCTATTTAAAATATTTGCCTACATCGATTTCGAATGAGTAGAGTTTGTTTTGCCGCCCACCGTGTATGAATGGGGAAATGGAGGGAGAGACACATTCTTTTGGACGACCTTGAATCAAATGTGTTTTGCCGCCCATGTTTGGCGCCCACCGTGTCTGAATGGGCTCAGAGGCGGTCGTGTCACGTCTGATTGAAGTTACTAGTCTACCCCTATCGACAGCAATGGAAATCGGGTCGATTAGGATGTGAAGTGTCAGGGGTAGACATTAATTTCCATCTTGCAAACACTTCTTCGGGTAGCCGACAAATGACAGTGGGTGATTTGCTGCTTTGTTTAAAATTTGGGAGAATTAGCATTCACGTTTACCCTGGGCCATGGCAACTAAATTCAAATCCAATTTGTATTTGATTACGAATATCCATACAACATTCTATGTTTTGTTATTTATTTTTCAAAACCACGACAAAGATTTATTCCACCTTTATATATGATTATGATTTAGAAATGTTGTGATATTCGAATTCAGTAGGTTGGATACACTTTTGAGTCAAACAGTTATATCATCCAATACAATATGCTCACACGAAAAACAGTTCACCTTATGTCAATCACACAAGTACTGAGGATTACATCATCTAAAAAAATTCAGATCATTACAACACATGGACAACATATGGGGTCTTCCAACATAATCCATTCAGAGACATGACAACATGCAAGTATAATAATCTAATGACAATGTCAACTAGTATCTAAAGAAGAACTGGGATTACCCTAGGATTCAGATAGTAGAAGAAGTAGGACCTCCTCCATCTTCAAATGCAACATTCTTACTTCCTCCAATTCTTGGGTTGCTTGCATAATGCGTTCAGCTAATTGCATAATTTCCAGCCTCAAGATCAAGATTACCTCATTCATGGCAGCCACACCATCTCTTTCTGCCTCTAGTAGAGCCTGAAGAACTATAATATCTGTGCTTAGACTGCTCTCTGGTGGTGTTGCCTCTGAACTGCTACCATCTGGTAACATGGATGGCGCACTGCTTCCACAAATAGATTCCGTGGTTGTACATTGTGTCCTATTGTGAACGGCATCCTGAAAGGTTTCTGCTATACATAAATAAGAGATAATTATCACATGATCTAGGCAGTAAGCTTACATGGTAAACGACATATGAATTACTGCCGAGCATGGCAAGCTATATTTAAATGGTTTGAAGCAGCATCAGCCGAAAAGAAATTAAAATGGTAGGATGAAACTAGGGATGTAAGTGGAAAATATATGACATTCGCCAGTCCCATCTAGTTAGTTTTTGCTAGCTCCCTAGTTCATTTTCCTCAAAAAACAAAAAACTCTTTCGAACTATCGTACCACTAGTGGACTTCAATCGGGATTAAACGGGACCCAGTTAACATCCCTAGTTGAAAGGGAGTGTACCACTGCTATATTTAAGTTGCCAAAGCATCTAAGCAGTTGAAATAATCTAAGAAAGCACTTAACAGTGTGGCCTCATATAAACTACGAAGACAGTCTTGTGATGAAGTTCATAGGAAAAGTAAGGAGTCAAATGAACTAGGCATGCATTTCTTTATGATAGTACAATAGGCACTACTGACATATTGGCCAACTTAGGTATTGCCTAACAAGTAACAAACAAGCATTGACTCAAGCAATACAGCAAAGCGAACAACTAAACTATTTGTAATTTTGTAGGATTACAGGTTGAGGGCACAAGCCAAGAAAGCAGCGCACACGCATTACATTTCACATGTAATAAAGCACACTGGCTTACCATATGTTGCTGTGAAGCCTTGTTGCTGTTGCAATGTTCTTTGAAGATATCGTCAGCATCCCGTGGTTGCAAATCTAGTTCTTGTAGTTTATTCTGCACCCTCTATTTAGGTAAAATAAATTTTAATCACATGCACTAGTTCGAATTGATCATCAATGGTTCATCTAAACTAATGAAAGAAGGGTGTGTGCTTACAGAAAAATATATGTGCTTCACTCTATTTTTATGCTTGTTCGAGGTGCCAGCCCCAGAAGAACAAATATTTTGCTTGATGGGGTTGGCAGCTCCATAATTAATAGAAGCATCAAATTAGTCATGCAACTTGGGAAGATCAAGAACGCACAAAAAAGTAGGGTTTGTTTGGTTGGAGACTAGTGTTGCCAAGCCAAAGTGTGGCCAGCCAAACAAGTATGGCAAGCCACACAAGTGTGGCTGAGAAATTGGATGCAAAACTTTGGCAAAGGTTGGCAAAAAAATTGTCTCTATGACAAGTGGGCCATAGGGGCAATAAAGTGTGGCAAAAACCAAACATATGCCAACTAAACTGTGGCATCCAAACTTTGTCTTGGAAAACTGTGGCTGGGAACCAAACAGCCCCGTAATGAACAGAGGCTCGGAGCAGTGGTGTAATAGCTAGCATCAGAAAATGTAGGGTAAATCGAACAAAAAGCAGTGGAACCACATGCTAGTTTGCCGATGTGAAATTAAGCATAGAGAACATGAAGCAGTCTGATGGAACAAACAGGTGGCATCAGAACAACACCATTATCATAAATATAGCATGCAAGGAGTAAAATAGGAGGCAGTGATATCTAGGAAGTACACTAATACTTAGGACATATCTAAAACATTGTAACTATATGTGCACTGGCTTTGTAATTTAGCACATGTAACATGTTCACTGCCAGAAGTATGGCCCTACAGGTGCAAGCAGAATAATGCGTCTCATGAAAATTGAATGATGCCCTGAAGAAATTCAAAGGTGCGGTGCTTATGCTAAGAAAGTGAACGTAGGCGCCGGCCATTGGATAATAGCACCTGATTCTCGGTGGTGTATGGGTATCATTGTCATACTTGATAGCTAAGGATCGTCGATGGTGCTCGTGTTGCAGTTGAGTTTAGGCCGGCTGTCGCTGTTGCTGAAGCGGCTCTGGTGCTTTGGTTGTAGCACCTGTCGACATACAAGAGAGTTCATCAGTGCTAAGTGAACAGTTCCACGATAGAGAAGAGAAAAAATGAAGGAGTACAAATCGAAATAACCTGATGATGCTGCGGCATCAGTAAAGCAGGGCCGATGGAGATGAATATGTCGTCCGTGGGGCGGGTCCGGTGCAGTGGACGAAGGCGTCAGTGAAGCACATCCGGCACGGTGTACAGTGCTTTTGGTGAGGCGGATCTGTTGCGGCGGACGAGGGCTTGTATGAAGGGCCAGCGATGGAGAGGACGAGGGAGTCAGTGAAGGGCCTACACTATGGTGGACAAGGGCTCCAGTGAAGCTGATCCGCTGCGGTGGATCATGATGGCAGTCAAGGAGATCTGGAGCGGTGGACAAGCCAGTCGCTGAAGCGGCTCCGGTGAAGTGGTGAGTTGGCAGTTGGGGGTTCCAAGGTGCGGAGGGTAGATCCGGCGGGGTGTGAGGTCCACCGCTGCGGTGGAGAACTAGATTTGGCGGCTTGGTGTGGTTGGGGGGGGGGGGGGGTTGGGGAGGGGAAGGGGAGGGGCTCTAGGGAAGAATGTTGGGGGCAAAGAGGGGGAAACAATGGAGTTACCTAAGCAGCCCTTTTCCATTCATGTGGCAGTGGTAAAACAGGAATATCGCAAGGCTAAACTTTCGGGCGCGAGACATTTCGATGTGAGCAAAGTTTGAAAGCTTTTGGCGCCTGAAATTAAGTGTTCTGCTCTTGTACACCCGACTATGATATCATGCCCGAGAATTTATTTGTTTGCACGCAAAAAAAGTGCATGTTTCGAAAATCAATGTCTCCAACTCATTGTCCATTCAATTCAAATATGGATCATTATGCTAGTGCAAGCAAATACCATCATATGGTCCAGTTCAAATGAAATTCCAAATGTGTTTGTCCTAAATATGATGACAAAAGCAAAAATGTGTATGTGTATGAATAAAGTGGATGATTATAAATTTTGAACATGCACGTATGTGTATATCTCTAGGTTTGATATATGAATTTGAAATCACGAAATGCTGGCTTAAAAAATGTACCTCCATTTAAATGAATTACAAAAGCTAATGATGGAGTCGAATTCTAAAATACCAATCTTAGGTTTGTAATTCTAGTACTTCAAAGTATATCACGCATGTTCAAAAGTATCGTATCTCATAGTACAAACTTTGAAACAAAATGATCAACCATGAGTGCACATACTATTTACCATATATATCTCAAAATGCTAAAGTCTCTCAAGTATCACTACAAAAAGTGACATTTTGGGTCGAAAGAAATTTTTTCCTGTCATACTTATGACACTTCTATGGCGACAATTGTGACAAAACCTGGTATCATCATAGATGTGGTGGGCTCCTACTTCTATGACAAAAAATCATGACAGAAAATGGGCTTTTCGTCCTGGGCGGGCCGGAGACGCAGCTGCATGACATTCTTTGGGACATCCATGACGGAAAAAACCGTGGTAGAAGTGAGGGCGAGGAAAATATCGGGGAGTTCCCGGTTACGGTGGATGGTCGGGGGCCGAGCGATGCGCGTTTCTCTCATACATGTACGTGCATGGGTGCGAGGCGTTGGGCTCTAACTGAACCCGAGCGAGGTGTCACCTAGCTGAACCCAAGCGCTTGCACTGCAGGCAACGCATTACTGAACCCGAGCGATCGAGCGATTCCTTCGCTACTGCTGCTAACTGAAGCCGATCGAACCCTACTGCCTCCTTCCCTTGATGAATAGTGAGCGTTGTTGGGGGGTTTGGATGAATAGTTCCCGGTGGGGGTGGATGAACAGGACCCCGTGGTGTTGCCTCTGGATGAACAGGACCCCGATCGAGCCGGTTGGGGCTGGATGAATAGGACCCCATGGAGGGTTGGATGAACAGGACGATGAATAGGACGATGAATAGTAGCTCGTGGTGGGGTGGTTGAACAGTAGCCCGTGGAGAGGGCTGGTTGAACAGTAGCCAGTGGAGTAGCGTGCGGTGGAGGCTGAATGAATAGGAGCCCGTGGATGAACAGTCGCAGGTGGAGGCTGGAGGAGGTCGACGGTGGATGAACAGTAACCCGTGGAGGCTAGAGGAGGTCGACGGTGGAGATGAACAGTATCCTGTGGAGTCCCATTTTGCAGTACGCCACACCACCCTCGATGAACAGGACCCCCGTTTTGACCGTAGCGCTCCAACACAAGTCCGTTTCCTCTATTTTGCGGTACGCCACACCCCTCCCGATCAACAAGACCCTGTTTCGACCGTAGGAGGTCCAACAGAAGTCCGTTTCCTCCGTTTTACGGTACGCCATACCCCTCCCAATGAACAGGATCCTTTTTTGACTGTGGCCGGTCGAACACAAGGCCGTTTCCTATGTTCTGCGGTACGACAGGCCTTGTTTCCATCGGTTGTTCCGTCCAAGCCCTCCCGATGAACACGATGGTGCATTCCGTTCCGACTCAACCGATTGGCTCCCCATGAACACGACGACGACACAGTAGTTTTTCCGTTCCGACCCAACCATGTACACGAGACCTGGTCGTACATATGCGCGAGTAGGCGTTCGAGACCTCGCCCGTATGTACGTACGTGGCCATATTTTCTTTCTTGCACCCTGGCCGCTGTACGTACGTGTACATGCTACGTGCGCGCCTATACTACAACACGTGCGCGCCTCTACATCGACCAGTATGTACGTACATGTTCGCGACCGGAATGACAACGCTACGTATGCTTCGACCAGGTGGGTCCCGACTATGAGGCACTTCCTTGCGTGCGAAGATGTAGCTGGTGGGTCCCAGCAGTGAGGGGGCGAATCATTTTATTTGCCATAATATGGACGCACTTCCTTGTGTGCAAAGATGTAGCTGGTAGGTCCCAACAGTCAAGGGGGAAATGTTTTTGCGTGAAATACGGTGGCGCGTCCAGTGGATCCCTGCTGTTAGGTGGAGGAATCATTATTTTGCGTGTAATAAGGAGGCACTTCCTGGCTGCGGCCATGGACCCAGCGGTCAGCCTCTCCACGTACAGTGCTCTTCCGATGGAAGTCGTTCCTTGACCATGTTGACCACGCTGCGCCGAGAGCACCAGGGCGGTGGATGACGGCGAGGCCTAGGAAGGGGACGACGCAGAGCCGAGGAAGATGCAGTAGTGGATGCCCATGCGGAGAGGAGTATGAGGGTTCACTGGTTCGGCTTCGGTGTGAGGCTACCATCACCGCAGAATAATAGGAGGTGTGGGTGAGTGGAGGAATGGCCTGGCCAACGGTGGGAGTAGTAGGGGGCGGTGAGGCCTCCGCGGTAGCACAGCCGGCCACGGGAGGCAGGAGTAGGCGGCACGACCGGCACTGCTTTGGGCGGTTGGAGCAAGAAGACCAGAGGTTGAAGAAGCACTACGGCCGTTGGATGGACATCGTATGGTCACTAGAGCTAGAATCGTTCATATTGACTAAGTTGACAAAGACCTCCGTCCCCGTCAACTTAGTAGGCCCACAAGTTAGCATCCCACTACGCTGTGTCCCAGCTAGCAGGGGGAGTATTCATTTTTTTGTGCGTAATAAGGAGGCACTTCCTTGCGTGCGAAGATATAGCTAGTGGGTCCGACCTGTCAGCGGGGGGAACGTTTTTTTCGTGAAATACAGAGGCCCTTTCGATGGGTCCTAGATGTCAGCTGGAGGAATCATTATTTTGCGCGTAATAAGGAGGCATTTCCTTGTGTGCGTCCGTGGACCCAGCTGTCAGCCTCTCCACATACAGTCCACGTTCGATGGAAGTCGTTCCTTGACATCGTTGACCACGCCGCGCTGAGAGCACCAGGGCGGTATACGACGGTGAGGCCTAGGAAGGGGACGACGCGGAGCCGGGGAAGACGCGATAGTGGATGCCCACACGGAGAGGAGTTCGCGGGTTCATTGGTTCGGCTGCGGTGTGAGGCTGCTGTTGCCGCAGGGCCTGGCTAGCGTTGGGAGTAGTAGGAGGCGGTGAGGCCTCAACGACAGCACAGCCGGCCACTGGAGGCCAGAACAGGCGGTCTCGCCGGCGCTGGTTTGGGCGGCTTGTGCAAGAAGAGCAGCGATTAGAGAAGCAGCAGGACCGTTCGATTCAAATCCAATAGTTACTGCTGCTAGAATGGTTTCTTGACTAAGTTGACAAGCCTTGCGTACACGTCAACTTAGTAGGCCCACAGGTCAGCCTCCCAACCGGTGCGCCCCAGATGTCAGTGGGCGAAATCATTTTTTTTGCGTAATAAGGAGGCAATTGATTGCGTGCGGCCAGGCCAGCAGAGGGAGCAGGGTGGGCCGGTGAAGCCTGCGCGGCATCATGCGGGCCACAAGAGGAGGGAGCAGGCAGTCCCGCCGGTGCTAGTTTATGTGGCTGGAGGAGGAAGATCAGAGATTGAAGAAGCACGTCGGCCGTTGGATGGACATCCAACAATCACTACTGCTAGAGTCGTGTGTTGACTGACAAAGCCTTGCGTAAACAAGTCAGCCTCGAAATTTGTGGCGTGTACAACCCATTTGCTATTATTTTTATAATTTTTACTCATTTTCTAATTCATATGGAATTTATTGCAGCCCATTTTCCATTTTTAGAATTGCTGCCCATTTTCTGGTGAGTACCAGGGTTAAAAATTTAACTAAATATGTGCGAAATTTAGAAAATTCACAAATTTTTGCTGGGGAACAAAATATTCTTAATCCAAAAATTAGTAGCCATACTAAAACAAATTTAAAAATAAATTAGTACTATGTCATGTTAAATCTAGTGAAATAATCCCTCCGTCCCAAAATTCTTGTCTTAGATTTGTCTAAATGTGGATGTATCATGTCACGTTTTGGTATTAGATACATCCGTATCTAGACTAATCTAAGACAAGAATTTTGGGATGGAGGGAGTATAAAATATCAGTGAAGATCAAAAACAAAAAAGAAACTAATATCCAATTTGCTATAATTTTTTGGAATTTTCAACCCCTCTGATATTACTTTTAACAGACACTAACCATACTCTTTGGCCTGGCCGGAATGCATCCCTCCTCGTCTTGAAAGATTTGCAGCCCAGTAAGTCAGAGAAAACAAATAGGCCTAGCTTGGGTTTTCTTCAAAAAGAAATACTGGGCTACCTATTTTCCCAAAGAAAAAACTGCTGGGCTGGTCATGTTGTTAGACGGGCCACAGAGACCGCACAACCCAGTTTATAGCCTGCTCCTCCAAATTACTACTCAAAAAAAAGTTGTGCAATTCTGTCGTTAATTGACTATACGTTGAAAATGATGTGGGTCCCAGATATCAGCAGAGTGGATTAGAGTAAAAAAATGAGGGGTGCATCTGAGTAGTAAAAGAGGCGCTTTCTTGTGTTCGGGAGTGGACCTGGTGGGTCCGTAGTGTCATACTCACAACTACAGTCCTCTCCCAATTCACTATCTTGTCAGGGACCGTTTCAAAAAAAAACTATGTTGACAGGGCCGAATGGCGGCGCCGCGGCAAGCGCACCAAGACGGAGGATAAAGTGTTGTTGCCAATGTGCAGGGCTGGGTTGGACATTCTTATTGAAAAATAAAAATGGACCAGAACTATTTACGATGTTGACTACGATTTGCATGGGTCCGCTGGTTGCAGGAAGAAAATGCTGGGAGAAAGAAGACTGGTTGCTATCTTTGCCTAAGAATAATATCGACTGAATGTAACGACACTATCATAGGAAATAATATCCTCATGTTAAATCGTGAACTGGTGCATGAGCATTTAGCTTTATTTATTTATTTATTTACTTATTTATGTTTAGAGGACCATGAGCATGTACCTGGGCCGGATTCATGTGAGAGCCTCCCTTCCAATTAATTATGGGCTCCTCTATTGGGCCTTCACCCGTGGGCTGCATGTTATCAACAAGTGGAAAATGTGTTCCGTACAAAAAATAGTATGTGCTACGTATGGTACGGGGCACTAAAGGATCGGACTGTGCAATGACTTCCAAAACATTGTGTTTGTCGTTCTAACAACACATTTATTCAACCAACAGACGAAATATACTACTGATTGTACATTGAAAACAGCAGCAGCAGCAACCAGGGCTGGGGGTGCAATAGAAGCAGTAAGCAGGCTAGAAGAGTAGAGACGTAGCTCTCTCTTCCATACCAAACATCAGCCATCATTACAAAAGGGCTACCAAAAAAGAACAAGTGTATGCATCAAACTAAACAAAGATCCTACTACACCAAGTGTACGCATCTAACTAACTGGCTCAGTTAGATGTTAATATTTATTAAGCTGTGGAGATTGGCTGATGGCTTGAACCAGATGGGTGCCTAATGGGGGAAACTCCAGCCAGCAGGTCGAAGTCTGATACTTGCAACCCTCTCTCCTACTTTGGGCTACAGAGCGTGGCGGCACATATTAGGGTATGGTGCATGCAGAGACGCATGGTACGCTGTGTACACACAATTTTGCCTGATGAACAAAACTGCGCTGCCATAATCATCCTTGCCGCTAGTTATCTCCTGGTTAATTGGACAATCCAGTCCGACAAACAGAGAGCATGTACCAAGGCTACTTACCAGCCTCTAGTCAAAAATTCCTGAAGGCCCAGAGAAGCTGGGATCCTCCTCAAAGACCTTGTACTGCCTGTGATTGTATTCCGCGAAACAACATGTCCGGTACATGCGAATGATCATCAATCATTCGCCGTCATCTGATCGAGCCAGGAACCACCTGCAACTGCCATGTCGCTTTTCTTTGAAAGGTTCTGGGATTAGGAAGGGTAGGGACACCAGGCAGCCTACAACATCATATCAAGTTGGAGTCAAATAAAAAAGGGCTCTTAATGTAGTCAATCTTAAGAAAAGCATGTTATGAGCATGAATATTTTTCGTAAATGTTGATAGTAATATAGGCAAGCCATCATGAGATCATAGGAAAGTAACATACTGCTGTAACAGCCATTTGTAGCGATGACTGGAGTAGGCCAGCAATACGTCCAGCCATAGAAGGAGTCGACAGCGTAAATGAAGCCCTTGTGTTCAATGGCATCAGAGAACCATGGAGGATGTATGATCCTGCGATGGACGTGCAGATTTATCCACTTACCGCAGTGACCTGTCAGATAGGCGAGACCGCGGTTGAAGAATGCAATTAGCCTGAAGTCTTACAATTCGCAGATCTTGTGGGCACTTGGCAGATTACAACCTTGAGCAAATCAAACTTGGTATCATGTTGGCTAATGTAAGATTCCAAGTATTCTGGGCCGCGGTGCCAAAGCAGTGCAGTGTTAATCGAAGGAAGGGGGATCAATCGCTGGGTGTAGACTTCCACAAGCATCCAGCAGCCGCGACCATCGACGAACACCATCCAAGACGTGTTCATGCCGACCCAGTACATACCGTTAATGTAGTTGAGGGTGACGGGGATCGGATCACAGTCAAGGGGGTTGATGCTCGCCACCCTACGATCGTTATGCTACATGACATGCCGTTTCTGAAGATCAAGCGGCATCAGCAAGCAAGGAGCTGGCTTAAAAAGCTCCATCCTGAGGGCTTTGAGTAAACGGTACAGCCCCGACGAGCACGCGGCGAGCGGCATGATACTGAGATTGTCCACATGCAAAACAATGGGCTTGATTACCTATGTGGGGAGCGAATTCCAGCCACTCTTTTGGCGGACGCTACTCGGTTCTGCCATTGTTAGTGCTTGGGTTTCGGACATGGGGGGGGGGGCGCCTTAGCGGGGATGGAAGATTGGATGATATTATGTGCGGACAAAGATGGAGAAGCGAATATGTGCTGCGGGAAGTGGAGACGTGATGATGACTACATCAAGACGCTTGACTTACGAGACACATACCAGCAGCGTAGGGTCATATCGATGCCAGACAACTTGCTTGAGCGATCACAGTACTGGTACTCCCTACAGTACCTACTACTATGCCCTAACTTGTTTGAGTAGAGTAGTAGTGGAGTAGGACTCTGCTCTACTACTAGCAACGGAGGAGTAGTATATTCTAATCTAAAATAGTTACAAACTTCAATGCCCGATCGTGGAACGACTATGAACCGCCATCGGTGCTAACTCCAATCCCCAGCAAACATTCGCTGGGAGACATGGCAGTTGCAAACGCCCGCAACGCGGTTACAGTACGTGTGTAAGGGTGGTGGTTTTGTCAAATACTATGGCTTAAAAACGGGTCACCATCTGATGGAAATCTGACGGTTACGTGGGATTCGCCAGGATTGAGCTTGTGCCGAACAATCGCCAGATATCATTACTAAAAAAAGGTTAAAACACCTGGGGCTATAACTTGCACCGGTTGACCACTAACAATGATACTAACATAGTTGTAAAATGGTCAAAGACCGTGTCTACATGGTGTTTGGAATTATATGCAAAAAAATTAGCAAGATGCCCGTCCATTGCACGGCACACCATCATCACCAACTCAGTTTTTTCTCTACTCCTACTGCTATAAAATACTCAGTTGGTGATGATGGAGGCGAGGAGGCGTGTTCAGCCGGGCATGCAGCGAACGGTGCAATACTATTCGATTTGTTATAAAAAACAAAGAAGAGTAGTAGAGATAGAAATAAGAGTAGAGATAGAGACTTAGGGAGGAGCACCATCTACTGCTTCGTGTGCTACTCGTGCGCTCCATTCAGCGGCCGCAATGTCCCCTACAGCCACTCCCTCATGTGCTCCATTCGGCGGGCGTGGTTGAAATTTGGGGAGCGCACTCTCCTGACTGCTGGCAGCCACGACTTCACTAACGACAACTTCTTCCCCGACCTCGGCAACCTCTTCCTCAACGACATGGGCGACAACCTCAACGCCAACGGTGCTGCTCCCGTTGCACCATATGTGTTTCTGTCCTTCCTGTTCGAAATCATGGTAGAATTCATGTTTCTACTCTGTATCCTAGATTCTATCTGTTCATCTACTATGGTAGTCCACATGATTAGCTTAATGTCTGTTATAGCCATCATGATTTATTTTGTGCTTATTCGGATTAAATCTCGTAGTAGCTTGCTCATATATTCAACTGGCGCAACGTCCCCTATAGCCACTCCTATTTCATGGACGCCCTGGTCGATGCCTCCAAGGAGCCCTTCGCCTACTGCTATGAGTGCCCGATGCCATTTTGGGGATCGCCGGCTGACATCGTGCATCACCTCACGGATGCGTGCGGCTGTCACTACTGGCCCTTGGCGGAGAACATCAAGTACGAGACGTGCTACCCGTTCACCGTGCCGAAGTCGGTGGAGGATCACCGCCGCCTGCTAGTCTCGATGGAGGACGGCAGCATCTTCCTCTTGATTGTGGGCACCGGCGAGGCCCGCGCAGGCCACCGCCCCATCTCTGTAGTGTGTGTCAGGGGCGATGCCGCTGACACTGACACAAGGCCGATGTACGGGTGCATGCTCACTGTTACTACCCCTTAGAGGTACGTGGGCGGCGAGACCGGCTACATCAAACTGACTAGGACTCTATAGAGTTGGGACCTTCTCGCTGATGTGGACATGGAAGACGCATGTTATGATATACCCCCCCCCCCCCCAAGGAGGTTCACCTGGACATATGCATTACCAAGTTAAATATTGATCATTAGTCTTCACTCAATGTAATCCGCTGTCTAAGCATGTGGAGACTTCCATGCATGATCTTGCTCTATTGGAGTATCGTGCATGAATAAAAGTGTATCCATTTATGGTTTAGTCTAGAATCTTCCATGTATGAATTTTTACTAAAGTGCTGGTGAAAGACTTACGATGAACCATTTCTTACATCTCCTCTACCCCCTTCCGAGTCATCCTGATTTAATCCCTCTGTCTAGGTGTATAAGGGCATGGTTAATACTTAATAGTATAGCCAACTATTGACTTTAAGAAAGTGCCATGTCATCTATAGCCAACATGTATAACAATCAATACTCAAAATCTAATTCTTAAAGATCATTTCTTGCAAAGCACAATAAGTGTTATTTCCTCACAAGTTTTGGATGCAGGTTGGACAGTTGAACGCCTTTGTTTGCAAAAGATACCTTTTTATCTATTTCACCTGCATGTTTGTGAGCTCTAGAGATGAAATAATATCCGAAGAAACCTATCGATACCCGTTACACATGAGATGAACCCCACACCCTTTGTCAAAATAAACAACTCCCTGATCAATGCATTTCACTCTTCTGTGCAACACACCTTACTATAGATTAGTACGAACAAAAATTGAACTAACATTATATATAGTACGATAAATGTTGATGCATGTCACCTAAAATTATATAATTGAAAACTATGTTCAAATAGAATCCAACGATATAGTTCTTGTGACATGCACTAACATTTTGTCAGTTAAATCTTCAGTCAAATTCAATGGTGGAGTAATAAACCACGACCGATGTAGTACAAATGTAGAGGGCGGCGGTGCACGGGAGTCTCACCCCGCTCCTGGCACGGCAGTAAAGCCATCATATCACAAAACCCAACCACTGCCAGTAATAAGCGCCCTGGTAAAATAAACGGACAAGCAACCATCACATCCCTCCATCTTTTTTGCATTTCATCTCTCTACATTTAGTTTCTCCGGTTCATCTCACACACTCGATCCCTAGCTACTACTCCTAGTATCCCTAGCTACTACTCCTAGGGCCAGTTCTTTTGGCGGCTTAAAAAATAAGCCGTCTCTTCCCCAGCTTTTCCCATAAGACTAGTCACAGTAAAGAATAACATTAAGGTGCCTTACTCATTTATTTGGGCTTCTAAACTACTACTAGTACCTCCATCCTGGTTTATTCGTCACCATTGTAATTTGTGGTAATTTTTGACCAAAGATTTAACTGATAAAATGTTAGTGCATGTGACATGCACAAACATTTCATTAGTTAAATTTATGATCAAAATTTGACAGATTACAATGGGGACCAATAAACCAGGACGGAGCTAGTAGTAATGGGATTACTAATCTAGAAGCCTAAACAAACTGGCCCCTGGTACTCCTACTAGTACTAGTACTCAAGTTGGAACTCTAATTGCACGACACAACTTGTTAGGCAAAAATTTTGATACAAGGTGTAGGAAGCGGTTTGGGAATTTGCATGCCTTTCCGACCAGTGAGATACTCCGTACAAAGTACGATAGAGAAATAACCACAGAGAAGGAAGCTAAAAGTAAACAATCAAACGAGCATTTTTGCATTTGTTTTGCATTGAATCGTTTCACAAGCTTGACTAGTGTTGTTTTTCTACTTTTGTAAAAACCGCATCGTAATGTTAAAACGTGCATTTGCACGTACATAAGTAATAGTAGTATTCTCTCCGTCTAGGTGTATAAAGTATTCCCTCCTTGGTCACGGTGCACAACCAAAGATGTCTTATTCACTTGGACGGAGGGAGTAGCACAGTCTGCAAGCATATATAGAGAGAGACGTGTAGTGTGATAGTATATAGTAAAGTTTGTGCTATATGCACGTACTTACAAAATACGTACGGATACACAAGGTTTCCAAACTTTCCCTCTTACATACTTAATTAAGGACGCTAATAATTCCCGAACATCCGCGATTTATCATTTGCGTCCCAAAACTAATGAGATCACCTTACGAAACTAAATTATACTCCTACTAAAAGCCACGGCGCTCGCAGGAGCGCTTGCGGCACGCCACGAGTGCCCTGGTGCGCGGCCGTTTCCCAGCGCGCCAACACAACGCCTCTTCCTTAGCCTCATAACTCACGAGGTGCTGATTGGCAGCTTGCCGGTGGGCGAGCGCGATCTCACCGGTGTGGTGATCCGGCGCCAACAGGTACTCCTCTCGCTGGAAGCGTGCACCGGGTCCACGTACCGCCAAGCATAGATGAGGCGCTTGGGCCCGACTGCACTCAGGGCTTTGACACGGGCGTCCTCCGACACCCTCACGGCCCTTGCACGAGCCTTCTGCCAATGAGCCAATTGCCTAACTCTCTCGGACGCCACATAGACCTGCCAGGCAGCTTGCCCCGCAGCGCGCTTCTCTTCCTCGGCCTTCTTCTCTGCCTCTATTTTGGCGTGCTCTGCTGGCAGCAAAGCCTCCCACATGGCGACATCCATTTCTTTCCAAAGCTCCTCAAGGTTGGGGGGCTCGGTGGGCGGCGCGATGTTCTCCTCGTAGCGGGGAGCCAACGCGTCCTCCGACGCGTGTGCTGGCGAGATTGGGAACACTGACGCATCCACCTCGATGCGTTGCGGCGAGGAGTGGAACACCGATGCTTCCTCCTTGACTAGTGGCGGCGAGGAACGGAATGATGACGCGTGACCATCCGCACGGTGCAGCGAGGGGCGCCTAGGGCTTGGGAGGGGTGATGCCATGGTGGTCGACGTGAGAGGGAGGGGGAGGAGATAGCGATGAACGTGAGCGTTCTGAATGCCCTGGGAGGCGCAGTATTTATAGTGAGCAATGGCACACCTACATAAGATATGGACTGAGCTGCACTAATTTAACTGCAGGTCCAGTTGCATCACTGACATGTGGGCCAGACCCCTGTTGGGCACATATGTAAGTGACCCAATGCACCTGCAGTTAAGTAACTGAAGCAGCGTCCCTAAGATATGTTGCGTGATTAACATAACAGCTACATGGGCATATTTGTTGGAGTAAATTACGGGGGAGGGAAGGGGTGGAAATATTGCTGGTCACAACGGATTGGATGAGCGCGGGGGGAGGAGAGTCATGCATTCAGATTTTTTCCACATGGGGTGGAGCGGTGGGACCGCCGGACGGAGAAGGAGAGTCTGGCAGGCATATTGTTTCCGCACATGGAGAGGAAAAGATTTGGAGAAGAACGAGCTTCCTGCAGGTATGGGAACGGTGCATAATAAGTCATCTTGCATGCCGGGCTAGGTATAGTCTCAAGTCATTAATAACATACACGCCCCACACATGTTCATATTTCAAGGTGCACTAAATTATTGCGTGCGATGATTAAGGCTGGCCATAATGGTGGTATCTTAGCTGGTATCATGCACACGGGAATAGCAAACATGGTGATGTGGCAAAGAATTAAAGAAGAGAGGGAGGGTTAGAGTAACTAGTGTTCATGCATGCATTGGTAAACACATTTTTTGTGAAGAACAACATCATTAGTTGAGTACTTTTGCAAACTACAAAAACTATTCCACTGCCTCTATCTTGCTAAGAGTAGGTGAAATTTTTGAATCGAGCCCTTTAAACTAGAAGGGAGGTAGTAGTACTCTAATAGCTAACCTTGTTGTGATGACAAGATAGGACATGGCACGCACCTGGATGGAGGAACTAGTCTGCATTGCGCATTTAAGTTTTGTCTGAAGTCAATGTACCTCTACTTTGACCAAACTTATAGAAAAATGTATCAACATTCACAATGTCAAATGAATATTTTTATACTCGTTATAAAATGTAGTTCTTATACTCATTATAATCAGTACTGTAGATATTGATATTTTTTGTATAAATTTGGTCAAACACTTTGCAAACGGTTGACGGAAGTAAAAAGGACCAGAGGGAGTATCATGCATGCGGAGTAGGCAAAAAAATTGCTCATTTATAGCCGATCGAAGTCTCAAAGGGCGCGACCGCGCGAGGGAGACGAAGGTCGTGGGAGGCGCGATGGTTGACGGAATTAAGTGAAGTTACATCCATGCGCCGGCATGGCGTGCGAACAGGCAGAAGCTATACCGTCAGGCCTATGATATGGGTCTAGTAGACATGACATCTAATGGGATCCGCATAGTACTCGAGAACTCTTTGGGGGACTTCCATCCGTTTATCCACTGGGCAAGCCAACAACCCCACGCCGTTCGCATGCCCTACTCGTCCCCGTATTCTACTAGTACAATACCTTACAATAGTTTGCTCCCAGTCGTCCCATCCTTTCACATTACACAAGTTCAACTTCTCCTAACCCTCCTACAAAATCCATGGCCTCCCAAATCTCCATGGTCGCTGCTGAGTACCAGGTTAGAGCCATCATCGGTGATGAGTTCATCATCAACTATACATGTGGATCCACGACGGTGAAAGCATGCCTTGCTCGCTTCCTATGCATGTTCAACAGTTCAAAGGATGAGTGGGTCGCTGGGCTAGATGTTGAGTACACCATAGTCTTGGAAAGAGAGAAGATTCTAAAGGAGGCAGAGAAGAAGAAGCCCGTTGTGATCCAGGTTTGCGTACATAACGTGTTCTTGGTCTAGCACATATGCCATGCCGACATTGTGTGCTAGGATTTTAAGAACTTATTCAAGGACAAAAGAGTGAAATTTGTTATTGTAGACTTTAGGAACGATAGGATGTCCTGGGTCGGATAGGCCTCATTGTAGGCCAACCCTTCGATCTCCAGAAGGCAAGCCTAGTGTCCTCCTCTCAGCCTTCAATGCTGACCCTGGCAGTAGCCATGATTGATCCTTCGTACGCTAAACTAAAAAAACCTCACCACGAGTTCCATCATGCATGGGAGTCGAAGACATTAGATGAAGATCACATCCTGTACGCAGCAATGGATGCCTACCTTTGTTTAAATATCTACAAGGGTTGGATGAAGAAGTAGAGCCTAGTGTTCGGTTCAAGCAAAGAAGCGTTGGTGAAGAGGAAGAGGAAGCGGGACGAGGACGAAGTCGAGGATGTCGACTCAGACTCCGAGTAAGGTGGTAGTGTCGTCGCTCATGCTGGTTCTACTGCAGTGTCAAGCGGACTAGTTGCTTAGTTTATTTTCAGGGGTGTGTTGTGTTGAGCCCCCAGCAGAACAATGTTTATGTTCAGGAAGAAGACGGCAGAGAAGCTACCCCAGTATCTATATTAGGGTGGCAGGGTGCCCATGATCTATCTTATGAGTGTTGGGTGTGGAATGCAGTTCGCCGGAAAAAAAATGGATCGTGCCCGGTGTTAAATGGATGGCAGGGGTGGGGGGAGCATGGCGGTGGCAGGCAGTTCAAGGGAGGGTGGGGCAGCGGCGGCAGGCGGTTAGGCGTGTGGCGGGCTGAGAAGATGAACCGTGCATCAATTTCAGAGGTTGAAGAAGCCCTTCTAGCCATCCATGTTGCATCCAACGGCTCACAAGAGTCGACTGACCCAAATTGCTCCTTCAGATTGCCGGATCCACATGGAATTCAAGGTCTCGAAGGTAGATTCCGCGTCCGCACCTAGTTTGCCGGCTTGGCGCGGGCGCGACCGGCTTCCGCTGCAACAACCACCATGTGCGCCTCCTCCGCGCGGGCGGAGGCGACAATGACACGCTAGTTCCTCCTCGCCGGCGTGCTGGAGTACGCGCTCGTCCTCCTCTTCGTACACTGTGTGCATAGACGTGACTCCACCAGCTGCTCGCGTGCTTGGTAGCGCAGCGGCATCGTGAGGAGGGACTGCAGACGACGTGAGCGGGCGAGCCTTCAGCTTCATGGCACAGGGATGGCGGCGACACGGCGGTGATGGAAGGGAAATTGTTGGCGGGAGCAGGCGGGCGCCGACATGCGCAACGGCGGTGGCGGCATATTGATGAGTGCGCATATGGGAGCTTAGTTTAGTTTTATATAGGGTTGGTCAAACTTAAAAGAAAACCGTACTAGTACACATTAACATTAGACTGAGGCAGTGCTTATATTAGTTACCATATCCCTGATATGGAATCATGTGCAAGCACGTGAACCGCGGCCGCACGGTCGATCGAACGGTGCGTCACCGTGTCGTGCTCGAAGGACATCCACCGAACCTTTTTGTGTGTGTGAAAACAATTCCCGAATATTACTCTACTTTTTTTTCCTGGAAAAGTTCTTGACGCTACAATATTTTCATATATTTGAATTTAGCTCCAGTTCGTGTTTATTTGGATTTGGACGTTTTAGGTGTGCCCTAGTTTTTTTTAATACTGATTTTTTGTGTGTGACTGAGAGAGAACATGTGTATGTGTCAGTTCGTGTGTTGTGGCGGAAGGGCAATGTGGAGACGGTGTGCGTGTGATAGAGACATAGAGAGGTGTGAATGTGCAAATGATCATGCATGAGTGAGACATAGACAGATGCCGATACGTTGTGTATACATGAGAGAACGGTCTTCTATTTTACTTGTGTGTGTGTGTGTGAGAGAGAGAGAGAGAGAGAGGAGCATCCGTAACACAATAACCATCTCTCTCGATTCGTTCGTCCCTCGCACGATCGCATGTAACACAAGCATCAACGCGCACATTTTGACACCCTCACCTGGCCCCTGCCCACCTCAAGGCCCGCACATCGCTCTCTATCTCGCACGCACAATCTCTTCGTGAATACCTTGTTTAGCATGTAGCTTTCCGTCACATACACACACATTTCTCTCCATAGGTTTGTTTTCTCTCAATATCTGACACACACACACACACACACACACACACACACACAGCACACACACCCACCCTCCCCCGAGCACACAATTCATCCCCATCCAAGGTTATATGGCGACCACTCTCACTTGTGCTTCTCTGCACCCCAGCATGCACAACACCTCAATCTTCAAAGAGGGCATCGAGGAGATCGAAGACGGCGACCACACTGCGCTAGAGAATGCGGGTCCATTTGGAAGCAGGATGATGTGACGACGGTTGACTGACTCCTCCCCCCCCACCCTCTCTCTCCCACACAAAATTACCAATCCCTCTCTCCCCCGCACAAAATTATCAATCCCTCAATCCACGAGATCCTTCCCCTCTCATCCATGTTTTTCCAGCTCTCTCATCAAACCTGTTGTCTCTTCTCTTTCCACGTGTATAGAATCCGGATGCACATGCATCTCACGTATATTACATGTCTCCATCTTTCTCATAGACCTAACTTCTTTCTCTCTCTCTCTCTCATTAGGTTTGTCTCATGCTCTCTCGTCCACATACATACAATCTTTCCCGCCCTATCTGCTCCATCTTCGCAAGCTCTCTCTACACGTTTCATTCACACATTGGGATATGTTCAAAATGTTGCTTTTGTAATGGATGATGTAGAGTTATGGTTGTTTTTGTTGCATCCTACAAAGTAATAACTATGAAATGCATTTAGATTCTCATTTGACTGGGATTATGTGAGTTTGAGCTTGTTGTGAAGTACTATAGACCTTGTATACATCTTGGAATTCGACAATGATTGTAACTATTGAATTGTATAGACCATTACATTCGAAGTCAGTAGCCTAATATATTTATTTCACAATTACAACAAATGATTAATTCACTACAAACTAAGAAAACAAATGTGTACTCCCTCTGTTTTTATTTAAGTCTGCGTATTAGCATTGGTCAAAGTCAAGTTTTGTAAACTCTCAGAAAGTTTATAACAAAAAATATTAACATATACAATAACAAATAAATACCATTAGATTCATTATTTAATGTACTTTCACATCATACATATTTGTTATGGTAAATGTTTATATTTTTCTTTAAACTTGGTCAAACTTTAGGAAGTTTGACATCGGTCAAACCTAATATGCAGAGTTAATAAAAACGAAGGGAGTACTAGTAGTTACTAGTACTACTCGCTAGTTGCTTAGCTGAATCACCCAGCACGCCACACGGGGAGTTCAGTGTCACAAAATTTTGAGCTCGGCGGGAAAATCTCTCGCGACCCTGATTCGAGCAGTGGGAAGTTACCATCATAGCCTTCAGAACAGGCCTACGTATGATGCTTGGTAGGGGGCTGTTTTCATAACTTCAGGTTCACCCTACCCCGCCAACCCCACCCCGGCACCCAGAGTAGTACACCTGAATACTCCCCATTTCTATCCCCACCGCAAAATAGACTTCTCCATGGCACCGCAGCCTTCATGCTCCTTCCCTTCTACATCGGTGCACTTGTCCACCGCAGCGCATCTGCCTCATCGATGACCTCGTACACTGCACTGGAGCCAGTCCACCGTCATCGTCATACATGGAGCCTCTTCCCCGGCACCATCTTCCACGGTCTCGGATCTGCTTCCCGGAAGAGGACGCCAAGCGCAGAAGCACCACCATCGTGGACAATGAACTGACTCCCGTTGCCGACCATGATGCACAGAGGCCGCCGCGACCTTCGTTCTCCTCCTTGATTGGTAATGTGTGTATTGAATCACTTAGCAGTACATGTGCAGTTCCAATTTTGTTCATACCTACCCTTCAAATTTCCTGGTTGCTATTGTTACCGTAAAAGTAATTCATTATAGCCTCCATTGTCCAACAGAATATCAGCTTATAATTGTGCGTCGCTCTTGTATCGCACTGTGCTTGAGTAGGTTCTTCATCTGCAACCAGAAGCATGGCAAATGATGGAAAGTTTTTTAGAACTAGCAAGATGCCCATGCGTTGCACACATCAAAATGCATTTGTATGAGTAGTTTATCTTGTGGGAGAAAAAGGATGAATGAGGGAAGGCCTTATTTGCAAATTTGGAGAGGGGTGTGGGTATATTTTTGCAAAATTGCCATTGTTTCCTTCCTATCTGTCAGATATAAATTGGGCGGCCTATATTGCAGGATGGCACGCACATCATCATCACCAATTCTGTTTTTTATAAGAGTAGAGAAAAAAAGTAGAGAGTAGAGAAGTAGAGATAAATATTAAATATAAAATAAATATAACAGTAGAGAAGAGAGTAGAGATAATAGGGACGTCGGGAAAGGATCGCGCGCGCTGGGGAAAAGGCGGTTGGGAGTGCGCTAGTTTTGGCGTGTGGCTTCCGGCGCGCTTTATAAAATCCAACGCCCTCCCACCGCTTTGTGCCGTGCCACCGCTCTCTCCCCGCTCAGTGCCTCGCCACCTCTCTCTCCCCGCTCTTTCTCGCCTCGCCTCACCGCCGCGCCACCATGCCGCCGCATCGCCGGGAAACTTGGGGATACCGCGGCATCCGCGCGCGCCCCTCCGGCGGCTTCTCTGCCGAGATCCTATTCTGTGGGATGCGCCTCGGCCTCGGCAATTTCTACACCGCCAACGAGGCCGCCTGCGCGTACGACGCGGCGGCGTGGCACCTCCGATGGACTCATAGAACATTGAACTTACCCAACGTGCCGACGCGGGAGCGGGCGCAGGAGCTCGCGCCTCTGCTGCGGCTTATCACTAACGAGGATCGTCGCGACAACCGGAGGCGGGAGCACCGTCTCGGCATCGCCGAGATGGACGAGGAAGCCATGGCTCTGTGGCGCCAACGCTTCCTGCAGGACATCATCAACGAGCTCGAGTTCTACGCGCAAAGGAGGGCGGAGAGGGAGAAGAGGAGGGCAAAGCGAGCCGCCTATCGCGAGGACAAGCGTAGGCGAAAAGCGGACGCTCAATTCAACATGAAGCTAGGAACAGCGTCACCCTGGGAATCCAACGACGATCGATATCTTCACACCTACAGTCAGACGTCAGAGGAGTACATCACCGAGGAGGAGTCGGACGACGAGGAGTAGTTGAATTATCTATTTTTTATCTATCTATGCTAAGAACTATCCTCTACTCTCTAGTCTCTAGTCTCTATCTCTACTTCTCGATCTTAGCATTGTAAACATATTTTTAAGCTCCGCGCGTTGCAATTCTGTTGGAGATGCTCTAACATGGCAGACGAGTGCTTTAATGTTGCCCACAAGATGCGTGAGTATTACTAGCAGTATATTTTTCGTTGCCATGTTGAGATTTTAAAACCACGAGTGCTAACATGCAGAGGAGCAATGAAGACCAAACACGGGATATTGGGGACATCTTCAAGGAGCGTGGCAAGTTAAAGAGGAGCTGCACCAAACCTGTAAAACGAGTTTCGGTAAGTAACACCCTTTCAATTACTTTCGTTTACCTCGTGTTCTTTGATGTGTATATGTTTTAGTTTCTGTTTCTCTTAGCCCCGTGTTCTTCGATATGTAATAAGAAGAGTCTTAATCATCCTAATGCTTTCGTTTTTAGCTTGATGTAGGAAGTGGGTGTTTGTCGGATGTTGGGTTCCAGCAGACCCTTAAGGTTCGAACTCTGGGGTGCGCACGAAGATCTCTCCCCTACCGACCTACGTCCGATCGTCTCGTGAGATCTAAGCTAAAAACGATGAACAACACAAGGGACACGAGATTTATACTGGTTCGGGCCACCATTGTGGTGTAATACCCTACTCCAGTGTGTGGTGTGGTGGATTGCCTCAGGGGCTGATGATGAATAGTACAGGGGAAGAACGGCCTCGCAAGAGGTGTTCTTGAGCTGGTGCGATGAACTGCTTGCGTGAGTTCAATCACCTCTCTCTCTCTGTCTTCCCAAAATCTGGATCCCTCTCTATTGTGGTGGCTAGTCCTATTTATGGAGGCCCTGGGCCTCTTCCCAAATATTGAGCGGGAAGGGCGCCAACAACGGCCATTTCGAAGGGGAACATCTAGTACAAGTTATCTTTACTAAAGTTGGTCTTCGGCTGCCAAAAGCACTGGCGATGACACCGTCTTGGGCTCCACGGTGACCTCCATCCTGCCGCTCCGCTGGTCTTGGTCTCGTTGCACTGAAATGGCAACCTTTGCCTCATGCCTCGGTACTCCACGTCTGTGCTTGCCCCCTTTGCACCAAAGAGGAAACAAGGACACTGCGCGGGCCGGCGCCCGCCTGGCGCCCGCCTGGTCTCGATCATCATGGCTTGCGTCACGAGCACCTCGCGAGGTACCCTGCCTTGATCTCTCCGCCTCCTCGCGAGCCTGCCTGGCGAGGTCGTTCCTGAGGAAGCCTTGTGCGGTTAGCCCCGTGAGGCTTGGCCCCTCGCGAGGTTCTTGAGTCTTGGGCTGATGAAGATGGGCCGTGCTGGGCCTCCACTTGAGCCACGCCGCAGGCCGAAGGCAGGCAAGTCTGGGGACCCCTGTTCCCAGAACGCCGATAGTAGCCCCTGGGCCCAAGGCGCGCTCGGACTTGGCTTAGCTGAGAAGCGAAGGGGGAAGTGCGGAGCGCCGCGGGCCCCATCAGCCTAAGCCATGGGCGCCGCGTGGCGGTTGATTGGACGTGGGCATCTCCGCTTCCCTATGCTGCCTCGGCAACCGCTCAACTTGACAAGTCCCTGCATGCAAAAATGGGTCATGCTTACCTGAGATCGTGGTGGCCGACGGTTGGCCTCCTCCGGACTACAAGTACGGACGGGCGAGAGCCCTCGTAGTCCATCCCTTCCTGCTACTCTCTTCCTTCTTCTTCCTCACCCTTGCTCCACCTTGCGCCAATGGCGCCGATCCACCGGTTTTCTGCGGAAGAGAAGGGAAAGGCCCCCCGAGAGGGTCCTGATCCGCTTCCGCCGAAGAAGCGGCCTATCCCCGGCTGCCGCGACGTGGTCGCTTGGCAGGGGTCATCGCGGCCCTGGTACGAGTGGCCGCCGTCTGGGTTTCCGCTGCCCTTGTACGCCTGAATCGTGGGCCCTGGAGAAGAAGCCGCCAAGCGACATCGCCAGTGCCGCAGGCGACGCCGGCGAGTCACGGCAGTACACATCATCACCCCTGGAGTCCATGCTGAGAGCTCTTCTCGTGATCTCGTGCTTCACGCCGCCATGCCTCCGCAATCTTGGATTCAGCTTCCTCCCTCCTTCGCCTTCGTGATGCCGCCGAGTGGGTCTCTGGAGCTTTGACTGCAGCACGCTGACTGCAGCAACCGCGCAACCGGAGTGGAGGTTGCGGTCGTCGCTCCGGGCAAGGTCTTCATGACCCGGGGCTGGGGCGAGATCGCCCGGGTCTGCCGGACAAGGGGCTCCCTCGTAATTCATCTAGAGTATGATGGCGCCTCCTTGATGTTCTTCAAGGTCTTCGATGCGGAAGGCCGCCGGCTGGAGTGCTGCCCCAAGGAAAGTGGCCGGGGTACCGGCGTGGAGAGGGCCAGGCTGGCCAATCGCCTCCCTAGCAGTTCCTCAGGCAGCAGCGGAGGAGCCAGAGGATCCAACGACTCCCTCGAGCTTCATGCAACTCCGGAGACGAGCGACGACAGTTACGAGCCCCCGAGCTCGCGTCGCGCTCGGAGTAGGGCAGCTACGTCAGGCCGTCGACGCCACTGATCTGGATGGGGTTGGCGTCGGCGCCTGACGGCCCACTGTTGATGATGGCGTCTCCTACGGAGGCGCGCATAGCTAGAGCTCCTTAGGATTAGCACCTTTTGTTCCCTGCGAAGAATCATAGTAGCACCATGCGGTGGTATGTAAGGCGCCTGCCTTATCTTTTGTGAATGCGATACCCTTATTTATGAATTGATGCGTCGTGCGTGTCTTGTTCCGGCTCAGCTCCCCCTTTCTTTCCTCACAAGGGCTTGGTGCTCTCCGCTGACAGGCCCCGGTCCCCAGGCAGGCTTCAGCCATCGCTGGTATGCCAGGTCGCGATGTCGTGGTCAAGGCTAGGAGGTGAGCGGCCCGAGGTCCAGTGAGAGCCCCTGAGTCGTGATGCTCAGGAGGTCCCCTTTAGCGCTCAAGCAGCCTCCGCTGGGAAAGAAAGGAAGGCTGCGTCACCGTGACAGAGCTGCACTAGTCATGGAATTAGCGTCGCGTTGATTTAGCTTTTCTGAAGCGTGACTTATCTCATGAGCTTGGAGTCATTCTTCGGCAAGTTGCCTGGCCCGCGTGCTGGCAGCTGGGGTGTTGCTGGGTCAGGCCCTCGTGAGCTTCTCCCCTCTTCCCCTCACTTTCCTGTATGCTCTGCGTCCTCAAGTCCCAGCCCTCGAGCGATCTCAGCCACCGCTGGTATGACAGGTCGCGATGCCGTGGGTCAAGGCCAGGGGGTGAGGGCTGGAGATCCAGTAAGAGCCCATGAGTCGCAATGCTCAGGCGCCCCCCTTTCAACGTGCGAGCAGATCGTACGAGAGAGAGGGAGAGGGAGCTCCCGATGCCCCCCATGTTATTCCTTAAGCGGATCCTGCACACCAACCATGAGGGAAAACAAGGCGTGTCGTTAAGGTTGCCAGCCAGCCATTGGCCGCTCCGAGGGACTGATTGGGGCACTGAGGGCCTAGTGAGGTGGCGCTATGTGGGGCTCCCACGGCCAGAGCTCGACCACTCAGATTTGCCGGTGTTGTAGGGACGGACCCATGCGCAAGCGCCGTGCCAGAGCGAGCGGCTCCAAAGGTAGGTGTCAATTGAGCAGGCGATTATCTCCAGCAGGTTAATCATGAAGAAGCAAATCAACTTGGATAGACGCAGAGAAAGCAAACGCCACTAGGTCAGGCCTGAGCGGCTTGGGGATGATGCAGCCCGAGGGGTGCCCCCAACAAGGTAAGCAGAAGACGTAAGCAAAACGGATACATGCCGCAGGGACGGACCCACACGACCTGGGAATGATGCAGCCCTGGGGGCGCTCCCAGCTGAAACGAAACTTGAAACAAGTCACCTGATGCTGTTGCAGAACGAGTGTTGGAGTAGCTGACGATGCGGGATGAAGAAGCCGATCCTCACGAGCCCTCGGGGCTCCGAGCCTAGGGAGGCTCGCGAGGTCCGGGCGGCTCGGTGAGGTCCATCTCCATCTCCTCCAGGAACACGCGATGCTTGGCCACCTGAGCTTCCAGAATGCTTCTCATCAGGCGCTGGTGAGCTGCAGCCGCGTTCGGCAAGCCAAAGGGCATGCGAACAAAGCTGTACGGTGGACCCGCGCAACGCCCCACACGCGAAGGCCAGAAGCACTCCTGAGATGCGACTCGATTGAGCCCTGGGTAGTCGATGCAGACGCGCAGCCCGCCATCCTCGCCTGGATGGGGAGCTATGTTGGGCAGGCAGCGGCTGCCGCGTATGACTCTCGATTCCTGCAACTCCTGATCGGCCTTGGTGATGAACCCCTGAGGGTTGGGTCCTTCTTTCCTTACGCCTTCCTGAGGGAAGCGTGCCACGAAGCACGCCTCCAAGTGGTGCCCAAGTGCCTCCCTCATGATCTTGGCAAAGTCGGTGGCTCCCCAGGAGAGAGCCCCCGAGCCCTTCCCGAGAAGGGCGCCAAGCGCGCCTTCCTATGTGACGGAGGGTGGCGCCCCTTGGCTGGGCGCGGTTCCAGAGGTGCCTACCTCCTGAGGCTTTGAGCCAGGTGATGTCTTCTTCTTCTTGGGAGCTACTCCAGAGAGGTTTCCACTCTTGCTGTCTGGGTCCTCGATTGACGCGGGTTGGAAGGCGCGCTCGAGGGAGCACACCGCATCCTTTTCTTGGCAGGGGACCGTGATGACCCCGCCACTTCCTGGCATCTTGAGGACGTTGTAGCCATGGTGAGTCACTGCCATGAACTTGGCCAGGGCCGGATACCCAAGGATGGCATTGTATGGCAAGCGAATATGAGCGACGTCGAAGTCAATGAGCTCGGTGCGGTAGTTGTTGCGCTGTTCAAAGGTGACAGGAAGGCGGACCTGCCCTATCGGGATAGTGGAACCATCAGTGACTCCTGAGAAAGGCTTGGTTGGCTGAAGCTGATCATATGGCACTTGGAGATTGTTGAACGTCTCGACAGACAAAATGTTGAGTCCTGCTCCGCCATCGATGAGGGTCCTGGTAACTTGCACGTTGCTGATGACTAGGGAACAGAGCATTGGGAGGACACCGGCCGTTGCCGCACACTTGAGCTGATCCGCTGAGCTGAACGTGATGGCGCATGTAGACCACCTGAGAGGGCGTGTGGCCTCAAGCTTGGGGAGGACTGCATTCACCTCGCAAGCAAACTGCTTGAAGATGCGCTGTGAGCTGGGGCCTGAGCGCCGCCCAGGATGCAAGCAATTGCATGTGGCTCCTGGAAGCCCCCAACCCCCTTGTCCTGATGATGGTCTTCATTCCTTCTTGGTGGTGGTGGCAGAGGAGGAAGGCCTGTGTTGCCTTGCGGGCGATCCTCACGAGGCTGATCTCTCCAAGTCCTGCCAGCGGTCCTCGCGAGGTCGGTCACGCCACCCTTGGCGAGGGCCGCGGTCGTCGCATCATCCTCCGCCTCTTGCTCCACCTCGGCCGTAGCCTCGGTCGTTGCGCTCGGGGCGTCGACCGACACGGCCTTCTCGCACGGCCCTGAGCTCTTGGGATTCGTTGGTGTTGTGAGTATGGAGATCGTGGTACACACAGTACGGCCTGCCCTTGGACGACTTGGGCTGGTCCCTGCCGCGCTTTGTATCCGGCTCTGCTGCGAGCACGGCTGCTCCCTTACGCTTCACATCTTTGGCCTTGGCTTTCTTTTCTTCCGGGTCTGCTGCTGGGAGCTCGAGAAGGGAGAGGCGCCCTTCCTCAGCCCTTACGCACTTGGTCGCCAGGTTGAACAGCTCCAGAGACGTGCACAGATCTTCATGGATTGCCAGCTCCTCCTTCATCTTGACGTCACGGACGCCATCGGAGAATGCCGAAATGATGGCCTCCTCAGTCACAATGGGAATCTTGAGGCGAGCTTTGTTGAAGCGCTGGATGTACTTCTGCAAGGTCTCCCCAGGCTGCTGCTTGATGCGGCGCAGGTCACCCACGGCCGGCGAATGGTCGCGAGTGCCCTGGAAGTTGGCGATGAACCGAGTGCGCATCTCGTCCCAGGAGGAGATCGTGCCAGGAGCCAGGTTCAGGAGCCAGGTGCGGGCGCCGTCCTTGAGTGCCATGGGAAACCAGTTCCCCATGACCTTTTCGTCCCCGTTGGCGGCTTCGATCCCCAACTCGTAGAGCTGCAGGAACTCCGCGGGGTATGCAGTGCCGTCATAGAGAGGAGGCGGGTCAGGCTTGAACTTGCCTGGCCAGGCGACACTGCGTAGCTCGGGGGTGAAGGCGCAGTAGCCTGCGGTGGCCACCGGAGCCCTCTACTGATGCTGGGCTTGCTCCTGGGGATTCCTGCCCGCCGCTGCCTGGAGCAGCGCGGAGTCTTGACGCAGTGGTGCGGGAATGCGGTCATGGCGCACCAGTGCCGGGAGCACGCGAGCACCGTCTTGGGGACGAGGGATTTCTTGGCAGCTCCTTTCTGGTCGTGCAGGCGCCAGACACGGTGGATCTCGTCTTGGGGCCGTGCGCCTAGGAGCCAGGGCTCCTTATTGGGGAGGAGGTGGCGGAGGCACATCCTGATCCACGCCTCCTGTGCAGGATGGAGGGCGAGGCAGCGAGAGGGACGGCATAGGAGAGCCCCCTGCGGCGCTGACGAGCTCGGTGATGCAGGTGAGCCAGTCCTCTAGAGGTCATCGATGGGACGGTAGTGCAGGAGCTCACGCGCTAGGAGAAATGCGGCATCCATGTCCGTGGGGGCGCGACGGGCGTGGGACGACAAACCGCCTGGAGTCAGCAATGGGGTGGTGGTGCGACCTTCTTGCCGCACTGAAGGATGCAGAGACGAGGCCTGCTGCTCATTCCCCGCCGGGCCAGTGGCGGCGTTGGAGGCAGGCGACGGGGAACGACGGGGACACCCACCGACGGGAGCCGTCTGGGTGACGCGGGCAGCGAGAGGAGCCCGACGCTCGGTGCGAGCCCGGCGAGCGTCAGCCATGGACACGACGGAAGACCGGATGCGAAGCAGCGGAAGAAAGATTCCAGCGCACCCCAACCTGGCGCGCCAAATGTCGGATGTTGGGTTCTGGCAGACCCTTAAGGTTCGAACTCTGGGGTGCGCATGAAGATCTCTCCCCTACCGACCTACATCCGATCGTCTCGTGAGATCTAAGCTAAAAACGATGAACAACACAAGGGACATGAGATTTATACTGGTTCGGGCCACCATTGTGGTGTAATACCCTACTCTAGTGTGTGGTGTGGTGGATTGCCTCAGGGGCTGATGATGAACAGTACGTGGGAAGAACGGCCTCGCGAGAGGTGTTCTTAAGCCGGTGCGATGAACTGCTTGTGTGAGTTCAATCGCCTCTCTCTCTCTCTCTCTCTTCCCAAAATCTGGATCCCTCTCTATTGTGGTGGCTAGTCCTATTTATAGAGGCCCTGGGCCTCTTCCCAAATATTGAGCGGTAAGGGCGCCAACAACGGCCATTTCAAAGGGGAACATCTAGTACAAGTTATCCTGAGTAAAGTTGGTATTCGGCTGCCAAAAGCACAGGCGATGATGCCGTCTTGGGCTCCATGGTGACCTCCATCCTGCCGCTCCGCTGGTCTTGGTCTCGTTGCACTGAAATGGCAACCTTTGCCTGATGCCTCGGTACTCCACGTTTGTGCTTGCCCCCTTTGCACCAAAGAGGAAACAAGGACACTGCGCGGGCCGGCACCCGCCTGGAGCCCGCCTGGTCTCGATCGTCATGGCTTGCATCACGAGCACCTCGCGAGGTACCTTGCCTTGATCTCTCTGCCTCCTCTCGAGCCTACCTGGCGAGGTCGTTCCTCAGGAAGCCTTGTGCCGTCCGCCCCGTGAGGCTTGGCCCCTCACGAGGGTCTTGAGTCATGGGCTGATGAAGATGGGCCGTGCTGGGCCTCCACTTGAGCCACGCCGCAGGCCGCAGGCAGGCAAGTCTGGGGACCCCCGTTCCCAGAACGCCGATAGTGTTCTCACCTTGTAGTCTGTTTTTATATTATTTTTCCTTTTGAATTCACTTCTCCGAGTCCTGTTTATCTGGCTTCTACTAAATGGATCTGGGTTGCTCTGAGTATTGATCTAAAAAAGAAGTAACTTCATGTCAGGATGCAGTTCCTGCAAGGAGGGAAGTATGGTCAACCTCGAGATCATGTTTCCAAAATGAGGTTGGATTGCACACAAGGTGCCAGTTCCCTAATGATGCTGGATTAGACACAAGGTGCAAATTCCCAGATGATGTTGGATTACACACAAGACAGGTGGAGTCGTCAGCTGTTCGTGTCCTCGTGGCTCTAGTAAAGGCTGAAAGAAAGCGTGCAGCAGCCCTTGAGAATGTACCTAAGTTCCTGAAGAAGCAAAAAGAGCAATCAGATGCTCTCTTCACCCAAGCCAAAGAAGAGATGGAAGAAGCCAGAAATAAGCTAGCAGAGGCAGAGCAGGCTAGGCGTCTCCTGCTATCTAAAACTGTTGTCAATACAAAATTTCCTTCATAATAACTAGGTTCAAATGTTTATCAAGTCAGCATGCCTATTGTGATGTCTGTGCATCTACTGATGTGGCACAAAATATATTTTTTTGGGTCATGTAATAACAACAATTACTTTCCAAACAATAACAGACGAAGCATTGGACATTGTATAGTTCACGCGCAAGCCCGACATTCCTAGTTCAACTTCCACATCAAACTCATGTTCACATACATCTGCACATTCATAGATAATGTCCACAACCATGATTCACTTCAAAGCCAAAAAAATGTGTGAGGAGAGTTATAAATAAAGAAAAACCTCTAGTTCCTTCTACCAGTGCGAGCACACAAGTCAATACCATGCATAATTAGTTATATTTTGGTCATTTTTTGTGTTCTAAAATGCTGGCCGGCTCGCGGAAGGACGTGTTGCCGGCACATGCACGAATTCAATGGAGGCAGGCAGGGCAGTCTGAAGCCGGTTGCATGCGGCGAGGAGGCGTGTTCAGCCGGGCCTGCAGCGAGTGGGGCCCTCTTGGCCGGCGCGCCAGTTCAATGCATGCACTATTAGAGGTCGCGTCTGTGTCAGAGCAATCACTCCCTCCAGTTTGGGTATAACAAAATCTCATTTGCCATTCACATTTTACAAGTAAAATTCGATGACAAACTTTGACCCAAAATACGATGGGGACTAGTAAACCAGAACAGAGGTAGTAGTTTTTTTTATCAAAGAAGGGTTTCCCCTTCCGATTTTCATTACTGAAAACCAACATATAAACCATAGTATTTGCCCTAGAACTACCAGGTTCAACATCTCGCAACATAAACCCATACAACCATAGGCCAAGGAGGTACATAGTAGTAGTTATGAATTCCATTTTCGCTCCATACCAATCGTTCTAAAAACTACTTAGTACTTATAATGCACCATTGAAAATCGGAACTCTTAACCCCGCTAAAAAATGATATTTTAAACATGGCTACTCGATCTGTGGCAACTGGCGAGCCACCGCCTCCAAGTCGTTCACCTATGGTCCCGACCATCAACTCCTACAGATCAAATTATCACGCGAGCTGACTATTCCTACAAAGGTGCGCTCCACCACGTACCCGGTACCTGCGCATGCAGCAATCGTGCACCTAGGGTTTTAGGATTTATTTGTTAATGGTGCCTTTACATAACTCTCATGTGTGCGAGACAACAGAGACCGACTGCGTGCGTGCGCCTCTTCTCTTTGTATATGTACTCCACCGTTTGTCTAGTGTCCAAAAAATTATTCATTGGTAATAACTACTAGCAATGTGCCAATGCGTTGCCACACGATCAAAGTAGATTAATACATATTCACCGATTTGATAGAAAAAAGAGTCTAGTTTTGAAATACATATATCACTAAAAATATGTTATGTTTCACTCAAAATATATTCCTTTGGCGGTTTTGATGAGATAAGGGAGGAATGTTGTTGCTTTCAAGATTCGAGAAGTGGTATATGTCTAATTTCTACTCTTACTAGCAAGATTCTCGTGCGTTGCATGGAACATCAAGATCTTGTGGGAGGAAAGGATGAACGAGGGAAGGCCTTATCTGCAAATGTGGAGAGGAGTGCGGGTAAATTGCCATAGTTTCCTTCCTACCCGTCAGATATAAATCGGACGGCCTATATTGCAGGACGGCAGGCCCACCATCATCACCAACTCTGTTTTTTGTCCCTACTCTTATAAAAAGCATAGTCGGTGATGCTCATGTGCCTGCCATCCTGCAATATAGGTCGTCCTATCTATATCTGACGGATAGGAAGGAAACTATGGCAATTTTGCAAAAAGATACCCACACCCCTCTCCACATTTGCAAATAAGGCCTTCCCTCGTTCATCCTTTTCTCCCACAAGATAAACTACTCATACAAATGCATCTTGATGTTCCGTGCAATGCATGGGCATCTTGCTAGTTGTTGCAAAAGCCCATGTGAGAGAGAGAGAGGGAGAGAGGAGGAGGACGGAGTGCATGTGTGACAAAGACACAAAGAGTGTGTGTGCGAGAGGTATCAGCTTAAAATGAGGCGATAGTGTGTGTGTGTGTGCACAGTCGAGAGGGCGTGTCTCAAGAAGGGAAGAAAAATCTACATAGATACAAGGAGCGGGAGAGAGACATGTATGCGATAGTGGAAGCACGAGTGTGCGGGTGTATAAACCTATCTAGAGGCTAGTCGATAAATGTTTGTGAGAGAAATACGAGTCGGGGGTGCGAAAGTGAGAGTTTTTTGTGTGAGAGAGAGAGAGACGCTAGTTGGGAAGGGGAGTGGAAGCAGGAATTGTGTGTATGAGAAAGAGAGGGGCGGAGTTTGTCTCATTGGTAAACAAATGAATAATGTTAGTCTGGGATGGAGACGGAAAGGAGCCAACAACAAATGTTGTGTCTACAGGAGAGAGAGAGAGTAATTTTAGTGGTATGAGTCATATCTAGAGACATATAGGGTGTGTGAGAGAATCCAATACAGAGAAAGACAAAGTGAAAGACGAGTGGAGACTGTGTTTGTGGCAGTGAAAAAGAAAGCTTAGGTACCTAGTGATACCAGAGAACAGTAGAGATGTGAGATATAATGAAAACCGTGTAATGTATAATGATAGGGAGAGTGTGACACTTCTCAAGGGAGACGTCGAGAGAACACGTTTGCGAGGATAGGAGAAACATGAAGTGAGCGTGCGGGTGAGCTGGAGAAAAGAGAGTGATAGCTACATGAAGGAGCATGCATGCGAGAGAGATGGGAGTGAAAGAAGTGAACATAAAAGGGATTCAAATATTTGAACTCGAGATGATGATACATGTAATCCATACTCGAACCAAAATTGATCTATCAAACATGCATACTCATATGAATTCACGCGCATCTATGTTATTTAATATGTAGATATTACTGATCCATACATTTTAGTAGAACATAATTTGGTTTAAATTTTTTGAATTCAACATTATGATTTTGAGATCATTCTATTTGTAAATCATATTATACATATAAAGGAGCAGAATTCTTTGTTGTGCTTTTGAAAGTATATATAAAAAAAGATTTATATGGAATTTTATTCCAATCGAAAATGGATCGAGCCCGAAAAAATAGAACACAAACGGGATTCAAATTGAGTTGGCACGGTAAACATGCACTCTGCAAAATTTGAACGAAGCGGGGAAGTCACAGTAACCGCCCGAAACCAAAATCTGCAAGATGGAAATTACTACTGCCTATCCCTGCCACGCAAAGCCTATAGGCCCGATTTCTATAGGTTTCGATAGGGGTAGGTTTGTAATCACTCAAACGTGACATAACTGCCTCTCACCCAGATTCATACACGGTGGGCGCCAAAACATAGTGTCTCCTCGGCCGAAATTGACTCCCTCCCCGATTCATACACGGTGGGTGCCAAAAACAAACTCTCGTCGGCAAATATACTGTGTATGCGAGATTACTGTCCTATCCCCAACCGACTAATATTGTTGTGGTGTAGGAAATTTGAAACGGGGGCTAAGTTTGTAAATTTCCTCGCACTTGAGACAAGCGCGCCCTGAAGACATGGTTCCCCCTTCTCTCTACCTCCATTTTCCCATTCGTACTACATGGGCGCCAAAACACCCTCTCCACCCCAGCCTCCTCCGTCCGCCACCCCATCCACCACCGTCCTCCTCCACCATGCTGGAGCTGATACCCCGATGTATCCATCCATTACAAGAGATCGACCTCTCTCATCCACGGCTTTGGACCGGGATCCTTGCATCCCGTCCTCTTGACTCATCCCCGCCGTCTTCCACCTTGCCGGCGCAGCTCCTACGACCGTCTCATCCACTGTGCCCTGCCGCCACCGTCTACCCTCCTAGATATGCTTCCACGTCGCTGACAGCCATCGCTATCGCATCACCGTCAAATTCTCAGCAGATGCATACACGGTGCCGCACCAGAGGCGGTACTCTTTCATATCTGCTCAACTTATTTATCACAGCAAGAAAATAGATCACTGCTGCTTTACTCTGATTTCTTGTCCATCACTTACTTGCTAGTTGAAAGCAAACATTGGTTGCGAAGTTGCCTTTGTCCGGTTTGCACCTTCAGATCCGCCATGGCATGCTCAACACTATACTCCCAATGCTTATGGTTTTCCCCTTTTATATTCCACACTAGTTAAATCACAGTAGACTAAATTTTAAAATTAGGCCAGTCGATTTTTCAAAGCTCACCGAAGTTTGCCGGTGCGAAGGAAGGGGGTCGGGTGGGGAGGGTGGTTCTGGGGGGGCGATGATGGGGCCTCGCCGAACGAAAAAAACTCGACGCGGGTGGGGGCAGGGGTGGGGGTGGGGTGGCGGAGGAACATAGGCGGTGGGGGCTGGTGGTCCGGCCAGCGGCCCGTGTGGTGTTCTGTATGGGAAGAATCAGAGACGAGGAAGAAGAAGTGTTAGGAGACGTAGGATCTTCATCCAACCGCCTGAAATGGTCGACTGACCCAAATGACAAAAGTCATGCGACTTGCATGCAGACATGCCTTTATATTCAGTACCATCATCGTACCTGCTTAGCACTGCTCCTGAATCCATCAAGCTAAACAACGTGCCACTCATAATTCCAAACTTGTTGCTCAAATACGAATCTGATATGATGATGATGTTACTAAAACAGACAACGTTTAATTGGTCAGCTAATGTTCCTACTTTACTTTAGAAAAGCAAGTGCACCACATATAGAGAGATAGCAGGGAGTTGCATTCTTAATGCACTCTGGTTCATCATGTGTTGGCACTGTGCAATGAACATTTTATTATCCAAAATCTGCTTGCTCTTCTTTAGCATGTTCCTCTTCCGTTCTTCCTTAATAAGTACTCTCTTTGTTCCTAAATACAAGTCTTATAGATTCCACCATGGACTACATATGGAGCAAAATGAGTGAATCTACACTCTAAAATGTATTTGGATACATCTGTATGTGATCCATCTGCTTAGTTTACTCATCATATATGTCGAGATGCCATGCCCATCCATTGTCAATACATATTCCATCTGTCATCATACCATGCTTTTCACTCAAATGTTGTTCTTGTGCATCAAACATCAAAAAGGAAGAGGGTGATTGCCGAACCTGTAGGAGCACCAGCAATGTCCTTGAAAAACATGGTAGTGCCGGAGAAATCAGACAGCACCCCACTTATATTGGTTGTACAACCAGTGACACAAAACGCAGGACCGACTCTAGCAGACTGTACCCATACTTCACTGGCCACACCACTAGCCCCACCACACAGGACCTGCACTCCAGCAAAAGGTATATCGATTTCAGTTGCCATAGCACCAGTCGTACCACAGAAAAATCCCACTCCAGAAAAAAGTACAACAAGTCCACCGGCCGAAGACCTATCCCAACTGCAGAGACGGCCTATTCCTGCAGATTGGAACCCCATTCTAGTTATTCCCAGTTTAAAAGAGAATGCTTTCAATGTTGTTAGGGACTACGTGCATATATTCCCATCATGGGAAGATTATAGTGAAGACAAACACCATTTTCACATCTTCCAGTCCAACTTACATGTAAGTGCTATTATTCATGGTTATTATTTTCCTATTTTCTGCTGATTGAGCACATCAATGATTTACATTACATTGTTGTAAGTAGGCGAGGGTCAATCTGGATAGTCATGACGAGCAAAGCTTGCTTGTGCTTTTCAAGGAAGCATCATAGCAGTATCGGTGTTACCTAAGGAAATCACACTTTGATGGCAAGTCTATAAACGAATTTCTGGTGAAGTCTCTTGTGCTGAATTTAGAAGACATTGAAGGGAAAAAGCTTGTTATGCACTGGTCTCGTTCCCAGGATGAGGTACTGTCTATGAAATCACATGACAATTTGAACTTATACTTTTCCGCATGTGCCTTATGGATCTTTTTTGCAGGAAATCTGCTCGAAGAAAAATTCCGGGTTGAAAAGAAGGACAGGATATTGCAAATATGCTGCCCGCTGCTTTGCTCTTGTTAGTACCTGTTGTCCTGTATCACTGTACTTGCATACATACTTGGTTCATTATGTGACAACAGTATGCATGATAGCTTGCTTATCAATTATTCGCTCCAAATTATCTGATCTGTATGAATGGTTACATTAGTGTAGAATATATCCAATGCCAATGAATTTTTTTAGCTCTACATTGTTCTTGTAAGTACTTGTTGTCCTTTATCAGTGTACTTATATTGACAGGTAGTTGTTAATGTACCATCACTCTGCAGCTTATTATCCTTTGCCCTCCATTTTGTACACATCTGATCTATATTTGCTCTTACCATAAGGTTGGAATAACATCGATGGTACATAAGAAGTTTAGCTCTGCATTGCTCTTGGCTGTACCTTTTGCCTATATCGTTGTACTTACATTTATGGCTACTTGGTTATGTAGCATCACTATTCATCTTATCTTAAATATTCTCCATTTTTTTCTTATATTATCGCATCTATATTTACTCTTAACAAAATGTAGAATAAAGGCAATGCTGATGAAGAAGATTCTGTGGTAAACTTCTTGAATTGCCCCCCCCCCCCCATCAGCATGGACAAGGGCTTTATAGAGTCTGTCTTCACCAATAATGCAAGTTTGTCCTTCTCAAGCCTTCAAACTTTGTTGTGAATATTTGGTTAGGCATGATTGCAACAGCTATTTATTTTTGGTGTTTGCATCAAATTGCATGTTTAAAGTTTATTATGTAGTTCATAAACAAAAGTGTGTCCTTCTGAATTTAAGTTTTCAGTTGTACAACCAAGTTCCTTCTTCATACCATGTAAATTAAACTATACAGAGCAAGTGATCTTATTTTGCACTGCATGTATGCTTCTGTTCTTGATCCATAATCCAGTGGTGTGGTGAACCTACCCACTACATCACAATGTCATATTCTGCAATGTCTTAACTATGAACAATGTCATATCATTCTACTATTATTTAAACCATCTCTTTATTTGCCAACCTGAAATGGGATAAATTGGCAGCACACTAACCATTGATACTTATGAGTTCTTGATCTGTAATCCAGTGGTGTCGTGAAGTTGCCAACTCCTTCGCAATGTCATTTCCTGCCATGTCTTGACCTGAACAATACCATATTGTGTAATGCAAATTTAAACTGTGTCACTTTATTCGTCAGTAAGAAATGTGATGAATTGTCAGCACTGATACTTATATGTACAAAACCTATCATCTGTCTGCTTGTTTATCTTACAGAGTGAGGAGGATATAAGTGTTAAACAAGTGCAGTCTCATCAGCTTGCTCAGCTGCTTGCGCCACAGCTCCTGAGCAGGGCTAAGCTTTCTCGAACTCTATTGAAGTGCTATTGGTTTTGTATATTATTTTGTCGGCGTGTTTATTTGCACTGGTGGTGATCTTTGATGCCCAGTGTATGTCATCTGCTGTCTGCTTGTGCTTTATTATCATAGTGGCGAACTTTGATGCCCAGTGGATGTAATATGCCGTAAATTCTTTATTGTATAGTCTAGGTTTTTTCTTATTCACGATGTTGCAGTTATTTTACTATGTATATCCCGTCTTTGCAGTAAACCGTCCAAGCTGTAAAATTATGGTACATAATCGGGCCGTCATGCGATCACTATGTATGATCCGCATCATGGGCCCCGTCATCTTGGTCCGTTAATAGGCCTAAATGTAAACTGGCCCACTAGTAGATTCGGGCCTTTAATAGGCCGAGAAAACCGTCGGCCCTATTTTTGCAAGAAAACTCAATGGGCTTTTAGGAGGCTCAAAAGTAGGTTGGGCCTGAAACATGTCGAACAGCTCACGGGCCGGCAGCATCCCGAAATGGACCCCGACCCATGATTGTGCCAATCAAATCACGGGCTTTTAACAGGCCAAAATTGTCTCGGTCCTTGTTTGGCCCAATCAGATTATCGGCTGTCAGCAGGCTGGATGCAAATCGGGTCGTAGTTAGGCCCAACTATATGACGAGCTTTTAACAGGCCGAAATAAATAGAGGGCCGAAATGTTAACGGGCCTTTAACAGGACGAAACTAATATCAAGCCAAATTACTAAATTTGCCTTTAGCAAGTGGGACCAAAAGCATAGCGTCCAGTTGACGGGCCGAATCTGATATGGGCCATAATTTAGCCCAAAGCCTCTTAAAGGGCCAGACCTGATCTGGGCCGTAATTTGGCCGAGAACGTGTTAGGCTTTTAATAGGCTGGATCTCATATGGGCCATTATTAGGCCCGGAACATGGCAGGCTATTAATGGACCAGATCAAATATGGGCTGACATTTGGTCTAAAACATGGAAGCCTATTAATGGGCCGGCCTACTAGTGTCCTCAAAATCTTGTGGGCCTTCAGCCAGGCCCATTATGGTCGGCGAAATCTTGTGGGCCTTTAGCTGGGCCGGCCCATTATGGTCTGCAAAATCTTGTGGGCCTTTAGCTGGGCCGGCCCATTATGGCCCACAAAATCTTGCGGGCCTGGGCTGACCCATTATGGCCCGCAAAATCTTGTGGGCCTTTAGCTAGGCCGGCCTATTATGGTCCCTAAAATCTCATGGGCCTTTAGCTGGGCCGGCCCATTATGGTCCGCAAAATCTTGTGGGCCTTTAGTTGGGCCGGCCCATTATGGTCCGCAAAATCTTGTGGGCCTTTAGTTGGGCGGCCCATTTAAACTTTATGGGCCACTTTTGGGTCGGTCCACCTGTCAACATAGGCGCATCTCGCCCATTGGATGAGTGATACATGTGCCAACGCGGTGTTGGGGAACGTAGTAATTTCAAAAAAATTCCTACGCACACGCAAGATCATGGTGATGGCATAGCAACGAGAGGGGAGAGTGTGTCCACGTACCCTCGTAGACCGTAAGTGGAGGCGTTAGCACAACGCGGTTGATGTAGTCATACGTCTTCACGATCCGACCGATCCAAGCACCGAACGTACGGCATCTCCGAGTTCAGCACATGTTCAGCTCGATGATGATCCCCGGGCTCCGATCCAGCAAAGCTTCGGGGATGAGTTCCGTCAGCACGACGGCGTGGTGACGATGATGATGTTCTACCGGCGCAGGGCTTCGCCTAAACTCCGCGACGATATGACCGAGGTGGAATATGGTGGAGGGGGGCACCGCACACGGCTAAGGAACGATCCGTAGATCAACTTGTGTGTCATGGGGTGCCCCCCTGCCCCCGTATATAAAGGAGCAAGGGGGAGGGGGCCGGCCAAGGGGAGGAGGCGCGCCCAAGGGGGAGAATCCTACTCCAAGTAGGATTCCCCCTCTTTCCTAGTCCAAGTAGGAGAGGGGAAGGAAGGGAAGGAGAAGGAGAAGGAAGGAGAGGGAGGAAAAGGAGGAAAGGGGGGCCGGCCCCCTAGTCCAATTCGGTTTGGGCTAGGAGGGGCGCGCGCCCTGCCTCCTCTCTTCCACCACTTGGCCCATGAGGCCCATTGCTTCTTCCTCGTATTCCCATAACTCCCCTGTACCCCCGAAAATACCCGAATCACTCAGAACCTTTTCGAACTCCGAATATAGTCGTCCAATATATCGATCTTTACGTCTCGACCATTTCGAGACTCCTCGTCATGTCCCCGATCTCATCCGGGACTCCGAACTCCTTCAGTACATCAAAACTCATAAACTCATAATATAACTGTCATCGAAACCTTAAGCGTGCGGACCCTACGGGTTCGAGAACTATGTAGACATGACCTAGAACTATTCTCGGTCAATAACCAATAGCGGGACCTGGATGACCATATTGGCTCCTACATATTCTATGAAGATCTTTATCGGTCAAACCGCATAACAACATACGTTGTTCCCTTTGTCATCGGTATGTTACTTGCCCGAGATTCGATCATCGATATCCAATACCTAGTTCAATCTCGTTACCGGCAAGTCTCTTTACTCATTACGTACGCATCATTCCGTAACTAACTCATCAGTTACATTGCTTGCAAGGCTTATAGTGATGTGCATTACCGAGAGGGCCCAGAGATACCTCTCCGACAATCGGAGTGACAAAACCTAATCTCAAAATACGCCAACCCAACATGTACCTTTGGAGACACCTGTAGTACTCCTTTATAATCACCCAGTTACGTTGTGACGTTTGGTAGCACCCAAAGTGTTCCTCCTGTAAACGGGAGTTGCATAATCTCATAGTTATAGGAACATGTATAAGTCATGAAGAAAGCAATAGCAATATACTAAACGATCAAGTGCTAGGCTAACGGAATGGGTCATGTCAATCACATCATTCTCCTAATGATGTGATCCCGTTAATCAAATGACAACTCATGTCTATGGCTAGGAAACTTAACCATCTTTGATTCAACGAGCTAGTCAAGTAGAGGCATACTAGTGACACTATGTTTGTCTATGTATTCACACATGTATTATGTTTCCGGTTAATACAATTCTAGCATGAATAATAAACATTTATCATGAAATAAGGAAATAAATAATAACTTTATTATTGCCTCTAGGGCATATTTCCTTCACGCGGAGATGACACGTGTTTCCTCCAGCCAATGATGATTTTACACTTGGAAAATCCCCAATTGTCACAGCTCTTAACGGGTTATCGAAACCAAAACCGGACCCGATAGCTTAATGGCGTTCCGTTATGGTGGATGCCACGTGTCGATCCCCCTTGACGAAAGCACTTCTGTGACACGCGATTTATCGTCATGGAAGTGGACACTTCCGTGATTATAATTTTGGTAATGTCATGGAACACTTCTACGACAGCACAGGTATGACTATCTTAATTCTGTCATAAAATCGTCATGGATGTACATGCATGACAAAAAACGTGACCTACTGTGACAAACACGTATCATCACGGAAGTGTATTTTTTTGTAGTGTATAGACACCTCACTTTTTATCTGGAGCCACCCCCCCCCCCACACACACACACAAGTCGTTCTCTTCCCCAGACACGAACACACGAGCACATTAACACCCACCTCTCTTCTAGAGTCCGGACCCCAATATAAGCCTCTATCACTTTGTCTCTCGGGCATGCACACATCTCTTCCCTCACTCTCTATGTCTCCCAGCATCTCTTTTTCCCAAGCACACACACTATATAGTGTATCTTTCCCATACACACAAAACGTTGATACGTCTCCAACGTATCTATAATTTTTTATTGTTCCATGCTGTTATATTATCATTCTTGGATATTTTACAATCATTTTATAGTCATTTTATATCATTTTTTGGTACTAATCTATTGACACAGTGCCCAATGCCAGTTGCTGTTTTCTGCATGTTTTTTACATCGCAGGAAATCAATATCAAATGGAGTCCAAACGCAACGAAACTCCTAGAGGATTTTTTTGGGCTAGAAGACATCCAGTGGGCCAAGAAAGCACCTGGGAGGTGGCTCGAGGGGAGCAGAACCCACCAGGGCGCGCCAGGAGACCCAGGCGCGCCCTGGTCGGTTGTGCCCACCTCAGGTTCCCCCGGAACTGCCTCTTTGCTCTATAAATACCCCAATATTCTATAAACCCTAGGGAAGACGACGAAAATCAATTCCAGCCACCGCAGAGTCCACAACCACCAGATCCAATCCAGACACCGTCATGGAGGGGTTCACCACTTCCATTGGTGCCTCTTTGATGATGCGTGAGTAGTTCTTTGTAGACCTACGGGTCCGTAGTTAGTAACTAGATGGCTTCCTCTCTCTCCCTCTCTCTTGATTATCAATACAATGGTCTCTTGGAGATCCATATGATGTAAGTATTTTTGCAGTGTGTTTGTTCGGATCCGATGAACTTTGAGTTTATGATCAGATCTATGTTTTTATCCATGAAAGTTATTTGAGTCTTCTTGATCTCTTATATGCATGATTGCTTATAGCCTCGTATTTCTTATCTGATACTGGGGTTTTGTTTGGCCAACTTGATCTATTTATCTTGCAATGGGAAGAGGTGCTTTGTAGTGGGTTCGATCTTACGGTGCTTGATCCCAGTGACAGGAGGGGAACCGACACATATGTATCGTTGCTACTAAGCATAACAAGATGAGATCTATATCTCCGCAATAGATAAATGGATCTCGTCTACATCATTTCATTGTTCTTATTGCATTACTCCGTTTTCCCACGAACTTAATACACTAGATGCATGTTGGATAATGGTCGATGTGTGGACTAATAGTAGCAGATACAGGCAGGAGTCGGTCTACTAATCTTGGACGTGATGCCTATATAATGATCATTGTCTGGATATCGTCATGATTATTTAAAGTGCTATCAATTGCCCAACAGTAATTGTTTTCCCATCGTTTGCTATTTCTCTAGAGAGAAGCCACTAGTGAAACCTACAACCCCCTGGTCTCTTTTCATCATATTTTCCTTTGCGATCTATTTTCCCTTTCATTTATTTTCAGATCTATTAAACCAAAAATACAAAAATACCTTGCTGAAATTTATTTGTTCCGCGATCTATTTGTTCCATATACCACTTTTACCTCACGTTATTTGCCTATCTTGAGGCGCCGTACACGGAAGGGATTGACAACCCCTTTAACACGTCGGGTCGCGAGTATTTGTTATTTGTGTGCAGGTGCTATTTACGTGGCGTGAGGAGGTTCTCCTACTGGTTCGATCACCTTGGTCTCATCATTGAGGAAAATACCTACCATCTCTATACTGCATCATCCCTTCCTCTTTGGGGAAATATGAACGTAGTTCTAGCAGACATCAAAAGGAATTTCTGGCGCCGTTGCCGGGGAGGATCTTCAACATTAACCAGGTTCCTAATCACAAATCTCATCTCCTCGCAATTTACATTATTTTCCATTTGCCTCTTATTTTCCTCTCCCCCACTTCACAAAAAATTGCCGTTTTATTCGCCCTCTTTTTCGTTCGCCGTTTTCTCGTCAGATCTGTTTTTCGTGTGCAATCTTGTTTATCACCTTTTGTCGTTATGGATTTCTCTTCTTCTATTGCGTGCACCCCCGAGAACGAGGTTCTTAACTTCAAACGAAGGGGAGGAGAAAATTTAAAAGATGCTTGGTATAGGATTTGCAATGCTCATAATAGATCTATCCGTAAGCAATCTACCATTGTTCTTCTTTGTTGTTTTTATGTGGGCATTACCACTTGGTATAGATTCCCGGATAGATCTGATAAACGGTAGATTGCTTACGGATAATGGAGAACAGTCTGTAGCAATCTGAATATTTCGTTTTCGTGGTTCCGTTAGGTGGTGCTATCGTACATCCACGTTGATGGAGACTTCAACCCACGAAGGGTAACGGTTGCGCGAGTCCACGGAGGGCTCCACCCACGAAGGGTCCACGAAGAAGCAACCTTGTCTATCCCACCATGGCCCTCGCCCACGAAGGACTTGCCTCACTAGCAGTAGATCTTCATGAAGTAGGCGATCTCCTTTCCCTTACAAACTCCTTGGTTCAACTCCAAAATCTTGTCGAAGGCTCCCAAATGACACCTAGCCAATCTAGGAGACACCACTCTCCAAGAAGTAACAAATGGTGTGTTGATGATGAACTCCTTGCTCTTGTGCTTCAAATGATAGTCTCCCCAACACCCAACTCTCTCTCACAGGATTTGGATTTGGTGGAAAGAAGATTTGAGTGGAAAGCAACTTGGGGAAGGCTAGAGATCAAGATTCATATGGTAGGAATGGAATATCTTGGCCTCAACACATGAGTAGGTGGTTCTCTCTCAGAAAATGCAAGTTGGAAGTGTAGGTTCGTTCTGATGGCTCTCTCCATGAATGAAGAGGAGCTGGAGGGGTATATATAGCCTCCACGCAAAATCTAACCGTTACACACAACTTGCCAAACTCGGTGGGATCGAATTGAGAAACTTGGTCGGGCCGATTCAGCAAATCTAGTGACCATTAGGATTTTTGGTGGGACCGACATGCAACTCGGTAGGACCGATATGGTTAGGGTTCGGGCATAACCTAATCTCAGTGAGACCGATTACACAAACTCGGTGGGACCGATTTTGGTAATAAGCTAACCAGAGAGTTGGTCAGGTAAACTCGATGGGACCGGTTCGCTCATTTCGGTGAGACCGAAATGTTACGAAAAGGAAACAGAGAGTTTACATTGGAATCTCGATGGGACCGATCGCTCATCTCCGTGGTACCGAAATGTTATGAAAAGGAAACAGAGAGTTTACATTGCAATCTCGATGGGACCGATCGCTCATCTCGGTGGTACCGAAATGTTACGAAGGGAAACAGAGAGATTACAATCCCATCTCGGTGAGACCGAGATCCCTATCGGTGAGACCTATTTGCCTAGGGTTTGTGGCAGTGGCTATGACATCTGAACTCGGTGGCGCCGTATAGAAAGAATCGGTGAGGCCGAGTTTGACTTTTGGTTTAGGTCATATGTGGATGTGATAAAGTAGTTGAGGGCTTTGGAGCATATCACTAAGCATTTTGAGCAAGTAAGCCATTAAGCAACACCTCATCCCTCCTTGATAGTATTGGCTTTTCCTATAAACTCAATGTGATCTTGGATCACTAAAATCTAAAATGTAGAGTCTTGAGCTTTGAGGTTGAGCCAATCCTTTTGTCCTTAGCATTTTGAGGGGCCCACTTTTCTCATCCATGCCATGCCAATCATTGAGCTTTCCTGAAATATTTAACTTGAAGTAGCATTAGCTCAATGAGCTATATGTTGGTAGGAATTACCAAAACCACCTAGGGATAGTTGCACTTTCAATCTCCCCCATTTTGGTAATTGATGACAATCTATAGATCAAAGCTTCGACAAATGATAATAAGAGTGAAAAACATTATCGCTTTGAGAAGTATGTGATAAGCAAGAGGTCCCCCTAAATTTGTGCATAGTTTAAGATTTGCTTTGGACTACAAATGCACAAAGAGTTAGGCTCATGGGTTACTCTTCCACTTCACATACATCTTGGTGGAGTGCTCAAAATGATAATAATTAAATACATGCACTCATCACCAAGCAAAGTGAATGATCATATAGGGATAAAAGGATAATGTCATCCAACAAGCATTAAGGTAGCATATGATCAAACACATGATCATCCAAGTATCTCACAAACGCATAAAGTATCTCAAACAAGCAAATAAAGTTCAACCACCAAAACAAGAGAGAACAAAAGCAACACTCTCTCTCAAAGCCTATGATCTATACATTTTTCTCCCCCTTTGGCAACAAGTTACCAAAAAGTTCATAGAAAATGCATAGTACTAAATCAACTCTCAGGCTTGGTCTTCAGGTGGTGGTGTAGAGATGGCTCCTTGGACGAAGACTTTAATAGATGTGGATGGAGCTGGAGGAGTAGGTGCTGGAGCTGGTTGCACAGAAGCTGTAGCTGGTGCAGATGAAGTGGCTCTGATGTCTGTAACAGGCACTGCAGCTGATCTCTGGCTCCTGGGCACTCTGGCAAAAGCATCAGTAGTAGTCTTGCCCTTCCTCTCCTGCATGTCATCCTGAAGTTGCTCAACAACTGACTGTATCTCAGTGACCTTCACATCCAAGTCATAGAACTTCTGCTCCATGATCCTCTCCAGGCTCCCCTGGTTTTGAGTCAGGGTGGCCAGTCCCTTCTCAATCCTCAGAGTGGAGGCAATCAAGTAGCCAAGCTGCTCCTGCTTGTTCTTCAAGAAGTACTGAGATGCCTCATTAATTGTTGGCATCTTGGCAGCCTTTTCAGTCCTTGCCTTCTCCCTCTTTGCTTGTGCTTGCACAGAAGATGGTTCATATTCATCCATGACCACTATCTTGTCCTCAAAATCTGGATAGATAGGCATGTGTTCCTTGTCCAAGAGGTATGTGCATGTGCCCATCTTGGAGTTGATGAGCTCCTAGATCTGTGGGGCATACCCACAACTTCTCTTTTGATCTGCAGCAGTCCTCTTGATAGTTTCCACTATGAGGCTTATGACCTTGAACTTTTGAGGCACATCAAATATGTGAAGTAGGTTGATGGCATGGCCTCTGATCATCTTGTGATCTCCAGATTTAGGCAAAAGAGTGTGCCTGAGGATCCAGTTGATTGTTGGCAATCCTGACAGAAGGTAATGTACTGAGCCAAACTTGTGTGTCTCAATAGCAGCATCTGGGATCTCCCTGTACATGTGTGCCATGGAGTTATGATCCTTCTTCTTCTTGGCATAGACATCCAAGTCATCCTCATTTTCCTTAGGTGCATTGATCAACTTTGCCCATTCTCCAACTGATGACTGGTACCTAGTACCTTCAGACATCCAGACAATCCTTCCATCTGGGTAGAAGTGAGCTGTGGAGTAGAACTGCATAATAAGCTCATCATTCCACTTTGTGAGCTTTTGCCCAACAAAGCTATCCACTCCACAAGCATTGAAACTGTCATACATCCCTGGATAATGCTCTTCATTCTTCCTGATGTACTCCTAGTCTACCCATCTCATGTCACAGACAATTGGCTTCTTGTCAAGCAGCACTGTCTCAAAGAAGTCCTGTTGTTCCTTTGTATGGAACCTGTAGTCCACAGCAGTTCTCCTCCTGACTGCATAGGGATCAGTCAATCTCCACTGCCTGAGACATGCATCCTTCCTCAGCTTCATATCCTCAGCCACAGGATGAACATCATTGTGATCTGGAATTTTGGGCTTCAGCTTCCTCAAGACATGTTCCTCATCATCTTCTTCTTCAACAGCAGCTTCAGGCACTTGGCCTTGTTCTTCTCTGCAGCAGGAATGCTCCTGGTGTTCCTCTTGGGTGCATATTTGGGCTTTGGAGCAGCTGCTTTGGGAGCTTCTTTGGGCTTTGATTAAGCAGCCCCTGACCTGATGGCATCACCCATAAGCTTTAGAGCTTTGGGTGCTAGTGCAGCAACCTCTTCCTCTTCTTCCTCTTCCATCATGGAAGGCTTTCCGACAACCCTGGCCATAGTCTTCTTGACCCTTTCCTTCCTATTCTTCCCTTCTGCAGCAGCCTCTTTGGTTCAGATTCCAAAGGTACTTGAGTAGAGGCTCTGGCCTTAGACATGGGGATTCTTTTGGCAGGTGCTTTGGTCTTCATACCAGGCTTAGTGGCAGCAGCTGTGCCATACTCTTTCTTGAGCACCTTCTTCTTGGAAGCGGCCTCATCCTCAACAGCCACATAGTCTTCATCCTCAGAGTCTGAGGTTCTCTTCTTTCTTGCTCTGGTGGATGCCTTGGGTAAGTTGATGGGTGTGCTCCTGCTACCCTCATCATAGCTACTAGAGGGACTAGTGCCCTCACTCTCCTGAGCCTGCTCCTCTGACTTGTTCTGACTGTCACTCTGATTAGACATATTGCAAACACGGACAGCAGACCCTGTGAATAGATATAGATGAGGTAGAATAGATGAGCATCACAAAATACATAGGTTTTTGCAAAAGAATGAGTCAAAAACTTAGTTTTAGTTTTCCACAGAAAGCATTTCAGATCTACCGATTTGTAAACTCGGTGATACCGAAGCAGCTTTTGGAACCTAAACTAGTGATCTCGGTCAGACCGAGTCACAGTTCGGTGGCACCGAGACTACTAGGGTTTCACAAAGTCCTGAACTTGGTCACACCGATTTGCAATTCTTGGTCAGACCGAGAATTACATGTGCAATGGCCTTAGATGAATTAGTGGTACCGAGTTCTACAACTCGGTTGGTCTGAGATGGTTTCAGAGGAAACCTAACCCTAAATTTTCAATTCATCTCTAATCTACGGAGTGTTTTCGATGGATAAGATGATCTCAATCATGGCAAGATTAATGGCAACACAATGTGCTAGAGATTTGGAGTTAGGAATAGCACAAAGACCAAGTCCATACCCTAGTTCGGCGATGGACTTGCTACGGCGGCAATGGCGGAGTCGATTCCCGCTGATGGCGGCGGAGACCAGCGGCGGGAGGCAGCTGGCAACGAGGAGGACGATCCGGAGACCCAGGGAGGCAGAGCAGGCTGAGCGCGGGCGAAAGAGTTCAGAGAGATTTCCAAAATTTGACCCGTGGATATATATATAGCCTAACCCTGTCGGTGTGACCGAGTGGAACAACTCGGTGGCACCGAGATGCATAACTGCAAGTAGTTACAGCAACTCGGTGTGACCAAAAAGTTCAAATCGGTTGCACCGAGATTGAAAACCTAGATCGACTTAGTGATCTCGGTATGACTGAAATGGAGGAATCGGTCAGACCGGAACGCACAAAGAAGTTTTGGAAGTTTAAGTCTATGACGAATCGTGGACTCCGAGTGCTCCTCACACAGAGTGGTTCAAATCTAACTTGATCAAATTTTGTGATGTAGCATGAATAGAGTTTGAGACAAGAAATAGCTAGAGAAGATTCTTAGGCATTCTTGTCCATCCACTTGGCAAAAGAAAAGAAACCAATCAATCAAAACAACAAGTGGTTGTCCTCAAATGAGTAAAATATGCAACCAACATGCTCACACAATAAAATGGCAAATGAAATATGTGGCAAAGCATGCACAACCAATTCTAGCATCTATCAAGCAATTTGGCGATGACTAGGTCATCTATATATGAGTATATTGACTTAGGAGTCAAATGAGAACATTTGATCATAGGTCATACTCATCATTTAAGCTCAAGTGGGGTTACCACTTTTACATAATGCATTGATGTGTTCACACCATTAGAGTTGCTTTGACTCAATTATTAGAGTAAAGCTCCCCCTAGATGTGAGATCCCCCCTTAAGAGGGATGAACTAACCTTGGGTTTTGTCGATGATGAATTCATGTAGATGTTGAAGATGTGGATGCTCAAAGTTGATGTAGATCATTTGGAGCAATCCTTTGGAGTGAGTTGCACTTTCAATACCAACACGGGTTAGTCCTACAAGGAACAAACAAGGATATCCATAGACATAGAGTGATGCACACACAAGATGATGTCTATGAAAGCATTAGGTTACCTTGTCCCTTGTCTTACCAACAAGAGGGTTTGTGACTCCTTGAACTAGTGCAAGATGTGGAAGTTGATTGCACTTGTTATTGCCAAAATGATATGAGTGAAATATGTTGGCGGAGTCACCCTCAAGAACTCTCTAGTTCTTCTTCTTCGGGATCCACATAATCTTGATGGGAATCCTTGGAGTTGTAGTTGTACTTGATGAAGTAGAACTTGATGTAGTCTTGGGAACCCACTTGACCAAGGCCTTAGGAGCTTCTTCAAATGCATCAATCTCCTCTTGAAGCTTGTCCTTGCCTTTTTGTGTGTGGTCTTGTGGTGGAAGATCATCTTGGGATTGTGTCCCTTTGAAGGAAGTAGGATCATACTTCTCTTGTTGAGGAACAAACTTCGCCTTGGGGTATTGAACTTCTTCCCACTCAACTCCATTGGCATTCAACTTTCATTCAAAACCAACACCTTGGTTCTTCCGGTGCCTTCCTTGCTTGCATACAATTTCCTCGAATTGGTTACTCCTGGCAAGGCTCTTGTAAACACCTTTCTCTATAATTCCCTTCAATAAACTATTTTCTTGCTCAAGTGTAACTTGGCTAAGAGAATCATTAGTGGAATCAAGAGAACTACTAGAAGCAACAACATTGGATTTAGCATGATTATTGTTACTACTAGAGGAAGAATCCTTCTTGTTCTTGTTACTAGACTTGACTTGAGGCATGTAAGTAGATAAGAGTAAACGCTTGGCAATGTAAGAAGAACTTTTCTTACGAAGATCATCATTGATTGCCTTTAAGAACTCATGCTCTTGCTCAAGGTTGAGCTTTTCAAAGCGTAACTTCTCATGAGTCCTTAAAAGTTCTCGATGATCTTCTAAGATAGTTTCATGAGCTAACTTAAAAGTGTTTAGTTCTTTAGTTACAAGCTCAATATTGTCCTTATCATTGTCATTCGTTTTATCTTGATTAGCATGATTAATTGATGTTTCATCATAGTATTTATCACTAGAGTTGTCAACAAGTAAATGATCATCACCTAACAAGTCATCTTCATCACTATTGAAATCAACATACTCGGGTGTGATACCTTTGGGACTTTAGCCATGAAGCATCTTCCAAGTCCTTCATTTGGTGAATCAAATATGTCGTAGGAGTTGGTTGACACAAGTGCTAGACCGGCAACACCTTCATCTTGAGTATATTCGGAGTCGGAGTGATAGCTTCTCTCGTAGTGATTGTCGGAGTCGAGCTGGATACCCATTCACCAACATGAGCTTGATGTCTTTGTTTTGTGTAGCTCCTTGATGACTTGTCCTTCCTTTCCGAATCCTTGCTTCTCCGGGATGTTCTTTGTTCATAATGATCATCTCTACTCCTCCTCTCTCTTGGGGGTGATTCTTCTCTTCTACTTCTCCTCTTAGGTGATTATTCTCTTCTTTTGTAGGGTGTCGTACACTCATTGGAATAGTGTCCGGGTCTTCAACAATTGTAGCAATTACTCTCTCGACTAGAAGATCTTTTGTCATTGTAGGACCTTGACTTGGAGCTTCTCTCTTTGCTTCTACTCTTGTAGAATTTGTTGAAGTTCTTCACCATTAGGCTCGATTCTTCATTGAAGGTTGTTTCTCACTTGATGATGTGGGGGCTTCACATGAGGCTTTGTAAGCACCACTTGACATGTTGTGAAGTTCCTCCTTATCCTTGAGTGACATCTCTTGAGCAACAATTCTTCCAATGACTTCCGTTGGCTTGAGATCTTTGTAATTGGCCATCATTTGGATCAATGTGCACACGGTATCATATTTTCCGTCCAAAGCTCTTAGGATTTTCTTGATGATGAATTTGTCGGTCATCTCTTCACTTCCTAAGCCGGAATCTCATTTGAGATAAGAGCGAGCCTAGAGTACATTTCAGCGACACCTTCACCATCCTTCATTTTGAACTTGTCAAGCTGACTTTGAAGCACATCCAACTTGGATTCCCTGACGGAGTCGGTACCTTCGTGCATATCAATCAAAGTATCCCAAATTTCCTTTGCATTCTCAAGACGGCTGATTGTGTTGAATTCTTCGGGGCACAATCCGTTGAAGAGGATATCACAAGCTTGAGTGTTGTATTGCAGCATCTTCAACTCTTCTGCGCTAGCTTCATGGTTCGGTTCTCTCCCATCAAAAAATTCACCTTGCAAGCCAATACACACAATAGCCCAAACGGCGGGGTTATGTCCAAGAATATGCATTTTCATCTTATGCTTCCAACTAGTAAAATTAGTACCATCAAAGTAAGGACCTCTACGGTGATAGTTTCCCTCGCTAGACGCCATACTCTCCTAGGTTGTGAAACCAATGCTATGACCACCAAAAGCTATGGAAATCAAAGCAAATGGAGATCAAGGCTCTGATACCACTTATAGGATCGGAAGTATGTCTAGAGGGGGGTGATTAGACTACTTGACCAAATAAAAACTTATCCTTTTCCCAGTTTTATACTTTGGCAGATTTTAGCTAACTTAGCACAAGTCAAGCAATCTTAACACAATTCAAGCAAGCATGCAAAGAGTATATGAGCAGTGGAAAGTAAGGCATGCAACTTGCAAGAATGTAAACGGAAGGGTTTGGAGAATTCAAACGCAATTGGAGACACGTATGTTTTTGTCGTGGTTCCGATAGGTGGTGTTATTGTACATCCACGTTAATGGAGACTTCAACCCACGAAGGGTAACGGTTTTGCGAATCCATGAAGGGCTCCACCCAAGAAGGGTCCACGAAGAAGCAACCTTGTCTATCCTACCATGGCCATCGCCCACGAAGGACTTGCCTCACTAGCGGTAGATCTTCACGAAGTAGGCGATCTCCTTGCCCTTACAAACTCCTTGGTTCAACTCCACAATCTTGTCGGAGGCTCCCAAGTGACACCTAGCCAATCAAGGAGACACCACTCTCCAAGAAGTAACAAATGGTGTGTTGATGATGAACTCCTTGCTCTTGTGCTTCAAATGATTGTCTCCCCAACACTCAACTCTCTCTCACAAGATTTGGATTTGGTGGAAAGAAGATTTGAGTGGAAAGCAACTTGGGGAAGGCTAGAGATCAAGATTCATATGGTAGGAATGGAATATCTTGGCCTCAACACATGAGTAGGTGGTTCTCTCTAAGAAAATGCAAGTTGGAAGTGTAGGTTCGTTCTGATGGCTCTCTCCGCGAATGAAGAGGAGGTGGGGGGTATATATAGCCTCCACACAAAATCTAACTGTTACACACAACTTGCCAAACTCGGTGGGACCGAATTGAGAAACTCTGTCGGACCGATTCAGCAAATCTAGTGACCGTTAGGATTTTCGGTGGGACCGACATGCAACTCGGTAGGACCGATATGGTTAGGGTTAGGGCATAATGTAATCTCAGTGAGACCGATTACACAAACTCGGTGGGACCGATTTTAGTAATAAGTTAACCAGAGAGTTGGTCAGGTAAACTCGGTGGGACCGGTTCGCTTTTTGGTGAGATCGAAATGTTACGAAAAGGAAATAGAGAGTTTACATTGCAATCTTGGTGGGACCGATCTCTCATCTCGGTGGTACCGAAACGTTACGAAGGGAAACAGAGAGATTACAATCCCATCTCGATGAGACCGAGATCCCTATCGGTGAGACCGATTTGCCTAGGGTTTGTGGCAGTGGCTATGACATCTGAACTCGGTGGCGCCGGATAGAAAGAATCGGTGAGGCCGAGTTTGACTTTTGGTTTAGGTCATATGTGGATGTGAGAAAGTAGTTGAGGGCTTTGGAGCATATCACTAAGCATTTTGAGCAAGTAAGCCATTAAGCAACACCTCATCCCTCCTTGATAGTATTGGCTTTTCCTATAGACTCAATGTGATCTTGGATCACTAAAATATAAAATGTAGAGTCCTTAGCTTTGAGCTTGAGCCAATCCTTTTGTCCTTAGCATTTTGAGGGGTCCACTTTTCTCGTCCATGCCATGCCAATCATTGAGCTTTCCAGAAATATTTAACTTGAAGTAGCATTAGCTCAATGAGCTATATGTTGTTAGGAATTACCAAAACCACCTAGGGATAGTTGCACTTTCATGTATCTTGCATGGAAAGTGTTGGGATCTCTAAGTCGTTTTCGTTGGTGGGAAAAGTATGCCTCTCAAAAATGTTTTTATCTCTCAATTTAATCCTTGAGCTCTGGCACCTCTACAAATCCCTACTTCCCTCCGCGAAGGGCCTTTCTTTACTTATGTAATTTTTATTTTGAATTTGAGTCTCCATCTTATCTTATAAAGCACCAACTAAGGGGCACTATGATCGTATTTGAGCATTGGGTGTAGCTAATATTCGAGTGTGTTTCATGAATGGATCAATGACTACAGCAAGAACCCCCCTTCAGCAACGCATTGATGCGTTGTCGTATGTATGTATAATCATTGCTAAGGCCTACACCAACGGATTATTATGCGTTGTCGTTGGTGGCGTTGGAAGGGTCTACAACAGCGTATATAATTGTGTTGGTAATCGGCGTGAAGAAGCGTTGCAGGGTAGCAACGTATATTGTTGCAGCCTATTAACGCTTCATATGCATTGGTGATACACAAACTGACTTTGAAATGGACATAACAGATTAGTGCGACCCTTCTATGTTAGTATGTTATAAATTACCAATAATAATGATTAAATAAACATTGATAATGCATATGAATGACAAATCCAGTAGACAAAAAGATCTCTTTATTAAATCATGTCAGTTGCATTACACGGAACATAATCCAATGATTCCTATACATTAACCATGAAATTCATGTTCTACAATGTGAATGTAAAACTATTTGGTAGTAGACAACTTGGCCCCCATTCTCCACTTTGCAATCAACAACTTAACCCCCATTCTCCACCTTGCAATCAACAACTTGGCCCCCATTCTCCACCTTGCAATCAACAACTTGGCCCTCATTCTCCACCTTGCAATCAACAACTTGGCCCTCATTCTCCACCTTGCAATCAACAACTTAGACCCCATTCTCCACCTTGCAATCAACAACTTAGACCCAATTCTCCACCTTGCAATTAACAACTTAGCCATGGACCATTCAATTATCTGGGCCATCTACAGCAATAAAAAAAGTTGACATGAGTAACGTATCATTAGAGAAAAAAGATAAAACAGGTTAATAGAGCAATAAAAATTTAAAGAGAAGCAACATATACAAGGTTGAAGGCCATGAGATAAATAATCTAGCTACATGATCAATACTTGTGAAATTTTTTAGTGGTCATATCAACTGATCATATTTTTCTATTGTAGCATCAACACACATTGCTCACAATTCATTTCCAAAGTTAACAACCTCAGTTTTATATCCTAGGTCAGTACTTACTAGTGTAACAAACATATTTTCTCTCAGCCGAGTTGAAGGTGCTATAAACGATCACCATATCTACATCTCTGGAAGTCAAGGATGTAATGAGAATACAATTAAATCATGGTCTATGAAGAGATGATGACTGAAGTGATTTCACCTTTGGTTACTGTAAACATGCACCTTGATGTACGGCCTATTATAAGAAAAATATAGCATACTTCCATAGAAATTATTTTCTTCCATAAACCACTTTCAAAAATGCCCATATCACTTGAGTACATCAGCATGTTTTGTAATCGAACTCGAAGAGATATCTAGAGATATACACAGGTCATACACATCTTTGCACTGTCAAGACATCCCATACACATAGTTTGAACTATTTTCGTTAACAGAACAAAATTTAAACAGTACTAATGTTCCTGCAAAAAAATAGACATGGAGGAAATCAACAGTAGCTCTACCTGTATTCCTTCTTGAGCGTGGATCCAAATTAGAGATACCATAAAGAGGGTCTTGTCATGGTTTTCTATTTACTAAGCCAGCTGGGAGTTATATGAGAATTAGATATGAACACTATCAATACGCATAAAAGACAAGTGAACATTAGATGTACCAGAGTGGTGTATAACTTGTTCCACAACAGGACACCAAAGTGGTTATGGGGAGACAAATTATCCTGGATTCTGCCCAACTCCCACAAGAAGAATTCAGGCAAGCTACCTAATTCTTTGAACAGCACCCCTGAATATCACATAAACCCATTGTTAACTTTCATGGCAGGACAATATAAACGCAATCAAACTACAAGTCTACAACACATGAAAACTACTACCAGATTTTTTATGCATGTCATAATACAAAGTGTTTATTAGACATTTAATTCACATCTCACAAGCGGATATGTATTACATAATCCTGCTCCTATTCAAGTACTACGTATGCTGAGCCCTAGGTGATGTCATTTCTCTAGATGTGAGCCTTTTAGTTTGTGATTTGCATTACAGCTGACTTGGACATGAACTGTTGAAAGTTAAATGCATACTTTTAATTTAATTCATAATGCACATTAAAAAGAAAAGGGAATACTTCTAACTGTATAAGAATCAAATCATTTCATTTTTCACCAAAAACTAAATTACTTATTTGTGATGGTTGTCAGTAGGCAAAAGCAGTTCCTTATTTTTAATAAATATCATGTCATTTGCTCAGTACTTATTCAGCGGAATTGATCATAAGTGCAGTACCAAACTCACATGTGGTGTCATTAGCTGTGTTCCTAATTTGGAGGAGTTGACATATAAACAGTTGTTGAAAGCACATAAAAAGGATTTGGTGCAAGCATACAACAGATTATTACTAGCTTGTGATTCAACATATCAAAACTACAAGGTCAATCTAAATCAGGTCCTTGAATATCAAACACAAACAGGGGATTCAAGATTGTGGCACCTATTTTTCCCCTATAAAAGTGGACTTTTAAAATAGAATTCACCAATTAACAGAGCCCAAATTGCATAATAAGAACAATTATTCCTCGACCTCGACTGCAGTTCATTGTGGTGCTTCCCTCTTTCCTATATGACATTAACTTCCAATGGGCACACATTACTTGCATATCAACCAGAAGAGGAAAACACACTACTTACATATCAAAAATAGGCAGAGAAGATGTACAATTATTTTAGCTACGAGAGGAATGCACAATCGCGACGCCGTTCACGGAGATGATGGAGGCACAGTCAAAAATCCTACCGTGGTCAGGAGAGGGGCGCCGAGCTGGCGCTTGGGGGAAAGGCATCGACTGCCTGCCGCGGCAGAGGGTCGGGCGGTGGCGTCGAACAACACAAAGACGCCGGGGAAGGGGCACGGAGGCGGTGTGTGTAGTGCGCGTCGCGCCTTTGGACTCGCGCGTGAGGTGCGGCGGCCATGTAGGTGGGCAGCGGCTGGAAGGATAAGAGAAGATGGTGGGAGTGCCTTACCGAACCATTGGCGTCGAAGTCGATGTAGCCAAGGCGGAGCAGCACCGTCGAGCCCAACTCAGCTCCGGCGCGTGCAGAGACGCCGAGCAGCCACACCAGATGAGGCGCGGAGCCGTGCTAGTGAGGGCGACCCATGGATGTGGGGGCACATGGAGAGGCATGGAGAACATCTCCACAGGGGAGGATCGGAGGAGAGAGGTTAGGGGATCCAGGCCGATGGGAGAGATGAATCGGCGGAGATAAGTGGTGGGGGGAAAAGATATGTTCTTTTTTTCTATATACAACATTTGCTGCGTTCTATTTGCACGGAGGTACAGATAGTGGGGGAGGTGTGTAGGGATAGGGGAGGTTGGCTCTTCGAGGAACGTGGGAGGTGGACCTAACAACGCATGCTATTATTTTGTTGGTAGATATGCGATGCTATAGGGGTGTTTTTGTTGTAGTGATTGAGCATGATGGGCTCGGGATAACTTGCTTTAGTGTTGATATTTTGAAAGACATGATTGCTTGTTGGTATGCTTGAGTATTAAAGTCTTCATGTCAAAACTGGACTATTGCTTTGAATCATATAAAAGTCCATATGTCCATGCTATAACTAAAATAAATGTGATGAACATGTTAGGCAGCATTCCACATGAAAAAATATATTTTTATCATTTACCTACTCGAGGACGAGCAGGAATTAAGCTTGGGGATGTTGATACGTCTATAATGTATCTATAATTTTTGATTGTTCAACGCTGTTATATTATCATTCTTGGATGTTTTACAATCATTTTATAGTCATTTTATATCATTTTTTGCTACTAACCTATTGACATAGTGCCCAGTGGCCGTTGTTGTTTTCTACATGTTTCTTAAATCGCAGGAAATCAATATCAAACAGAGTCCAAACGCAACAAAACTCATGGAGGAATTTTTTGGGCTAGAAGACATCTAGTGGGCCTAGAAAGCACCTGGGAGGTGGCTCGAGGGGAGCAGCGCCCACCAGGGCACGCCAGGAGGCCCAGACGCGCCCTGGTAGGTTATGCCCACCTCGGGTGCCCCCTGAACCGCCTCTTTGCTCTATAAATACCCCAATATTCCAGAAACCCTAGGGGAGTCGATGAACCAGCCGCCGCAGAGTCCAGAACCACCAGATCCAATCTAGACACCGTCATGGAGGGGTTCACCACTTCCATTGGTGCCTCTCCGGCGATGCGTGAGTAGTTCTTTGTAGACCTATGGGTCCGTAGTTACTAGCTAGATGGCTTCCTCTCTCTCTCTCTCTCTTGATTATCAATACAATGGTCTCTTGAAGATCCATATGATGTAAGTCTTTTTGCGGCGTGTTTGTTGGGATCCGATGAACTTTGAGTTTATGATCAAATCTATGTTTTTATCCATGAAAGTTATTTGAGTCTTTTTGATCTCGTATATGCATGATTGCTTATAGCCTCGTACTTCTTCTCCAATATTTGGTTTTTTTTGGCCAACTTGATCTATTTATCTTGCAATGGGAAGAGGTTCTTTGTAGTGGGTTCGATCTTCCGGTGCTTGATCCCAGTGACAGAAGGGGAACCGACACGTATGTATCGTTGCTACTAAGGATAACAAGATGAGATCTATATCTCCGCAATAGATAAACGGATCTCGTCTACATCATGCCATCGTTCTTATTGCATTACTCCGTTTTCCCACGAACTTAATACACTAGATGGATGCTGGATAGCGGTCGATGTGTGGAGTAACAGTAGTAGTTGCAGGTAGGAGTCAGTCCACTAATCTTGGATGTGATTCCTATATAATGATCATTGCCTAGATATCGTCATGATTATTTGAAGTGCTATCAATTGCCCAACAGTAATTGATTTCCCACCGTTTGCTAATTTTCTCGAGAGAAGCCACTAGTGAAACCTACGCCCCCCGGGTCTCTTTTCATCATATTTGCCTTTGCGATCTATTTTCCCTTTCATTTATTTTTAGATCTGTTAAACCAAAAATACAAAAATACCTTGCTGCAATTCATTTGTTCCGCGATCTATTTATCCCATCTACCACTTTTACCTCATGTTATTTGCCTATCTTGAGGCGCCGTATCCGGAAGGGATTGACAACCCCTTTAACACGTAGTGTTGCGAGTATTTGTTATTTGTGTGTAGGTGTTGTTTACGTGGTGTGAGGAGGATCTCCTACTAGTTCCATAACCTTGGTCTCATCACTGAGGGAAATACCTACCGTCGCTATACTGCATCATCCCTTCCTCTTTGGGGAAATACCGACGTAGTTCTAGCAGACATCAAATGTTGCCCCAAAACATCTATCTCCCTAGTTATGTGGTTCTCGCACACTCACCTCACACACCACCCCCACTACAAACAAGCACACTTTGTCTGGTTGTGCACCACTCCCCTCTTTCTATCTCTCCCACATGCGGACCCGCCCCAGCTGCTTCCCTATACACATATATGTCGTGACTGTTTCCATAGCTCCCTAATGTATCATCATTCTCAATCTCGCATGTTGTTCTCTACACCATCTATTGTAGATCTCTCATGAAGTCCCTATCACACACACGATGACTCGCTTCCCTTGAGTCTCCGTAATAGGCCACTTTCGAACAACATCAACATTGCCTCCCTATCTATACACCACTTTTGCACACAAACGACCCCTCTCTCCCCCCCTCTCTTCCTCTCTCTCTCTCCCTCACTAGCTCTCTCTCTCTCGCTCTCGCTTTCACACCCCTCTCCCACACACACTCGATGTCTGTTCCAAATAGTCTGCTCCCCGCCCGCACCCATGCTATCTCGCTACTACACATGCCTTTGTCTCTCTTTGACACACATGTCATACCATTCCCCCTTCCCTATACTAGGTTTACATCATTAGTGGTTTCTCTTCTCCACATACACACACACTCTCTCTCACACACACACGCGTACACTCAAACACACAGATATACGCACAAACACCCATCTATCTAGATCCTTCTTTTAAGACACACACCCTTGCATATTCTCCAGCTCTAGGTATGTCTATATCCCCCCTCTCTCTGGCTCAAATGCACACCAAAATTCTCCATCTCTCTAACTCACACATCTCTCCCCATGTCTGCATGTGTATCTATCTCATACACTCACTCTCTGATTATGTCTATGTGTCTCCACGCTACACAACACAAAGCCACATGCACATGTCTCTTTCTATCCTCCACACAGACACAAAGAATATCTTATCATTGCCTCAATCTCTACACATATCACACATGCACGCTGTCTCTCTCTCGCACACACGCTCAACAAAGGTTTTCCCGTGAATAACTCACTGTCTATTCATCAACAGTCGTGGCAGTACGGTGAACACGAGACGTGAAAAAGAATAAATCTACACGTGCATAGACCACCTAGTATGACTACTATGACTAGAGCAAGCTAAAGGCGCGCCACCGTCACCCCCTCCTTAGCGGCGACGGGAAAACCTTTTGTTTTACACAGTCGAGAAGTCATCATGCTACGACCCCACATGCTCAACTGTGGAATAGAATGTAGATCCAAGTTTGTGGAAACAAGTATCGATAATACATTTGTATCTCCATACATATATCTCTTCTCTTATAAAAAACCGAGTTGGTGATGATGGTACGCCTGCCATCTTGCAATAAAGACCGTCTGACTATATCTGACGGGTAGAAATTAAACTAAAATATACCCGCACCCTCTCTCCACATTTGCAGACAAGGCCTTCCCTTGTTCGTCCTTATCTCCCACAACCTCATTGTTGAGCAATTAAAAAAGGAAGCCTCTGGAACAAACTGGCATGGTGGTCGCTGCTAGCATCGTCCATCCCCATGTCTCCGCTTAGTCCGACCACCAATCACCACGCCCCACTCCTCCTCCTAATCTCTCCTCTTTCTCGAGATATCATTAGTTTTTACACATGGGACTACTCCCCCATGAGTCAATCACAGCAGGTATTTTTATAAAAAAATGCATCTTGATGTTCCGCGCAATGCACGAACATCTTGCTAGTACTCCTACAGAAGACTTAGTTGGTGATGATGGTGTTTCTGCCATTCGTCATTTCTGACCATTAGATCTACATCTAGCGACTATGAGGTAAGTTGTTGCCTTTTCTCAATAACATCCCACTTCTCTACCAGTTTGCAGAAAAACCTTAATTAGTATCTTAAAACCAACACATCTCTCCCTCACCTCATGAAAGCAGCCCAAGGAATATATTCTGATTGAAACATAATATATCTCTAGTGATATATGTATATCTAAATTAGAGTGTTTTCTATCAAGTTAGTGAATAAGTATTATTCTAATTATGATCTGTTGCAACGCACGTGAACATTGTTGGTATTTCCAACCATGCAAAAAAATGCTAGTATTTCCATAGTTTCGAGTTTTCCATCAAGATATTAGTCACTCATGGTTGATATTTAGTTTGAATTACGTACACATAGGCACTATGTAACTAGCCGTGCTTATTGGCTTCCAAAGCTTAACTTTCACTCCTACTTACAGTATGTAGAGTATTTATCAAAAAACTACCACTTTCAACCAGCCCTAGGAAGAAACTATTGTACAAAAAATAGCAAAAACATACCCAAACTTTATTAATCCGCGCCAAAAAACTACTACCTAGTGCCGATTAGACTCATTTAAACACGTTTATGATAGGGTTGGCCCACACGTCCGTGCTGACGAGGCAGCTTAAACCAACACATTTTGTTTGACCGTTGACATGAGGGACCCACATCTGACCTTCTATCCTGTTCTTCCTCCTCTAATCATTATTTTTCCTGAACATTACTTCAAACAGTACTGATGCATGTTCCCCGGTGGTGCTGGTGATGAGAGAGTGGGTCGCCGCTCCGCCAGACGGGCCGGACGCCTCGCTGGCCTCCGCACGGGTTGTCTGGCTGGCCCGAGCGTGACTCATGCGCAAGCAAGCCGCCGGGCTGGCCTTCACTCGAGCCAGATGGCTGGCCCTGGCGTGGTGCATGCGAACAAGCCGCCACGTCGTTGTGCCGACCTAGCTAGCAAACCTTGCAGACAAGCAGCTGGATGCATCCTGTAAGGTGTGTGCTATCTTGGCTAGCTAGCAGCCACGAGCGCCGAACAGAGCTGGCATACGGGCTGCCGTAAGATGGGCTCCGCACCACCAGCGGTTTTGACCTCGCCTTCTGCCAGCGGCGGTAGCTGCATCCCATGTCCGAGGATGACTAGGTGAACGGGCCGGAGGTAGGAGGTCACTCGGGGATTTTTGTCCAGACTGACATGTAGGTCCCACAAGTCTGGTAGTAGTTTCTTGGCATTATTAGTGGTTTCTTGTAAGAAACAATGTACTAGCGACAAAAGGCGATTCTACGCTGCGTTGTATTCCAACGAGTACTACTAGGGGTCGCGGGAGTGTATAGCTCATTTTGTGGGTTCGATCCCGGCCGAATGCACGGCGGTCTTTTCTTTAAATAGTAACTTCGCTGCGAGCCAATATTGTACATTGGTAGTTTGACTTTTGAAGTCGAATAGATGTGTTGCACCACAATCTGGGTGCACTGGATAGCCCATCCAGGTGAACGGATTTTCCCACCCATCATCTCGTGGCTCGCGTACTAGAGTAGAACTCCTATATATGAATTCACACCTTGCAAAGTTTCTCGCCCGCGTGCTCGCCCTAGCCGCACCTCGCTTGCAGCTTCCTCATTAGCTAGCGTATTTAAACTAGCGCCTCCCAATGAAGCCCGAGGAGCCGGAAAAGCCTGGCACGGCATTGGGAACTGTGCAATATGGCTCTGTACATAAAGTGCTAGTACTCTACTACTCTGTAGCTTGTGGCGTTGCATGCATGGACTTCACTCCATTATCGGCTCTATAAAAGAAATTCCTCTTGACGTGATTTTTTTGTTTTGAAACGGAGGCAAAAGCTTTGCCTCATCTCATTCATAAAGAAGGAACTCTAACAAAGTTCGACAAGATCCATTACACCTCCACAAATGGAAGTGAAAAGCCTAGTCTTGCTGAAATAACTCAAATGTTCTGCCCCCGCAGTAACCGTCGCTGATAAACAGGCTGCTAGTGTGTGCGTGAGAGGAGCGGCTGAGTAGGCTAGCTACGCGCTTGAATAGAGCACCGAGAGTACCCACTACGCAGGTGTACTTTCCTTGCATTGATAGTACAGCGATGGTTCTAGAGAACAGTAGTACCCTCCACTTCCAATTGTAGCTCATTGGCCCTGAGATTCAAGAGTTCAAAACTGGTGCACTATACTGAAGTACAGTACATCGCACTACTAGTTGAGAAAGTAGTACTAGTACTGCTAGAGTACGAGTACGTAGTAAATAATAACCTCACCCCTTCACTAAGGAACGATAGAGGAGCTATAGTTGGAAGGGACGAGGCCCTGCGGTTACTATGCTCTTATCTCCTCCTCGCCAGTTCCCCTCCCCTCGAAGAGAAGGCAGTTTGTCGCTGCTCCCATGGATTCGCCAGGCGGTTCTCCTCCTCGTCGGGGCTGGGAGACCTTGGATGATGATCCCCTGGTAGAAATCGCACGCTGCTCCGATGTCCTCACCACCGCAAGACTCGGTGCTTCCTGCACCAACTTTTTAAGACGGTGCTTAAACAGGCTTGGGAAAAGGCCATGCTTGTTGGTTGATACGTCTCCAACGTATCTATAATTTTTGATTGTTCCATGCTATTATATTACCCGTTTTGGATATTTATGGGCTTTACTAAGCACTTTTATATTATTTTTTGGACTAACCTATTAACCAGAGGCCCAGCCCAAATTGCTGTTTTTTGCCTATTTCGGTGTTTCACAGAAAAGGAATATCAAACGGAGTCCAAACGGAATTCAACCTTTGGGAGAGTTATTTTTGGAACAAACGCAATCCAGGAGACTTGGAGTGGACGTCAAGAAGCAAACAAGGAAGCCACGAGGCAGGGAGGCGCGCCCCCTACCCTCGTGGGCCCCTCGTGGCTCCCCTGGCCGACTTCCTTCGCCTATATATATCTACATACCCTGAAATCATCCAGGAGCACCACGAAACCCTATTTCCACCGCCGCAACCTTCTGTACCCGTGAGATCCCATCTTGGAGCCTTTTCCAGCACTCCGCCAGAGGGGGAATCGATCACGGAGGGCTTCTACATCAACGCCAAAGCCTTTCCAATGAAGTGTGAGTAGTTTACCACAGACCTTCGGGTCCATAGTTATTAGCTAGATGGCTTCTTCTCTATCTTTGAATCTCAATACAATGTTCTCCTCGATCTTCTTGGAGATCTATTTGATGTAATTCTTTTTGACGTGTGTTTGTCAAGATCCGATGAATTGTGGGTTTATGATCAAGTTTATCTATGAGAAATATTTGAATCTCCTCTGAATTCTTTTATGTATGATTGGTTATCTTTGCAAGTCTCATCGAATTATCAGTTGGTTTGGCCTAGATTGATCTTTCTTGCCATGGGAGAAGTGCTTAGCTTTGGGTTCAATCTTGCGGTGTCCTTTCCCAGTGACAGCAGGGGCAGCAAGGCACGTATTGTATTGTTGCCATCAAGGATAAAAAGATGGGGTTTATATCATATTGCTTGAGTTTATCCCTCTACATCATGTCATCTTGGCTAATGCATTACTCTGTTCGTATGAACTTAATACTCTAGAAGCATGCTAGATAGCGGTCGTGTGTGGAGTAATAGTATTAGATGCAGAATCGTTTCGATCTACTTGTCGCGGACGTGATGCCTATATACATGATCATGCCTAGATATTCTCATAATTATGCACTTTCCTATCAATTGCTCGAAAATAATTTGTTCACCCACCGTAATACTTATGCTATCTTGAGAGAAGCCACTAGTGAAACCTATGGCCCCCGGGTCTATTTTACCATCATATAAGTTTTTGATCTACTTTATTTTGCAATCTTTATTTTTCAACTACATCATAAAAATACCAAAAATATTTATCTTACTATTATCTCTATCAGATCTCACTTTTGCAAGTGGCCGTGAAGGGATTGACAACCCCTTTATCGCGTTGGTTGCGAGGTTCTTATTTGTTTGCGTAGGTATGAGGGACTTGCGTGTAGCCTCCTACTGAGGGAAATACTTATGCTACTTTACTGCATCACCCTTTCCTCTTCAAGGGAAAACCAACACATTGCTGAAGAGGTAGCATTGGTCTTCCATGCGTCCTGGAGGAGAAGGTTCTTCTATGGGAGAATCCTTCGAACAGTCCACCGCTCCTTGGCCATGGTTGCACGTTGACTCCGCTAGAGTTGCCGACGTTGAGAGGTAGTCGGATTTTGTCCGTTGAGCAGGTCAGTCATGGAGTTTGATCATGTAGTACTTAGTTATTCCATTTCCATCCCGTAATTTCTCCGCTGCCCATCGTCTTATATATATATATATATATATATATATATATATATATATATATATATATATATATATATATATATATATATATATATATATATATATATATATAGGTTTGGGTCGGTGCCAACGAAGATTGGCTTGCATACCTCCGGCCGGATACCACCATCATTCTGCACAACATCCACAGCAGTGCGTCCATTCCCGTAGACCCCTTCTCCACCATTGGGAATGGCCTTCCGGACTGGTTAGGCTTGAATACGTATGATGATGCCTACACGGCTACGATGATTACTATCTCATCGCGGTGTTTGACATAAGGATTGCTATCAATACAAGAGGCAATAACGACAGAGGCTGGTACATGTTGGCCGCGGCAGATTTGTACCCCTACACGTTCGAAGACGCCGTGCGCCATATAGGCCGCATCTTCGCGGTCACAAGCCAGGGGGCTTGTTTCATCCGGTTGCCATCCTACGGTACGGGAGATTACAAACGGAATGCAAAAACCATCATTTGCATCCCTAACGGAACTCCATTATTTTGCAGGGACCAGTCATCCCCCGATCAAAATAAGATCGCTGATCCTGGATGTGCATTTGCATCCGTGATTTTGTCTAACCTGGAACCTTGTAGCAGACTTTGGCATATTGGGATCAACTATCTTAGCAGTCGTTACCCATGGTACCACTGATGTGCAACATGGTCACACAATCTACCATGATCAGTTCGTCACCATCTACCCGGGTATTCCATTTTCTCATTGTTGTGCGCTAGAGTAGTAGAGTAGTACTTGTTAGTTATTTTCTTTTCTTGATTGGGACATGTTTACTGTACTAGTAGTACAATTTGGTATTATATTTTTTAACCTTCTCGCCTTCTCTTTCATTGTTGTACTGCTTACTAGTACTAGTAGGAGTACTTTTTACCTTGGAGGACGTGTATAGATAGCTAGGCCCTTGAAGACTTGAACCCACTAGCTCCCACCATTTTTGTTTTTCCATGTCTTACTATCTCATCCATGTAGCCAAGTGTGGCTATATATAATAAGTCGGTTATTTTACTTCCTCTATACCGGTGTAGTACAATTTGCTGCACAGTATTACTGATCCCATATTTGAGCACAACATTATTATGCATGGACCTTGACTATGTACGTCACCATGTGTCCAGATCTGAGATGCCGCGTGTACCAGATGAACGGAGCCGAGTTCGACCCCCGTGATGCTACGTGGGTGCCGAGGAACACTCTTGGAGAGTACTCGCTTTTCATTGGGGACAGCTACCCCATTGTGAAGCGGATGTCACCTTCTGTGCATGATACCGAGGGCCTGCCATTCATGAAGCATGGTTGTGTCTTCAGTGCGCACTGCCGGATGACCGACATGCTGGGACACGCTATCCCTGATTTATGCCGCTTCAGCTTGGATGAGTCTCCATCTATGGAACCGGACTAGAAAGCTGTGACAATGATTCCCGTTGCCCACTGCTATGGATCGTGCCATGCATGAAGAACACCTGGGACTGGAACTTGGAGGAGGACATGTAGCCCATCTATAACGTGTAAGTGGAGTATGGTAAATTGTGACGGTAGCCCTGTGAATATATGTAGACTAGTTGTGCACAAGTTTATCACATGAAGTGGAGATGAACTTGTGTGGCATACTGGCATTTGTCCTTTATAATTTACTACTAGTTAATGTGTTATGTGTACGTGCAACTTGTGTGGTTGTTGCACGGGCTCCAACACGCTCTTTGAGAAAAAAAGGTGGCACAACTTTGGATATAGGTGACGTGGCGGCATCATATAGTAGCATCGTTCGCTATAGTTGTAGTACTCCTACTAGGACGACAACTCCTATAAAACCTTGCGCTTGGCTCTTTGCCTCTTCGGGAGGTTCAACAGTTCGTACTCGTGTGAACCTTGCACTTGGCTCTTCGCCTCTTCGGAAGGTACAACAATGATGATACTACATTACAATATGCTTCTAGCAATCTGACACCGAATGAACTGCTTCACATCCACCACGAGGGCGAGGGCGAGGGAGAGGGAGTGGGCACTGTAGTCAAAACTCTCTCCTCGTCCTGCGAGCCACCACGCGCGTGGGCAAGGGAGAGGGCGTAGGCGTACGTAGTAAGCAAGCTTCTCCTCGTCATGTGAGCCATCGCGAGTGGGCGAGGGAGAGGGCGTAGTAAGCAAGCTTCTCCTCATTCAGTGAGTTGACGGGACACATCAAAGCAGTACTAGTCCATATTGTGCCCTTTTCGGTTAATATGCTTAATTTGAAACAAGAAAAATACATTGGCATTCACCGTATGTAACAATACGCTCATTACGGTCACTATATAGTTTTGCGTTGATTATACGGTCACTAGCTCACCGTAGAGCACCGTATTGCACCCTACTGACCGGCCACATAGTCAACGTGGCACTTTGTTGACTGGTTAAATTGACACCTGGTTTCTGGGTCCCACCTGTCAGTTGGCATAGCAAAGAAATCAGTTAAACAAAACTTTACGCAGGCGCGATAGGAATCCAACCCTTGCGCGCAAACCACCCTGGCTGTGTATGAGTGCATGCATGGGTACTCTTCCTCGGTCCGTGAAAAACTGTACATCTGGCATTAGAAAAATTCCAACAAAGAGTGTACATCTACACTTCCAATGCACTTATCCTTTATCTAATCGATATTTATTGACTAATGCACCAACTTGTGCTCTAGCTATAGGCTACATGTCTATACTTAATTACAGCATGCAACAACCGTCATTTAATCTTCTTCTCTCAATGGTCGCATGCACACATAAGTCTCCTACTTTTGAGCGTTAATTATGCCATGAAGGTCCGGTTCCTCTTGGTCAATGTGTAAATCTCTGTATGTACAGTCTTTCAAGGACAGAGGGAGTAGGTTGAGCACTTGAGTGTGAGCGTGGGTGTTGCGTCGTGTGCCGCATGGATGCGTGTGTGCATGTGTACGTGTGAGTGTTGCATGTTGCATGCATGCATGAGGCTTTCACTCCCTCCCATTGACATGTTCATATTTCAAGCTTCATTAAAACATTGCATGCAAGAATTAAGAGAAAACTCACCAATGCATGTAAAAGTTCTAGTCATTTGTTCCTCACGCATGCATTCCAATTATTATGTTCGTAAACACAAATTTCTTCAGGAAAACTTGGGGTATGATTATGACCATGGCATTGAAATTCTCTGTCTATGATATGTGTCACTGTTATATTAATCTTAATTCCACACATACTCTGAACATGATTTTATGTTTTTTTCCTTTTGACCTCCACTTTGATTTGTTGCAGTAGATGCGAAATGCGCTGGCCTTCATAATTCCAGGACCTGGAAATATACAAGTCAATGGGTCATGGTTTATCGCTCGTTCAACTGATGGTGGTCATTTGATGCTCATTCGCACGTACCAAATTGACCAAACCATTTCATCAAACCACATGCAGTACAATGCCTAGGGCGTTCGTGACTGTGATGGCTATGGCTGCTTCGTGTTCGAGAAAGATCCCAGCTCCGTTGGGCTAGGCGTATTCAACTGGAGGCGGGTTTACAACCTCGGCAACCACTCCATGTTCCTCGGGCTCAATTATCCGATCATCCGACCAATCATCGATCATATCACCGGCGATGATTACCGTGCTATGCAACTTCCATTTTCCAGGGGGCACTGTGTTTACACATCGTACCATGGGTTTCATGAATAACCATATCCAGAGATTCGTCAACACAGCTTGTTACCAGATAACCTTTAGTGTGGGAAAGGAATCAAGCTTCCATGCGATGAATGGCTTTTGCAAACCCGACATGCGGCGCTGTGGTTCATGCCAACAGCAAATATGCACAACTTGATTCGTACTGATATCTAGACAGAGCCATGTATCCTGCTGCTGTAGCATGACTCTCTTTTGTTGGGTATTATTTATTGTAGTTAGTTTGAAGGATAGATACCTTTCTGGGATCAAGTGCATCCTAACTCACTTGCATAGGATGTACTGATAATGATGATGGAGATGTTGTGCAGAAGCCATATATATATTCATATTTTTTGGTGAAAGAGTTGTCCAATGGGAATTATATTTTGTATTACTCATGTAGCCTACAAAGTCTGACGCATAGCCTTGTAACTTCTTACTCCATTTCTAAATTTGTACTAGTCCTCTATACCATATATTGCACTACTTGTACTACTACCTCCCTCCTGGTTTATTGGTCCCTTTTGTAGTTTGTGTCAAATTTTGACCATAAATTTAACTAACTAGATGTTAATGCATGTCACAACAAATTATATTGTTTGATTCGTATTTGAACATAGTTTCCAAAGGTATAATTTTCAGTGACATGCATTGACATTTTGTTAGTTAAACCTATGGTTAAAATGTGACACTAAATATGACTAGTAAGTAGTACAGTAGTAGTACTACTATACGTCGGTCAAATTATTCATCATGTCCTCTCATTGAATTCACGTGACAACACGCTGCGTGTGAGGGGACGCAAGAGTCCCGGCGGCGTGTTCGGCTCACCCCTCTCGTACTACAACAGCACTCTCGCATTCTCTACAAAATCAAACTCCCATTCTCTGCCGGTCTCCCCGCCTCCCAGTCGCCGCCTTGTTCCGATCCATTTGGTACGATGAGCGATGAGGTACTGGAGTTGCTATACTTCATTGCAAATAGTCAAAAGGAAGACTATGAAAAAATCGATCTCAACAAAGATGCTCTTCAAGCTAGCCGGATGAAGGAAGGAACCAGCGAGGCCACTCCTGTGAGTATTCGTCCCGTCGCCCTATATTATGATTTCGATCTTTATCGGGGTTTTCAAGTCTTCAAAGTCTACATGTAGCAATGAAGCCGAGACCCCAGTTTGTTCGGGTATTGTGGACTTCAGATTTGGAGTGCCACTTATCTGTCAAAATCTTTAATCATTTACTTAAAACAGTCGATTGATCATACATTGAGTACCATGTAACTGGAATTAAGCGATGCAAGTCCAAGAAGGATTGGCTGGTGTTGCCGGCTGGCGTCAAGTTCGATCCCATGGATCGGGAGCTGATCGAGCACCTTGAGGCCAAATTGAGTGCTGACAGTGCGAGATCTCACCCTCTCATCGATTTGTTCATTCCAACCATCGACAGCGAGCACGGCATATGCTACACCCATCCTAAGAAACTTCCAGGTGAGACACCGATCAGCCGTCTACTTGCACAAACATATTGCTTTGTTTATAGCTCTATTTTTCTTTTTAGACGCACACCTAGTGAAGCAATTACAATTTGACAGTTAATAAAAAGTGAAACAAGTGACTGCAACATGCCAAAGATGTTATGAAAATGCCAACTACGTACACTAAATTCTGTATTCGACAATACTGCAGGTATCACACGAAGTGCCCTAAGCAAGCATTTCTACCAGCACAACTCCAGGGCGTTCAAAAGGGACACGCGGACGCGTCGCAAGATACAGTCGGAGTGCGGCGTGCACGCGATGTGGCACAAGACCGGCAATACCTTGCCGGTGATGGTCAACGGCTGGCAGACGAGCAACAAAAAGGTTCTGGTGCTGCACACCAACAAAAACTTCGACCAGCAGAGGACCAACTCGGTGATGCACCAGTACCATCTGGGGACCTAGAGCAAGAGAAGGAGCGGGAGCTAGTCCTCTACAAGATTTTCTACCAGACGAACACTAGGGTCAGGACTAAAATGATTATAAGTTAGTTTGGTATTTGTACTTGTACTACCTGGTCGTCTGCAAGTTGGTATTGTTGTTAAGGATCTTTTGATATGAACTTGGCATTTGCTTCCAACCATCATGTCAAGGGTCGACGTGGATATAAAGTTGAATCAATTGTTTCAAAACGAATTTTCAGGCACCTGATTTTTATTTGATGGGTAACATAAGCACCTGCCATTCAAATTCCCAGTTCTCCAATTTTTTTACATCTTTGAAGTACGCAGGGGATCCATCCGGTTTCACAGGCTGATAGTTGGACGAAGCACGTCGGAACTGGGTTGTGGCATGCCAAGCCTAGCTGCAAATTGTTAAAAGAGAGGAGCAATGGATTTGGGCCTTCCAGAACAGTTAAGTGACGCGACCTCGATCGTGAAGCGTCTCCCATGGACAAAAAAAGGCCTAGTCCGTTATTATTAGTTGAAATATGTAAAATATTCCATAATGGAAATGAATATGTGAAATGCAATGAATTTAGTCCGCTTTCACTGAAAACCATCCGATTTGCATGAAATTCGTCAGTGGAACCACAAGACGGTTGTCCATACAGAGCCTAACCATACAGAACCAGTAGGGCCATGGCCGTACACAAGCAAGTGCATGCACTTATTATCACGATGGAAAAATAATGTTGACGTCTGAGACGGTGAAACCAATGAAGTCTTCAACATACTCAATAAACGAGAGAATTCTGCAAGTACAATCTGATAACTGGGATCCAGCAGGTATATTGTTTTTTCAAGTCGAGCAAGTTTCAACTGGGCTGTAGACTGCCTAGGGTTGGTTTTGTTTTTAATAGGCCCAGCCCATGACGACAAAGGGGCACAAATATCCAGCAGGTATTTACTGGCCTCTGGCCCGCCAGCATTAGTTATATTTTGTCTTAGAACATCTGCAGGCAGTTTTTGTACTGAATCAAACACATAGCCCAGTTCTATTTTCCTCATGAAACGCCATGTCCTACTTCCATTTTCTAATATCTACCTATAGTTTTACTAGTTCATATACACGTATCATTATACTGAAAATACATAAAGTTCCCTTTTCATATTTACTTCCTTACTTTTCTGTTGTTGTTTTCCCTCCTAGCGCTGATTTTTTTTACCATTGGTTTCCCTTAAACCAACTCAATTGTCCCACGTCTTATTTGCTTACAAAAACAAAACAGTTTTTTTGGCAAATCAATAAGTTCTTAAAAAATCAATGTTTATCATTTCGGGATTACAATAGTTTGGACTCCACCGAAATATGCAAAATGAGGTTGAACTTTTTGACCGTGGTCCTGGCCAGAAAATGGACTGTAATAAATTCCTTAAGAATTAGCAAATGGGCTGCAAATTATAAAAAAATAGCAAATGGGCTCTATGTTGTCTGCCACGGATTTGGAGGCTAACTTCTGGGCCTACTAAGTTCATGCGTACACAAGGTTTCTCAAAAAAAGAAACTTAGTCAACAATCGACTCTACCAGCGTTAGACCGTTAGATGTCAATATAATGACAATCGTGCTCCAGCCGCCGAAACTAGCGCCGGCGGAACCGCCTACTCCCGCCTCCCGTGGCCGGATGTGCTGCCGGGCAGGCCTCACGGCCCCACCAAACTCGCATCCCTGGCCTGGCTATCCCTCTACTCACCCACACCTCCTGTTATTTTCGACAACGGCAGCGGAACCAGTCAACCCTCGTACTCCCCACCTCATGGGCAACAACTGCCGAGTCTTCCCCGGCTCCATGACGTTCCCTTCCTAGGCCTCGTCGTTGTCCACTGCCCTGGTGCTCTCAACACAGCGTGGTCAACATGGTCAACTAACAGCATCCATCGGAACTAGACTGTACGTGGAGAGGCTGACAGCTGGGTCCATGGCCGCACACAAGGAAATGCCTCCTTATTACGCGCAAAATAATGATTCCTCCACCTGATAGCTGGGACCCACCGGAAGGGCCTCTATATTTCGTAAAAAAAACATTCCCCCCGCTGACAGCTCGGACCCACCAGCTATATCTTCGCACGCAAGGAAGTGCCTCCTTATTACGCACAAAAAAATTAATACTCCCCCTGCTAGCTGGGACCCACAATAGTGGCAGCCTGACTTCTGGGCCTACTAAGTTGACGCGGACGGAGGGCTTTGTCAACTTAGTCAATATGAACGATTCTAGCTCTAGTGACTGTACGATGTCCATCCAACGGCCGTAGTGCTTCTTCAACCTTTGGTCTTCTTGCTCCAGCCACCCAAACCAGCGCCGGTCGTGTCGCGTGCTCCTGCCTCTCGTGGTCGGTTGTGCTGCCACGGAAGCCTCACCGCCCCTACTACTCCCACCGCTGGCCAGGCCATCCATCTAGTCACCCACACCCCCTGTTATTCAGTGGCGATGGCAGCCTCACACCGCAGCCGAACCAGTGAACCACGCACCCCTCTTCGTGTGGGCACACACTGCCGCGTCTTCCCCGGGTTCGCGTCGTCGCCTTCCTAGGCCTCGCCGTCATCCACCGCCTTGGTGCTCTCAGTGCGGCGTGGTCAATGTGGTCAAGGAACGACTTTCAATGGAAGAGTACTGTACGTGGAGAGGCTGACAACTGGGTCCACTGCCGCAGCAAGGAAGTGCCTCCTTATTATGTGCAAAATAATGATTCCTCCACCTGACAGCAGGGACCCACCGGACGGGTCACCATATTTCGCGAAAAAAAGTTTCCCCCTGACTGCTGGGACCCACATGCTACATCTTTGCACGCAAGGAAGTGCCTGACAGTCGGGATCCACCTGGTCGAAGCGTACGTAGCGTTGTCATTCTGGTCGTGAATGTGTACGTACATACTGGTCGATCGGTCTGTCTGCAGGCTGCAGAGATGAATCGTGGCCGAGTAAGGAAGGGCACGTGTCGTAGTAGAGGCGCGCATGTGTCGTAGTAGAGGCGCGCACGTAGCATGTACACGTACGTACAACCAGGGTGCAAGAAAGTAAATACGACCACGTACGTACATATGGGCGGGATCTCAAATGCCTACTCACGCATACGTACGACCAAGGCTCATGTACACGGAGAGGCAGCGATGGCGTCCTGTTCATGGACAGCCAGCCGGCTGGGTCAGAACGGAGAAACTGCATCGTCGTGTTCATCGGGATGCAACTGGCTTGGACGGAACAACCGATCAAAACAAGGCCTTTCGTACCGCAGAACAGAGGAAACGGCCTTGTGTTCGACCGCCTACGGGCGAAACGGGATCTTGTTCACTGGGAGGGGTCTGGCGTACCACAAAACAGAGGAAACAGACTTGCATTCGAGCGCCTATGGTGGAAATGGGGTCCTGTTGATCGGGAGGGGTGTGCGTACCGCAAAACGGAGAAAATGGACTTCTGTTGGAGTGCTACGGTCGAAACGGGGGTCCTTGTCATCGGGAGGGGTGTGGTGTACCGCAAAACGGGACTCCATGGGCTATTGTTCATCTCCACCATCGACCTCCTCCAGCCTCCACGGGCTACTGTTCATCCATCATCGACCTCCTCCAGCCTCCACCTGCTACTGTTCATCCACGGGCTCCTATTCATCCAGCCTCCACCGCTCCTCCGCCGGCTACTGTTCAACCAACCCTCTCCACGGGGGCCTGTTCAACCACCCCTCCACGGGCTATTGTTCATCCAGCCCTCCACCGGCTACTGTTCAACCAGCCCTCCACGGGGTCATCCTGTTCATCCAGCCCTCCACGGGGTCCTGTTCATCCACCCCCAACCGGCTCAATCGATCGGGGTCCTGCTCATCCAGCGGCAACGGCCTCTACTATCACGGGGTCCTGTTCATCCACCCCCCCCCACACCCGGAATTTTTCATACAACCCCCCCCCCCACAACACTCATTGTTCATCAAGGGAAGGAGGCAGCAGGTTCGCTCGGCTTCAGTTAGCAGCAGTAGCGAAGGAATCGCTCAATCGGGTTCAGTTAACAGCCAGATCGATCGATCGCTCGGGTTCAGTAACGCGTAGCCTGCAGCGCAATCGCTCGGGTTCAGTAGGCGAACGCCTTGCTCGGGTTTACTTAGATCCCAACGCCTCGCACCCACGCGCGTACATGTATGAGAGAAACGCGCATCGCTCGGCCCCCGACCACCCACCGTAACCCGGAACTCCCCGATATTTTCCTCGCCCTCACTTCTACCACGGTTTTTTCCGTCATGGACGGCCAAAGAATGTCATGCAGCTGTGTCTCCGGCCCGCCCAGGACGAAAAGCTCATTTTCTGTCATGATTTTTTGTCATAGAAGTAGGAGCCCACCACATCTATGATGATACCGGGTTTTGTCACAATTATCGTCATAGAAGTGTCATAAGCATGACGGGAAAAAATTCGTTTGGCCCAAAATGTCACGGATGTGTCTTTTTTTGTAGTGCTCCTGTGGTGCGATTTAATTTATATTCTGAAACCCGTCAGATATTGCTCACTGAATTTTGTGAGATATGTTTAATTCCCTTTGCAGGGAATTAAAACAGCCTAGACCGGTAGAGTTTGAGGACTTCCTCCTCACTTTGACAGTGGGGGAGGAAAGAGGTGTGTCGAAAGCCACCGCCACTAGTTTGCATTTTCCTTCTATGCATTACTTTGCTTTATTCAACGCGAAGTGTTTGACTTCTAGGGAGAAGGGCGGTATACTTAGTACTCCAGACCTCACCATTTTACACCGTGCACTTCACAATGATCACACCTTTAACCTAGGGGCTATTGTTGCACATCGTCTGCACCTTAACAGAACTAAGGGCAAAATCCATGGTGGTATTTATGCCACTCGCTTAGCGAGTCATTTTAATGTTCAGATACGCCACCATGACAATTGTTTACCCCGAGTCTACCTAGATCACCAGGCAATGGTGGATCACCAGTTTACTGATGCTACCGATTCTTTTAACAACATTTGTTACAACTTGGTTTTCAGTGAGAAAACCCATGATATTATCCCGTTACCTACACCTGCTTTGCTTGATTCTATTGCCAGGAATGGATACAGGGTCATGCCAGCGGACATTGTTGCCTACCGGAACGCCGAGGCAACGGCAGAGTAGGAGCCCCAAGAGTGGGAAGCTCATGTGCCACCGCCACATCACTTCTACATGGAACCGGATGGCTATTACAGGTGGTGATTACCAAGCTAGGCCAAAAGCCTAAGCTTGGGGGAGTACGCATTTCCACCGATATTATATTCATGTCCACACACTTCATTCCAGTTGTCGGTGTTAATAATTTTTCACTGTATTATCCATGCTAGATTTATTTTCTCGCTTTCTTCTTGTGTGTTTGAAAACCTTTGAGAAAATCCAAAAATATTTCTTGCTACTTTTCAGTTTTCTTCTAGTTTAATTTAGTTGCAGTGTTAAAAGAAAACCCATCCCGTTTCTTCTTTTGTTTGTTAGGAGCTCTCCCATGTAAATAGTTTTCCTCATGTTCTTTTTTTTTTCTTTATTTTGTTTTCTTCGAGAAAAAACAAAAACTCCAAAAATATTTCAGTGTGTTTCACTGAATAATTTTCCATTTGTTTTGTTGAGTCATACTAAGGAGAAGACTACGATGAAAATGTTGAGTGGCTCTCATAAGCATTATTGTTGATCTACCAAAGAGCCCATATTATTTTGTCTTCTCCTTTGTAAAATGTTGCAGATTCCATCTTAGTCCACGACACTCTTGCACTATTATTATTTTCATATCATTTGGTCGTGCAAGTGAAAGGCAATAATGATGATATTTGCTGAAGCGACTATGGCAGGAAAAGCGGGTATGAACTCAACTTGTTTTTGTTTTTGTAAATATGTTTAACTCAGTATCCATGATCGATCATGTTATGATTAAACATGTTTGCAATGACAATTAGAGATTATAGTTTCTCATGCCATTCTTAAGTAGCTAGGAGTGGATAATGATTTATCTTGGGTCTCAACATGCATTAAAATGATTGTGATATAGTATGATGATATGGTATCCTCCTCTGAATGTTTCAACTGGCTTGACTTGGCACATGTTCACACATGTAGTTGAATCAAAACCAACATAGCCTCCATGATATTTATGTTCATGGTGTTTATATCCTACTCATGCTAGTATTCAATGCTAATTGTTCATAATGCATGCTCATGACTATTTTCGCTCTCCAGTTGGTCCCTTCCCAACCTATTTGCTAGCCTTCACCTGTACTAAGTGGGAATACTACTTGTGCATCAAATCCTTAAACCAAAGTTATTCTAGATGAGTCCACTATATCTACCTATATGCGGTATTACCCTACCATTTCCAGTAAATTTGCATGTGCCACCTCTAAAAATTCAAACGAACTTCTGTTTTGTGTGCCTAGACCGCTCAGGGAGCGACAGGGGGTAGTCAGTATCTTCCATGCTAAGCGGGTTATTCTCATGATGAGTGTTTAGTCACTCGTCCTTGCATGAGAGGGGCCGGTAATAGGGATGCCCAGTCCCAGAATAAAAAATTGCAAATAATTAAACAAAACTCCCTTGGGACTGTTATTGGTATGGAAGGCACCCGTGGATTCGGCTAGCCATGGCTTGTGTTTGTTGGTGGAGGGGGAGTAAACTTTACTTTTATCGCTTGGGAACCACCGCTAATGTGTTTAGCATGGAAGATATTGAAACCTCTTAGTCGTGACGTTGACAGGAAGGGTGTACCTCCCAAAATTATATTTATATCTGATTTAAGCTTTGAGCTCTGGCACCTCTACAAATCCCTGCTTCCCTCTATGAATGGCCTATCTATTTACTTTTATGTTGTCTTACTTTTATGTTGAGTCATCACCTTCTCAAACAGGCACCTTACCTGAGAACACTATTGCCATCCGCATGCATTGTGTATAGTTAATGTTGAATGCATCATGACTGGATCTCTTCTACCATGAATTACAATGTTTAGCCGCTGCTTGAACTTTAGAGGTGCTCTGCATTTATGTTTTGCGGTCTCAGAAAGGGCTAGCGAGATATAACTGTTGTCATACTATATCATGATTGTTTTGACAAAGTGTTGGCATTTGAAATATTTTATTATTGCTCGCTAGTTGATTATGCCATTGATATGAGTGAATATAATTTCTAAGAGTTATTGCTTGCATGGTTAGTCATGATCTTTGCTGAAAACCTGGATGGTACTTAACATATATATGTAAACAAGAACAAAAGAGTTCGTAAAAGTATTTCTTTACCACTTTCAGTTTGTCAACTGAATTGCTTGAGGACAAGCAATGGGTTAAGCTTGGGGGAGTTGATACGTCTCCATTGTATCTACTTTTCCTAACACTTTTGCTCTTGTTTTGAACTCTAATTTGCATGATTTGAATGAAACTAACCTGGACTGACGTTGTTTCTAGCAGAACTACCATGGTGTTGTTTTCCTATAGAAATAAAAGACATCGACGGTATGGACGACGATGCAGGAGAAGAACAGGAACCACCGCTCACGGGGCGGTGGACAGCCACCTCTTCATATGATATATATATGGTGGACACTCCGAAGGAAACCAATGGCGATGAGGCAGCGGAGGATAACCCATCAGGGAAGAAAGCAAAGCATGGGCGTCGTCGGCGCCGCTCCAAGCCCCGCCACAGCAATACCGGCACAGGACACGAAAACAATCCGGAGGGTGCCGAAGATGAATACAACCCTGAACAGCCTTCCTTCAAGCAGGCCAAGCAGGAAGACGGGCAGGTCAGCCCAGATGAACAGGCGACGGACGGATATCCGGAGGAAGAAAACTACATGCCCCCCTCCAAAGATGAGATTAGCCTCGGCGCGATGAGTTCGGCGTGCCCGAGGACCCCATGGAGCAGGAGCGCTTTAAGCGCCGACTCATGGCCACTGCGAGGAGCCTGAGAAAGAAGCAGCAGGAGCTCCAGGCTGATCAAGACCTGCTCACAGACAGATGGACTAAAGTCCTGGTAGCTGAGGAATATGGACTCGAGCGCCACACGGCTGACTGGCCACCTTGTGGCCAGGATAAAACGGCATATCAGCCCGAATACCAGCCCGCACCCCCACGCCAATACACTACAGCCTGGGGCAATAGGCAAGACCTACAAGATATACTGGAAAATAAAGCAGGACAGCCAAGATCGATCTACAGATCGCGGGGGCACGCCCCAACACACGACGATGATCATCACACCGGATACACTATGAACAAGTCCGGTCGGGCCGAATACAGCCACCCAGACTCACTCGAACTACGTAGCCACATAGCCTGGCATAGAGGCGCCGCACACCCCCTCTGCTTCACTAACGAAGTGATGGATCACGAATTCCCAAAAGGGTTCAAACCCATAAACATCGAATCATACGATGGCACAACAGATCCTGCAGTATGGATCGAAGATTTCCTTCTCCACATTCACATGGCCCGCGGAGACGACCTACAGGCCATCAAATATCTTCCCTTTAACCTCAAAGGACCTACCCGGCACTGGCTAAACAGCCTGTCGGTAAATTCCATTGGCAGTTGGGAAAACCTGGAAGACGCGTTCCTCGACAACTTCCAGGGCACATACGTGCGACCACCGGACGCCGATGACTGGAGCCACATTACTCAACAGCCTGGAGAGTCAGCCAGGAAATTCTGGACTTGGTTCCTAACTAAAAAGAACCAAATAGTCGACTGCCCGAACGCCGAAGCCCTGGCGGCCTTTAAGCATAATATCCATGATGAGTGGCTCGCCCGACACCTCGGCCAGGAAAAACCCAAGTCCATGGCGGCCCTCACGACACTGATGACCCGCTTTTGCATGCGCGAGGACAGCTGGTTGGCTTGCAGTAGCACCACGCCACATTCCGGCACCTCGGATGTTCGTGACAATAACGGCAAGCCACGGCGCAACAGACATAAGCGACGGAACAACGGCGACAACACTGAAGACACGACAGTCAACACCGGATTCAGCGGATCCAAATCCGGTCAGCGGAAAAAGACGTTCAAAAGAAACAATCATAGACCGTCCAGTCTGGACCGCATACTGGAACGCTCGTGCCAAATTCACGGCACCCCGGACAAGCCAGCAAACCACACTAATAGAGACTGCTGGGTGTTCAAACAGGCCAGTAAAATAAACACCAAAAACAAGGACAACGGGCTGCACAGCGACAATGACGAGGTGCCCCGGCGTCCGAACAGGGGGGGACAGAAGAAGTTTCCCCCCAGGTGAAAATGGTCAACATGATCTACGCCACCCACATTCCCAAACGGGAACGGAAGCGAGCACTACGGGACATCTATGCGATGGAGCCAGTCGCCCCAAAATTCAACCCATGGTCAGCCTGTCCGATCACATTTGACCGTAGGGATCAACCTACCAGCATCCATCACGGCGGTTCAGCCGCATTGGTCCTAGACCCAATCATCGACGGATTCCACCTCACGCGAGTCCTTATGGATGGCGGCAACATCCTGAACCTGCTTTATCAGGACACAGTGTGCAAAATGGGCATCGACCCTTCAAGGATCAAGCCCACCAAAACCACCTTCAAAGGTGTAATTCCAGGAGTAGAGGCCCGTTGCACGGGCTCTATAACATTGGAAGTGGTCTTTGGATCTCCGGATAACTTCCAAAGCGAAGAGTTAATCTTCGATATCGTCCCTTTCCATAGTGGTTACCACGCACTGCTTGGACGAACCGCATTTGCTAGATTCAATGCGGTACCACACTATGCATACCTCAAGCTCAAGATGACAGGACCTCACGGGGTCATAACAGTCAACGGAAACATGGACCGCTCTCTTCGTATAGAAGAACATACCGCAGCCCTCACGGCGGAAGTACAATGCGGCCTTCCCCGACAAACCACCAATCCGGCGACGACAACCCCGAACACTGTCAACCGAGTCCGGAGCACCCCACAAAAGGATCACCAGGCACGCCGAGAGCGCGACTAGCAGTCCGGCCTCCGCTCAAGCCCCGTCAAAGCAGCATTTGTGCTGCGCGTACACAATTACGCACTCAAAATACCATGGGCATAGGCGGAGGCGCAACAGTGACTCAGTCAACAGTGCGGCATAACCGCAACATACTTTAATACCCCCCCCCCTTTATCTTTCAGGACACTTCTTTAGGGCAGCCTCTTCAGAAGAGCCGGATTGTCGGACTTACACAGGAGGGAAAACCAAGGAGGCAACAGGCTTTGCGCACAAAGGAAATACCCAGGTGGAATCTGTTCACGATCGTTATACCTGTTTTATATACCCAGCCCGCCCTTGGACAGGACATGTTAAATAGTCCTATTTACTTCTGCTTAAACGCACTCATTGTAAACATATGCTTAAACGTATTATTCATCAATGGGAGATAATATATAGCGTCAGCTTATTATTCCTATTTGCACATTTTTCTATAAATGTTTCCTTAATATTGCATCCGTACACCTTGGTACGTTCAGTTTGCTAGGGGCTTCTTATGGCGCCCCATAATATGGCAAGACAAGTCCGAACACTTTCAATAGTGCGGCACCCCGAACTTATAGCACTATATGCATCAGCTCCGAGTCATGTCTTGGGTCAATAGTTGGGTTAACCCGGCTCCCTTGTTTTGGTACCTTACGTTCCGTTATATTGGCTAAGGTAGCGCAGGGAGAACTACTGCGATTGTGTCCTGGTTCTTCCGGACGAGCACCTCAGTAGAGAAAGCCGAAAATTGACCGGCATGATGCGGCGAGAGCTGGTCGCTGTTCGAGAGGTCTTAAAATCCTTAAAGATTTTTTCTGCTTTAGGCGAGGAATCGGCTTCGTCCGATTTAGGCGTATATAGCGCCCCAATTCGGCTTTCCGAATTCTAGGGGCTTCGCCGAAATTTAAAATTGTAGACTTCTATGGCTAAGTGAAAGTTATAAAGCCGCATAGTCCGATTGCCTTGTTCGCTGCGCCAGACACCTCCTTAAGGGACCAAAAATTTGGATAAAGAGTGTCCGGGTTTTTTCAGGAACACCCCGGTACTAGTTACATGGGGGCAAAAGCCGACGACTGGCCTAGTTTCAAAATTTTATAAACAGCCGCATAGAAGGTAATATTTTAAATCAAAAAGCGCTATATAGCGCAAGTAGCTTCGTCTTTATATTACAACAACGACAGAAGTACATTTACTCAAGGATCGTGTCCTTGGTACATTCATCGGCCACGAGACGAGCGCCTTTCATAATGACATCATAATATTTCTCGGGACAGTGATGCGCCTTGCCCTCCGACGGCCCGTCTTTCACCAGCTTCTCCGCATCCAGCTTGCCCCAGTGCACCTTCGCATGGGCAAAGGCCTGGCGGGCACCCTCAATGCAAACGGATCGCTTGATCACCTCAAGCCGCAGATAGGCGTTTACCATCCGCTTTATCCAGCCGAAGTAGCTGGCAAGCAAGGGCTCACCAGGCCACATCTGGACTATGAAATCTTTCATAGCCACTTCGGCCGCCCTGTGGAGTTCAACCAACTGTTTCAGTTGGTCACTCAGAGGCACTGGGTGTTCGGCTCCAGCATACTGGGACCAGAACAGCTTCTCCATTGAGCTCCCCTCCTCGGCACGGTAGAACTCCGCAGCATCAGATACGCTGCATGGCAAATCTGCGAATGCCCCCGGAGAGCTCCGAATCCGGGTAAGTAAAAGAAATGTCTCCTCCACATGCTTGCTTTGCATAAAGAATGTCTTACCCGCCGCTATATTCTTGGCCGCCTGGATTTCCTGCTGTGCCTTTTCGACTTCGGCCTTGGCTTCTTTCACACTCGCAAGGGCCTTCGCAAGCTCAGACTCTTTCATCTTAAGATCGTGCTCCAAGGACTCGAACTTCTTGCCGAGATCTTGTTGTACCTCGCCCAATCTAGCATCTTGCTTTTCGCGCTCCTTGCGCTCCAGGGCCGCCTTGTCTTCGGCCTCGGACAATGCTTTCTTCAGGGACGCCACTTCGGTGGTGGCCCCTATCACAAAGTCACGAGGCTTCGTCGTTAGAATCACCAATTTTTGTCTATTCTTTGTAAATATGCGAATGGGGTATCACTCACCTTTGTTCTCTTCGAGCTGCCTCTTCGTGAGGCCGAGCTCTCCTTGTACCTGCTCCAGGTCCTGTTTAAGTCCGGCGACCCCGGCCGTGCCGGAAGCAGCGGCAAGCAGCACCGCCTGTTTATTAACATGTAAACCTATCATTAGACTCCTGCGGATTATAATCGACCCTCCGTTTGGCTTTTCGTTCTGGACACCAAACAAAGTATCATGGGCTACTACCTATCGGGTGATAATTTCACACATTTTTGATTACTTACCTCAAATCCCGTCGGGAGGCTGGTGCAGACTTCGGTTAGTCCGCTCTTGGTAGACAGAACCTTTTGAATCACCGCACTCATAAGAGTACAGTGCTCTTCATCAATGGAAGCGCCGCGAAGCGCTTCCAGCAGACTATCCGACGCCCCTGGCGTAATGGAAGTCATCGGCACGGACGGCTCACCCTCCCTAGAGAAGGGCCGCCTGCCCGAGTCCGGAAACATCAGAGGTTCCGGTATAGTATCTGGCTGAGAGCCCGGCTGGCCGCGGCTCTCGTCGGCACGATCTGCGGGGATCTTATACCCCGTGTGCCTGGCGTATGGAATTCCGCCTTGGGGCGTCTCCAGAGTCACCTCCCCCTGCTCTGGGAGCCTTTGGGACAACACCTCTGTGTCATCCGCAGGCCGAGGAGTAGTGGCTGTCGGGAGCGAGTTCATCGCTGAATCACTCAAGGACCCATCCAAAGATGATACCTCGGGATGGACCCTGGCCGGACTGCATATATAATCGGCGTTATAACAAGAGTATGAAGCGAAGACGCACTAAAATAAAATAGAATGTGGATACTTACGATCTTACTAGGGGCTTCCCCCTAGGCAGCCACTCCTCCTTGCTATAGGAGGCAGTGGTGGAGTAATCCGGAAGGGACACATTTCCCTTCTTGGGTGTCCTAGCTTCCCCCACCGGGGCGGCTTTCCTCTTCTTCTCCTCCCCAGTGCGGGGAGACAGAGTTTCTTCGTGTTTCCCCCCGCCTCCGCGGGAGGAATCCACCTCGTTGTCTTCGAACGACGAGGGTATTACGGCCTTACGACGGGGACCCTTCCCGGTCCCCTGGGCCGCCCTCTTAGGCCCCTCGTCCTCTCCGGATGGGGCGGCCCCTTCCTCTTATTCCTCCCCTTCGGGGGAGGAGTGTGCCTCGTCGTCTTCGGATGAGGCGTCCGGTACGACCTTACGCCGGAGACCCTTCCTGATCCCCGGGGCCTTCTTTTCGGCCTTCTTTTCCAGCGCCTTGTAGGGCGCCAGGACTAGCATCTCCGTCAGGAGAGCATCTGTTGGACCTTCTGGCAGGGGGGCCGAACAATCAATCCGCTCCGCTGTCTCCACATATTCCTAATCAAATATGCACAATGATTTAAGATTCCCCCATGAGTACATTGGGAAGAACTGAATCCGGTGGTAGTCAGAAAACTTACCGGGCGGGGGAGCCGTGCGGCGTGAAGTCCGCGATCCTCGGATGTAGGAGGAGGTACTTCGGAGGACTTGAACAGCGCCTTCCAAGCGCCCTTGTGCGTCATGCCATAGAGCTTTTGAAGCGTCTGGTGTTCGGCCGGGACGAACACCCACAGATTAAAAGCCCGTCTTTGGCACGGAAGAATCCGGCGGACAAGCATGACCTGGACCACATTGACAAGATTGATTTTCTTGTCCTTCATATTATTGATGTAGTTCTGAAGTCCGGTCAGCTCTGCAGGTTCGCCCCAGGCCAGGCCCTTCTTTTCCCAGGAGATGAGCCGCATGGGGATTTCGGATCAGAATTCGGGGGCCGCCACCCAGTTGGTGTCGCGTGGCTCGGTGATGTAGAACCACCCCGATTGCCACCCTTTCACGGTCTCCGTGAAGGAGCCGTCAAGCCAGGTGACATGGGGCATCTTGCCCACCATGGCGCCTCCGCACTCCGCTTGCTGGCTGCTCACGACCTTCGGCTTCACGCAGAAGATTCATAGCCACAAGCCGAAGTGAGGCCTGATGCGGAGGAAGGCCTCGCACATGACGATAAACGCCGAGATGTTGAGGACGAAATTTGGGGCTAGATCATGGAAATCTAGCCCGTAGTAGAACATGAGCCTGCGGACGAAGGGATGAAGTGGAAATCCGAGTCCACGGACGATGTGGGCGAGAAATACGACCCTCTCATGGGGATCCGGAGTTGGAGTGACTTGCCCTTCGTCCGGCAGCCGGTGCGCGATGTCTGCGGCCAAGTATCCGGCCGCCCGGAGCTTCGCAATATGCTCCTCCTTCACGATGGAGGCCACCCACTTGCCTCCTGCTCCAGACATGTTTGGATGTGCGGAGAAAGCGTGAACCAGGGCGCTGGAGCTCGAGGGTGTGGAAATGGATAAGTAGAGGAGGAAGAAGGCGTGGGTGAAAATGGGGAATCCTTATCCCTTTATAGAGGCGACGGGAACGGTGCGCCTCCCCACTTTCCCATTGAGAATCGCTTATTTCCCAAATGCCACGATTGATTGCGCGGTTGGGTTACCCATACCTGTATTGATGGAAATCCCGTAATAAGGGGAGATGATCTCTGCTGTGACAAGACGTGCCAAGGAAACCGCCTCGTAATATGCGCTATGGCTGGTTGTGGAAAAACGGTTCGAATAATGATCCGGCAGTAGTGTCATGTCACTTTGTCTAAAGTTGTCAGCAGATTATATTTGTTAAATACCATTCTCTCTACGATGGTGTATGAAGATCATCTTGTAGATCCGGACACGATCCAAGTGTTCGATAATTATTTTGGAGTATTCGGAGAAGGAACCCGCCTTGAAATGTCGAAGACAAACTACGCGCCGGACTCATCGTCATTGAAGCCTGGTTCAGGGGCTACTGAGGGAGTCCTGGATTAGGGGGTATCCGGACAGCCGGACTATATACTTTGGCCGGACTGTTGGACCATGAAGATACAAGACTCAAGACTCCGTCCCATGTCCGAATGAGACTCTCCTTTGCGTGCAAGACAAGCTTGGTGATCCGGATATTATATTTCCTTCTTTGTAACCGACTCCATGTAAACCCTAGCCCTCCCCGGTGTCTATATAAAATGGAGAGTTTAGTCCTTAGAGGCGGAATCATAATCATCATAGGCTAGCTTCTAGGGTTTAGCCTCTATGATCTCGTGGTAGATCAACTCTTGTAACACTCATATCATCAATATCAATCAAGCAGGCAGTAGGGTTTTACCTCGATCAAGAGGGCCCGAACCTGGGTAAACATTGTGTCCCTTGCCTCCTGTTACCATTAGCCTAAGACGCACAGATCGGGACCCCCTACCCGAGATCCGCCGGTTTTGACACCGACAGCATCCCTATTACCACCGTACTCTCATGCAATGACAAGTGAGTAAACACTCATCTTGAGAATAACACATTTAGCATGGAAAATATTAACCACCCCCTGCCACTTCATGAGCGGTACCAGTACACAAAAAGGAAATTTATTTTGAAAATTCGAGGTAGCACATACAAATTTTCTTAGAACGGCATGGAAATACGCATATAGGTAGGTATGGTGGACTCATATGGCAAAACTGGGTTTAAGGATTTTGGATGCACAAGTAGTATTTCTACTTAGTACAAGTGGAGGCTAGCAAATAGATTGAGAAGCAACCAACCAAGAAACGAAAAATCACATAAGCGAGCATTAAGCATAACTAACATCGAATAATGCGCCATAAGTAGGATGTAATTTCATTGCATAACTATTGACTTTCGTGCTTGCATAGGGAATCACAAACCTTAACAACAATATTCTTACTAAAGCATAATTACTCACCAACATGACTCACATATCACTATCATCGTATCTGAAAACTATTACAAAGAATCAAGTTTATTCTGTCCAGTGATCTTCATGAAAGTTTTTATTATATCCCTCTTGTATATCTATCACTTTGGGACTAGTCTCATATGTTGCTTTGATAATATCAAACAAATTTAAGTGAAGAACATGAGCAGAAAATTTTCTTCTCTCAAAATAATATAAGTGAAGCATGAGAGAATTTATTTTAAAAAAATTTACTAACACTCAAATAAATCTAAGTGAAGCATGAGAGCATTTCTCCAAAAAATATAAAAGCACACCGTGCTCAAAAAGATATAAGTGAAGCACTAGAGCAATTCCATAGCTCAAAACATTTAAGTGAAGCATAAAGAGCAATGATAGCATAATTTTGGCTCTCTCAAATAGGTGTGTCCAGCAAGGATAGATGACAAAAACTAAAAGGCAAAACAAGTAAAGACTCATATAATACAAGACGCTCCAAGCAAAACTCATGATATGTGACGAATAAAAATATAGCTCCAAGTAAAATACCGATGGTCGTTAGAAGAAAGAGGGGATGACTTCCGGGGCATCCCCAAGCTTAGTTGCTTAGTTATCCTTAAATATTAACTTTGGGTGCCATGGGGAATCCCCAAGCTTAGGCTCTTTTCACTCCTTATTCCTTCATCCATCATGATCTCACCCAAAACTTGAAAACTTCAATCACACAAAACTTAAAAAAACCTTCGTGATATCCGTTAGTATAACAAAACAAATCACCACTCTAAGTACTATTGCAAACCCATTCATATTTTATTTTGCATTATATCTACTGTATTCTAACTTTACCATGGCTTATACCCTCCAATACAAACCATAGATTCATCAAAATAAGCACACACCGCAAAGAAAACAGAATGTGTCAAAAACAGAACAGTCTATAGTAATCTAAAAAGTTCGTATACTTCTGTAACTCCAAAAATTCTGAATAACTAGGAAAACGTAGGCAATTTGTATATAAATCTTCTATAAATAATTCAGAATTGTATCGCGCCTTTGTGATTTTTAACAATACTTCTACTAGCGCACAAAGTTTCTTTTTTCAACAAGATCAAATCAACTATCACCCAACATGATCCTAAAGGATTTACTTGGCACAAACACTAACTAAAACATAAAAAACACAATCATAACAGTAGCATAATTGTGAAAACACTCAAGAATAGAAAGAAAAAGGCAAAATAAAATTTATTCATTGGGTTGCCTCCCAACAAGCGCTATCGTTTTATGCCCCTAGCTAGGCATAATGCACAGATTCAAGTGTTGTCATCTTCGGTTCTACCTCCATTGAATGCCCTCATGATTGATTCATATGGTGGCTGAATTCTTGTTCTAGGGAAGTGTTCCATACCCTTTCTTAGTTGAAATTCGAATTTAATATTCCCTTCTTTCATATCAATCACGGTACCTATAGTGCGTAAAAACGGTCTACCAAGTATAATTGGACAAGACAGATTGCAATCAATATCAAAAACAATAAAATCTATGGGCACATAATTCCTATTTGCAAGAATAAGAACATCATTAATTCTTCCCATCGGCTTTTTAATAGTAGAATCCGCCAAGTGCAAATTAAGAGAACATTCTTTGATATCGGTAAGACCAAGCACGTCACAAAGAGATTTCGGAATTATGGAAACACTAGCACCCGAATCACATAAAGCAAAACACTCATAATTTTTAGACTTTGATGGTAGGTTCCCATTCATCATGTAATTTCTAGGAATTGAAATCTAGAATTCCAACTTTTCTTCTAAAGCTTTCATAATGGCATGTATGATATGTTTAGTAAAAGCTTTGTTTTGTTTGTAAGCATGGGAATTTATCATGGATTGCAACAAAGAAATACAATCAATCGAAGAACAATTATCATAATTAAAGTCTTTATAATCCAAAAGGGTGGGCACATCACTAGTTTGTGTTTTGACCTCTCCAAACCCACTTTTATCAAATTTCTCAACAAGATTTTCACCCTCCAAATTATTGGGACGCCTTCTAGCAAAATTTGACTCTTCTTCAGTCCCTTTATCATTGATTTTAGTTTTACTAAACAAAGAATCAATAGAAGAAACACCAATCACTCTAAGATCTTCATCATTTTTATGAAAGCAATCACTAGAAAACTCTCTTTCTAAAAATTCTCTTTTAGCTCTAACCATAGCGGTTCTTTTCTTACTTTCATCCATAAAACATATAAAGCTTTAATTGATTCATCAACCTTAGGTACAAAAATTTTCATCTTGAGATTTTCTACATCATGAGAAATTTTATCAATGCTTCTAGACATATCATCAATCTTATTCAATTTTTCTTCTATCGTAGTATTGAAAGCTTTTTGAGCATTGATGAATTCTTCAATATTATTCTCAAGATCATAGGTGTTCCTATTATTATTTAAGAAGAATTACCATAATTATTAGAGGAATTTCTAGGAAAAGGCCTAGGATTAAAATTACCTCTATAAGTATTATTATTAAAATTGTTTCGCAAGACAAAATCCACATCTACAAGATCACTATTTTTCTCAATCAAAGTAGACAAAAGGAACATCTTTAAGATCAACAGGAGCACTTTTATTAGCAACCAATTTCATAATAGCATCAACTTTTTCACTCAACGTACTAATTTCTTCAACCAAATTAATTTTCTTACTAGTAGGTGCTCTTTCAGTATGCCATTGTGAATAATTTGCCATAATATTATCAAGCAATTTAGTAGCTTCACCCAAAATAATTTCCATAAAAGTACCACTTGCAGGCTGCGGCGGAATCTAAAAGATTTCTAGCAACAAAATTCAATCCCGCATAAAAAGTTTGTATGATCATCCAAAGATTTAGACCATGAGTAGGACAATTTCCTGTCATCAATTTCATTCTTTCCCAAGATTGCACAACATGTTCCATGCTCAAGTTTGGTGTTTTCTTGAGTCATCGTGACTACACAAGCAAGACTGCAAACAGATCTGACGAGAAAACGGTGAACGAAAAAGAGGGCGAATAAAACGGCAACATTTTGTGAAGTGGGGGGAGATGAAAACGAGAGGCAAATGGCAAATAATGTAAATTGCAAGGAGATGAGATTTGTGATTAGGAACTTGATAGATGTTGATGATGTCTCCCTGGCAACGGCGCTAGAAATTCCTTTTGATGTGGCTTGAAACTGCGTCGGTATTTCTCCAAAGAGGAAGGGATGATGCAATACAACTATAGTAGGTATTTGCCTCAATTGTGAAACCAAGGTATCAATCCAGTAGGAGAACCAAGCAACATTGTGTAAACAGTACCTGCACATAAAGAACAAATACTTGCAACCCGACGCTTATGAGGGGTTGTCAATCCCTCTACGGGTAACGACGCCAGAAATTCTCAAGTTAACAGAATAAAATTTGTGTAGATTGGATAATAGATCTCGGTAAAACGCGAAATAAAATAAGTAACAAAAAAGTGCAGCAAGGTAATTTTGGGTTTTTGGAATCATAGATCTGAAAATAAAAGTGAATAAAAATAGATCTCAAAGCAAATATGATAAAGAATAGACCCCGAGGCCGTAGATTTCACTAGTGGCTTCTCTCAGAAATAGCACACGGTGGGTAAACAAATTATTGTTGGGAAATTGATAGAACCTCTAATAATTATGATGATATCCAGGCAATGATCAGTATATAGGCATCACGTCCAAGATTAGTAGACCGACTCCTACCTGCATCTACTACTATTACTCCACACATCGACCGCTATCCAACATGCATCTAGTGTATTAAGTTCATAGAGAAACGGGGTAATGCAATAAGAGCGATGACATAATGTAGACGAGATCTATTCATGTAGGAATAGCCCTCATCTTGTTATCCTTAATAGCAACGATACATGCGTGTCTTACTGCCCCTTCTATCACTGGGAAAGAACACCACAGGATTGAACCCATCACAAAGCACCTCTTCCAATGGCAAGAAAAACCGATCTAGTCGGCCTAACTAAACCAAAGATTCGAAGAATAAATATGAGGCTATAAATAACCATGCATATAAGAGATCAAAGGAAGACTCAAATAATATTCATAGATATAGAGCATATCCTAAACTCAAAGTTCATCGGATCCCAACAAACACACCGCAAAAAGTGTTACATCAAATAGATCTCCAAGAGACCATTGTATTGAGAATCAAAATAGAGAGAGAGGAAGCCATGTAGCTACTGACTACGAACACGTAGGTCTATGATGAACTACTCACGCATCATTGGAGACGCACCAATGACGATGATGAACCCCTCCGTGATGGTGTCTAGATTGGATCTCGTGGTTCTCGAACTTGCGGCGGCTGGAATTGTGTTTCGTCGACTCCCCTAGGGTTTCTGGAATATTTGGGTATTTATAGGGCGAAGAGGCGGTGTGGGAGGCCACCGAGGTGGGCACAACCCACCAGGGCGTGCCTGGGCCCCCAGGCACACCCAGGTGGGTTGTGCCCCCCTTGGGGCACCCCTCTGGTACTTCTTTGGCCCAAGTTGTGTCTTCTGGTCCATAAAAATTCTCCAAAATGTTTCGCTGCGTTTGGACTCTGTTTGGTATTGATTTTCTGCGATGTAAAAAGCAAGCAAAAACAGCAACCGACACTGGGCACTATGTCAATAGGTTAGTCCCAAAAAATGATATAAAGTTGCTATAAAATGATTGTAAAACATCCAGGAATGATAATATAACAGCATGGAACAAGCAAAAATTATAGATACATTGGAGACATATCAGACCCCGCTGCCACGGGAGGGTAGGACAAAAGATGTCATGCAAGTTCTTTTCCATAAGCACGTATGACTATTAACAAAACACATGCCTACATTATATTTATGAACTAGAGCTAGTTCTGTGTCACCCTAGGTTATGACTGTTATATGGTGAATATTATCCAATAATACCACCGATCCAATGCCTACGAGCTTTTCACATATTGTTCTTGCTAAGTTACTACTGTTGCTACTGCTGTTACAACTGCTGCAAAGTTGTTACTGTTAGTGTTACTATCACTATCAAACTATCATATTATTGTGCTACTGATCATTTTGCTGCAGATACTTAATCTCCAGGTGTGGTTGAATTGACAACTAAACTGATAATACTTACAAATATTCTTTAGGCCCTATTGTGTCGAATCAATAAATTTGGGTTGAATACTCTTCCCTCAAAAACTATTGCAGTCCCCTATACTTGTGGGTTATCATCTAGACAGACGATGATGGATGCCATCACAGCGAGAGGGCCCTAAGAATATCTCACCATCGTCGGAGTAGCATATCCCACTCTTGAGCTATCTAGTCCCTTGTGAAACTTTCTGATGAACCCGTAAGTTGTCGTTATGACCACTGTGTTACAGGTGACGTTTGAGCAACCCCAAAGCTCACCGTATGGTAAGAGTGATTACGATGCTCTCATGGTCTAAGGAGCAAAACCACACATTAACACTCTGTGTTAGTACAATTGATTAGACGATATTACTCAATTCATAACAGACAAGTTTGCGTTGACTCAATATGATCATTCTTCTCAGTGTTGTTTTAGGACTATCATTTAACACTTTAAACGATATCCTAAGATCTGAAAAACATGATCACCAACAACACTTGGGCTAGTCCTAGAGGAAGGACTAGGAATCTTTTATTTTAACCGTTTATCATTCCACACGTGCATATGAGTTTTCCACTGAATCGTGTATTCCAGGATCATAGCAGCTATAATATAGAATATAAACTCTTTAATTATGAATATGGAAATATAATAATACAATTATTATGCCTCTAGGGCATATTTCCAATAGTATATCACCGACTGGATGAAGCTGCATGAGAAGAATAGTGCCTCGGTAAAGAAGACGACCATCATCATCGTGGAACTTATGCATGACATGGATAAGCTCCGCATCGAGCGCGACCTACTGGTGGAGGAATTCATGGATAATTTCAAGCAAAGTCTTGAGGATGTGAAGGAGAGCATCGATGCTCGCCACGAGAAATCCTGCACCATGGACGCAATGACCAAGATGGCGGAGGAGAGGCGAGAGGAGGTGAAGGTCGTGGAGGCGATGAAGGAGGAGATGGAGGAACTTCGCACCCAGCAACCCATCATGAAGTAGAGAGCAGCGACCCTGATCGTTGTCTGTGTCTTCCTTCTTCTTCTGCCCCTGTGCCTTTTGGGCATTGCTGCATGTGGCTTTTTAAATTATCCTGAATATGTAACACAATTATTATCCGTTGCCATTATCACCGTATTATTTTGTTCGTAGGCAAATGTATACGAGTTGAAAGCAGGCTAAAAGTCATGTTTTGAGCGAGGCACGAACAAAACAATGCTAACGTTGAGCGAGGTCGTGGGATCATAAGCAAACTACTCCCTCCGTCTCAGGTGCATTAACCACCTGTTAAATAGCGGCTCGGCCGCCATTAACGGAGAAGTTGGGAGTGAGACGGGCGGAGGGTGGAGGTCAAAGAGATCACTTGCTGGTGAGCCTACGCGGCAGACTGCTCGCACGTGTCCCACTAAGCCTGCATAGTGGCTGCTCGCACACGTCCCACTGAGCCTGCACGGCGGACTGCTTCCATGCGTCCCGTCTAATCAAACAACTGCCCGCATGTCACTTCCTAGACAATAAAAGTGGGATGCATGGCGGCACGTAAATGGTTAGTGGAACGCCCACGATTCAAATAATACAACCTTTGGCGATAATAATGTGGCGGCTTTGTTTCAAAATGCCTATGTTGGCTGTTAATGTGTGCGCCTTGTCTCAAATTGGAAAGTAGAAGGTACCACAGCCCATATGTGCCATGTCATGATATCATCCCAAGTTTTATGAATTTCAAGCGAGTTTTGGATTTGTAAGAATTTAAAAAACAAGATTATCAATGTTTGCGGCCGATGCCAAAATGTTTGGAATTCGTTCCCAATTCTTGCTTGGGACCTAAACATGCACCGAAGAACACATATATGATTTTTTAACCCATTTGGGTGCAGTGCAACATGTGGATGTAGTTCAAATTTGAATTATGCACATTAAATTCCTAGAAAACTCAATTAGTGTATAAAAAGGCCAAACAAACCCTAAATAATTCTATATTTTAACACGTCACTTCTATTGCTCTATGTTATCTCCGAAATAAAATTCAAGGTGAGAAGAGGCAGTGAATATCATATCACCCACAAAGGTGACACGTTCTCTGTCAGGACCACAAGGCTTCTTCTCAGAAGCTTCACTTTGTAAGAAAATTGTACCAAAACTTGTCCCAAATTGGATAAAAAATTACCACATCATATTGGTGCCATGTGATAACTCCATGCCAAGTTTCATGAATATTAGACGAGTTTTGAATTTACAATGATTTTAAAACCAAGTTTCTTAATGTTTGCGGCCGAGCCACGACACCGAGATGTTTGAAATTCATTCCTATTCCTTGAATGAGACCTAAACAGTCACCCAATGACTCATATATAGTTTTTAACCCATTTTGGTGCACTGGAGCATGTGCCTGTGGTTCAAATTTCAATTATGCACATTAAATGCGTAGAAAACTCAAATAATGTATAAAAAGGCCAAATGAACCCTAAATAATTTCATATTTTAGCACGACACTCCCCTATTGGTCTATGTTGCCTCTAGAAAAAATTCAAGGCAAGAAGAGACATCGAATGTCGTTTCACCCACAAAGGTGACACGTTCCCTGTCGGAACCACGAGGCTTCTTTTGAGAACTCTAGTTTGTAAGAGGCTTGTCTCAAATTGGACAAAAAATTAGCACGAGATATATGTGCCATGTCATGACACCATGCCAAGTTTCATGAATTTCGGCGTGAGTTTTGGATTTATGGCATTTAAAGACCAATATTCTCAATGTTTGTGGCCGAGCCATGACGCCAAGATGTTTGTAATTCATTCTCATTTCTTGCATGGGGCCTAAACATGCACCCAAGGACACATATATGATTTTTGACCCATTTTGGTGCACTGAAGCATGTGTTTCTAGTTCAAATTTGTATTATGCACATTAAATGCCTAAAAAACTCAATTAATGTATAAAAAAGGCCAAATGAACCCTGAATAATTCCATATTTTAGCATGACGAGAAGAGGCAGCGAATGTTGTTTTGCCCACAAAGGTGACACGTTCCCTATTGGAACCACGAGACTTCTATTGAGAAGCTCTGGTTTGTAATTGGTTGTACCAAAACTTGTCACAAATTGGACAAAAAAATTACCACAACATATATGTGTCATGTCATGACACCATGCCAAGTTTCATGAATTTCAGGCGAGTTTTGCATTTACAGGAACTTAAAAATCAAGATTCTCAATATTTGAAGTCGATCCACGATGCCGAGATGTTTGAAAATTTTCTCATTCCTTGCATGGGACCTAAACATGTACCCAAGGACACATATATAATTTTTCAACCCATTTTGGTGCACTGGAGCATGTGCCTGTAGGTCAAATTTGAATTATGCATGTTAAATGCATAGAAAACTCAATTAATGTATAAAAAGGCCAAACGAACTATGAATAATTTAAAGCAGTTCTGGACAACCGTCTGGCACCCATGGGTAAGCACTGTGTGCGCATGCATCATGCTAGCTCGCGCTTCCTTCTTTCCTAAGTTTTATATATTATATGAATGGTGTTATATCCAAAGACGCTACCGTTTCCCTCCTGTCGTTACTAAAATCGGCAGACCTTGGGGTAGGGGGTCCCGAGTTGTAGATCTCAGATCTATGGGTAAAAGGAGACAAAGGGGACAATATTTACCCAGGTTTGGGCCCTCTTGAAGAGGTAATACCGTACCTTCTACTTTGATTGTATTAATGATGATGTATCGAGCACAAGCTTGATCTACCTCGAGATCATAAGTTGTGTTCTAACCCTAAGGCTAGGTGGTTGTAATTGTGACTGTGGTCTCTATGAACTACCCCTCAGCTTATATAGATGTCGAGGGTAACTAGGATTACACGTGGTCGATTTCCCATCTAGGGATACATACGTCAATGATCGATGCTATCCTTGGACTACATGTCAAGTCTTCGGCAGAATGCATCTTGATCACGTTGAAGAAGTACATGTCAAGTCTTTGGAGTTGGCACTGCCATCCCCGCCCCGGTGGCCGCGACCACCATGAAGGAGGATCCCTCCCTGGCGATCGCCAATGCGCGTGGCCGCCTCCTTTACTATCTCAATCGTGGCGGCATTTCCTCGCCCTCGCACACCAGGACGGCGATCGACAAGACGTCATCCGAGGAGGATCGCTAGGAGCGGTGCAACGTGGCGCATCATTCGACCTACGCGAAGTCGGACGCAGCGCCGAACTGGGTGCGCACCGACCGAGACCTTGTGTTGGCCTAGGCCGAGGACCCATCTAGGACTACCGCGTAGACTTCCTCCCGTTGTCGGTGCCAGATCAGTGACCAACTCTACAAGATTGGGTTGTCCGAGTTCGAGCGTGCCACCCTTGCCCTTGCCGGCAAGGGGGCAGGTGGTGTTGGCCCGAGTCTGCGCCTAACCGTCGCCGTGAGCCGGACGCGGCTGATCGTCTGCCCGAGGAGGAGCGGCTTTGCCGCGAATGCACAGCGCCAACTGGTCAGGGCTACCGCGACCCTGGGCAGTCGTCCTTTGGAAGGACAATGACGACAATGACGACAGGGACATCAACAGAGGTGCCGACGGCCTTGAAGATCATGCCTATTGGGTCACCGTCCGATACATCGCATAATTCAATTTACTTTTTCAAATTTTAGTTGACCCTGTTGAATAGCGTTTGTTGTGCATGTAATATATGAAACTTGCCTAAATTTTGTTTGTTTTCATGCTTTTGTATGGTTATTTAAATATCCACTTGAAATATGGGCAAATATCTGATGCATAGAGTCGGATGATCGCTCCCCTATCCTGAAATACCTGAAAAGGACTAAGGATATATTTCTCGTTTATGGAGGTGCCAAAGAGCTTGTCGTAAATGGTTGTGTCGATGCAAGCTTTGACACTGATCCAGATGACTCAAAGTCACAAACCGGATATGTGTTTATATTGAACGGTGGAGTTTTCAGTTGGTGCAGTTCTAAGCAGAGCGTCGTGGCGGGATCTACGTGTGAAGCGGAATACATAGCTGCTTCGGAAGCAGCAAATGAAGGAGTCTGGATGAACGAGTTCATATCCGATCTAGGTGTCATACCTAGTGCATCGGGTCCAACAAAAATATTTTGTGACAATACTGGAGCAATTGCCTTGGCGAAGGAATCCAGATTTCACAAGAGAACCAAGAACATCAAGAGACGCTTCAATTCCATCCGTCATCAAGTGTCGGAAGGGGACATAGAGATTTGCAAGATACATACGGATCTGAATGTTACAGACCCGTTAACTAAGCCTCTCCCACGAGCAAAACATGATCAACACCAAGACTCCATGGGTGTTAGAATCATTACAATGTAATCTAGATTATTGACAGTAGTGCAAGTGGGAGACTGAAGGAAATATTCCCTAGATGCAATAATAAAGTTGTTATTTATATTTCCTTATACCAAGATAAATGTTTATTATTCATGGTAGAACTGTATTAACCGAAAACTTAGTACATGTGTGAATACATAGACAAATAGAGTGTCACTAGTATGCCTCTACTTGACTAGATCGTTGATCAAAGATGGTTAAAGTTTCCTAGCCATTGACATGAGTTGTCATTTCATGAACGGGATCACATCATTAGAGAATGATGTGATGGACTTGACCCATCCATTAGCTTAGCACTATGATCGTTTAGTTTGTTGCTATTGCTTTCTTCATAACTTATACATGTTCCTATGACTATGAGATTATGCAACTCCCGAATACCGGATGAACACTTAGTTTGCTATCAAACGTCACAATGTAACTGGGTGATTATAAAGATGCTCTACAGGTGTCTCCGATGGTGTTTGTTGGGTTGGCATAGATCGAGATTAGGATTTGTCACTCCGTGTTTCGGAGAGGTATCTCTGGGCCCTCTTGGTGATGCACATCACTATGAGCCTTGCAAGCAATGTGACTAATGAGTTATTTGCGAGATGATGCATTACGGAACGAGTAAAGAGACTTGCCAGTAACGAGATTGAACTAGGTATTTAGATACCGATGATCGAATCTCGGGCAAGTAACATACCGATGACAAAGGGAACACGTATATTGTTATGCGGTTTGACCGATAAAGATCTTCGTAGAATATGTAGGAACCGATATGAGCATCCAGATTCCGCTATTGGTTATTGACCGGAAGTGAGTCTCGATCATGTCTACATAGTTCTCGAACCCATAGGGTCCGCACGCTTAAGGTTTGATGACGGTCGGTATTATGAGTTTATGTGTTTTGATGTACCGAAGGTTATTCGGAGTCCCGGATGTGATCATGGACACGAAGAGGAGTCTCAAAATGGTCGAGACATAAAGATTGATATATTGGAAGGCTATGTTTGGACACCGGAAAGGTTCCGAGTGGTTCGGGCATTTTGTTTGGAGTACCGGGAGGTTACCAGAACCCCACGGTGAGTTAATGGGCCTTAATGGGCCATGGTGGAAGAGAGGATGAGGCGGCCAAGGTGGGGGCGCCCCTCCCCCCCCCCCCCAAGTCCAATCCGAATTGGGAGGGGGGCCGGCCCCCCTTTGCTTCTCTCCCTCTCCATCTTCCTACTTCTCCTACTCCAACTAGGGAAGGGGGGAAACCTACTCCTACTGGGAGTAGGACTCCCCCCTTGGGCGCGCCATAGAGAGGGTCGGCCCTCCCCTCCTCCACTCCTTTATATACGGGGGAGGGGCACCCCATAGACACACAAGTTGATTGTTTAGCCGTGGGTGGTGCCCCCCTCCACAGATTTCCACCTCAGTCATATCGTTGTAGTGCTTAGGCGAAGCCCTGTGTCGATAACTTCATCATCCCCGTCATCACACCGTCGTGCTGACGAAAATCTCCCTCGACCTCAGCTGGATCTAGAGTTCGTGGGACGTCACTGAGCTGAACGTGTGTAGATCGCGGAGGTGCCGTACCTTTGGTGCTAGGATCGGTCGGATCGTGAAGACGTACGACTACATCAACTGCGTTGTCATAACGCTTCCGCTTTTGGTCTATGAGGGTATGTAGACAACACTCTCCCCTCTCGTTTCTATGCATCACCTAGATAGATCTTGCATGATCGTAGGAATTTTTTTGAAATTACTGCGTTCCCCAACAGTGGAATTCGAGCCAGGTCTATGCGTAGATGTTATATGCACGAGTAGAACACAAAGAGTTGTCGGCGATAATAGTCATACTGCTTACCAGCATGTCATACTTTGATTCGGCCGTATTGTTGGATGAAGCGGCTTAGACCGACATTACGCGTACGCTTACGCGAGACTGGTTCTACCGACATGCTTCGCACACAGGTGGCTAGTGTCTGTTTCTCCAACTTTAGTTGAATCGAGTGTGGCTACGCCCGGTCCTTGTTGAAGGTTAAAACAGCACACTTTACAAAAAATCGTTGTGGTTTTGATGCGTAGGTAAGAACGGTTCTTGCTAGAAGCCCATAGCAGCCACGTAAAACTTGCAACAACAAAGTAGAGGACGTCTAACTTGTTTTTGCAGGGCTTGTTGTGATGTGATATGGTCAAGGCATGATGTGATATAAATTGTTGTATGAGATGATCATGTTTTGTAATTAAGTTATCGGCAACTGGCAGGAGCCATATGGTTGTTGCTTTATTGTATGCAATGCAATCGTCATGTAATTGTTTTACTTTATCACTAAGTGGTAGCGATAGTTGTAGTAACAATAGTTGGCGAGACGACAACGATGTTACGATGGAGATTAAGGTGTCGCGCCGGTGACGATGGAGATCATGATGATGCTTCGGTGATGGAGATCATAAGCACAAGATGATGATGGCCATATCATGTCACATATTTTGATTGCATGTGATGTTTATCTTTTATGCATCTTATTTTGCTTAGTATGGCGGTAGCATTATAAGATGATCCCTTACTACATTTCAAGGTATAAGTGTTCTCCCTGAGTATGCACCGTTGCTATATTTCGTCGTGCCGAGACACCACGTGATGATTGGGTGTGATAAGCTCTACGTTCACATACAATGGGTGCAAGCCAGTTTTGCACACGCAGAATACTCGGGTTAAACTTGACGAGCCTAGCATATGCAGGTATGGCCTCGGAACACTGAGACCGAAAGGTCGAGCGTGAATCATATAGTAGATATGATCAACATAGCGATGTTCACCATTGAAAACTACTCCATCTCATGTGATGATCGGACATGGTTTTGTTGATTTGGATCACGTGATCACTTAGATGATTAGAGGGATGTCTATCTAAGTGGGAGTTCTTAAGTAATATGATTAATCGAACTTTAATTTATCATGAACTTAGCACCTGGTAGTATTTTGTATGTCTATGTTCTTGTAGATAAATGGCCCGTGCTACTGTTCCGTTGAATTTTAATGCGTTCCTAGAGAAAGCTAAGTTGAAAAATTATGGTAGCAACTACATGGACTCGGTCCATAACTTGAGGATTATCCTCATTGCTGCATAGAAGAATTACGTCCTGGAAGCACCGCTAGGTGACAGGCCTACTGTAGATGCTACTGATGACGTTAAGAACGTCTGGCAGAGCAAAGCTGATGACTACTCGATAGTTCAGTGTGCCATGCTTTACGGCTTAGAACCGGGACTTCAACGACGTTTTGAACGTCATGGAGCATATGAGATGTTCCAGGAGTTGAAGTTAATATTTCAAGCAAATGCCCGGGTTGAGAGATATGAAGTCTCCAATAAGTTCTATAGCTGCAAGATGGAGGAGAATAGTTCTGTCAGTGAACATATACTCAGAATGTCTGGGTACCACAACCACTTGACTCAACTGGGAGTTAATCTTCCTGATGATAGTGTCATTGACAGAGTTCTTCAATCACTGCCACCAAGCTACAAAAGCTTCGTGATGAACTATAATATGCAAGGGATGGATAAGACAATTCCCGAGCTCTTCGCGATGCTAAAATCTGCAGAGGTAGAAATCAAGAAGGAGCACAAAGTGTTGATGGTCAACAAGACCACCAGTTTCAAGAAGAAGGGCAAAGGGAAGAAGGGGAACTTCAAGAAGAACGGCAAGCAAGTTGCTGCTCAAGTGAAGAAGCCCAAGTCTGGACCTAAGCCTGAGACTGAGTGCTTCTACTGCAAAGGGACTGGTCACTGGAAGCGGAACTGGCCCAAGTATTTGGCGGATAAGAAGGATGGCAAAGTGAAAGGTATATTTGATATACATGTTATTGATGTGTACTTAACTAATGCTCATAGTAGCGCCTGGGTATTTGATACTGGTTTTGTTGCTCATATTTGCAACTCGAAACAGGGGCTACGGATTAAGCGAAGATTGGCTAAGGACGAGGTGACGATGCGCGTGGGAAATGATTCCAAAGTCGATGTGATCGCGGTCGGCACGCTACCTCTACATCTACCTTCAGGATTAGTTGTAGACTTGAATAATTGTTATTTGGTGCCAGCATTGAGAATGAACATTATATCTAGATCTTGTTTGATGTGAGACGATTATTCACTTAAATCAGAGAATAATGGTTGTGCAATTTATATGAGTAATATCTTTTATGGTCATGCACCCTTGATGAGTGGTCTCTTTTTATTGAATCTCGATAGTAGTGATACACATATTCCTAGTATTGAAGCCAAAAGATATAAGTTCAATAATGATAGTGCAACTTATTTGTGGCACTGCCGTTTGGGTCATATTGGTGTAAAGCGCATGAAGAAACTCCATGTTGATGGGCTTTTGGAATCACTTGATTATGAATCACTTTATACTTGCAAACCATGCCTCATGGGCAAGATGACTAAAACTCCGTTCTCCGGAACTATGGAGCTAGCAATAGACTTGTTGGAAATAATACATACTGATGCATGCGGTCCAATGAGTATTGATGCTCGCGGCGGGTATCGTTATTTTCTGACCTTCACAGATGATTTGAGCAGATATGTGTATATCTACTTGATGAAACGTAAGTCTGAAACATTTGAAAAGTTCAAGGAATTTCAGAGTGAAGTACAAAATCATCGTAACAAGAAAATAAAGTTTCTGTGATCTGATCGTGGAGGAGAATATTTGAGTTATGAGTTTGGCCTTCATTTGAAACAATGCGGAATAGTTTCACAACTCACGCCACCCGGAACACCACAGCGTAATGGTGTGTCTGAACGTCGTAACCGCACTTTATTAGATATGGTGCGATCTATGATGTCTCTTACTGATTTACCGCTATCGTTTTGGGGTTATGCTTTAGAAACGGCTGCATTCACATTAAATAGGGCACCATCTAAATCTGTTTAGACGATGCCTTATGAACCGTGGTTTGGCAAGAAACCCAAGTTGTCGTTTCAGAAAGTTTGGGGCTGCGATGCTTATGTGAAAAGGCTTCAACTGATAAGCTCGAACCCAAATCGGAGAAATGTGTCTTCATAGGATACCCAAAGGATACTATTGGGAACACCTTCTATCACAGATCCGAAGGCAAGATATTCGTTGCTAAGAATGGATCCTTTCTAGAGGAGTTTCTCTCGAAAGAAGTGAGTGGGAGGAAAGTAGAACTTGATGAGGTAATTATACCTGCTCCCGAATTGGAAAGTAGTTTATCATAGAAATCAGTTCCAGTGATTCCTACACCAATTAGTGAGGAAGCTAATGATAGTGATCATGAAACTTCAGATCAAGTTACTACTGAACCTCGTAGGTCAACCAGAGTAAGATCCGCACCAGAGTGGTACGGTAATCCTGTTCTGGACGTCATGTTACTAGACCATAACGAACCTACGAACTATGAGGAAGCGATGATGAGCCCAGATTCCGCAAAATGGCGTGAGACCATGAAATCTGAGATGGGATCCATGTATGAGAATAAACTGTGGACTTTGGTTGACTTGCCCGATGATCGGCAAGCCATCGAGAATAAATGGATCTTCAAGAAGAAGACTGACGCTGACGGTAATGTTACTGTCTACAAAGCTCAACTTGTTGCGAAAGGTTTTCGACAAGTTCAAGGAGTTGACTACGATGAGACTTTCTCACCCGTGGCGATGCTTAAGTCTGTCCGAATCATGATAGCAATTGCCGCATTTTATGATTATGAAATTTGGCAAATGGATGTCAAAACTGCATTCCTGAATGGATTTCTGGAAGAAGAGTTGTATAAGATGCAACCAGAAGGTTTTGTCGATCCAAAGGATGCTAATAAAGTGTGCAAGCTCTAGCGATCCATTTATGGACTGGTGCAAGCCTCTTGGAGTTGGAATAAACGTTTTGATAGTGTGATCAAAGCATATGGTTTTATACAGACTTTTTGAGAAGCTTGTATTTACAAGAAAGTGAGTGGGAGCTCTGTAGCATTTCTAATATTATATGTGGATGACATATTGTTGATTTGAAATGATATAGAATTTTTGGATAGCATAAAAGGATACTTGAATAAGAGTTTTTCAATGAAAGACCTCGGTGAAGCTGCTTATATATTGGGCATCAAGATCTATAGAGATAGATCAAGATGCTTAATTGGACTTTCACAAAGCACATACCTTGATAAGATTTTGAAGAAGTTCAAAATGGATCAGTCAAAGAAAGGGTTCTTGCCTGTGTTACAAGGTGTGAAGTTGAGTGAGACTCAATGTCCGACCACTACAGAAGATAGAGAGAAATTGAGAGTCATTCCCTATGCTTCAGCCATAGGTTCTATCATGTATGCAACGCTGTGTACCAGACCTGATGTGTGCCTTGCTATAAGTATAGTAGGGAGGTACCAAAGTAATCCAGGAGTGGATCACTGGACAGCGGTCAAAAACATCCTGAAATACCCGAAAAGGACTAAGGATATATTTCTCGTTTATGGAGGTGACAAAGAGCTCATCGTAAATGGTTAAGTCGATGCAAGCTATGACACTGATCCGGATGACTCTAAGTCACAAACCGGATGCGTTTTTATATTGAACGGTGGAGCTGTCAATTGGTGCAGTTCTAAGCAGAGCGTCGTGGCGGGATCTACATGTGAAGCAGAATACATAGCTGCTTTGGAAGCAGCAAATGAAGGAATCTGGATGAAGGAGTTCATATCCGATCTAGGTGTCATACCTAGTGCATCGGGTCCAATGAAAATCTTTTGTGACAATACTGGAGCAATTTCCTTGGCGAAGGAATCCAAATTTCACAAGAGAACCAAGCACATCAAGAGACGCTTCAATTCCATCTGTCATCAAGTGTCGGAAGGGGACATAGAGATTTGCAAGATACATACGGATCTGAATGTTGCAGACCCGTTGATTAAGCCTCTCTCATGAGCAAAATATGATCAACACCAAGACTCCATGGGTGTTAGAATCATTACAATGTAATCTAGATTATTGACTCTAGTGCAAGTGGGAGACTGAAGGAAATATGCCCTAGAGGCAATAATAAAGTTGTTAATTATATTTCCTTATATCATGATAAACGTTTATTATTCATGCTAGAATTATATTAACCGAAAACTTAGTAAATGTGTGAATACATAGACAAACAGAGTGTCACTAATATGCCTCTACTTGACTAGCTCGTTGATCACAGATGGTTAAAATTGCCTAGCCACTGACATGAGTTGTCATTTGACGAACGAGATCAAATCATTAGAGAATGATGTGATTGACTTGACCCATCCGTTATCTTAGCACTATGATCGTTTAGTTTGTTTCTATTGCTTTCTTCATAACTTATACATGTTCCTATGACTATGAGATTATGCAACTCCCGAATACCGGAGGAACACTTAGTGTGCTATCAAACATCACAATGTAACTGGGTGATTATAAAGATGCTCTACAGGTGTCTCCGATGGTCTTTGTTGGGTTGGCATAGATCGAGATTAGGATTTGTCACTCCGTGTTTCGGAGAGGTATCTCTGGGCCCTCTTGGTGATGCACATCACTATAAGCCTTGCAAGCAATGTGACTAATGAGTTATTTGTGAGATGCTGCATTACAGAACGAGTAAAGAGACTTGCCGGTAACGAGATTGAACTAGGTATTTAGATATCAACGATCGAATCTCGGGCAAATAACATACCAATGACAAAGGGAACAACGTATGTTGTTATGCGGTTTGACCGATAAAGATCTTCGTAGAATATGTAGGAACCAATATGAGCATCCAGGTTCCGCTATTGGTTATTGACCTGAAGTGAGTCTCGGTCATGTCTACATAGTTCTCGAACCCATAGGGTCCGCACGCTTAACGTTTGATGACGCTCAGTATTATGAGTTTATGTATTTTAATGTACCTAAGGTTGTTCAGAGTCCTGGATGTGATCACGGACATGACAAGGAGTCTCGAAATGGTCAAGACATAAAGATTGATATATTAGAAGGCTATGTTTGGACACCGGAAAGGTTCCGAGTGGTTCGGGCATTTTCTCGGAGTACCGGGAGGTTACCGGAACCCCCCGGGGAGTTAACGGGCCTTAATGGGCCATGGTGGAAGAGAGGAGGAGGCGGCCAAGGTGGGGGCGCCCCCCCCCCCTCCCCCCAAGCCCAATCCGAATTGGGAGGGGGGTCGGCCCCCCTTTCCTACTCTCCCTCTCCCTCTTCCTTCTTCTCCTACTCCAACTAGGGAAGGGGGGAAACCTACTCCTACTGGGAGTAGGACTCCCCCCCTTGGGCGTGCCATAGAGAGTGCCGGCACTCCCCTCCTCCACTCCTTTATATACGGGGGAGGGGGCACCCCATAGACACACAAGTTGATTGTTTAGCCGTGTGTGGTGCCCCCTCCACAGATTTCCATCTTGGTCATATCGTTGTACTGCTTAGGCGAAGCCCTGCGTCGATAACTTCATCATCACCGTCATCACGGCGTCGTGCTGACGAAACTCTCCCTCGACCTCAGCTGGATCTAGAGTTCGTGGGACGTCACCGAGCTGAACGTGTGCAGATCGCGGAGGTGCCGTACATTCGGTGCTAGGATCGGTCAGATCGTGAAGACGTACGACTACATCAACCGTGTTGTCATAACGCACTCTCCCCTCTCGTTGCTATGCATCACCTAGATAGATCTTGCGTGATCGTAGGAATTTTTTTGAAATTACTGCGTTCCCCAACACAGGCAGCCGCTGCCGTACTCCAACGTCATGCTGCCGCACCATTGGCACCTGGATCCGCAGCGGATCCCGGAGCCAGCGAGCGCACGACGAGGAGGTGCGTCGGTGCCGCGTGCAGCTCACGCCGGAGCAGCGTCGGCTACATGAGTACGCCACCGACTCTCCCAACTGGGAGGCTTGGTTCGCCCTCGAACATGAGGAGCAATGACGTTCGGGTGTCGACACCGTCTCGCGCCGATCCCACCGCCGCCCCCGTAGGTACAGCCGGAGGACATGGAGGCGGAGGCGGAGTACCAAGCCGCCCTCGAGGAGGCCTTGCAGCACGCACAGCAGGCGGGCACAGACTTTTTTTAATGTTTTAATTAATGTTTAATAAGGTTTAAGTGGACTTTGGCCGGCGTTTGACCCACCACTTATGTTTAATTGTGTTTATTTATGTTTATTTTGTGTGAGTTATTTTTTTCCACGTCGGCACATTTGAGTCAGCCTCCCCATTGGGCGGTCAAGTCGACCCATTTCAGAATGCGGACGCGCACGTCTGCCTGGCCGATCCAGACAGACGAAAAGCGGACAAAGCGCGCGTCCATTTAAGTCGCCCAGTTGGAGTTGCTCTAATACTAGAGTTTCTTTGACACACAGATGAGCAGTACGATTGGCTTGCTTTCCTATCCATCTCAACTCGAAGTCCCGGAAGTTTGGGAGATATGTGCCGGAAGAACGATCCTCCCCACGTTCGCATGCATTGGCAACATCATGAAAATCAGTTTCTAAACTTATCCTTGTGTATCCATTTGCAAACACCATTGCATCTCGCATGCGGTCAGCTCGATGATGACCCTGTTTGGATACTCTAACTTAGCTAGAGGTTACAGTTAGTTTCTAGCTCATGAGTAATCCTGAATTAACTCTAACCAAAGAGGTGTTTGGATGACACGGTTAGATTGACAATAAATGCACTAGGAGAACTATCTCCAATTAGCATCTCTTGGCTGGGATAGTTCTTTTGTGTAGCATTGCAACATACTTAGGCCAACTCCAGCGCAGGACCCTATCTTGTCCATTGGATGCAGTTTACGTCAAATGGACAAAAAACTAGCCCAGCAGTAGACCCCATTTTACTTTTTTGTCCGTTTCATGTCCGTTTCACCCCATCTCTGGACCAAAGTAGGTCTCGCTTGGGTCCAAAGCGGACACGAGTCGGACGATTTTCTGCGTCCCTGTTGTCCGATGTGTCAATCTACACATGAGTCTGGCCCACCTGTCATTGAAACCAGAGGGACCCACCCAACCCACCCACCCATCCCCTCTCTCTCCTCCATTTCCACTGTTCCTCACACACCGCGTCGACGGCCACCGGAGCAATGCACGGGCATGGCCGAGCCGGTACTCCTCCCCGCCGGCGGACCAACCAACGCTAGCCTCCAGACCACGGCAGCCGCGACCGGCAGACGGTGAGCAGGCGGGGTTGCGGCGTGGGCGAGGCGAGGCCGTGATAGGGTGGCGAGCAGCGGGGCGCGAGCGGCCTATCGAGCTGCGGGCGCGCACGGGCGCAGCAGCAGCTGCCGACGGACGAGCGAGCGCGGCGGCATGGCCAGCTACGGGCGCGCGCGCGGGCCCAACGGCACCCTGGAGCGGAGTGGGGCGCCGGACGCGGATGGAGCAGGCGCGCACGGGGCGGTCTGGAGCGCTGGCGCGTTGGCCGGAGCAGGGCGCCGCTCGGACGCGCCGAAGCTTGGGCGCTTCGGCCGAAGCGTGGCACCGCATGGACGCGTCGGAGCACGGACGCGGCGGCGAGCAACAGGGCACGCTGTTGTACTAGCTAGCTATACAGCGAGATGCGGCGCGGGCGAGTTGCTGCTCTGCTAGCTAGCTAGGCAAGCGGGCGAGCTGCTGCTGTGCTAGCTAGCCAGCCGGGCGGGGGCGAGCGCGCGGCCGGCTGCTGCGGCAGTGCGCGGGCTAGACGACGTGCGGCCCGGACTTTGGGTTGGGTCTGCTGTGCTCGGTGCACCGACGACCGGATAACCCCTCGCGGACAAGCGTGTCTGTTTTTGTACCCCAAACAGATAAAATCCACACAAAACGAACGTTCGTTTGGGGTCGTGCACTAGAGTTGGCCTTAGAACATACCAGTCCCTTACAAAACTGTCCGTTACATCCCTGACCACCACTCCTGTGCCAGTACAATCATGAGCGCAGTTGACAGCGCCATCAACATTTATTTTCACCCGTCCCGGCCTCGGTGGACGCCAAACTACCCGGCTCATAGGTTTTAAACTACCTATAATGGGAGTAACATAGATGGTAACATCACACATATCTAGACAAAACATATGATATGTCAAATAATTAATGAAGAAAGAGATGCATGTGGTAATATAACTAATTACTCATAGTATAAGGCTGGTCGTAATGGTAGTATCATGCATGCCAACTAGGCAATTTTGATGAGGTGTCGTAGCATTAAATGAAGAAAGAGAGGGTGTAGTATCATATCATGATACCGTATCATATTAAATGTTATGCTACTTTGTGTCATGCATGACAATAAATAGAGTACTACATGATACTAATATATGATACTATGCATTAGGAAGGTAGTATCATACACTAGTATCATATGCATGATACTAGTATATGATACTCCTCATTACAACCAGCCGAAGTGATATCACACATATCAAGACAAGATGAGTGTGTAACCTAACAAATGAAGTGTTACATGACATCACATGTATGTTACTCCTTACTGTAGAGATAGTAACATAGACTAGTAACATATACATGTTATTAGTTTAAGTTACTTCTCATTGTGGCTAGTCTAATGGATGGTGTTGAAGATGCCCGCACATCTGATTCCGCTAAGGAAAAGAATAATCAGATGCCACTGACCAACGTCAGCTGGTTCTGGTCGGCCACGCCAAACAGAAGAACCCAAACGCTAACTTGCAAGCACTCTCCAGTCAAAAACATTTCGCCTCTTCTTCGCTTCTTCCACCCACTCTTGAATCATTCGCCTTTCCTTCCTACCCCTACCGATCACCTTTTCCTAAACCAACGCTTTCTTGCTCTCCCCTTGCCATGGACAGGACAAACGCCGCGGCCGCTGCCCCGCCGCCGGTACCCATGGCGGCGCCCGTCGTCCCGGTCGATCTGACGGTCGTCAAGAAGCTCCTCGGGGGCGGCGGCGACCTGGCGGTCCACGACGCGTCTGGCGGTCTCGCCTTTCGCGTCACGGCGGCAGACGGTTGTGGCAGGAGGTGCGGAGGGAGAGCGCTCCTCGACGCCTCCGGGAGCACTCTGGTCACTGCCAGGAGCAGCGAGGTGATGATTCCAGCTTGGGCGTCTGCTCTGGTTAATTTAATTCTGAGTGAGAGATTCCACCATCATCAAGTCAACTTGGCTTCTTAATTCGGGTCTACTCCGGTGTTGCTTAGAAAAGTTTCAGCTTCAAGTATGTGATATGCAATTCTGTATACTGCTTATGAAATAGGAGTAGATTGCTCCAATTTGTTTATCCTCACTTGATTCGTATTAGTTGGATTGCTGCAAAAATGTTACACTTCAGGGGAGTTCAGGACAGAATATAAGCACTTCGTGTCTAATATCATACATCCTCTGTTCATTGAGCTGCCAAAATGTCTTATATTTAGGAACAGAGGTAGTACGTACCTGATAAGCTTAATTAGGCTGATAAGACAAAACAAACAATGAGTAATAGTACGAGCTGCACTTTTGTTTTTTGGCTCTCAAAAGCCTGAAGATAATGATATATTTGTAATGCCCACCTTTATAATTCGCGATTTATCTCTTGTTGCGCATAATACATATAAACTATGTCATTGAGTGGGAGGCTACTATTTTCCAGGGTGCATGGCAGGCATTCAAAGGAATTAGTTGGGAACAGAAAGACATAATTTTTTCAACAAAGGTAATGTGTGCTTCTTCAGATCGAAAGGAGGTACATGTCTTTGTCCCGCCGAGAAGCACATCTGAGGAGCAAAAACCAAGCTACATACTCGTAGGAAATCCATCTCGAAGAGCATGCACGATTATAAGGGGAAACTCCATTGTTGCTCAGGTACTATGGAAATTTTGGATGGGCCTGATCCACTGATGATCATTATCTGTTGTCTAGTGTACTAGCTAGGTTGGTCCAATGGTTATAACTTTCAACACATTTTGGACTGACACTAAAATCGTCAATCATTAATTTGTGCAGACAAATCTCCCGTACAAACTCAATAAGGCCGTCTATTCAAGGCGGAAGTTTAGAGTGACGATTTACCCAGGAAACGATAACATTCTGATCATGGCAATGGTGATGACCTTCCTTGTTCAAAAATAACATAGGTGATGAGTACGAACATTGCTTTCAGAAAGCTCAGAGGATGATTTAGTTCATTCTTCTCTCACTGACCAATTGCACTTACTGGACGAAAAAATGATTCTTGAACATGCACCCAAATGCATGTCGTTTTTCTTACTGGACAGGCTGATATGTTGTAAATATTTTGTTGTTGTCCAGTTTCGTTTTTTTTTGGCTAGATAACTACGTACATCCAAGTTCTACATGTTCATGCCCTAAATACTTTTTCTCGCATTCATTGGCATCAAGGGATGGATAGGACATGGTACTATGAAACCCAGCATTATCTTCTGATCAAGACAGCAGTATGTGTTGCATAATTGTGGCTATCCGGATTACCGAACAGATGTTTGTTCTAGTAGTTATGAGGGGCATGGAAAATCATAGCAAAATCTCAGCCCTTGTACTGAGCTAGTGAATTTTCCCCTCAAAAGGAAGAAAATAGCTAGTGAATTTTCTTTTCTTATTAGACAATGAATGAACTATTAAATTTCCTGCGCAGGTTCCTAATGAAGCAGACGCCTTCAGTAGGAAGGCCTTAAGCACCCACACGAGGAAAAAAAAAAGACCAACAACCCACACGAGAAACAGTATTCCATTAGAATGGTACATATTCTCTGGAAACTTCTGAGAACTTGAGTAATGTGTTCAGTGAAATTCTGCAACAGGATAAGAGAAGTTGAGCACCAAAGTTTTGTCGCGTCCATTTATCGCCGATGATGAAATGTACTCCCTCCGTCCCAAAATAAGTGTCTTAACTTTGTACTAGCTCTAGTACAAATTTATACTCAGCTCAAGACACTTATTTTAGGACGGAGGGAGTATAAATTTTATAACAAATGCTATTTTGACTGAATAGATGGAATGAATGAAAGTATGGGCAATCATTTCAATGCTTGAATTACCAGAACCTTCGAATGCTTAGGGCGCTGTCACTTGGCGAGGTTCTCCGAGTTCACAATACACTGGCCTTGGCCTGGCATGTGTCCAGATGATTATGAATTGTATCATGTCATGGACAATAATCAAAATGTTAAATTGCATTTGTTCAACCTGGGCATTACCAAAAACATGTCATCACTTGGCGACAGAGTTCCGTGTATACTGTATACTGACCTTGGCTGGCATGCCATGTGTGGCTGCTTGATCCATCCGAGAATGTTTGTATCACTCAAAACTGTGGTTGTTTCATTTATGAAGGGCGGAGTTCTCAAAGAAAAATCTCCAAAACATCTTAAGAGGGGCATTCTTAGAACGTAGTCTAAGAGTTCGGTAAAATGAAGATAAAATGCAGCCATGGAAGAAAAAATGGTTTCTAAAATCATGTCCATATGCATCCAAGAAATAAAATGCAAAACACTTTGCTACCACTCCCTCCATTCTTAAATGTAAGCCCTTTTAGAGATTTCAATACAAACTACATACGAAGCAAAATAAGTGAATTTATAACATATATCTATATACATCCGTATGTATCCCTATTGAAGTCTCTAAAGAGGTTTATATTTAGAAACAGATGGATGATACTCCCTTCATTCACAAATATAAGATGTTTTGGATATTTTAATATGTATAACATACAGACCGAAATGAGGGAACAAAACACACTAAAACGTGTCTATATACATGTGAATCAGAAAAAAGTTACTTAAACACAGAGAGTACATGATTAGAGAGAGAAGTTGCAGGGAATGGAAATTCATTGGAACTCTCACACCAAGTTCCATTTTGGATTGGATTCTCCCATGTTTATTCTTCCTAGGATGCCCAAAGAGCCATTGGCATTGTACAGACATAGTAATAAGTAGAGAGATATGTCTTGGACAAAAAAAAAAGATATATGTCAAAAGGTTAATATAAAGCTCAGGGCAAGATAGGTGCAACTGGCAACCTTCCCGACACAACGGCTTGGGAGACATACAACGGCTTGACAAAATCGTCGAACCTATATATCAGTATGCACTTCTCTGAAGCACGGCAGCTAAGGCTCCTCCTTGCTAACTTTACCAAGTGCTCGCTGAGCAAACAGCAACTCCTCTCGCTCTCGTTTCTTCGCCAAGGCCTCCTCATCGAGCACTTGGATAGGTGACCATTCGGGTACAGTAAACCAGTCTTTCGTATCAACGGACAAATGCTCTTTCCAATCACGCCATTCAGGGCTTAGCTTCATCGCGGCATAGTCCAGTGCAGTACCAGCAACCGTTAGGGTGACTGCATACTTCACCGCCCCAAAGTGACCACCTACAGTTGCGGTCAGTTGAGGAAATTAGAAATGGTGACGCATTGTTGGTGTGTTTAGGCCTTTAGGACATAAATATAACTTTCTTTGTTTGAATATTCAAGGCTCACAACGTGCACATGCCACTAAAATGAAATGATCAGTGCATATGCAGGCCTGCAAGCTTTTAACTGTACTCCAAAATAAATTCCCTTTTGTCAAAGTAACATTGCAGTATCGATGGACAATTAAAGGTACACAAAAGCAATATGCAGGGCCAACTTGACCTGGTAGAAAAATGCACATTAGCATACATGAAACTTACATCCCATAAAAAAGTCACCTGATTTCACTTTTGAGGTTAAAATTTTGTTTTAACTAAATTCTTGGCACATTTAGGGCAATGATGTTAAGTTTGGTAAGACCCAATTTTTCCAACGGTGTGTCTCTGCAATCGTATCAAACTGAATATACTGAAATTGAGATTGTCTAGTCACACCTTACTTGATTTTTTGTTATATTCCAGTCACATTTCTTATCCATTAGATCAACATCCAATCTTCCTCGTCCCCATCCCACGTATATAGAGAATTGACTTAAATTTTAAATACGAGAAATTGATTAAGCTTGTTTGAAACTGAAAAGACAAACGGAAATCTAAGATACCAAGAAGTATCCTATGGAGGATTAACCTCACTAAAACTGAGAATTGCAGTAACTTTTTACTAAATACCGCACATATATGGACTACAATTTTAGGTTTACTATTGTTTAAGTTGAGATGACCAGGATTAGCAAACATTCGAAGCATCTGAGAATTACCAAAACCGATTGAAATTTGCAGTAGATGCTAACTGATCTCAAATACCCATGGAAAACCAAGGTTAAATATCTTTAAGTTCCTGAAGTACAATAGAGTTAGAATGGCCGACATGCAAATCAATCAGAAAAGGTACACCCCTGTCCCAAAATGTAAGACCATTTTTGACACTATCATAGTGTAAAAAATGATCTCACTGGAATTCTTATTGTGTCTGTGCGCGTGTGTGTTGAAGGGGGGGGGGGGGGGGCTGTGGTTTCGGTTAATTTGAACAGATCAGAAGATCCCGTGGAGACCTCGGATGTGCAAAGTAATACAGGCAATCTGCCATCTCACTAAATATGGGAAAACAGACAACTTTCTCAATAGTTGCCTTGCTACTACGCCCCTGGCCACACACAGCATGTGATTATAGAGAACAAGATAAGCCCAAGGTGCCGTTTAAATTCACCTGTGATGTTTCGTACATGGATACATTTATGTAGTTGAAAAAAAAACTTGTAGTTGTGCGAAAATAAGAGTGTCCCATTACACGAGGAGGTCATGTGGTAAAAATTTATTTTGATCGTGTATGATGTAGCCAGTTGGCACAGCACCTAGCTTCTAAGCACTTGCACAAGCTCTACCAGAAGGCACATGACTGACCACAATCGCACGCTTCCCTGACCTTCAGTCCGTAATGCAATTTAATATGTATCTTGATCTGATACTGCTAGTATGTGTGATATCATAAACTTAATTCTTTCAGATATATAAGTTTGCTTGGTGCACTGTGGTGATTAAGGGGCTGTTTGGTTTCCAGCCACATATTGCCACACTCTGCCACACCTCACCTTAGGCAAGTTTGACCAAGTTAGGTGGGTGTCTGGTTCTAGCCACACCTAAGGCAAGAATTTTTTTATGAGCAGTGAACCCCACATGTCATAGACACAAAAAGTGTGGCAAGATTCCCTTACGCAAGCCAAAGTGTGACTAACAATTTAAGCAACTCAAGTTCGGCAAGTGTGGCAAAAAATAATGTGGCAACATAAGGCAAACATAGTCATAATCCAAACAGCCCCTAAATCCATAAGAACAATGAGGAATGGAACACTATAGACAAATTTGACTTGAGGAAAACTGCAAACGTGAGTCACTGAAAGATGTTAAGTATGAAAAGAAACATAAGTCAATATATGATTGTGCAATATAATGACCAACCTTGTATTCGGCCAAGAACAGCTCCACTTGCTAGCCCACCAACAACAGAATTCATGAGGTCATCAGGTGTTGTAGCTCGAGCATCTCTTGCAAGTTCACGTGCACCTAAGTATCAAAAGAGTATGTGCTTTGCAAGTTTACTCCAACATGCTATTTGTTACCACGATTAATTCACATGAGCAAACTAACATTCCAAAGTAGAGAAAAAGAAAAGAAGTCACGAAACTGTGCAAGCGTGCAATACCATGGGAACTGGCACTAGTATGGGCCACTTTGCTGTTTAAATTAGCTTGTAGCTATATATTTAACTTGCATCCTTAAAGCAAGACTCGAGCCAGCAGGTGAAACTTGTATATAGCCAACTAAAGATCAAGACATACACCATATTCGATGAATTAAAGTAAGTACATTCATCATGCCAACCAATAGAAGCTGAACCCGCAAAAACAACACTATTCCCAGAACACATATAGGGCCGTGGCTACATCCTACTTCAACATATAAACAGCCATTTACACAATTCCCAGCGATATTAAGCAGTAAATCCCTGGGCACATTCTTTCACTAGTCAAGTGCTGGCAGTAATAAACATATCCTGCTGTGAGCAATGTGCTGCAAGATTATAGCTGCCAGCCTGCCACGTTGTCTATGTGATTACTCATGAGCAAAGACCTTAGATCTTGTGATCAAAATATCCAAGAACAAAAAAAGGTTGCTTCAATAGAGTGATTTACATTACGAGCAATTTTACGCGATGATAATGAAGTGAACAACAGACTAAGATAATCAAATACTACTTGGCACTCCTTGATATAAGAAGGCCTTGGGTATATTTGAGTTTTTACTATGGTTAGGGCACAACATTTTGCAAACCGTTCATAGCATGGGCAGGGGCAGAGCAGGCACCATATTCAAATTTCCCACCATAAATGACTGGAAAATTCATTAAAACCATAATCCCCGTAATTCAATGGTAAAAGGGTGCATTTCCAGTATCTCAAATGGTGCACTAGAAACAGGAAAAGCATTCCACCGCCGCATCATGATACCATCTACACTAAATGTTCCACGCAGCAACATCAAAAGTTGATTCAGCTCATCTCGAAGTTGCAATCAAGGCAACGAATCTGATGCCTCGGGCCTCACCTCCGTAGCATCCGGCCACGATGGAGAGGTTAGCCGCATATGTAGCGGCAGCGCGGATCGGGCCAAGGCGCGCCCTGTGCCGCGACAGCAGCCCGAACCCAGCTCCGGCAACACCTGCCAAGCAACCAGGTCAACGAACTCAACAGATCAGAGATATCTCCCGAAAGTGAACGAAATCCACGACAAGTTCCTGACTCCAACGGAGGCGGAAGTGGAAACGAGGGACAGGTGAGGGCGGCTCACCGGCGGCCACGACGGGGACCAAGATCCGCTCCTTCCAGTCGGCAGAGAATGGCGCTGCTGCTTCCAGCGTCCCTGCGCCGGGGTCCTCGCCGTCGCCGGCCGGAGTAGACATTCGTGGTGCTGTGGTCGGGCTTGGCGTCGAGGTGACTGAACAGAGCTCGGGCTGAGTGCACGGAGGGCCCAATATCGGGTGACCCCTTCGGTGAGCCGAAATATCCGGTTGATGGGCTCTCTCGCTTCTCCGCTATCGCCGGTATTGGGCTTTTATATTTAGAAACATTACAACCGTGCACTATTCTAGCCCTCTCAGGCCATCAACATTTTCACCCGTCGGATTTGGACTTGTGTGAGTTTTGACCATTAGATCTCTTCTCATTCGCGCCTGGGCTTCTGTTGTCGCACTGTTCACGCTACATCGGCTGGGCCGCTGCTTTGGCAACAAAATTTCCGGTCTGCTGTTAATCGGGCCTACTGGGCCTCGAGTCAGCCATAAGCTTTTTTTTCGAATTGGAGAAAAAGGCATCTGTCACACGCTCCACGGAGGCCTTGCCAGGCGCGATGGCAAGGGGCGGCGATGGCGCAGCGACCCGTCGCATGTGGTTTGGATTCCACTAGCCGGGGATTGAGGAAGCATTAATGGCAATGGATGCGCCGCGCTCACCTCAGCCAGTAATTGCAGGCCCGTTATCATGGCGTTCCTTGCTCTTCCTCTACTCCTCCCTGCTTTCCATATAATCTCTACCATGCCGACGATCCCGTTGTTCCTTCCTCACCCTCCTCCATACTTCGGCAAATACTGTCCCACGCAGCCATGGCTGACCGATTAGGTTGCTCTTCCTCATCTTGGTTCTGGCAGTCCTTTCTCCTACATCGCATCTGGCTAGGTGGTGAGTGGTGACGGCGGCAGTGGCGTGTCCATCTCCTCGATACCTTCCTCTTTTTCTACGTGTGATGAACGCGCCCGCTGGAGCGAGCAGGCTGCCAGGGAGACAGGGCGAGGGAGGGAGCGCGATCTCCCCGTTCAGAAGGCTGCGAAGGCACCACAAGGAGTTGCGCCCCTGAATCATGGAGGTGGCGCATGAGGAGGATGGATGCAAGCGCTCCAATTCTAGGTATCCAAATTCCAGTAAAAACTAGCAACACACGTGGCCACGAAGTATCCGTGTTGATTAGATGATTCTGTTGGATATATGGGTACTAAATTGACGCTGCATTTTTTGTCTTCAGTTCCTTCAGTTTATGCCTGAAAATTCCTGCATATTGTGCTTGTATTTCATCCTAAATCTTATTTCCCTTTTTTCAAAATTAGTACATACAACCAGTATCAATATGAATGTGAATGAAGGTCCTCGTGGATCCTCTCACAGATGGACTAAGGTCCGACAAGGCTTTAGTGTTGTAACCATTTTGTACTTAAGTTCTTCCTTGATTTCTTAATGGATAACAAACAAAGCTCTTGCTTGTTCTGCAGAAAATAGACCAGTGAGCCGAAGAGGTCAAGTTTCCCTGTAATACTTCTCTTTTCATGTGTTTGACCTGTTAAGATCTGTAATGATGGACATGCTAATCTCTAGGAAGTGGGCATGTAAGAACAACGAAAGAACTTGCCTTCTGGTATTAGTTAACTGTGGTATTTTTCTCGAATATAGTTAACTGTGGTATTGCCATATCCATTCAGTTCTCATGTTTAAAGGCTGTAGAATGCTTATTTTGCGTAGAGGTGCCATTTGATTGAGAAGAGGAAACCAAGAATGGAGAGTACCATTTATTTACTTGAGAGCGTAGATACTAAATTGTTTGTTCAGTGTACTTCTAACATAGCTTGACATTTCATCCACGTACGTCGATGTTTTTGGGTTCTGCAGTAAATCGCTGAACTTATTGATTGTAGGGCCATATATTTGTCTCGTTTATTTCCCTCTTTTGGTTTTCAGGTAGCAACAATTCATATGCAGTCTAGCTTGTAGTCTGGATTTTTATTTCCCCTCACTTTCTTTTGCTGAAGGAAAGCCTAGATTTGCAGAAACATAGCCTTTGAATCATCTACTTGACAACATGCAAACCTTTTTTATATTTTATATGAACCTCAAGTAGTTTCTATGGTGTACTTTCAGTATTTACAATATGCTCTTTTACTTACCATATGCCCTTTTCCTTCATTTTTTTCTCTGCAGTAGATTACGTTAGTAAAAGCAAACCAATGGCTATATATGACCGTCGGATTTGGACTTGTGTGAGTTTTGACCATTAGATCTCTTTTCATTCGCGCCTGGGCTTCTATTGTTGCACTGTTCACGCTACATCGGCTGGGCCGCTGCTATGGCAACAAAATTCCCGGTCTGCTGTTAATCGGGCCTACTGGGCCTCGAGTCAGCCATAAGCTTTTTTTTTGAATTGGAGAAAAAGGCATCTGTCACACGCTCCACGGAGGCCTTGCCAGGCGCGATGGCAAGGGGCGGCGACGGCGCAGCGAACCGTCGCATGTGGTTTGGATTCCACTAGCCGGGGATTGAGGAAGCGTTAATGGCAATGGATGCGCCGCGCTCACCTCAGCCAGTAATTGCAGGCCCGTTATCATGGTGTTCCTTGCTCTTACTCTACTCCTCCCTACTTTCCATATAATCTCTACCATCCCGACGATCCCGTTGTTCCTTCCTCACCCTCCTCCATACTTCGGCAAATACTGTCTCAGGCAGCCATGGCTGACCGATTAGGTTGCTCTTCCTCATCTTGGTTCTGGCAGTCCTTTCTCCTACATCGCATCTCGCTAGGTGGTGAGTGGTGACGGCGGCAGTGGCGTATCCATCTCCTTGATACCTTCCTCTTTTTCTACGTGTGATGAACGCGCCCGCTAGAGCGAGCAGGCTGCCAGGGAGACAGGGCGAGGGAGGGAGCGCAATCTCCCCGTTCAGAAGGCTGCGAAGGCACCGCAAGGAGTTGCGCCCCTGAATCATGGAGGTGGCGCATGAGGAGGATGGATGCAAGCGCTCCAATTCTAGGTATCCAAATTCCAGTAAAAACTAGCAACACACGTGGCCACGAAGTATCCGTGCTGATTAGATGATTCTGTTGGATATATGGGTATTAAATTGACGCTGCATTTTTTGTCTTCAGTTCCTTCAGTTTATGCCTGAAAATTCCTGCATATTGTGCTTGTATTTCATCCTAAATCTTATTTCCCTTTTTTCAAAATTAGTACATACAACCAGTATCAATATGAATGTGAATGAAGGTCCTCATGGATCCTCTCACAGATGGACTAAGGTCTGACAAGGCTTTAGTGTTGTAACCATTTTGTACTTAAGTTCTTCCTTGATTTCTTAATGGATAACAAACAAAGCTCTTGCTTGTTCTGCAGAAAATAGACCAGTGAGCCGAAGAGGTCAAGTTTCCCTGTAATACTTCTCTTTTCATGTGTTTGACCTGTTAAGATCTGTAATGATGGACATGCTAATCTCCAGGAAGTGGGCATGTAAGAACAACAAAAGAACTTGCCTTCTGGTATTAGTTAACTATGGTATTTTTCTCGAATATAGTTAACTGTGGTATTGCCATATCCATTCAGTTCTCATGTTTAAAGTTTGTAGAATGCTTATTTTGCGTAGAGGTGCCATTTGATTGAGAAGAGGAAACCAAGAATGGAGAGTACCATTTATTTACTTGAGAGCGTAGATACTAAATTGTTTGTTCAATGTACTTCTAACATAGCTTGACATTTCATCCACGTACGTCGATGTTTTTGGGTTCTGTAGTAAATCGCTGAACTTATTGATTGTAGGGCCATATATTTGTCTCGTTTATTTCCCTCTTTTGGTTTTCAGGTAGCAACAATTCATATGCAGTCTAGCTTGTAGTATGGATTTTTATTTCCCCTCACTTTCTTTTGCTGAAGGAAAGCCTAGATTTGCAGAAACATAGCCTTTGAATCATCTACTTGACAACATGCAAACCTTTTTTATATTTTATATGAACCTCAAGTAGTTTCTATGGTGTACTTTTAGTATTTACAATATGCTCTTTTACTTACCATATGCCCTTTTCCTGCATTTTTTTCTCTGTAGCAGATTACGTTAGTAAAAGCAAACCAATGGCTATATATGCAGGGGTCATCAAACTATCAAGTATCTTACATTATGTTGTTGTATATATCGTCGTTCGTAGTTATCTTCCACTGAATCACGTGGAATATTTTCAGATATATTGTGTAGTACTACATGAAGGTAATGCATTAGGTACCACTGTTTTTTGCTCTCTAATTTGTGAGTGGATGTGTTTTTACTGGGTTACAGAATCCGAATGTTATTTTCTCGATGTCCTGCCAAGCTATCACACACAAAATATTACTCCCTCCATCCCAAATTAAGTGACTTAACTTTGTACTAAACTTAGTACAAACTTGAGTCACTTATTTTGGGACAGAGGGAGTATTAAATTTCGCAAGCTAGCCTCAGTCATACAATTATGTCTTACTTGTGAGTGCGTGCATTTTTACCGGGTAACAGAATCCGAATCTGGCAAGTTAGCCTCAGTAACACAATTATTTGTTTTCCTGCTAGATGGTGGCATATAACACTGTTATCTATGGCTTGCTTAAGGAAGGCAATGTTAGGTAAGGCATGCAGTGTATCCATGGAATGTTGCAACAATGGATTGTGGGTGATGGGTTTGCATTTCTTATGTTGATTATGAACTTCTCATGTTTTACAAATGATGTTTCTCTATGATACTCAGATTAGATTCAGAAAGCATGCATCCATGGAATGTTGCAACAATGGATTGTGGGTGATGGGTTTGCATTTCTTATGTTGATTCTGAACTTCTCATGTTTTACAAATGACGTTCTTCTATGATACTCAGATTAGATTCAGAAAGCATGCATTAGTTGTTAATAAGTAACCAATATCGTCATCCTCCAGATGAACAATTAATGCCTTGCTGTGCACTTAACCCAATAGCCATGGTGCCTTAGTATAATATTCCTAAATTTATACTTACCAAGCATTACTTGTTTGCTTTCTGCAGGAGAAAGGCAAGGTCAACAACTTTCCATGAGCACCTAAGATTTCATTTGTTTCATTAATTACGACTATCACCATTGATGTGTGTCATCGACACTAGAAAAGTTGCATCAATTCTGTCTTTAACGTATATTACAAGAAACAATTGGATATCGTATTCTGAAAGACGTTGATGCTGAGAAGGAGTTGTAGGTGGCACCCGTGAAGCAAAAAGTGTTAAGAATGGCGAGCACAAGAGCAATTGAAGAATGCCAAAACCTGTGAGCCACCCTAAGGACTAATCCATGTTCACGATAGGAGAGGAAAGGCTAAGATACTAAGAGCCACAACCTTCTAGAAACTGGTACAATTATGTTTGGGATACTTTTATTATTTTATCCTCAGTATGTCAAATTTGAATTTTGTTGCGGCATGATGTTTGATTTACCATAAGGTAATTGCTACATGAGTTAAAACAACACTAGCTATAAGTGTATCCATTGTCATATTGACCTATAATTCGAGGTGAGCACCAACATCATTATTGATGTTTATTGAATAACATTTATGTTGATATTTGTATGTTGATCTTTGCACTTTTAGTCAGATCTCTTTTAAATTATTGAATTACAATGGTCTGCAAAGGGATCAAAGCCATGCTCCCTGCCCAATACACACAACCCATATGAGTCATTTATAGATGCCTTCGGCACCGATGTAGATCATGGAGCTCTTTTGCTGGGTCATGGAAGTAGGGTCTAGGGTTTGTAACCCCGGCAAATATAGTACATACAAACATTTCAATAAAACCATCTAATTCTTAGGTGGAGTCTGTACACCGCCATAATATGTTAGGTAGCATGTTGACAAGTAATTCCCTCCATATATACGCATCAATCCCAAACATTATACCATAGAAACAGATGGGCGCAGCAACGGGCGCCATCGATGATCTAGTAGAGCATCAAAACTGAGCCTAAAACGAGCCCTCTCATGCTATCGGTCTTTTTAACCGTTCAATTTTGCATCTGGGTGATTTCTTGCCGTCAGATCTTCCCTCATACACATTCGCGACTTCTCGCGCCATTAGATGTCTAGGCCATTTGTTGGAGTTGTGTCGAATATAGTGTACAAGGTAGGTTACAGTTGGACTTGTAGTTATATTGTGTTTACATAGGATATGGAGTCGTGTCATAGTAGGACACTTGTATCCTAGGCCTCTCATATATAGAGGTGGTAGACACACAATGTAACCTATGCCAACATAATAGCACCGGAACACAGGGGAAGCCGGCGGCATGTGCTGGTGTCCAGGGCGACCGGGTGCGGTATTGTAGCGGTGTCATGGGGAGGAGCATCCATAGATAGGCCCCGGGGATGTAGCCAAATCGGTGAACCTCGTTAACAAATCTCGGTGTCGTGCTCGTGTGATTGCTTGGTCCTCGGATGATCAACGGTATGCCTCGGATTTATTCTAACAAGTGATATCATGAGCAAGGTTGAAGAGGTCCGGGAGGCAGTCGGGTTGATCTAGAGGCGAAGATATCGTGGAAAAATCAATCATTGGCGAGATCGGAAGAAACGACACGGTGTCACGATCGCGTGGAACAACCCCAAGTGGATACGTACTTGGAGTCAGCGAGGTTGGGACGTGGCCTACGGCAACGCGGCTGGGCCAAGCAGGTGCGGTCCAGCAGGGACGCGAGCAGGCAGCCCAAGCGGCGAAAGGATGCGTGCAAGGATGGCTGAGCGTCGACTCGATCGGTCGCGGCGTGCAGATTTTAGCGATATGTGGTGTAATCGGAAACAGCAAGAAAGGCATCATGGAAGATTTGTTTTGGACCAAAAGAGGACCGAGTCCTCGTGTGACACGGACGGAGGCAATCAGATCGAATCGAGCAAAGAGAAAATTAGCATTGGTTCGTGCCTAGCAGGTAGAATATCGAAGCAGCAGTCCAAAAGAGTTGTGGTGAAGCATCAAGTGCCAGTAGAGGAGCTCTCGTGAGTAGCAAGATTCAATTAATCTTTGATCTGGTGTTTCTACTGCTTGCACACGAGAAGTGTACCAGGGAAGTTTGTGCTTTGCTAAGTGCACCCGGATTGCAGGGCATCGTATTTGGAAGCTTGGATATATTTCTTTCACAGGGTCAACCATACAAAGACTCATGACGCCAACGGGTACCTGGTTTGAGGTGGAGAAGTTCAATGGAAATGAAAACCTTGGGTTATGGTAGACATGGGTGAAAGATTGTTGGCGCGATAGGGATGCTTGAAGGAGTTGCAAAAGGTCATGATAGCTATGATGGCATTATCATGTGATGGATGGAAATTCATGGAAGATGATTTGAGAGCCTCAAGCGTGTCATGCAGCCGGACAAGGTCTGGCTGGGTCGGATTGGATAGTCTGGCGGATCGACGTAAGTCGGTTGGTACAGAAGACGGTGGTGGGATCGGCGACGACGACATAGGAGCGTGATGCTGATGGTGACCGACTTCTGGGCGTGGAAACACGTGGCGTAAGCCTGAGGGCTTGTGTGGTTTCGACAAGACTATGGCGCGGGATTGATTCAAGGTGGTGTATACACGGAGCTTGAAGTCGATGAGGCATAGGGGTGGACTAATCATCTACCATGGAGTCATGTTGAAGGTGGAGCTGGAGTCTGGAAGACTTCACTCGATGCTGATTGAGGGGCTACGGCATAAGAGCTCAGAGAGTCGAAGCCTATTTCAGCGGAAAAAGCGAGTGACATGTAGTTCGGACTGGAGCACAGTGGTCTGATGGAAGCGTGAAACTCGTCATCGGCCGGTGATGATCGGTGGTACTCTGCGGTGGGGGTTGAGTGGTGTGGGTTCGCGACCCTTGAGACTCGACCGGGACAGTGGAGGCTCGACGCAGTAATAGCGGCGAGGCGTGCGATATGCATGGGACATGGAGACAGGCCAGGGCTCTAGTGGTCATACATGTGGTGAGACAACTGCGAATTTGACTCGGGATGACTACAAGCAATGGTGAAATTCCTTCAAGTTTCAGACAGGCGGTCAAGAAAGGAGCGGTGATGTTGAGTTTAGGTAACTCTTATGTGTGACACCCAATGTGTGAGTTGTTCACTTTCACGCAGGTCAGTGATCAGTGTGTGACGGCGTTGGGCTTATTCTCTGGAATTTGGGAGCGCAAACTAGAGTAATGTGGAACTTAATTTTGCTCGAGTGTTGACGTGGTCAAGAAAAGAAGGGACTACAAGTTGCAGGTGGAGTCACATGGAGTCTTTGGAGTAGTAGCGATACTCATGGGATAAGCTCAAGTCCAATGTACATGGAAGTTTGACGCATTGACGAATTCAAGGTGGTGGAGAATATTTGCCAAGGTGGAGTTTGTTGGAGTTGTGTCGAATATAGTGTACAAGGTAGGTTACAGTTGGACTTGTAGTTGTATTGTGTTTAGGTAGGATATGGAGTCGTGTCCTAGTAGGACACTTGTATCCTAGGCCTCTCATATATAGCGGGGGTAGACACACGATGTAACCTATGCCAACATAATAGCACCAGAATGCAGGGGAAGCCGGCGGCATGTGCCGGTGTCCAGGGCGACCGGGTGCGGTATTGTAGTGGTGTCATGGGGAGAAGCGCCCATAGTCAGGCCCCGGGGATGTAGCCATATCAGTGAACCTCGTTAACAAATCTCGGTCTCATGCTCGTGTGATTGCTTGGTCCTCGGATGATCAACGGTATGCCTCGGATTTATTCTAACAAGTGATATCATGAGCAAGGTTGAAGAGGTCCGGGAGGCAGTCGGGTTGATCTAGAGGCGAAGATATCATGGAAAAATAAATCATTGGTGAGATCGGAAGAAATGAAACGGTGTCACGATCGCGTGGAACAACCCCGAGTGGATACGTACTTGGAGTCAGCGAGGTTGGGACGTGGCCTACGGCAACGCGGCTGGGCCAAGCAGGTGCGGTCCAGCAGGGACGCGAGCAGGCAGCCCAAGTGGTGAAAGGATGCGTGCAAGGACGACTGAGCGTCGACTCGATCGGTCGTGGCGTGCAGATTTTAGCGATATGTGATGCAATCGGAAACATCAAGAAAGGCATCGCGGCATATTTGTTTTGGACCAAAAGAGGACCGAGTCCTCGTGTGACATGGACGGAGATAGTCAGATCGAATCGAGCAAAGAGAAAATCAGCATTGGTTCGTGCCTAGCAGGTAGAATATCGAAGCAGCAGTCCAAAAGAGTTGTGGTGAAGCATCAAGTGCCAGTATAGGAGCTCTCGTGAGTAGCAAGATTCAATTAATCTTTGATCTGGTGTTTCTGCTGCTTGCACACGAGAAGTGTACCAGGGAAGTTTGTGCTTTGCTAAGTGCACCCGAATTGCAGGGCATCGTATTTGGAAACTTGGATATATTTCTTTCACAGGGTCAGCCATACAAAGAATCATGACGCCAACGGGTACCTGGTTTGAGCTGGAGAAGTTCAATGGAAATGAAAACCTTGGGTTATGGTAGACATGGGTGAAAGATTGTTGGCGTGACAGGGATGCTTGAAGGAGTTGTGAAAAGTCATGATAGCTATGATGGAATTATCATGTGATGGATGAAAATTCATGGAAGATGATTTGAGGGCCTCGAGCGTGTCATGCAGCCGGACAAGGTCTGGCTGGGTCGGATTGGATAGTCTGACGGATCGACGTAAGTCGGTTGGTACAGAAGACGGTGGTGGGACCGGCGACGACGACGTATGAGCGTGATGCTGATGGTGACCGACTTCCGGGGCGTGGAAACACGTGGCGCAGACCTGAGGGCTTGTGTGGTTTCGACAAGACTATGGCGCGGTATTGATTCAAGGTGGTGTATACACGGAGCTTGAAGTCGATGAGGCGTAGGGGTGGACTGATCATCTACCATGGAGTCATGTTGAAGGTGGAGCTGGAGTCTGGAAGACTTCACTCGATGCTGATTGAGGGGCTACGGCATAAGAGCTCAGAGAGTCGAAGCCTATTTCAGCCGAAAAAGCGCGTGACATGTAGTTCGGACTGGAGCCCAGGGGTCTGATGAAAGCGTGAAACTCGTCATCGGCCGGTGATGATCGGTGGTACTCTGCGGTGGGGGTTGAGTGGTGTGGGTTCGCGACCCTTGAGACTCGACCAGGACAGTGGAGGCTCGACGCGGTAATAGCGGCGAGGCGTGCGATATGCACGGGACATGGAGACGGGCCAGGGCTCTAGTGGTCATACATGTGGTGAGACAACTGCGAATTTGACTCGGGATGACTACAAGCAATGGTGAAATTCCTTCAAGTTTCAGACAGGCGGTCAAGAAAGGAGCGGTGATGTTGAGTTTAGGTAACTCTTATGTGTGACACCCAATATGTGAGTTGTTCACTTTCACGCAGGTCAGTGATCAGTGTGTGACGGTGTTTGGCTTATTCTCTGGAAGTTGGGAGCGCAAACTAGAGTAATGTGGAACTTAATTTTGCTCGAGTGTTGACGTGGTCAAGAAAAGAAGGGACTACAAGTTGCAGGTGGAGTCACATGGAGTCTTTGGAGTAGCAGTGATACTCATGGGATAAGCTCAAGTCCAATGTACATGGAAGTTTGACGCATTGATGAATTCAAGGTGGTGGAGAATATTTGCCAAGGTGGAGTTTGTTGGAGTTGTGTCGAATATAGTGTACAAGGTAGGTTACAGTTGGACTTGTAGTTGTATTGTGTTTAGATAGGATATGGAGTCGTGTCCTAGTAGGACACTTGTATCCTAGGCCTCTCATATATAGCGGGGGTAGACACACAATGTAACCTATGCCAACATAATAGCACCGGAATGCAGGGGAAGCCGGCGGCGTGTGCTGGTGTCTAGGGCGACCGGGTGCGGTATTGTAGTGGTGTCATGGGGAGGAGCGCCCATAGTCAGGCCCCGGGGATGTAGCCATATCGGTGAACCTCGTTAACAAATCTCGGTGTCATGCTCGTGTGATTGCTTGGTCCTCGGATGATCAACGGTATGCCTCGGATTTATTCTAACACCATCCATTGTCTAGATCGAACCGTTTTCAGCCGTCGGAACTGATTTGTGCAATCGTTTTCCTGCTATCCTAAGAGCAACTCTAGCAGACCTTGCAAAACCACGACCCGCATAAGTGTTTTACGGGCTGAGAAAAACGGATTATAAGGATCGATTTTTGCTTCAGCCGAACAGAACCCGTATAATCAACCCGTAAACAAATTCTCTAAATATACCATCTTCTTCCTCACGCCCTTCCCATCTCGACCTTCGTCCTCTCGGCGTGTGCGTGCCCTGCCTTCGTGACCATCTCCTCATGCTCGCCAGCGAGAGCGACCGGGCCGAGTGCTGACTGCAGCAGTAGACGGCCGCAGCGCGCGGGCGGAGGCCAAGGCCGCCGGGGCAGCGCGGGCGGTGGGCGGCGGTCGAACTCCTCCATTCGCTAGCTACATGCGCATCCATTAAGCTGCTAGCTAGCTAGCTAGCTGATCCATTCGAATCGATTCGGCTGGCTAGCTAGCTAGCTAGCCCCTCGTCGAGAGAACTGCAGGCCGGCTCGGCGGACGACCGGCAGGCGGGCTTGGTGGATGGGGCGGACGGCTGGCAGGCGCGATAGTGAGGGCCGACGCTGCGGCCGAGGCATGCACCAGCGGCCGGGGACAGGCGGACGGGAGCGAGCCATGAAGTTTCCGCTGGCAGTTGGACTCCCGCCAACGATCTTTCACGTATACAGGTCGTCCTCGGGTCGTCTCCGAAATCCTTATTTTCATGGGTTCGACCGGGATGTTTGCGGTGCGCCTTAAAAATTTTTATGGGTTGGGGTGGTTTACGGGTTCTATTCTGGTCGTTTTTTTCGCCTAAAACTGTAAACTGGCGGTTATTTTGCAGTTTTGTGCGTTTTCTAGGGTCTACTAGAGTTGCTCTAAGGGACGCTTTTCCGGCTGCAAAAGCGGAGTATCCTAGTTGATTGGGCTCTTCGGCCGAGGGAACTGGCCCATTAGGTTGGGCGTTTGTGTTGTTTATGTGGATAGCCGATGTTTTCGATCTCATCAGCCGATGTTTTCATCTCATCAGGAAAAAGGAGCCCTAAAAAATCAACAAAAAGGAAAAGGAAGGCGACGATTCTGTCGGCCCAGTGAGAACCAAGGTACCACAGGCCACCTGCCTACGGCCCAGGAGAGGCCACTTGGCCCAAATCACATGGTAGCCCACCAATGGGCAGCACAAGCCAGCAGCCTCGTGAGGGCCTTGCCTCGCGGGAGGGCACTTCTTCGCAAAGGACTTCACCTACTCCACGATCACTACAGGCAGCCTCATGAGCCCCCCCCCCCTCCCGAGGGGCCATGCGGGGCGGATGCCGCCCGTCACGTGGGTGACGCCAATAAAGTAGGCGCCAGCCAGCACGCCCAAGACAGTTTCCCCTTTGGTGCTAGGGGAGCACTTGTGCCAACCAAGCTTCAAAATATTGGATATCAGGTTCGTATCGGTTTGGCGGCGACATATGGGATGTCGGATATCAGGTGATATATCGGATGATATGTAGATATACCATAGAAAATACATGTAGTTTTTTTTCATTATTCTTGTTAAAAACATTTATTTATAGTAATATAAAATGTTCAATGTCAATACTTTAACATAACACTTCTAGATTCCTAGTTTATTAAATTGCTGATTAACAAACTATTAAAGAAATATTCACAAAATATGTACTCTATGAATTAAAAAATACGATCTATATGCCTTTTTACGAAACATTATGCATGACTTTGATAATCTATCATGAAGTCATAAATTCGTAATCTTATTTCACTACTTTCTAATAAAGAATTGTTGTCATGTACATATCGTCATATATCGGTGGGCATATCGGGCTAGATATCGGCCATATTGTGCTAGATATCGGTCCATATCGGATGCTATGTTTGAAAATGATATTTATAAAATGATATGTTATGTTTATATCGGCAGGGGCCCAAAAGAGATATATCAGCCTAGATATTAGTCGTATCGGCCGATATTTAAAAGCTTGGTGCCAACCTGCCCCCAAAGCAAGTCCCAAGGGTTTCCCCTTTGGTGATAGAGGAACAAGATGGTGGCGTGGCAGGATGGAGGTCAGCAGGGAGCCCCTGACGCGTCATGGATAACACCTTTTGTAGGTGAAGACCACATTTCGTCAGGAGAAGCACCGGCGCCTGCCCCCTTTCAAATGTCATCCTGCGGTAGCCCTTTCCCACTCATATTTTTGGGGAAGAGGCCCAAGGCATCTATATAAGGGGCAGTGCGGCCACCATACCGGAGGATCGACTAATTATCTCTTGCCTAAACCCTAGCGCCATTACTAGCACTCTCGAACTCAGGCTCATATTGTAGGTCCAGGAGCACTGTCCACAAGCAAATACAACCAAGCAGGAGTAAGGTATTATACCGCAAGGTAGCCCGAACCTGGGTAACTCTCTGTGTCCTCGCCATGCCTAGCTTGTAGCTTCGTAGATGCAAAGCCAGTCCCCCAGAGCTCAAACCATGGTTTTGGGAGGATTTCCCGTGGATCAGAATCAATCCCTCGACATTTGGCACGCCAGGTAGGGGGCTTGGTTTTTCCGCCTCAAGCTACAGCTCTGCCATGGCCGATGACTGATACGTCTCCAATGTATCTATAATTTTTTATTGTTCCATGCTATTGTATTACCCGTTTTGGATGTTTATGGGCTTTACTCTACACTTCTATATCATTTTTAGGACTAACCTACTAACCGGAGGCCCAACCCAAATTGATGTTTTCTTGCCTATTTCAGTGTTTCGAAGAAAAGGAATATCAAACGGAGTCCAAACGGAACGAAACCTTCGGGAGAGTTATTTTTGGAACGGAAGCAATCCAGGAGACTTGGAGTATATGTCAGGGAAGCAACGAGGAAGCCACGAGGCAGGGAAGCGCACCCCCACCCTTGTGGGCCCCTCGTGGCTCCACTGACCGACTTCTTTCGCCTATATATGTCCATATACCATAAAAACATCGAGCAGCACCATAAATCGGGAGTTCCGCTGCCGCAAGCCTCTATAGCCACCAAAAAGCAGTCGGGACCCTATTCCGACACCCTGCCGGAGGGGGATCCCTCACCGGGGGCCATCTTCATCATCCCGGCGCTCTCCATGACGAGGAGGGAGTAGTTCACCCTCGGGGCTGAGGGTATGTACCAGTAGCTATGTGTTTGATCTCTCTCTCTCTCTCTCTCTCTCGTGTTCTTGATTCGACACGATCTTGATGTATCGCGAGCTTTGCTATTATAGTTGGATCTTATGATGTTTCTCCCCCTCTGCTCTCCTGTAATGAATTGAGTTTTCCCTTTGAAGTTATCTTATCGGATTGAGTCTTTAAGGATTTGAGAACACTTGATGTATGTCTTGCATGTGCTTATCTGTGGTGACAATGGGATATCACGTGATCTACTTGATGTATGTTTTGGTGATCAACTTGCGGGTTCAATGACCTTGTGAACTTATGCATAGGGGTTGGCACACGTTTTCGTCTTGACTCTCCGGTAGAAACTTTGGGGCACTCTTTGAAGTTCTTTGTGTTGGTTGAATAGATGAATCTGAGATTGTGTGATGCATATCATATAATCATACCCACGGATACTTGAGGTGACATTGGAGTATCTAGGTGAAATTGGGGTTTTGGTTGATTTGTGTCTTAAGGTGTTATTCTAGTACGAACTCTAGGATAGATCGAACGGAAAGAATAGCTTCGTGTTATTTTACTACGGACTCTTGAATAGATCAATCAGAAAGAATAACTTTGAGGTGGTTTCGTACCCTACCATAATCTCTTCGTTTGTTCTCCGCTATTAGTGACTTTGGAGTGACTCTTTGTTGCATGTTGAGGGATAGTTATATGATCCAATTATGTTATGATTGTTGAGAGAACTTGCACTAGTGAAAGTATGAACCCTAGGCCTTGTTTGAATGCATTGCAATACCGTTTGTGCTCACTTTTATCATTAGTTACCTTGCTGTTTTTATATTTTCAGATTACAAAAACCTATATCTACCATCCATATTGCACTTGTATCACCATCTCTTCGCCGAACTAGTGCACCTATACAATTTACCATTGTATTGGGTGTGTTGGGGACACAAGAGACTCTTTGTTATTTGGTTGCAGGGTTGTTTGAGAGAGTCCATCTTCATCCTATGCCTCCCACGGATTGATAAACCTTAGGTCATCCACTTGAGGGAAATTTGCTACTGTCCTACAAACCTCTGCACTTGGAGGCCCAACAACGTCTACAAGAAGAAAGTTGTGTAGTAGACATCAAGCTCTTTTCTGGCGCCGTTGTCGGAGAGGTGAGTGCTTGAAGGTATATCTTTAGATCCTGCAATCGAATATTTTAGTTTCTTGTTTTATCACTAGTTTAGTCTATAAAAGAAAACTACAAAAAATGGAATTTAGTTGGCCTCATACGCTTCATGTTTTTAATATCTTTCGTGAGAATGATGGAAAGGAAAATTGTGCTCTAGCGCTAGAAGAAGAAATCTATAAAATGTTTGGCACTAAATCTTTCTATGATGAGCATGATTTCAATGTTGTTAGTACAAATTCTTTGAATATCCATGATGCTAATGATATGCAAAGCCACAAGCTTGGGGATGCTATGTTTGATGAATATGATATTTTTAGTCCCCCAAGTTTTGATGTGCAAATTTATTATGATGAAAGCATGCCTCCTATCTATGATGATTACTGTGATGACACGTATGCTATAAAGAATAAAGATAACCATGAAACTTGTCATCATGATTTTAATTTTCAATTGGATTATGCTTCACATGATAGTTATTTTGTTAAGTTTGCGCCCACTACTATTCATGAGAAGAAATTTGCTTATGTGGAGAGTAATAAAAATTCTATGCTTGTAGATCACGAAAATAATGCTTTATCTGATAGTTATATTGTTGAATTCATTCATGATGCTACTGAAAATTATTATGAGGGAGGAACATATGCTTATTGGAATTGCAATAATATCAAGTTTCCTCTCTATGTGCTTAAAATCTTGAAGTTATGCTTGTTTTGCCTTCCTATGCTAGTTGATTATTGTTCCCATAAGTTGTTTTCTCACAAAATCCCTATGCATAGGAAGTGGGTTAGACTTAAATGTGCTAGTAATTTCTTCATGATGCTCTCTTTATGTTTCAATTCTTATCTTTTATGTGAGCATCATTGAAATCATCATGCCTAGCTAGGGGCGTTAAACGATAGCGCTTATTGGGAGGCAACCCAATTTTATTTTCGTTCTTTGCTTTTGATCCTGTTTAGTAATAAATAATTCATCTAGCTTCTGGTTAGATGTGGTTTTATGTTTTAATTAGTGTTTGTGCCAAGTAGAACCTTTGGGAAGACTTGGGTGAAGTCTTTGCGATCTTGCTGTAAAAAACAGAATTTTTTGCACTCACGAGATTAGCTGCCATGTTTTACTGGAGAGTGATTTTAAGTTGATTATTTTTGCATATGATTAGTAGACAAATTTCTCAGGTCCACCAATTTGTTTTAGAATTTTTTGGAGTTACATAAGTATTGGAATTATACAGATTACTACAGCCTGTTCTATTTTTGACAGATTCTGTTTTCTATGTGTTGATTGCTTATTTTGATGAATCTATGAGTAGTATCGGAGGGTATGAACCATAGAGAAGTTGGAATACAGTAGGTTTAACACCAATATGAATTTAGAATGAGTTAACAACAGTACCTAAGTGGTGGTTTTATTTTCTTATACTAACGGAGCTTACGCGTTTTCTGTTGAGTTTTGTGTTGTGAAGTTTTCAAGTTTTGGGTAAAGATTCGATGGACTATGGAATAAGGAGTGGCAAGAGCCTAAGCTTGGGGATGACCAAGGCACCCCAAGGTAATATTCAAGGACAAGCAAAAGCCTATGCTTGGGGATGCCCCGGATGGCATCCCCTCTTTCGTCTTCGTCTATCGGTAACTTTACTTGGAGCTATATTTTTATTCGCCACATGATGTGTGTTTTGCTTGGAGCGTCTTGTATGATATGATTCTTTGCTTTTTAGTTTACCACAGTCATCCTTTCTGTACACACCTTTTTGGAGAGACACACATGATTCGGAATTTCTTAGAATACTCTATGTGCTTCACTTATATCTTTTGAGCTAGGCAGTTTTGTTCTATGTGCTTCACTTCTATCTTTTAGAGCACAGCGGTGGCTTAATTTTGAAGAAATTGTTGATCTCTCATGCTTCACTTATATTATTTTGAGAGTCTTTTAGAACAGCATGATATTTGCTATGGTTATAAAATTGGTCCTAGAATGATGGGCATCCAAGTTGGGTATAATAAAAACTATCATAGGAAGTGAATTGAATACTATGATCAATTTGATGCTTGATAATTGTTTTGAGATATAAAGGTGGTAATGTTAGAGTCCGTCTAGTTGGGTAATTATGAAATTGAGAAATACTTGTGTTGAAGTTGGCAAGTCTCGTAGCATGCACGTATGGTAAAAGTTGTGTAACAAATTTGTTGCATGGATGCTCTTTTGATTGCCTTCCTTATGAGTGGAGGTCGGGGGCGCACGATGGTTAACTCCTACCAACCTCCCCCCTAGGAGCATGCGTAGTAATACTTTGCTTCGAGGGCTAATAAAACTTTTGCAATAACTATATGAGTTCTTTATGACTAATGTGAGTCCATGGATTATACGCACTCTTACCCTTCCATTATTGCTAGCCTCTACGGTACCGCGCATTGCCCGTTCTCACCTTGAGAGTTGGTGCAAACTTCACCGGTGCATCCAAACCCCATGATAGGATACGCTCTATCACACATAAACCTCCTTATATCTTCCTCAAAACAGCCGCCATACCTACCTATTATGGCATTTTCATAGCCATTCCGAGATATATTGCCATGAAACTTTCCACCGTTCTGTTTATTATGACACGTTTCATCATTGTCATATTGCTTTTGCATGATCATATAGTTGACATCGTATTTGTGGCAAAGCCGCCATGCATAATTTTTCATACATGTCACTCTTGATTCATTTCCCATCCCGGTACACTGCCGGAGGCATTCATATAGAGTCATATCTTGTTCTAGTATCGAGTTGTAATTCTTGAGTTGTAAATAAATAAAAGTGTGATGATCATCATTATTAGAGCATTGTCCCTTAAAAAAAGGCCCAATAAAAAAAGAATGGCCAAATAAAAAAAGGGAAAGGCCCAAAAAAGGAGGGGGGGCAATGTTACTATCCTTTTCCACACTTGTGCTTCAAAGTAGCACCTTGCTCTTCGTTAGAGAGTCTCTTATGTTGTCACTTTCATATACTAGTGGGAATTTTTCATTATAGAACTTGGCTTGTATATTCCAACGATGGGCTTCCTCAAATGCCCTAGGTCTTCATGAGCAAGCAAGTTAGATGCACACCCACTTAGTTCCTTTTGTTGAGCTTTCATACATTTATAGCTCTAGTGCATAAGTTGCATGGCAATCCCTACTCCTCATGTTGACATCAATTGATGGGCATCTCCATATCCCGTTGATTAGCCTCGTCAATATGAGATTTTCTCCTTTTTTGTCTTCTCCACACAACCTCCATCATCATATTCTATTCCATCCATAGTGTTATATCCATGGCTCACGCTCATGTATTGCATGTGAGTTGAAAAAGCTGAAGCGCGTTAAAAAGTATGAACCAATTGTTTGGCTGAAACCGGGGTTGTGCATGATGGGAGTATTTTGTGTAATGAAAATGAAGCATAGCCTAACTATATGATTTTGTAGGGATAAACTTTCTTTAGCCATGTTATTTTGAGAAGACATGATTGCCTTGTTAGTATGCTTGAAGTATTACTATTTCTTATGTCAATATGAACTTTTATTTTGAATCATTTTGGATCTGAACATTCATGCCACAATAAAGAAAATTACATTGGGAATTATGCTAGGTAGCATTCCACATCAAAAATTCTATTTTTATCATTTACCTACTCAAGGACGAGCATGAATTAAGCTTGGCGATGCTTAATACGTCTCCAACGTATCTATAATTTTTGATTGTTCCATGCTATTGTATTACCTGTTTTGGATGTTTATGGGCTTTACTCTACACTTTTATATCATTTTTGGGACTAACCTACTAACCGGAGGCCCAGCCTAAATTGCTGTTTTCTTGCCTATTTCAGTGTTTCGAAGAAAAGGAATATCAAACGGAGTCCAAACGAAATGGAACCTTCGGGAGAGTTATTTTTGGAAAGGAAGCAATCCAGGAGACTTGGAGTATATGTCAGGGAAGCAACGAGGAAGCCACGAGGCAGGGAGCCGCGCCCTACCCCCTGGGCGCGCCCCCCACCCTCGTGGGCCCCTTGTGGCTCCCCTGACCGACTTCTTTCGCCTATATAAGTCCATATACCCTAAAAACATCGAGGAGCACCATAAATCGAGAGTTCCACCGCCGCAAGCCTTTGTAGCCACCAAAAACCAATCGGGGCCCTGTTCCGGCACCCTGCCGGAGGGGGGATCCCTCACCGGTGGCCATCTTCATCATCCCGGCACTCTCCATGACGAGGCGGGAGTAGTTCACCCTCGGGGCTGAGGATATGTACCAGTAGCTATGTGTTTGATCTCTCTCTCTCTCTCTTGTGTTCTTGATTCGGCACGATCTTGATGTATCGCGAGCTTTGCTATTATAGTTGGATCTTATGATGTTTCTCCCCCTATACTCTCTTGTAATGGATTGAGTTTTCCCTTTGAGTTATCTTATCGGATTGAGTCTTTAAGGATTTGAGAACACTTGATGTATGTCTGGCATGTGCTTATCTGTGGTGACAATGGGATATCACGTGATCTACTTGATGTATGTTTTGGTGATCAACTTGCGGGTTCAGTGACCTTGTGAACTTATGCATAGGGGTTGGCACACGTTTTCGTCTTGACTCTCCGGTAGAAACTTTGGGGCACTCTTTGAAGTTCTTTGTGTTGGTTGAATAGATGAATCTGAGATTGTGTGATGCATATTGTATAATCATACCCACGGATACTTGAGGTGACATTGGAGTATCTATGTGACATTAGGGTTTTGGTTGATTTGTGTCTTAAGGTGTTATTCTAGTACGAACTCTAGGATAGATCAAACGGAAAGAATAGCTTCGTGTTATTTTTCTATGGACTCTTGAATAGATCGATCAGAAAGAATAACTTTGAGGTGGTTTCATACCCTACCATAATCTCTTCGTTTGTTCTCCGCTATTAGTGACTTTGGACTGACTCTTTGTTGCATGTTGAGGGATAGTTATATGATCCAATTATGTTATGATTGTTGATAGAACTTGCACTAGTGAAAGTATGAACCCTAGGCCTTGTTTCAACGCATTGCAATACCGTTTGTGCTCACTTTTATCATTAGTTACCTTGCTGTTTTTATATTTTCAGATTACAAAAACCTATATCTACCATCCATATTGCACTTGTATCACCATCTCTTCGCCGAACTAGTGCACCTATACAATTTACCATTGTATTGGGTGTGTTGGGGACACATGAGACTCTTTGTTATTTGGTTGTAGGGTTGTTTGAGAGAGACCATCTTCATCCTACGCCTCCCACGGATTGATAAACCTTAGGTCATCCACTTGAGGGAAATTTGCTACTGTCCTACAAACCTCTGCACTTGGAGGCCCAACAACGTCTACAAGAAGAAGGTTGTGTAGTAGACATCAATGACCGCGCTCGCTGATCCCAGCGTCGTGCCAACCACGTCCAAACGGAGCCCATCGTCGTCCCTTGCGTCCGTCCTGCTCGTGTCGCCAACATGGGCACGGAGCCGGAGGCGGAGACCTCCTCCGAGCACCCTTCAGTCGGGCAGCAACAGTCGCAGCAGCAGCAGCGCCGACCGCCCGCGCGCACGGCCGCGGCGATCTCGTTCACCCGCCGCGACCCACCGACACCGTAGGCTGCCCTCCACATGGCGCAGGAGGTGCTGCGCTACCGCCCCATCGACGACAGCTAGGATGTATGGCTCGCCCGCATCATCGAGCTCATCAACGTTGTTGGCAATGCCACGACGCCATCTCGCTCCCTGCCGTCACGTGACGCGCCTCCTGCACCTCCTCCGTGCGATGACCGCGCGCCTTGTCACCGTCGGGAGCGCTCGCGTGAGCCCTCCCATGGCTCCTCTCCGCCGCACGACGACGACCTGAGTTGCTAGATCATCCAGTGAATGCACCCAGACACGCGGGTGCTCCTCGAGAGGCAGAGTGACTGCTAGAACCACACCATCCAGGAGGTCGAGGCTGCCGGGCGCCAGAACTGTGCCGCTCTCGCAGGCAGCATCGTCTTGATACGTCTCCAACGTATATATAATTTTTGATTGTTCCATGCTATTATATTACCCATTTTGGATGTTTATGGGCTTTATTATACACTTTTATATCATTTTTGGGACTAACCTACTAACCGAAGGCCCAGCCCAAATTGCTGTTTTTTTGCCTATTTCAGTGTTTCAAAGAAAAGGAATATCAAACGGAGTCCAAATGGAATGAAACCTTCCGGAGCGATCTTTTTGGAACAAATGCAATCCAGGGCACTTGGAGTGGGTGTCAAGAAGCAGCCGAGGCGGCCAAGAGGGTCCAGGACGCGCCCTAGGGGGGTGGGCATGCCCCCACCCTCGTGGGCCCCTCATGGCTCCCCTGACCGACTTCCTTCGCCTATATATACTTGCATACCCTGAAAACATCCAGGAGCACCACGAAACCCTATTTCCACCGCCGCAACCTTCTGTATCCGCGAGATCCCATCTTGGGGCCTTTTCCGGCGCTCCACCGGAGGGGGAATCGATCACGGAGGGCTTCTACATCATCGCCAAGGCCTCTCCGATGAGTTGTGAGTAGTTTACCATAGACCTTCGGGTCCATAGTTATTAGCTAGATGGCTTCTTCTCTCTCTTTGAATCTCAATACAATGTTCTCGATCTTCTTGGAGATCTATTCGATGTAACTCTTTTTGCGGTGTGTTTGTCGAGATCCGATGAATTGTGGGTTTATGATCAAGTTTATCTATGAGAAATATTTGAATCTCCTCTGAATTCTTTTATGTATGATTGGTCATCTTTGCAAGTCTCTTTGAATTATCAGTTTGGTTTGGCCTACTAGATTGATCTTTCTTGCAATGGGAGAAGTGCTTAGCTTTGGGTTAAATCTTGCGGTGTCCTTTCCCAGTGACAACAGGGGCAGCAAGGCATGTATTGTATTGTTGCCATCGAGGATAAAAAGATGGGATTTATATCATATTGCTTGAGTTTATCCCTCTACATCATGTCATCTTGCCTAATGTGTTACTCTGTTCTTGTGAACTTAATACTCTAGATGCATGATGGATAGCGGTCGATGTGTGGAGTAATAGTAGTAGATGCAGGCAGGAGTCGGTCTACTTGTCGCGGACGCGATGCCTATATACATGATCATGCCTAGATATTCTCATAACTATGCACTTTTCTATCAATTGCTCGACAATAATTTGTTCACCCACCACAATACTTATGCTATCTTGAGAGAAGCCACTAGTGAAACCTATGGCCTCCGGGTCTATTTTCTATCATATAAGTTTCCGATCTATCTTATTTTGCGATCTTTACTTTCCAATCTATATCATAAAAATACCAAAAATATTTATCTTATCTTATTATCTCTATCAGATCTCACTTTCGCAAGTTGCCGTGAAGGGATTGAAAACCCCTTTATCGCGTTGGTTGCGAGGTTCTTGTTTGTTTGTGTAGGTACGAGGGACTTGCGTGGAACCTCCTGCTGGATTGATACCTTGGTTCTCAAAAACCGAGGGAAATACTTACACTACTTTGCTGCATCACCCTTTCTTCTTCAAGGGAAAACCAACACAGTGCTCAAGAGGTAGCAAGAAGGATTTCTGGCGCCGTTGCCGGGGAGGTCTTCGCACAAGTCAAGACATACCAAGTACCCATCACAAACTCATCTCCCTCGCATTACATTATTTGCCATTTGCCTCTCGTTTTCCTCTCCCTCACTTCACCCTTGCCATTTTATTCGCCCTCTCTTTCCTGTTCGCCTCTCTTTCGCTTGCCTCTTGTGTGCCTGTTTCCCCTGATGACCTTGCCTAAAAACGCTGATCTTCACCTTAGAAGGTTGGAAGAGATCGAAAGCAATGTTAGAAGCTTTATGACTTTACAATTTGAGCATAATAATTTCTTTAGAAACGAGCTTAAAGAACAAAAAAGCTTTATGGAATACATGAATAAAGAGCTTGATGATATGTCTAAGGAATTATATGGTTTGAATTCTCAAATTACTCGTCTTGAAAAATCAATAGCCCAAATTTCTGATAAGCAAGCCACCTTAGTTAATAAGATGACCGCCAAACCAGAAGGGCTAGAGGGAAATAATGATGAAGATCTAAAAGTGATTGATGTGTATCCTATTAAATCTTTGTTTTACAATATGAATCTTGATAATGATGGGACTGGAGATGAGTAAACTTTAGTTAAAAGGCGTCCCAATGATTCGGAGTTTTTAGATCCTGATGCAAAAATTGGTAAAAGTGGGATTGGAGAGGTCAAAACTTTACATAGAAATGAACCCACTATTTTGGATTTCAAGGAATTTAATTATGATAATTGTTCTTTAATAGATTGTATTTCCTTGTTGCAATCCGTGTTAAATTCTCCTCATGCTTATAGTCAAAATAAAGCCTTTACCAAACATATCATTGATGCTTTGATGCAATCTTATGAGGAAAAACTTGAATTGGAAGTTTCTATCCCTAGAAAACTTTATGATGAGTGGGAGCCTACTATTAAAACTAAAATTAAAGATCATGAATGCTATGCTTTGTGTGATTTGGGTGCTAGTGTTTCCATGATTCCAAAAACTTTATGTGATGTGCTAGGTTTCCATGATTTTGATGATTGTTCTTTAAACTTGCACCTTGCGGATTCCACTATTAAGAAATCTATGGGAAGGATTAATGGTGTTCTTATTGTTGCAAATAGGAATTATGTGCCTGTAGATTTTATTGTTCTTGATATACATTGCAATCTTTCATGTCCTATTATTCTTGGTAGACCTTTCCTTAGAACGATTGGTGTAATTATTGATATGAAGGAAGGAAATATTAGATTCCAATTTCCATTAAGGAAAGGCATGGAACACTTTACTAGAAAGAAAATCAAATTACCTTATGAATCTATTATGAGAGCCACTTATGAATTGAATACCAAAGATGGCAATACTTAGATCTATTCTCGCTTTTATGCCTAGCTAGGGGAGTTAAACGATATCGCTTGTTGGGAGGCAACCCAATTTTATTTTTGTTCCTTGCTTTTTGTTACTGTTTAGTAATAAATAATTTATTTAGATTCTGTTTAGATGTGTTTTTATGTTTTAATTATTGTTTGTGCCAAGTAGAACCTATAGGATCATCTTGGGTGATAGTTAATTTGATCTTGCTGAAAAACAGAAACTTTTGTGCGCACGAGAATAATTTTAATAAATCACAGAAACATGCTTTTTAGTTGATTCATTTTGTAGTAGATCAGTAGACAAATTGCCCAGGACTTCCCATTTTGGTAGGATGTTTAGAGTTCCAGAAGTATTCAAAAGTTACAGACTACTACAGACTGTTCTGTTTTTGATAGATTCTGTTTTTCGTGTGTTGTTTGCTTATTTTGATGAAGCTATGGCTAGTATCGGGGGCTATGAACCATAGAGAAGTTGGAATACAGTAGGTTTAACACCAATATAAATAAATAATGAGTTCATTATAGTACCTTAAGTGGTGGTTTTTCTTTCTTGCACTAACGGAGCTTATGAGATTTCCTGTTGAGTTTTGTGTTGTGAAGTTTTCAAGTTTTGGGTAAAGATTTGATGGACTATGGAATAAGGAGTGGCAAGAGCCTAAGCTTGGGGATGCCCATGGAACCCCAAGATAATTCAAGGACAGCCAAAAGCCTAAGCTTGGGGATGCCCCGGAAGGCATCCCCTCTTTCGTCTTCGTCTATCGGTAACTTTACTTGGAGCTATATTTTTATTCACCACATGATATGTGTTTTGCTTGGAGCGTCTTGTATGATATGAGTCTTTTCTTTTTAGTTTACCACAATCATCCTTGCTGTACACACCTTTTGGGAGAGACACACATGATTCGGAATTTATTAGAATACTCTATGTGCTTCACTTATATCTTTTGAGCTAGGCAATTTTGCTCTAGTGCTTCACTTATATCTTTTTAGAGCACGGCGGTGGTTTTATTTTATAGAAATTATTGATCTCTCATACTTCACTTATATTATTTTGAGAGTCTTCTAGAACAGCATGGTATTTGCTATATTTATAAAATTGGTCCTAATATGATGGGCATCCAAGTTGGGTATAATAAAAACTATCATAGAAAGTGAATTGAATACTATGATCAATTTGCTGCTTGATAATTGTTTTGAGATATAAAGGTGGTAATGTTAGAGTCATGCTAGTTGGGTAATTATGAAATTGAGAAATACTTATGTTGAAGTTGGCAAGTCCCATAGCATGCACGTATCGTAAATGTTGTGTAACAAATTTGTTGCATGGGGTGCTCTTTTGATTGCCTTCCTTATGTGTGGAGGTCGGGGGCGTGCGATGGTTAACTCCTACCAACCTCCCCCTAGGAGCATGCGTAGTAGTACTTTGCTTCGAGGGCTAATAAACTTTTGCAATAAGTATATGAGTTCTTTATGACTAATGTGAGTCCAGGGATTATACGCACTCTTACCCTTCCATCATTGCTAGCCTCTACAGTACCGTGCATTGCCCTTTATCACCTTGAGAGTTGGTGCAAACTTCGCCGGTGCATCCAAACCCCGTGATACGATACGCTCTATCACATATAAAACTCCTTATATCTTCCTCAAAACAGCCACCATACCTACCTATTATGGCATTTCCATAGCCATTCCGAGATATATTGCCATGCAACTTTCCATCGTTCCGTCTATTATGACACACATCATCATTGTCATATGGCCTTGCATGATCATGTAGTTGACATCGTATTTGTGGCAAAGCCACCATGCATAATTTTTCATACATGTCACTCTTGATTCATTGCCCATCCCGGTACACCGCCGGAGGCATTCGTATAGAGTCATATCTTGTTCTAGAATCAAGTTGTAATTCTTGAGTTGTGAATAAATAGAAGTGTGATGATCATCATTATTAGAGCATTGTCCCTCTAAAAAAAGAGAAAGGCCAAATAATAAAAAAGAAAGGCCCAAAAAAAGGGGGGACAATGTTACTATCCTTTTGCACACTTGTGCTTCAAAGTAGCACCATGATCGTTATGATAGAGAGTCTCTTATGTTGTCACTTTCATACACTAGTGGGAATTTTTCATTATAGAACTTGGCTTATATATTCCAACGATGGGCTTCCTCAAAATGCCCTAGGTCTTCGTGAGCAAGCAAGTTGGATGCACACCCACTTAGTTTCTTTTGTTGAGCTTTCATACATTTATAGCTCTAGTGCATCCGTTGCATGGCAATCCCTACTCCTCATGTTTGCATCTCCATAGCCTGTTGATTAGCCTCGTCAATGTGAGACTTTCTACTTTTTTGTCTTCTCCACACAACCTCCATCAGCATATTCTATTCCACCCATAGTGCTATATCCATGTCTTACGCTCATGTATTGCGTGAGAGTTAAAAAAGCTGAAGCGCTTTAAAAAGTATGAACCAATTGCTTGGCTGAAACCGTGGTTGTGCATGATGGGAGTATTTTGTGTGATGAAAATGAAACATAGCCTAACTATATTATTTTGTAGGGATAAGCTTTCTTTAGCCATGTTATTTTGAGAAGACATGATTGCTTTTTTAGTATGCTTGAAGTATTACTACTTTTATGTTAATATGAACTTTCATCTTGAATCATTTGGATCCGAACATTCATGCCACAATAAAGAAAATTACATTGAGAAATATGCTAGGTAGCATTCTACATCAAAAATTCTATTTTTATCATTTACCTACTCGAGGACGAGCAGGAATTAAGCTTGGGGATGCTTGATACATCTCCAACGTATCTATAATTTTTGATTGTTCCATGCTATTATATTACCCGTTTTGGATATTTATGGGCTTTACTATACACTTTTATATCATTTTTGGGACTAACCAACTAACCGGAGGCACAACCCAAATCGCTGTTTTTTTTGCCTATTTCAGTGTTTCGAAGAAAAGGAATATCAAATGGAGTCCAAACGGAATGAAACCTTTGGGAGCGATCTTTTTGGAACAAACGCAATCCAGGAGAGTTGGAGTGGACGTCAAGAAGCAGCCGAGGCGGCCACGAGGGTCCAGGGCGCGCCCTAGGGGTGTGGGCACGCCCCACCCTTGTGGGCCCCTCGTGGCTCCCCTGACCGACTTCCTTCGCCTATATATACTTGCATACCCTGGAAACATCCAGGAGCACCACGAAACCCTATTTCCACCACCACAACCTTCTATATCCGCGAGATCCCATCTCGGGGCCTTTTCCGGCACTCCGCCGGAGGGGGAATCGATCACGGAGGGCTTATACATCATCGCCAAGGCCTCTCCGATGAGTTGTGAGTAGTTTACCACATATCTTCGGGTCCATAGTTATTAGCTAGATGGCTTCTTCTTTCTTTCTTTGAATCTCAATACAATGTTCTCCTCGATCTTCTTGGAGATCTATTCTATGTAAATCTTTTTGTGGTGTGTTTGTCGAGATCCGATGAATTGTGGGTTTATGATAAAGTTTATCTATGATAAATATTTGAATCTCCTCTAAATTCTTTTATGTATGATTGGTTATCTTTGCAAGTATCTTCGAATTATCAGTTTGGTTTGGCCTACTAGATTGATCTTTCTTGCAATGGGAGAAGTTCTTAGCTTTGGGTTCAATCTTGCGGTGTCCTTTCCTAGTGACAGCAGGGGCAGCAAGGCACGTATTGTATTGTTGCCATCGAGGATAAACAGATGGGGTTTATATCATATTGCTTGAGTTTATCCCTCTACATCATGTCATCTTGCCTAATGCGTTACTCTATTCTTATGAACTTAATACTCTAGATGCATGCTTGAGTAATAGTAGTAGATGCAGGCAGGAGTCGGTCTACTTGCTGCGGACGTGATGCCTATATACATGATCATGCCTAGATATTCTCATAACTATGCACTTTTCTATCAATTGCTCGACAGTAATTTGTTCACCCACCGCAATACTTATGCTATCTTGAGAGAAGCCACTAGTGAAACCTATGGCCCCTGGGTCTATTTTATATCATATAAGTTTCCGATCTATCTTATTTTGCAATCTTTACTTTCCAATCTATATCATAAAAATATCAAAAAATATTTATCTTATCTTATTATCTCTATCAGATCTCACTTTCGCAAGTTGCCATGAAGGGATTGACAACCCCTTTATTGCGTTGGTTGCGAGGTTCCTGTTTGTTTGTGTAGGTACGAGGGACTTGCGTAGAGCCTCCTACTGGATTGATACCTTGGTTCTCAAAAACTGAGGGAAATACTTACGCTACTTTGCTGCATCACCCTTTCCTCTTCAAGGGAAAACCAACACAGTGCTCAAGAGGTAGCATGTCTTCATCATCAGGGGCTGCATGGCCTTCACGCGCGAGCTCCGCCGTGTGGTGTGGCCTGCGAAGTTCAAGCCGGGGCTGCCTCCCTGCTTCGACGGCACCGCCAACCACATGGGGTTCGTGTCGCTCTACTCCTTAAGCGTCTAGGCCGCCGAGAGGGGCGATAAGGTCATGGAGAATTGGTTCCCCATGGCCCTCAAGGATGCGGCTTGCTCATGGCTGATGAACCTTCGTGAGGGATCCATCTCCCCATGGGAAGAGCTCCGTGAGCTGTTCGTCTCCAACTTCAAGGGCACATCCGACTGCCCCCTTTGTGCTCAGCAGCCTGCGCGCCATCCGCCAGCGCCCTGACGAGCCACTCCGCAAGTACATCTAGCGCTTGGGCCAGGTGCACAACAGGATCCCACGCGCCTCCGACGCCGTGGTCATCGTGGCATTCTCCACATGAGTCATGGATGTAAAGATGCGTGAGAAGCTCATGGTCCATGACGAGCTCGACACCGTGGTTGAGCTATTCGACCTCGCCGACAAGTGCGCCAAGGACGAGGAAGGCCGCCTCTTCGCCCACAATGACCTTGACGCCGACCTCGACGTTGCCAAGCCCAAAGGTAGGGACTCCAAACGCAAGGGCCCAGCTGTGCAAGGCCACTAATAACCCACAAGTATAGGGGATCGCAACAGTTTTCGAGGGTAGAGTACTCAACCCAAATTTATTGATTCGACACAAAGGGAGCCAAAGAATATTCTCAAGTATTAGCAGTTGAGTTGTCAATTCAACCACACCTGGATAACTTAGTATCTGCAACAAGATAGTATGATAGTGGTAACAGTGGCAAAAGTAACGATAGCAATTTTGTAGTAATTTAACAGTAGCAACGGAAAAGTAAATAAGCAAAGCACAATATGTGAAAAGCTCGTAGGCATTGGATCAGTGATGGATAATTATGTCAGATGCGATTCCTCATGTAATAGTTATAACATAGGGTGACACAGAACTAGCTCCAGTTCATCAATGTAATGTAGGCATGTATTCCGAATATAGTCATACGTGCTTATGGAAAAGAACTTGCATGACATCTTTTGTCCTACCCTCCCGTGGCAGCGGGGTCCTAATGGAAACTAAGGGATATTAAGGCCTCCTTTTAATAGAGTACCGGACCAAAGAATTAGTACTTAGTGAATACATGAACTCCTCAAACTATGGTCATCACCGAGAAGTATCCAGATTATTGTCACTTCGGGGTTGTCGGATCATAACACATAATAGGTGACTATAGACTTGCAAGATAGGATCAGGAACTCACATATATTCATGAAAACATAATAGGTTCAGATATGAAATCATGGCACTCGGGCCCTAGTGACAAGCATTAAGCATAGAAAAGTCATAGCAACATCAATCTCAGAACATAGTGGATACTAGGGATCAAACCCTAACAAAACTAACTTGATTACATGGTAAATCTCATCCAACCCATCACCGTCCAGCAAGCCTACGATGGAATTACTCACGCACGGCGGTGAGCATCATGAAATTGGTGATGGAGGATGGTTGATGATGACGACAGCGATGAATCCCCCTCTCCCGAGCCCCGATGGGACTCCAGATCAGCCCTCCCGAGAGAGATTAGGGCTTGGCGGCGGCTCCGTATCGTAAAACGCGATGAAACTTTCTCTCTAATTTTTTCTCTCTGTGAAATGGAATATATAGAGTTGTAGTTGAGGTCGGTGGAGCTCCAGGGGGCCCAGGAGGTAGGGGAGCGCGCCCAGAGGGAGGGGGCGCACCCCGCACCCTCGTGGACAGGGTGTGGGCCCCCTGGTCTTGATTCTTTCACCAGTATTTTTTATATTTTCCAAAAATTATCTCCATGGATTTTCAGGTCATTCCGAGAACTTCTGTTTTCTGCACAATAAATAACACCATGGCAGTTCTGCTGAAAACAACGTCAGTCTGGGTTGGTTTCATTCAAATCATGCAAGTTAGAGTCCAAAACAAGGGCAAAAAATATTTGGAAAAGTAGATACGTTGGAGACGTATCAACACCCCCCAAGCTTAAACTTTTGCTTGTCCTCAAGCAATTCAGTTGATAAATTGAAAGTGATAAAGAAATTTTTTACAAACTCTGTTTGCTCTTGTTGTTGTAAATATGTAAAGCCAACATTCAAGTTTTCAGCAATGATTATGAACTAACCATATTCACAATAACACTTAGGTCTCATGTTTACTCATATCAATGGCATAATTAGCTAGCGAGCAATAATAATAAATCTCGGATGACAACACTTTCTCACAACAATCATAATATGATATAACAAGATGGTATCTCGCTAGCCCTTTCTGAGACCACAAAACATAAATTCAGAGCACCTTTAAAGATCAAGGACTGACTAAACATTGTAATTCATGGTAAAAGAGATCCAGTCAAGTCATACCCAATATAAACTAATAGTAATGCATGCAAATGACAGCGTGCTCTCGAGTGGGGCTTTTTATAAGAGGGTGATGACTCAACATAAAAGTAAATAGATAGGCCCTTCGCAGAGGGAAGCAGGGATTTGTAGAAGTGCCAGAGCTCGATTTTAAAATAGAGAGGAATAACATTTTGAGCGGTATACTTTCACTGTCAACATAACATCTATGAGATCTCGATATCTTCCATGCTAGATATATACATTATAGGCGGTTCCCAAACAGAATGGTAAAGTTTGTACTCCCCCACAACCAACAAGCATCAATCCATGGCTTGCTCGAAACAACGAGTGCCTCCAACTAGCAACAGCCCTGGGGGGAGTTTTGTTTAATTATTTTGATTTGCTTTGATCTTTTTGATCATGGGACTGGGCATCCTGGTTACCAGCCATTTTCTCGTGAATGTGGAGCGGAGTCCACTCCTCCTGAGAATAACCCACCTAGCATGGAAGATACACACAACCCTAGTTGATACGTGAGCTTCTCGAGCATACAAAACAAAATTTCATTTGAAGGTTTGGAGTTTGGCACATACAAATTTACTTGGAATGGCAGGTAAATACCGCATATAGGAAGGTATGGTGGACTCATATGGAATAACTTTGGGGTTTATGGAGTTTGGATGCACAAGCAGTTGAAAGTGCAACTATCCCTGGGTGGTTTTGGTAATTCCTAACAACATATAGCTCATTGAGCTAATACTATTTCAAGATGAATATTTCAGGAAAGCTCAATGATTGGCATGGCATGGATGAGAAAAGTGGACCCCTCAAAATGCTAAGGACAAAAGGATTGGCTCAAGCTCAAAGCACAAGACTCTACATTTTCTATTTTAGTGATCCAAGATCACATTGAGTCTATAGGAAAAGCCAATACTATCAAGGAGGGCTGAGGTGTTGCTTAATGGCTTTCTTGCTCAAAATGCTTAGTGATATGCTCCAAAGCCCTCAACTACTTTCTCACATCCACATATGACCTAAACCAAAAGTCAAACTCGGCCCCACCAATTCTTTCTATCCGGCGCCACCGAGTTCAGATGTCATAGCCACTGCCACAAACCCTAGGAAAATCGGTCTGACCGATAGGGATCTCGGTCTCACCGAGATGGGATTGTAATCTCTCTGTTTCCCTTCGTAACGTTTCACTCAAACCGAGATGAGCGATCGGTCCCACCGAGATTGCAATGCAAACTCTCTGTTTCCCTTTCGTAACATTTCGGTCTAACCGAGATGAGCGAATCGGTCCCACCGAGTTTGCCTGACCAAAATCGGTCTCACCGAGTTTGTGTAATCAGTCTCACCGAGATTATGTTATGCCCTAACCCTAACCATATCGGTCCCACCGAGTTGCATGTCAGTCCCACCAAAAATCCTAATGGTCATATGGTTTGCTAAATCGCTCCGACCGAGTTTCATGATTTGGTCCCACTGAGATTGGTAAATTGTGTGTAATGGTTAGATTTTCTGTGGAGGCTATATATAACCCTCCACCCACTCTTCACTCATGGAGAGAGCCATCAGAACATGCCTACACTTACAACCTACATTTTCTGAGAGAGAACCACCTATACTTGTGTTGAGGCCAAGATATTCCATTCCTACCCTATGAATCTTGATCTCTAGCCTTCTCCAAGTTGCTTTCCACTCAAATCTTCTTTCCACCAAATCCAAATCCTGTGAGAGAGAGTTGAGTGTTGGGGAGACTATCATTTGAAGCACAAGAGCAAGGAGTTCATCATCAACACACCATTTGTTACTTCTTGGAGAGTGGTGTCTCCTATATTGTCTAGGTGTCACTTGGGAGCCTCCGACAAGATTGTGGAGTTGAACCAAGGAGTTTGTAAGGGCAAGGAGATCGCCTACTTCGTGAAGATCTACCCTAGTGAGGCAAGTCCTTGGTGGGCGACGGCCATGGTGGGATAGACAAGGTTTCTTCTTCGTGGACCCTTCGTCGGTGGAGCCCTCCGTGGACTCATGCAGCCGTTACCCTTCGTGGGTTGAAGTATCCATCAACGTGGATGTATGATAGCACCACCTATTGGAACCACGACAAAAACATCCGTGTCTCCTATTGCGTTTGCACTCTCCAAACCCTTCCCTTTACATTCTTGCAAGTTGCATGCTTTACTTTCCATTGCTCATATACTCTTTGCATGCTTGCTTGAATTGTGTTAAGATTGCTTGAACCGTGCTAAGTTGCTAAAATCTGCCAAGAACTAAAATTGGGAAAAGGCTAGTTTTTTATTTGGTCAAGTAGTCTAGTCACCCTCCCTCTAGACATACTTTCGATCCTACAAGTGGTATCAGAGCTTTGGTCTCCATTTGCTTTGATTTCCATAGCTTTTGGTGGTCATAGCCTTGGTTTCACAACCTAGGAGAGTATGGCGTCTAGCGAGGGAAATTACCACCGTAGAGGTCCTTACTTTGATGGTACTAATTTTGCTAGTTGGAAGCATAAGATGAAAATGCATATTCTTGGACATAACCCCGCCGTTTGGGCTATTATGTGTATTGGCTTGCAAGGTGAATTCTTTGATGGGAGAGATCCGAACCATGAAGCTACCGCGGAAGAGTTGAAGATGCTGCAATACAACACTCAAGCTTGTGATATCCTCTTCAACGGATTGTGCCCCGAAGAATTGAACACAATCAGCCGTCTTGAGAATGCAAAGGAAATTTGGGATACTTTGATTGATATGCATGAAGGTACCGACTCCGTCAAGGAATCCAAGTTGGATGTACTTCAAAGTCAGCTTGACAAGTTCAAAATGAAGGATGGTGAAGGCGTCGCTGAAATGTACTCTAGGCTTGCTCTTATCACAAATGAGATTGCCGGCTTAGGAAGTGAAGAGATGACTGACAAATTCATCATCAAGAAGATCCTAAGAGCTTTGGACGGAAAATATGACACCGTGTGCACATTGATCCAAATGATGCCCAATTACAAAGATCTCAAGCCAACGGAAGTAATTGGAAGAATTGTTGCTCATGAGATGTCGCTCAAGGATAAGGAGGAGCTCCACAACAAGTCAAGTGGTGCTTACAAAGCCTCATGTGAAGCTCCCATATCATCAAGTGAGAAACAAACCTTCAATGAAGAATTGAGCCTAATGGTGAAGAACTTCAACAAGTTCTACAAGAGTAGAAGCAGGGAAAGAAGTTCCAAGTCAAGGTCCTACAATGACAAAAGATCTTCTAGTCGTGAGCGTAATTGCTACAATTGTGGAAGACCTGGACACTATTCAAATGAGTGTACGACACCCTACAAAAGAAGAGAAGATTCTCCAAAAAGAAGAAGTAGAAGAGAAGAATCACCATCAAGAGAGAGAAGGAGTAGAGATGATCGTTATGAACAAAGAACATCACAGAGAAGCAAAGATTCGGAAAGGAAGGACAAGTCATCAAGGAGCTACAAAAAACGAAGACATCAAGCTCATGTTGGTGAATGGGTATCCGGCTCCGACTTCGACAATCACTCCGAGAGAAGCTATCACTCCGACTCTGAATATACTCAAGATGAAGGTGTTGCCGGTCTAGCACTTGTGTCTACCAACTCCTACGACATATTTTGTTCACCAAATGAAGGACTTGGAAGATGCTTCATGGCTAAAGGCCCAAAGGTATCACACCCCGAGTATGTTGATTTCAATAGTGATGAAGATGACTTGTTAGGTGATGATGATTTACTTGTTGACAACTCTAGTGATGAATACTATGATGAAATGCCAAATAATCGTGCTAATCAAGATAAAACGAATGACAATGATAAGGAGAAGATTGAGCTCCTAACTAAAGAACTAAACACTCTTAAGTTAGCTCATGAAACTATCTTAGGAGATCATCGAGAACTTTTAAGGACTTATGAGAAGTTACGCTTTGAAAAGCTCAACCTTGAGCAAGGACATGAGTTTTTAAAAGCAATCAATGATGATCTTCGCAAGAAAAGTTCTTCTTACATTGCCAAGCGTTTACTCTTATCTACTTACATGCCTCAAGTCAAGTCTAGTAACAAGAACAAGAAAGATTCTTCCTCTAGTAGTAACAATAATCATGCTAAATCCAATGTTGTTGCTTCTAGTAGTTCTCTTGATTCCACCAATGATTCTCTTAGCCAAGTTACACTTGAGCAAGAAAATAACTTATTGAAGGGAATTATAGAGAAAGGTGTTTACAAGAGCCTTGCCGAGAGTAAGCAATTCGAGGAAATTGTACGCAAGCAAGGAAGGCACCGGAAGAACCAAGGTGTTGGTTTTGAACGAAAGTTCAATGCCAATGGAGTTGAGTGGGAAGAAGATCAATACCCCAAGACGAAGTTTGTTCCTCAACAAGAGAAGTATGATACTACTTCTTTCAAAGGGACACAAGCTCAAGATGATCTTCCACAACAAGACCACAATCAAAAAGGCAAGGACAAGCTTCAAGAGGAGATTGATGCATTTGAAGAAGCTCCTAAGGCCTTGGTCAAGGGGGTTCCCAAGACTACGTCAAGTTCTACTTCATCAAGTTCGACTAGAACTCCAAGGATTCCCATCAAGATGATGTGGATCCCGAAGAAGAAGAACTAGAGAGTTCTTGAGGGTGACTCCGCCAACATATTTCACTCTTATCATTTTGGCAAGGACAAGTGCAATCAACCTCCACATCTTGTACTAGTTCAAGGAGTCACAAACCCTCTTGTTGGTAAGACAAGGGACAAGGTAACCTAATGCTTTCATGGACATCATCTTGTGTGTGCATCATTCTATGTTTATGGATATCCTTGTTTGTTCCTTGTGGGACTAACACGTGTATGTATTGAAAGTTCAACTCACTCCAATGGATTGCTCCAAATGATCTACATCAACATTGAGCATCTATATCTTCAACACCTACATGAAGTCATCATCGACAAAACCCAAGGTTAGTTCATCCCTCTTAGGGGGGATCTCACATCTAGGGGAACTTTACTCAAAGAATTGAGCTAAAGCAACTCTAATGGTGTGAACACAACAATGCTTTATGTAAAAGTGGTAACCCCAATTGTGCTTAAACGATGAGTATGACCTATGATCAAATGTTCTCATATGACTCCTAAGTCAATATACTCATATATAGATGACCTAGCCATCGCCAATTGCTTGATAGATGCTAGATTGGTTGTGCATGCTTTGTCACATATTTCATTTGCCATTTTATTGTGTGAGCATGTTGGTTGCATATTTTACTCATTCGAGGACATCCACTTGTAGTTTTGATTGTTTGATTTCTTTTCTTTTTGCCAAGTGGATGGACAAGAATGCCTAAGAACCTTCTCTAGCTATCTATGCTTTTCTCGTCTCAAACTCTATTCATGCTACATCACAAAGTTTGATCAAGTCAGATTCGAACCACTCTATGTGAGGAGCACTCGGAGTCCCCGATTCGTCATAGACTTAAACTTCCAAAATCTCTTTGAGCATTTCGGTCTGATCGATTCAACCTTGTCGATCATACCGAGATCACTAAGTTGATCTAGGTTTTCAATCTCGGTGCAACCGATTTGAACTTTTCGGTCACACCGAGTTGCAGTAACTGCTTGCAGTTATGCATCTCAGTGCCACCGAGTTGTTCCACTCGGTCACACCAACAGGGCCAGGCTATATATACCCCTGAGCCAAAATTTGGAAACTTTTTGAACCTCTTCGCCCGCGCACTGCCTGCTCTGCCTCCTCGGGTCTCCGGATCGTCCTCCTCGTCGCCAGTGACCTCCAGCCGCTGGTCTTCGCCGCCGTCAACGGGAATCTGCTCCGCCGTTGTTGTCGTAGCAAATCCATCATCGAACTAGGGTATGGATTTGAAACTTTCTGCTATTCCTAACTCCGATTCCTAGCACATTGCATTGCCATGAATCTTGCCACGTTTGAGATCTTCTTATCCAGCGAAATCACTCCGTAGATTAGTTTTGGATTGAAAATTTAGGGTTAGGTTTCCGCCGAACACATCTCGGACCGACCAAGTTGTAGAAATCGGTCTCACCGATTTGGCTCAGGCCAGTACACATGTGATTCTCGGTCTGACCGAGAATTGCAAATCGGTGTGACCGAGTTCAATTCTTTGTGAAACCCTAGCAGTCTCGGTGCCACCGAACTGTGACTTGGTCTGACCGAGTTCACTAGTTTAGGTTCCAGAAGCTGGTTCGGTATCACCGAGTTTACAAATCGGTAGCTCCGAAATGCTTTCCGTGGAAAACTAAAACTAAGTTTTTGACTCATTCTTTTGCAAAAACCTCTATGCTTTGTGATGCTCATCCACTCTACCTCATCTATATCTATTCACAGGGTTTGCTATTAGAGTTCGCATCATGTCAGATCAGAGTGACAGTCAGAACAAGTCTGAGGAGCAAGTTCACATGAGTGAGGGCACTAGTTCCTCTAGCAGCTATGATGATGGCAGCAGGAGCACACCCAACAATTTGCCCAAAGCAGCCACCAGGGCCAAAAAGAAGAAGACCTCAGATTCTGAAGATGAGGACTATGTTGCTGTTGAGGATGAGGCCACCTCAAAGAAGAAGGTGTTGAATAAGAAGTATGGCACAACAGCTACCACTAAGCCAGGAATGCAGAAGAAGGCACTTGCAAGGAGAATTCCAACTTCCAAACCTAGGAAGGTTGCCACTGGTGAAACCATGAAGTTCACCATTGAGTCTGAAGATGAAGCTACTGGCCAAGAGAAGAAGAAGAAGAGAGTCATAACTACCACTGCCAAAGTACTTGGCAAGCCCTCTATGAGGAGAGACTCTGAGGAAGAAGAGGAAGAGGTTGCTGCACCAGCACCCAAAGCTTAGAAGCTGATGGGAGATGCTATAAGGTGGGGCTGCTCCATCTAAGCCCAAAGATGCTCCCAAGGCTTCTCCTAAGCCCAAGTCTGCACCTAAGAGGAACACTAGGAGTATTCCAGCTGCAGAGAAGAACAAGGCCCCAATGCCTGAAGCTGTTGAAGAAGAAGATGATGTATTTAGAAGTGAAGCCCAAGATCCCAGATCATAATGATGCTCACCCAGTTGCAGAGGACATGAAGCTTAGGAAGGATGCAGGTCTAAGACAGTGGAGACAGACTGATCCCTATGCTGTTAGGAGAAGAACTGCTGTAGACTACAGGTTCCACACTAAGGAACAATAGGATTTCTATGAGACAATGCTGCTTGACAAGAAGCCCATAGTGTGTGACATGAGATGGGTAGACTGGGAGTACATCAAGAAGAATGAAGAGCACTATCCAGGAGTTTATGACAGTTTCAAGTCTTATGGAGTAGAAGACTTTGTTGGCCAGAAGCTCACAAAGTGGAATGATGAGCTCATTATGCAGTTCTACTCCACAGCTCATTTCTACCCAGATGGGAAGGTAGTCTGGATGTCTGAGGGTACCAGGTACCAATCAACAGTTGAAGAATGGTCTGAGTTGATAAATGCTCCAAAAGACAATGAGGATGACTTGGATGTCTATGCCAAGAAGAAGAAAGATCACAACTCCATGGCTCACATGTACAGAGAGATCCCAGATGCTGCACTTGAGACACACAAGTTTGGATCTGTACATTATCTGTTGTCAGGATTGCCTACCATCAACTAGATCTTAAGGCACACTTTGCTGCCCAAGTCAGGTGATCACAAGATGATCAGAGGCCATGCAATTAACTTGCTACATATATTTGATGTGCCTCAGAAGTTCAAAGTCATGAGCCTGATTGTGGAAACAATCAAAAGGACTGCTGCTGATCAGAAGAGGAGTTGTGGGTATGCCCCACAGATTCAGGAGCTTATAAACTCCAAGATGGGCACTGGCACATATCTCTTGGACAAGGAACACCTGCCCATCTACCCTGATTTCGAGGACAACACCATTGTGATGGATTAAAATGAACCATCTTCTGTGCAAGCACAAGAGAAGAAGGAGAAGGCAAGAGCTGAGAAGGCCGCAAAGATGCCAACTGCTGAAGAGGCATCTCAGATTTTCCTGAAGAGCAAGCAAGATCAGCTTGGCTACTTGATTGCCTCCACTCTGAGGATTGAGAAGGGCTTGGCCACCCTGACTCAAAACCAGGAGAGCTTGGAGAGAATCATAGAGCAGAAGTTTTATGCTCTTGATGTCAAAGTGAATGAGATCCAAACTGCAGTTGAGCAACTTCACGAGGATGTGGAGGATAAGAAGGGCAAGTCAACTACTGATGGTTTTGCTAGAGTGCCCAGAGGACATAGATCTGCTGTAGTGCCTGTTCTAGACACCAGAGCTACATCATCTGCACTAGCTACAGCTTCAGTGCCTCCAGCTCCAGCACCCACTCCACCAGCTCTAGCTACATCAACAGAAGACTTCGTCCGTGGAGCCATCTATACACCATCACATGAAGACCAAGCCTGAGAGTCGTTTAGCACTATGCATTTTAATGAACTTTTTGGTAACTTGTTGCCAAAGGGGGAGAAAAATGTATAGATCATAGGCTTCGAGAGAGAGTGTTGCTTTGTTCTCTCTTGTCTTTTTGATGGTTGAACTTCTTTATTTGTGTGCTTGATACTTTATGCTTTTGTGAGATACTTGGATGATCATGTGTTTGATCATATGCTATGCTACATTAATGCGTGTTGGATGATATTATCACTTATTTCCTCATATGATCATTCACTTTGCTTAGTGATGAGTGCATGTGTTTAATTATTATCATTTTGAGCGCTCCACCAAAATGTATGTGACATGGAAGAGTAACCCATGATTCTAACTCATTGTGCATTTGCAGTCCAAAGCAAATTTTTAAATAATGCACAAATTTAGGGGGAGCTCTTACTTTTCACATACTTCTCAAAGCGACAATGTTTTTCAATATTATTATCATTTGTCGAAGCTTTGATCTATATGTTTTCATCAATTACCAAAAAGGGGGAGATTGAAAGTGCAACTATCCCTGGGTGGTTTTGGTAATTCCTAACAACATATAGCTCATTGAGCTAGTACTATTTCAAGATAAATATTTCAGGAAAGCTCAATGATTGGTATGGCATGGATGAGAAAAGTGGACCCCTCAAAATGCTAAGGACAAAAGGATTGGCTCAAGCTCAAAGCACAAGACTCTACATTTTCTATTTTAGTGATCCAAGATCACATTGAGTCTATAGGAAAAGCCAATACTATCAAGGAGGAATGAGGTGTTGCTTAATGACTTTCTTGATCAAAATGCTTAGTGATATGCTCCAAAGCCCTCAACTACTTTCTCACATCCACATATGACCTAAACCAAAAGTCAAACTCGGCCCCACTGATTATTCCTATCCAGTGCCACCGAGTTCAGATGTCATAGCCATTGCCACAAACCCTAGGCAAATCGGTCTCATCGATAGGGATCTTGGTCTCACCGAGATGGGATTGTAATCTCTCTGTTTACCTTCGTAATGTTTCAGTCAAACCGAGATGAGCGATCAGTCCAACCGAGATTGCAATGCATACTCTCTGTTTCCCTTTCGTAATGTTTCGGTCTAACTGAGATGAGCGAATCGGTCCCACCGAGTTTGCCTGACCAACCCTCTGTGTGCCCATTACCAAAATCGGTTTCACCGAGTTTGTGTAATTGGTCTCACCGAGATTACGTTATGCCCTAACCCTAACCATATCGGTCCCACTGAGTTGCATGTCAGTCCCACCGAAAATCCTAACGGTCATATGGTTTGCTAAATCGGTCCGACCGAGTTTCATGATTCGGTCCCATCGAGATTGGTAAATTGTGTGTAACGGTTAGATTTTGTGTGGAGGCTATATATACCCCTCCACCCACTCTTCACTCGTGGAGAGATCCATCAGAACATGCCTACACTTCCAACCTACATTTTCTGAGAGAGAACCACCTACACTTGTGTTGAGGCCAAGATATTCCATTCCTACCATATGAATCTTGATCTCTAGCCTTCCCCAAGTTGCTCTCCACTCAAATCTTCTTTCCACCAAATCCAAATCCTGAGAGAGAGAGAGAGAGTTGAGTGTTGGGGAGACTATCATTTGAAGCACAAGAGCAAGGAGTTCATCATCAACACACCATTTGTTACTTCTTGGAGAGTGGTGTCTCCTAGATTGGCTAGGTGTCACTTGGGAGCCTCCGACAAGATTGTGGAGTTGAGCCAAGGAGTTTGTAAGGGCAAGGAGATCACCTACTTCGTGAAGATCTACCCTAGTGAGGCAAGTCCTTCGTGGGCGACGACCATGGTGGGATAGAACAATGTTGCTTCTTCGTGGACCCTTCGTGGGTGGAGCCCTCCGTGGACTCGCGCAGCCGTTACCCTTCGTGGGTTGAATCTCCATCAACGTGGATGTACGATAGCACCACCTATCGGAACCACGACAAAAACATCCGTTTCTCCTATTGCGTTTGCACTCTCCAAACCCTTCCCTTTACATTCTTGCAAGTTGCATGCTTTACTTTCCGCTGCTCATATACTCTTTGCATGCTTGCTTGAATTTTGTTAATATTGCTTGAACCGTGCTAAGTTGCTAAAATCTGCCAAGAACTAAAATTGGGAAAAGGCTAGATTTTTATTTGGTCAAGTAGTCTAATCATCCCCCCTCTAGACATAATTTCGATCCTACAGCAGTATTCCCGCTTAGTACAGGTGAAGGCTAGCAAAAGACTGGGAAGTGACCAACTAAGAGAGTGACAACAATCATGAACATGCATTTAAATTAATCAACACTGAGTGCAAGCATGAGTAGGATATAATCCACCATGAACATAAATATCATGAAGGCTATGTTGATTTGTTTTCAACTACATGCGTAAACATGTGCCAAGTCAAGTCACTCGAATCATTCAAAGGAGGATACCACCCTATCATACCACATCACAACCTTTGTAATAGCATGTTGGCACGCAAGATAACCATTATAAGCTCCTAGCTAATTAAGCATGGCATAAGCAACTATAATCTCTAATTGTCATTGCAAACATGTTTATTCATAATAGGCTGAATCAGGAACAATGAACTCATCATGTTTACAAAAACAAAAGAGGTCGAGTTCATACCAGCTTCTCTCATCTCAATCAGTCCATCATATATCGTCATTATTGCCTTTCACTTGCACGACCGAACGATGTGTATAATAATAATAGTGCACGTGCATTGGACTAAGCTGGAATCTGCAAGCATTCAATTCAAGGGAGAAGACAAGGTAATATGGGCTCTTGGTTAAATCAACAATCATGCATATAAGAGCCACTAAGCAATTTCATTATGTTCTTCTCCTCTCAACCCCCAAGGGAAAGAAAAGAAATAAAACTATTTACACGGGAAAGCTCCCAACAAGTAAAAGAAGAACGAGAAATCTTTTTGGGTTTTCATTTTAATTACTACTACAATCATGGAAAGTAACTAACTAATTTTTTTGGTTTTTCTTAAGGTTTATCAAACGCACAAGAAGAAAGCTAGAAAAAGACATTAAACTAGCATGGATAGTACAATGAAAGAGTATGAGCACCGATGACTAGAGTAAGTGTGTGAACATGAATGTAATGTCGATGAGACATACGTACTCCCCCAAGCTTAGGCTTTTGGCCTAAGTTGGTCTATTGCCATGGATAGCGGCTACTCTCCCCGGTGTACTGAGGAGTGTCATCTGGATACCACTGGCTGGCAATTTCCTCCGGATCCCACTGATAAGATGATGGACGATAAGGGTCCAGTGGTGGTTCCGGCTTAGGATCTGGAGCGGATGTATGGGCTCGATGCGCGTCCACAGCCTTCGGCAAGACGAGGTAATAGCCTGCAGTTAAATCAAACAAAGAAGGCGCAGGCAAGATAATAGTCTCATTGTGTTTCTTATTAAATCTCAGGTTATACAGAAGCATCTTATCATCATTGTCAACAATAAACTCATGCGCTACCATGCTCCTGTAATCTAAAAAGGTAAGAGGCAGCAGTGTCTCCTCTTTCTCATCATGCCTAATAGGTATCTCGAAATGTTTAGCAAGGCATGCAGCGTAGATACCTCCAAAGATGGGGCCCTTTGTACGGTTCAAGCTTAGGCGTTTAGCAATAACGGCACCCATACTAAAAGTGTTATCACAAAATAAGACATGGGACACAATAATAATATCAGGAACACTGAGGTTTCCATAGTTTCCGCAACCAATTAAGCATCGACTAGCAAATATGGCAAAGTAGCGTAAAACAGGAAAATGTATGCTAGTTATTCTTGCATCGGAAACCTTCCTCGATTCCCCTACAGTAATAGTGTCAATAAAACCATCCACATCTTTACGATGTGGTTCATCTAGGCTACCATCAAAGGGTATTCTACAAACCGTGCAAAAATTACGTAATGGCATTTCCTTAGCCTCATCATATTAATGAAAAGCTACTGAAGGTGGTGAATTCTTAGGATAATAGTAAAAGTTTTGCATGAAAGTGTTGGTGAGTAAGAGATACTGTTCAATCCGGCCGTGGAGGAAATCGGTGAGGCCCGCATTTTAAGCCAAGGAATAAAAGTCTTCATAAATCCTGGCTGCTCTCAGGAAATTATCACAAGGCCATTCACACCGCCGTACTTCCGCTACACGAGGAATATTATACTTGGCCTTTTCTTTCTACTTAGTTTGTTTATCCTTGGAGCTTTGGTTAGAAGAGCCCCTCAAGAACAATCTCTTCATATTTTTCTGAAAATTTATGAAAATTTTAGTAACTTGAAAATAAAAGTGAATCAAACTAAACAAGATTGATAGTAACTACTCCCACAAGTGCCTAGAGCCTATATCATGCATTAGAATTACTTGGGACCTCATAAATTTGACATGCAAGCACAAGAACAGGGTCACCTAGGCAGCAAAAATTTGCAATGAATAAAGCACTAGAACAAAAACTAATTGGACCATTGGAGGAGCCACATACCAAGGAACAATCTCCCAAAGCAGTTTTGTGAATGGAGCTTTGAGCAAGGAGATCGAAAATCGCAGCAAAATGAGCTAGAACTCGTGCTTGAGCTGGATGGGGATTTTTTTTGGAGGAAGATGGAGTGTGTGGATGCAGGAATAATTGGAGGGGAGTCACCGTGGGCCCACGAGGCAGGGGGCGCGCTTAGTAAGAGTGGGTGCACCGTGGACCCTCGTGGCCAGGTGCTTGCCCCCCGTTGTGTTCTCAGTGCCTAAAATCCTCAAATATTCCATAAAAAATCATACTAAATTTGCAGGGAATTTGGAGAACTTTTATTTTTGGGATATTTTTTATTGCAAGGGTAATTCAGAAAACAGACAAATAATACTATTTTTGCTTTATTTATTCTAAATAACAGAAAGTAAAAAGAGGGTACAGAAGGTTGTGCCTTCTAGTTTCATCCACCTCATGATCATCAAAAGGAATCCACTAACAAGGTTGATCAAGTCTTGTTAACAAACTCATTCTGAATAACATGGAACCGGAGAAATTTTGACTAAAACTAGGTTACCTCAACAGGAATATGAACACCCCCAACAATAAGAATATCATACTTTTTCTTGACAGTAGGAAGAGGAAATTCAAAACCTCCAATAATGATAGTTGGAATTTTTGCAATAGAATTGATGCTATGAACTTGAGGTTGTTTACTCGGAAAGTGTACCGTATGCTCATTACCATTAACATGAAAAGTGACATTGCCTTTGTTGCAATCAATAACAGCCAGCCCCTGCAGTATTCAAAAAGGGTCTACCAAGGATAATTGACATACTATCGTCCTCGGGAATATCAAGAATAACAAAGTCCGTTAAGATAGTGACATTTGCAACCACAACAGGCACATCCTCACAAATACCGACAGGTATAGCAGTCGGTTTATCGGCCATTTGTAAAGATATTTCAGTAGGTGTCAACTTATTCAATTCAAGTCTACGATATAAAGAGAGAGAGGCATAACACTAACACCGGCTCCAAGATCACATAAAGCAGTTTTAACATAGTTTCTTTTAATGGAGCATGGTATAGTTGGTACCCCTGGATCTCCTAGTTTCTTAGGTATTCCACCTTTAAAAGTATAATTAGCAAGCATGGTGGAAATCTCAGCTTCCGGTATCTTTCTTTTATTTGTAATGATACCCTTCATATATTTAGCATAAGGGTTTACTTTAAGCATATCAGTTAAGCGCATACGTAAGAAGATAGGTCTAATTATTTCAGCAAAGCGCTCAAAACCCTCATCATCCTTTTTCTTGGATGGTTTAGGAGGAAAAGACATGGGTTTCTGAACCCATGGTTCTCTTTCTGTATCGTGCTTCCTAGCAACGAAGTCTCTTTTATCATAACGTTGATTCTTTGATTGTGGGTTATCAAGATCAACAGCAGGTTCAATCTCTCTACTTCATTATTATTGCTAGGTTGAGCATCAATAGGAACATTATCATTAACATTATCACTAGGTTCATGTTTATCACCTGATTGTGTTTCAGCATCTGAAATAGAAATATCATTGGGATTCTCAGGTGTGTCTACAACAGGTTCACTAGAAGCATGCAAAGTCCTATCGTTTTTCTTTTTCTTCTTTTTAGAAGGACTAGGTGCATCTAAATTATTTCTCTGAGAATCTTGCTCGATTCTCTTAGGGTGGCCTTCAGGATACAAAGGTTCCTGAGTCATCCTACCAGCTCTGGTAGCCACTCTAACAACAAAGTCATGTTTATTATTTAATTCATCAAGCAAATCACTTTGAGCTTTAAGTACTTGTTCAGCTTGAGTGGTAACCATAGAAGCATATTTGCTAATGAGTTTAAGTTCATCTTTAACTCTAGCCATATAATCACTCAAGCGTCCAATCATGAAAGCATTACTCCTTAGTTCTCTACCAACATAAGCATTAAAACTTTCTTGCCTAGTCATAAAATCATCAAATTCATCTAAGCATTGACTAGGAAATTTAGTAGATGGGATTTCAACTTTATCATATCTATAGAGGGAATTTACCTTTACTAGCTGTGTCGGGTTATCAAGACAATGTGTTTCTTCAACAGGCGGTATTTTAAGATCATGTATTTCATCAATAGGAGGTAAATTCTTAACATCTTCAGCTTTAATACCTTTTTCTTTCATTGATTTCTTTGCCTCTTGCATATCTTCAGGACTGAAAAATAGAACTCCCCTCTTCTTCGGAGTTGGTTTAGGAATAGGCTTAGGAGTTGGCTCAGTTGGCTCATGAATTGGCTCAGGAAGAGTCCAACTATTTTCATTAGTCAACATATTATTCAATAATAATTCAGCTTGGTCGACTGTTCTTTCCCTGAAAACACAACCAGCACAACTATCCAAGTGGTCATTGGAAGCATCAGTTAGTCCATTATAAAAGATATCAAGTATGTCATTTTTCTTAAGAGGATGATCAAGCAAAGAATTAAGTAATTGGAGAAGCCCCCACCCCAAGCTTGTGGGAGACTCTCTTCTTCAATTTGCACAAAATTATATATTTCCCTCAATGCAGCTTGTTTCTTATGAGCAGGGAAATATTTAGCAGAGAAGTAATAAATCATATCCTGGGGACTATGCACACATCCATGATCAAGAGAATTAAACCAAGTTTTATCATCACCCTTTAATGAGAATGGAAATATCTTAAGGATATAATAATAGCGAGACTTCTCATCATTAGTGAACAGGGTGGCTATATCATTTAATTTAGTAAGATGTGCCATAACAGTTTCAGATTCATTGCCATAAAAAGGATCAGATTAACCAAAGTAATTATCTCAGGATCAACAGAGAATTCATAATGCTTATCAGTAACACAGATAGGTGAAGTAGCAAAAGCAGGGTCATATTTCATTTTAGCATTCAGAGATTGCTGCTTCCATTTAGCTAATAACTTCTTAAGATCATATCTATCATTGCAAGCAAGAATAGCTCTAGCAGCTTCTTCATCCATAACATAACCCTTAGGAACAACAGGCAATTCATACTTAGGGGGAGAACCTTCATCATCACTATCATCAATAATTTCATCTTCAATAATTTCATTCTCTCTAACCCTAGCAAGTTGTTCATCAAGATATTCACCTAATGGCACAGTAGTATCAAGCATAGAAGTAGATGCATCATAAGTATCATGCATAGCATAAGTGGCACCATCAATAACATGCGACATATCAGAATTCAAAGTAGTAGTAGGTTTAGGTGTCGCAAGTTTACTCAAAATAGAAGGAGAATCTAATGCAGAGCTAGATGGTAGTTCCTTACCTCCCCTCGTAGTTGAGGGAAAAACTTAGTTCTTTCGTCTTTCAAGTTCCTCATAGTGATCATCAGATATAAATCCCAAGTGACTCAAAGAATAGAGATATGCTCCCCGGCAACTGTGCCAGAAAATAGTCTAGATAACCCACAAGTATAGGGGATCGCAACAGTTTTAGAGGGTAGAGTATTCAACCCAAATCTATTGATTCGACACAAGGGGAGCCAAAGAATATTCTCAAGTATTAGCAGTTGAGTTATCAATTCAACCACACCTGGATAACTTAGTATCTGCAACAAAATAGTATGATAGTAATGGTAACAGTGGCAAAAGTAATGATAGCAGTTTTGTAGTAATTGTAACAGTAGCAACGAAAAAGTAAATAAGCAAAGCACAATATGTGAAAATCTCGTTGGCATTGGATCAGTGATGGATAATTGTGTCGGATGCGATTCCTCATGTAATAGTTATAACATAGGGTGACACAGAACTAGCTCTAGTTCATCAATGTAATGTAGGCATGTATTCCGAATATAGTCATACGTGCTTATGGAAAAGAACTTGCATGACATCTTTTGTCCTACCCTCCCGTGGCAGCAGGGTCCTAATGGAAACTAAGGGATATTAAGGCCTCCATTTAATAGAGTACCGGACCAAAGCATTAGCACTTAGTGAATACATGAACTCCTCAAACTACGGTCATCACCGAGAAGTATCCCGATTATTGTCACTTCGGGGTTGTCGGATCATAACACATAATAGGTGACTATAGACTTGCAAGATAGGATCAGGAACTCACATATATTCATGAAAACATAATAGGTTCAGATCTGAAATCATGGCACTCGGGCCCTAGTGACAAGCATTAAGTATAGCAAAGTCATAGCAACATCAATCTCAGAACATAGTGGATACTAGGGATCAAACCCTAACAAAACTATCTTGATTAGATGGTAAATCTCATCCAATCCATCACCGTCCAGCTACAATGGAATTACTCACACACGACGGTGAGAATCATGAAATTGGTGATGGAGGATGGTTAATGATGACGACGGCGACGAATCCCCCTCTCCGGAGCCCAGAACGGACTCCAGATCAGCCCTCCTGAGAGAGATTAGGGCTTGGCGGCGGCTCCGTATCGTAAAACGCGATGAAACTTTCTCTCTGATTTTTTTCTCTGTGAAACGGAATATATAGAGTTGGAGTTAAGGTCGGTGGAGCTCCAGGGGGCCCACGAGGCAGGGGGCGCGCCTAGGGGGAGGGGGCGCGCCCCCCACCCTCGTGGACAGGGTGTGGGGCCCCTGGTCTTGATTCTTTCGCTAGTATTTTTTGTATTTTCCAAAAGTTACATTCGTGGATTTTCAGGTCATTCCGAAAACTTTTGTTTTCTGCATAATAAATAACACCATGGCAGTTCTGCTGAAAATAGCGTCAGTCCGGGTTAGTTTCATTCAAATCATGCAAGTTAGAGTCCAAAACAAGGGCAAAAGTGTTTGGAAAAGTAGATACGTTGGAGGCGTATCAGCCGCGACCACGACGATGCGAAGGATGACCGCCCCTTCTGCATCTATCACAACATGCACTCGCATGCCACCAAAGACTTCCACGAGCTCAAGCTACTACGCAGCGAGCGGCAGGAGAAGCGCGACGACTGCAATGACTGTGGCTCAGGCCGTGGCGGTAGCCGCAAGTGTGGGCACTGGAAGGATCGCGGCAACGAGAACAGCAACTCCCGTCAGGGCTGGCGGGACTAGCCTCGGCAAGCCAGCACTCACGAGGCCAACCCTCAGTAGGCCAACGCGGCCCTCCCGCGCCCCAACTGGAACAATGACGACCTACCTAAAGAAGAAAATGGGGGCTACCAGGAGCCTCAAGCAGTGGCCTACATCCTTGGTGTGGCTCAAGCCCCTGCCTCCAACCGCCACTTCAAGCAGTTCTCTCACGAGATGAATGCGGCTCTACTGGAGCCTGTAGATGCCAAGCCCCTCAAGTGGTCGCAGTACGGGATAACCTTCGATCGCATCGATCACCCCGAGTCCATAAAGTATGTGGGCGCCATTCCTCTGTTGTGCACTCCTACCATCAACAACGTGGCGGTCACCAAGAAGCTCATCGACGGTGGCGCCGACCTCAACATGATCACTATGGACACCTTCGAGCCTCTTCAGGTGCCTTGATATGTCTCCAACATATCAACTTTTCCAAAACTTTTGCCCTTGTTTTGGACTCTAACTTGCATGATTTGAATGGAACTAAGCCGGACTGACGCTGTTTTCAGCAGAATTGCCATGGTGTTATTTTTGTGCAGAAATAGAAGTTCTCGGAATGACCTGAAACTCCACGGAGTCACATTTTGGAATTAATAAAAAATATTGACAAAAGAATCAACAGAAGGGGGCCCACACCCTATCCACGAGGGTGCAGGGCGCCCCCTATGGCGCGCCCCTGCCTCGTGGGTCCCCTGGACCTCCACCGACCTCAACTCCAACTCTATATTCACGTTCAGGGAGAAAAAATCAAGGAGAAGGATTCATAGTGTTTTATGATACGAAGCGGCTGCCAAGCCCTGTTCTTCCTTGGGAGGGCTGATCTGGAGTCCGTTCGGGGCTTCAGAGAGGGGAATCCATCGCCATCGTTATCATCAACCATCCTCCATCACCAATTTCATGATGCTCACCATCGTGCGTGAGTAATCCCATCATAGGCTTGCTGGACGGTGATGGGTTGGATGTGATTTACCATGTAATCGAGTTAGTTTTGTTAGGGTTTGATCCCTAGTATCCATTATGTTCTAAGATTGATGTTGCTATGACTTTGCCATCCTTAATGCTTGTCACTAGGGCCCGAGTGCTATGATTTCAGATCTGAACCTATTATGTTTTCATGAATATATGTGAGTTCTTGATCCTATGTTGCAAGCTATAGTCACCTACTACGTGTTATGATCCGGCAAACCCCGGAGTGACAATAGTCGGTACACTTCCCAGTGATGACCGTAGTTTGAGGAGTTCATGTATTCACTAAGTGATAATGCTTTGGTCCGGTACTCTATTAAAAGGAGACCTTAATATCCCTTAGTTTCCAATAGGACCCCACTGCCACGGGAGGGTAGGACAAAAGATGTCATGCAAGTTCTTTTCCATAAGCACGTATGACTATATTTGGAATACATGCCTACATTACATTGATGAACCGGAGCTAGTTCTGTGTCACCCATGTTATAAGTGTTGCATGATGAATTGCATTCGACATAATTATTCATCATTGGTCCATTGCCTACGAGCTTTTCACATATTGATCTTTGCTTAGTTACTTCTCCATTGCCACTGTTATGATTGCTACAAAACTGCTACTATTACTTTTGCCACCGTCACCGTTACTTCCATACTACTTTGCTACTAAATACTTTGCTGCAGATATTAAGTCTTTCAGGTGTGGCTGAATTGAAAACTCAGCTTCTAATACTTGAGAATATGCTTTGGCTCCCCTTGTGTCAAATCAATAAATTTTGGTTGAATACTGTACCCTCAAAAACTGTTGCGATCCCCTATACTTGTGGGTTATCAAGACTTATGAGCGCTTGATGCCCACAAGGCCCTTCTCTGGTGTGACCTATGACTCCACAACGCCCCTGTGGTAGGTGCGCCTCGCCATCACCTTTGACTGCCACAAGAACTACCACACCGAGCTCATCGACTTTGACGTGGCGCACATTAACCTGCCCTACAACGCCACCTTGGGCTACCCTGTGCTCGCCAAGTTCATGGCAGTGACCCACCACACCTGCAACACTGTCAAGATTTGGGCTGCATCGGGGCCATCACCGTCTGCTGCAATGAGAAGGACACAATGCACACCATCGAGCACACCTACAAGGTTGCTGCCATTGTGTACCCGGTAGACGAAGACGAGGCAGGCCCCTCCGAGGCCACTCCCCTGAAGAAGAAGCCGCAGTTCTCCCAGGTCCGCGGGAGACGAAGAAGGTGTCACTAGATGGCACCACCTCGGGCCTCTCCCTCACCACTGGGGCCGAACTCTTCCCCAAATAGGAAGGCGCGCTCATCGCCTTCCCCCGGGCAAATGCTGATATTTTCGCCTGGACAACATCAGACATGTCCGGTGTATCGAGGGGCTGATTGAGCACCACTTAGCCGTGTGTTCCAGCACACACCCCGTGAAGCAGAAGATACGGCGCCAGGCACCCAATAAGCAATAGATCATTGTTAAAGAAGTCGAGAAGCTACAAGAGGCAGGAATCATCTGCAAGTGCCCCACACTGAGCGCGTCACCCACCCCATTACCATCCCCAACTGCATCATCATTCACTGTGGCTCGCAGTTCACCAGCAACCTCTTCAAGCCGTGACGCACCAACATCAGCGCGCAGGTCCACCACGCCTTAGTGGCACACCTGAGGGGCAGCGGCCATGCCGCGCATGCTAACATTGAGCTTCCCAAAGGCCCCAGATGAGGAGCCTCTAGAAAAGGCTCACAACCCGCAGCGAGGGCTGGCTCGGCGAGCTCCCCTCTGTGCGGTGGTCAAACCACAAGACCGCCACCAAGCCTGCTGGTGTGACACCATTCTTCCTCGCTTATGGGGCTGGGTAGTGCACATCTCCTGTCCTGGCGCAGCGCGTATGGAAACGAAAAAGGGTGTTCCGATACAAAACAAATGGAACATCCAACAACTCTGCAAGTTCTATCTATGACCGCACGGATACGAGCGAATTCGAGTTGTACACGCTCCAGAGCCTCCTCTGCATTGCCGCTAGCCGTAAGAGCTCCCACCCACAACCCAGTGGAAGCCCCATCCACAGTCATGGGAGAGCAACTACCTGATGGGCCGCCTAGCCATCACATCTCCAGGATGCCTGTGCGCACCATGGCAGCATGTATCTTCAATTATGTAATGACTTTTTCAGGCATCAGTAAAGCTTCATTTCCCAAGTATCACAAAAGCTTGTCATGAATGCCCTCAGGAGGCACGTGTGCTTATGATCTTCCTTCTACATACCACGCGAGCTGGGGCTGGGCACGGCACATGTCCTTGTGTCAGACCCAGCAACGCCACTTAACCCAAGCGATCGGGCTCTGGCCCGCGGCCTGCCCCCATGCACGTCACCTCACAAGGTCCTTGGTGCTGGTCTTCTCGCATGGTACCCACAAGCAACCTCACAAGCGCACGCCACCTCATTATTAGCAAAGACTAGGTGGCAGTCTTACTAATGCAGGGCAAGCGCCCCTGAGGAAATCCCACAAGCGTCGCCTTGCAAGGTGACCGTCGCATCACCATTGCTACCTCTTGAGCTTGCGTTGGTTTTTTTCCTTGAAGAGGAAAGGGTGATGCAGCAAAGTAGAGTAAGTATTTCCCTCAGTTTGAGAACCAAGGTATCAATCCAGTAGGAGACAACGCACAAGTGATCGAATACTTGCACAAACAATCAAACAAACTGGCACCCAACGCGATAAAGGGGTTGTCAATCCCTTCATGGTTACTTGCAAAAGTGAGATCTGATAGAGATAGATATATGGTCAAGTAAAATATTTTTGGTATTTTTGGTTTATAGATCGGAAAGTAAAAGATTTCAAAATAGTAGATCAGAAACATATATGATGGAAAATAGAACTTATATGATGGAAAAGAGAACTTATATGATGGAAAAGAGACCCAGGGGCCATAGGTTTCACTAGTGGCTTCTCTCAAGATAGCAAATAATACGGTGGGTGAACAAATTACTGCCGATCAATTAATAGAAAAGCGCATAATTATGACAATATAATGCGTCTCCGTCGTATCTACTTTTCCTAACGCTTTTCCTCTTGTTTTGGACTCTAATTTGCATGATTTGAATGAAACTACCCGGACTGACGCTGTTTTCAGCAGAACTACCATGGTGTTGTTTTTGTGCAAAAATAAAAGTTCTCGGAATGGAGCGAAACTTTGCGAGGATTTTTATACAATAAAAGGGAATTTCTGGAGCCAAGAACCACTGGAGGGGGCACCTGGGTGGGCACAACCCACCAGGACGCGCCACCCCTCTAGGCGCGCCAGGTGGGTTGTCCCCACCTGGTGGCCTCGCATACCCTGAAACCAACGCTATAAAATCTTATTTTTCCAGAAAAAATTAGGGAGAAAGAATCATTGCGTTTCACGAGACGGAGCCGTTGCCGTCTCCTGTTCTTCATCGGGAGGCCAGATCTGGAGTCTGTTTGGGGCTCCGGAGAGGGGGATCTTAGACCTTCGTCATCACCAACCCTTCTCCATCGCCAATTCCATGATGCTCCCCACCGGGAGTGAGTAATTTCTTCGTAGGCTCGCTGGTCGGTGAGGAGTTGGATGAGATTCATCATGTAATCGAGTTAGTTTTGTTAGGGCCTGATCCCTAGTATCCACTATGTTCTGAGATTGATGTTGCTATGACTTTGCCATGCTTAATGCTTGTCACTTGGGGCCTGGGTGCCATGATTTCAGATCTAAACCGTTTATGTCATCACCATTATATCCATGTTCTAGATCCGATCTTGCAAGTTATAGTGACCTACTACGTGTTATGATCCGGCAACCCCGAAGTGACAATAGTCGGAACCACTCCCGGTGATGATCGTAGTTTGAGGAGTTCATGTATTCAACATGTGTTAATGCTTTGTTCCAGTTCTCTATTAAAATAAGGCCTTAATATCCCTTATTTTCTAGTAGGACCCCGTTGCCACGGGAGGGTAGGACAAAAGATGTCATGCAAGTTCTTTCCATAAGCACGTATTGCTATTTACGGAATACATGCCAACATTATATATATGAACTGGAGCTAGTGCCGTATCGCCCTAGGTTATGACTGTTTCATGATGAATATCATCCAAAGAATCATCGATCCAATGCCTATGAATTTACCTTATATTGTTCTTGCTAAGTTACTACTGTTGCTACTGTTATCGTTACAGCTACAAAAATCATTGCTATCACTGTCACTGTTACTATTGATGTTGCTACTACTATCAAAACTATCATATTAATGTGCTACTGATCACTTGCTGCAGATAATTAATCTCCAGGTGTGGTTGAATTAACAACTCAGCTGCTAATACTTGCAAATATTCTTTGTCTCCCCTTGTGTCGAATCTATAAATTTGGGTTGAATACTCTACCCTCGAAAACTGTTGCGATCCCGTATGCTTGTGGGTTATCAAGACCTTTTTTGGCGCCGTTGCCGGGGAGCATAGCTATATTTGTTGAGTCACTTGGGATTATTATCATATTATCACTATGAAGAGTCTGAAGGATGCCAAGACTAAGATTTTTCCCTCTAAGACGAGGGGAGGTAAGGAACTGCCATCCAGCTCCGCTTTAGATGCACCTTCTGTTATAAGTAAACTTGCAACACCACCAGATGCTATTAATTCTGATATGTCGCAAGTTATTGATGAATCTACTTCTGCTATGAATGCTACTCATGATGATGCTAGTACCTTGCTTGACGATGATGTGCCACTAGGTGAATTTCTTGATGAACAAATTGCTAGAGTAAGACAACATGATATTGTTGAAACTGATGATGATCTTGAAACTGAAAATCTTGAAACACCTACTAGAACCAGCCCTCCTAGATATGAGTTACCAAAGGTACCAGAAGGTTATGCTATGAGTGAGGAGGCAACTAGAGATATTCTTGCTTGTAAGGATAGAGATAATCTAGAAAAATTATTATGCAAGTATAAAGAAAGATCTCTGAATGCTAAAAATGAAATGTGATCCTAAGTTTGCTACTTCACCTATCTTTATTGATGATAAGGATTATGAATTCTCTGTCGACCCAGAGTTAATTACTTTGGTTGAATCTGATCTGGTTATGAAACTGAAACTGTTGTGGCACATCTTACTAAGTTGAATGACATAGCCACCCTTTTTTCTCATGATGAGAAGATTCGCTATTACTATATCCTCAGATTATTTCTGTTCTCATTAAAGGGTGATGCTAAAGCTTGGTACAATACTCTTGCTCCTGGTTGTGTGTGTAGTCCCCAGGATATGATTTATTACTTCTCTGAAAAATATTTCCCTGCTTATAAGAAACAAGCTGCCTTGCAGGAAATATTTAACTTTGTGCAAATTGAAGAAGAGAGTCTCCCACAAGCTTGGGGGAGGCTTCTCCAATTACTTAATGCTTTGCATGATCATCCTCTTAAGAAACATGAAACACTTGATATCTTCTATATGGACTAACCGATGCTTCTAGGGATTTCTTAGATAGTTATGCTGGTTGTGTTTTCAGGGAACGAACTATTGGGCAAGCTAAAGAATTATTGAATAACATATTGAAAAATTATGATGATTGGACTCCTCCTGAAACACCTCTTAAACCCACTCCAGAAAAGAGGGGTATCTTATATCTCAGTCCTAAAGATTTGCAAGAGGCAAAGAAATCTATGAAGGAAAAAGGTATTAAAGTCGAGGATGTTAAAAATTTACCTCCTATTGAAGAAATACATGGGCTTGAAGCACCACCACCACCTAAGGTGGTAGAGGTAAAATCTTTAATGATAGTGATGATCCTCGTAATAAACATTCTAGTCAATGCCTTTACGAGTTTGATAATTACATTAGAAAGCAAGATCACTTCAATGCAAATGTTATGAAACGATTGACATACAACTCTGATATGATTGCTCGCTTAAGTGAATTTGTTATTTAGAATCTCAAATGATGTTAGAGGTGCAGGAAAGCATGCCTCTATGGTTCAAACTCAATTAGAACAAGTTGCTAGATCTCACGGAGAGTTACTTGATGAAATAAACAATAATATAAGTGACTTTGCTGTTAGAGTAGCAACTAGAGGAGGTAAAATGACTCAGGAACCACTCTATCCTGAGGGACACCCAAAGAGAATTGAACAAGACTCTCAAAGAATTAACACTAATGCACCTACACTACTGCAGGATGCTGCTAACACGACACTACAATCAGAGACCCTTTGACAAAACTGTGTGCGATGCAATAATCGCAAACACTGGTGTAAAAAAACATCAAAAAAGGTGCTGAACATTTGCAATGGCGGAGACATCAAACACGGTTCAGATTTTATTGCGTGTGCGATGTTGGGCATACGGTTGATCCAGTAGAACTATTTGCGATGAGGAAGAACAACATAAACGGGCAGCCATATCAATGTGTGTGCGATATACGACATACAGTTATCTCCGATGAACTGTGTACTATTAGGGAATGCAACAGAAATGGTCAGCTAGATCAAGGTGTGTGTGATATACAACATACGGTTCACTCGGACAAACTGTTTGAGTAGGCAAGAGAACCGAAACAGTTGATCTTAACAAGATGTGTGTGATATGCAGCATTTGCAATCAGCCAAAAGAACACAAACGATTCGTGTAAACCAGATGTGTGTGATACGCAGCAAACAACCCACTCGGATGAACTGTTTGCGATGAGAAATTATAGCACAAATGATTACTATAGTAAGCTCGTGTGTGATGCTGTTTGTACAAAAAACTTTGAAAAATGCAAACTAGTTGCTTGCGGTGGCTAGGAGTATCGCACACGATGCGTCTGCGAGTACTCGTGTGCGATGATTAGTAAGGTACACATAATGAACGGCTGCAAGGGTGATATGCTGATCATGGAGTCCGAGAAGACCGTGGTCGGAAGGCCGCCAACTCAGCTTTTTAGCTTATATTTTATTATAATTGTATGCATAAGTAGGTCATGAGTGTTTTGTGCCTTGACGCATGCGGCATTTTAAATTATGCTAAATATGTAAGACAATTATTAACCGTTGCCACTATAAATTTGCCTCAACGGCGAGCAGAGCACATGCAGGGATGCCATGCGAGCAACCACGTGGTCAACCTTCTGGCACCCTGTGGGAGACGCGACGGCGCATCCATAGGACACGAAGGTGATATCATGACCGTGTGTGATAGTGGGCAAACACGTACACGTAGGTCCGAGAACAAGGGCCCATGTTTCGGGCTTCCGATGCGTGGCATACGGTTGATCCAAAAAAACTGTTTGCGATGAGGCAGAACAACAGAAATGGGGCTTTTTAGGCCCAGAAGGCGAGAACCATCAATAAAATTTGACTTTGTTTCTCCTCACATTGCAGATTGCAACGCAATAAGTAATTGCGAATCTGTTCACACCGATCAAACTAGTGTGTGTTCACATTTAGCACCAGGCTATAACCCACTCAAAAATTACTTCACAGTTCCTCTCCCCATCACCCACAAAACTGGTCTTTCCTATCAAGTCATTCCACCATGACCGGTAGGAGGTGTTTTGGGTCGGCATATAACCAGGCAACAAAGACCAAGGCCGCAGAAGCACTAGAGAGGTCCTGCCGTGAAGCGGCAGCCGCAGCTGCAGCAGAGATGTCCCGGCGTGCCGCGGAGTCCTCGAACAAGCTCTCACGGGCACGCGAGGGCTCTCACAAGCGCACTCGTCGCGTCGGCGATCACGGCGAGATGGCGTTTCTGAAGTCCTTGGCCGGCGACAACGACATTCTCGCTGGCCTCATTAAGCAGCATGAGCTGGTCGACGGCTTAATGAAGCTGCTCGAGATCAGCGATGCCTCAGTTGACAAGGCGACCGGCCTCATCGAGCAAATCATGGGTGACAATGCGAAGCTCCTCAAGGCGCTCGCCAAGGAGGAGGAGGCCGCCGGCTGGAAGATGCTACATGAGCAGAGCAGTGCCTTGGGGATGATGCTGACACCGGTCGTCGAGGAACTGATGGGTGACTTGATGAAGCTCCGGATCGAGCACGGGCAGGAGGTGGAGGAATCCGTGGCTGCTTTCAGGCAAAGTCGTGAGGAATTGAAGAAGGAGCTGGGGGATGTCATCGCCCGGAGATCCATCGAAGAGTAGATACAGTAGCGATCCAGATCGTTGTCTGTGATTTCCTTCTTCTCTTGCCCCCGAGTCTTCTGGGCTTTGCCGCATGTGGCATTTTAAATTATCCGGAATATGTAAGACAATTATTATCTGCGCCATTGTAAATTTGTCGTCATACTATCCATTGCCATTTTATTTGCCATCATATTATCCGTTGCCCTATGTGGCAATTTAGATTAGGCTGGAATACAAGTTGAAAACACGAACAAAGCAAATGCTGCCATGGGATCACAAGCAAACACCGGAGGCGTACACTTTAATTAACCCATTAATGGAGAAGTTGTGAGCGAGGCAGCCGGCGGCTGGTGCATGGAGGTCAAAGAGCTCGCTCCCTGGTGAGCATGGGTGGCCTTGCTGCTCGCACGTGTCCCATCCAGCCTCTGAGGTGGTGTCACGCCCAATATGCGATACTATCCTAAAGAGACTCGAAGGTCCCACCAAGGATAGAACCGCATATTGAAACGCTTTTGCAAGGTGGATATCATTACATCAACATTACATAATAGATGGGGATACATACAAAAGGCATACAATGCCACACGAATACAACATCATATTACATAAGAGCACCATCCGCCTACGGATGAAACACAAACAGAAACTCAAACGACATCCACCCTGCTAGCCCAGGCTGCCGACCTGGAACCTATCCCCTGATCGAAGAAGAAGCAGGAGAAGAACTCCAAAACAAGTAAACATCGCTCTCGCGTCATGATCATCGCATAACTTGTACCTGCAACTGTTGTTGTAGAATCTGTGAGCCACGAGGACTCAGCAATCCCATTACCATGGGTATCAAGACTAGCAAAGCTTAATGGGAAAGGAAGGGGTAAAGTGGTGAGGTTGCAGCAGCGACTAAGCATATATGGTGGCTAACATACGCACATAAGAGCGAGAAGAGAAGCAAAGGAACGGTCGTGAAGCTAGCAATGATCAAGAGGTGATCCTGAACACCTACTTACGTCAAACATAACCCAAAACCGTGTTCACTTCTCGGACTTCACCGAAAAGAGACCATCACGGTTACACACACGGTTGATGCGTTTTAATTCGGATCTAGTGTCAAGTTATCTACAACCGGACATTAACAAATTCCCATCTGCCACATAACCGCGGGCACGGCTCTCGAAAGTTTAAACCCTGCAGGGGTGTCCCAACTTAGCCCATGATAAGCTCTCGCGATCAACGAAGGATATTCCTTCTCCCAGGAAGACCCGATCAGTCTTGGAATCCCGGTTTACAAGACATTTCAATAATGGTAAAACAAGACCAGCAAAGCCGCCTGATGTGCCGACAAATCCCGATAGGAGCTGCACATATCTCGTTCTCAGGGCACACCGGATGAGCAAGACGACGGGTTGGCATAGACCCTGGTTGCCCAGGGGGCGCCGGACATCGCTCAGGTTGGACCAACACTCGAAGGAGCACTGGCCCGGGGGGGGGGGGGGGGGGTAAAATAAAGATGACCTCGGGCTCCGGAAACCCAAGAGAAAAAGGGCTAGGTGTGGAAAATGGTAAAACCAAGGTTGGGCCTTGCTGGAGGAGTTTTATTCAAAGAGAACTGTCAAGGGGGTCCCATAAATCACCCGACCGCGTAAGGAACGCAAAATCCGGGAACATAACACCGGTATGATGGAAACTAGGGCGGCAAGAGTGGAACAAAACACCAGGCATAAGGCCAAGCCTTCCACCCTTTACCAAGTATATAGATGCATTAATTAAAATAAGAGATATTGTGATATCCCAACATAATCCTGTCCACCATGGAGCAATCTTCAACTTCACCTGCAACTAACAATGCTATAAGAGGGGCTGAGCAAAGCGGTAACATAGCCAAGCAATGGTTTGCTAGGACGGGTGAAAAGGTTAGAGGCTAACATGGCAAATTGGGAGGCTTGAAGAGCAAGCGATAGGTAGCGCAGCAAAGCGATAGAACGAAGCAACTAGCATAGCAATGATAGTAGTGAGATCCAGGGTAGCGGTCATCTTGCCTAAAATCCCGCTAGGAAGAAGAACGAGTCCATGAAGAAGACGAACGGGAGTAGTCGAACGAATCCTCACAATCGCAACATAACCGGAACTAAGAAGCAACACCGGAAAGAAACGAACAACATGGTAAATGCACAAGCATAAACATGGCATGATGCACAAACAAGTATGATGCATGTCCGGTTTAATGAGGCATGGCATGGCAAAGTGCAACAAACAATACTACAAGTTAAGTGGAGCTCAATATGCAACGAGTTGCATATTGACAAAACACCACATTGACATATTTAGTTTAATCTCGGTTATGCTACTCATCAATATTAAATGTTGTTAAACATGGCAAGGGGTGAAGCATAATAAAACTATCTATTTAGGCAAGTTTAAATGAGGCCAGAAGAACAAACAACAATTCCGGAAAATGCTCATGTTATTTAGCAATTTAATGCAACAACAATTTTAAACATTTTAATTGTTGTTATCATGATGCGGATGACATATGCAAGTCTTATGAAATTTTATGAAAATGTTGACATGAGCATGTTATGAAGCATTTGGTCACCATGGCGGAACAAAACGGGTGCCACGACAACGAATCCGAAAATGATGCCACAGCAACATATCGGTTCCGTAACTTGATTGAGATACCGATGCAAACGAGAAGTGTGTGGATGTGTGGAAGACGCAAGAGATGGGGAGTGATCCCGGATACCGGGTGTCCCACTTGTTGGTGGCATGGCAAAAGAGGGGCATCGCAAGCGACAATTTGATCACGGTGCAAACACGGACATCTCATTCAACACATGCATTCGGTGGTCGTCTCGGCTGTTATACCTTTGAAGCGTGCATTTTCGGGGCGAAACGAGTTTGGTGCAATGAAGAGGAAGTAGACGTTCTTGCAACGGTCGTAGTGGAAGTAGTGGTACACGTCTCGAAGAGGGACTTGACGCACTCGATGTCTCCGGGGTCGACGGTAGTGGTACACGGTCATCATGGTACTTGGCGAGTCCGTGTAGTCGTAGACGTTCCAAGGTACTTGACGTGTCATCATGTAGTCGAACTTGGTGGTCTTGAGGAACCGTAGTGGTACTGGGCGAGATACACGGCCATGGTAGTCTTCGGACTTGGTTTTTCCCGTGCATGACTCCACGGGTCCTGGGGTAACTCAGCGATGGCCTTGGCAAAGAGGCGGCAGCATCAGTCGAAGGAAGCGACAGCGGCAGCTTGGCCCGAAGACGACGGGAGATGGGGGCGTCGGCCCCTGGTTCGAAGCAAAGGCGAGGCGCTGGCCTCGAGAGACGCTCATTAGCGGGAACAGTGATGGGGTCGCACACCATGGGGATGGAGGTGCTCGTGAGCAGCTGATGAAAGAGGATGTCGGCGCAGGATCTCGAGGCCATGGGGATGGCCGGTAGAAGGAGGCGCGGGCGAGGTGAAGCAGGAGAGGAAGGTCGACGGGGAGGTAGCGACCTTGGTCGCGGTGGAAGGAGTCGCGCAGGGGAAGGAGGCCCCTGGTCGCCATAGAGGAAGCAGAGGACGGCGCGGGTCCGGCGACGACGGAGAACGGCAGGATGCGGCGAGGCTGCGCTGGCACTTGGCGAAGGCGTGGCCATGGACGATGGCGAGGTGGGTTGAGGGCGGCGGCGCTCCTGGTCGCAGCGACCGGACTCCGGCGACGAGGAGGAGGCAGAGGAGAACGAGACGAGGGCGCGGTGCTGCTCTCTCTCTCTCTCTGCGACGGCGCATCAAGGGAGGAGGGGATCGAGCAGGGCTCTCCCTGGTGATGTGCGTGTGTGTGAGTGGCGGTGCGAGGTGGTGAACGAGGAGGACGGGGATCGGGTAATGGTCGGGCTAGGGTTAACAGCGGGGTGTGGCTGGGCCTCAGGAGGGTTGGTGGGCCTAGGGGGCCGGCTGGGCTATCTCTCTCTCCTTTTCTTTAGCAGAAAAGAATTAGAGAGAAGAAAAGAAGAGAGGGTTAGGGAAAGAATTTGAGAACAAGGACAATTTTCTTGGACTCATAAAAATGAGCTTGACCCAAGAAAAATAGAGTGGGCAAGATTGCAATAATTAAATTCAAAGTCATTTGAATTTAATTCAAATGGTTTGAACAAGGAGTAGGAATCCGAAGTTTCCGAAAATGTTGAACATTTAGGAAGAGCCTCGATAAAATGATAAAAGAATAAGAGGACAAGTCGGAGACCAAGAATTGAGATAACAAAGGCATTGAGATTTATTTGCAAGTGTGTCAAAGGTAATTCCACATCCATGGAATACTTTATAATAGCTCCCTAATATTGGGAGGATATGTTATAAAGAGAAGTCACCCTTCCCTCGATTTAAATAGAGATGAACCATCTATGCAATTTATTAGCTGAGTTGAGATGCAAAATTAATGACATGATGGCATGATGACATGATGCAATGCAAAAAATAAAAGAACAAGCACAAAAGAAACACATGGTGATCACGAAAAATATGGAAGTCTTCTGGAGCGTCGGTCTTGGGGCGTTACAACACTCCACCACTACAAGAGGATTTCGTCCCGAGATCTAGGATGGCACCGGAGAGAAACGGAAGAGGAAGAGGTAACATAAAGTTGCTTCTTCGACAAAAGAGTGAAACCACGAACCTTGAGAGATTGAAAAAACTAAAAGAGAGAATACAAGGGAGATGAACGAGATTGAATACACTCCACTAGACAAGAGGAACAAGCAACATTATGAGAACCTTGTAGGTTGAGAGACATGAAACAAGAGCTCAACGAACCAAAAGAATATGGAGCCACACCGGTATAACGAGATGGCAAAGGAACAAGAATGACAAAATTTTGACAGCACTCCGGTTGAACATGGAATGAATAGAACAATAACTTGACGAGATGGGAAGATACTTGACGAGAGCAACAACACAATGCCTCCGGAACAAAAGAACGAATAGAATGAAAAAAATGGAGAAGACAATAACATCTTCTACCTCAAATGAATTTGATATAGCATCCTTAAAAAGAAGGATAGAATGGAGTTGTTGGAAAACCAACAAGGAAAGGATACGCTTGTAGTGGGCTTATGGAAAAGACCTCAAAATTTGAGTTGCAATTCTGCCACTAACGAAAAACAATTGCTTGTTTGAGATCAAAGAAGAGATGAAAACTTCTTTTGCCGAGAGGATAGGAGAAAAAAAAACTCGGATCATTGATAAGCACCACAAATAGCAACATTCCTTAGGGAAGGCTTTAGGTGAAATCTATACCAAGATAACTCCAATGGAGGGATTGATAGGTTGAAACGATCTCCTGAACGAAGCGAAAATGATGGATTTAAACTATCTCATTCTTGACAACTTGAATCACGAAGGGAAATTGTCAAGAGTGACATAACACCACCTCAAAAGATAAGATAGAAAGAATTGCACTTCGAAATGCAAGAATAAGAATACTTGAACGCCTCAAAACAAAACATGTGTTGAGCACCATGTAATTTTGAGTATAGCTTGGCGGGTCATAACTTCAAGAGAAATCTTGAAGAACAATTGAAGAATGAAAAGAATCCTTGATGAACCACCATGTTGATCCTTCGTGAGAACTCCGGTAATAAAAGGATGATAAAAAGAAAGAGAACTTGAAAACACAAGGTGATGCCTTGCAATGATTTAGATGGAGCTTCGCGATGATATAACTGAGAAAACTTGGAACTCTGGAAAAAGAAAAGATGCAACACTAGAACCGAGAATTACTTCATCATGAACAATCTCCGGAAGAAAATAATTGAATCACCTTGAGGAAATAAGAATAAGATTTATTGTATGCTTATCCTTCATCAAATTAAGTTGATGACAAGCAATGGATTTTGCATATTACTTACTCTCGTAGAAAGGATTAAGAGGGATATAGCGTAAACTTGAGAAGGTATTGGTGGAACCACCGGTAGGATTTGGAAACAACGAATGAATTAATATGATAACGAAGGAAGTGAAATCTTGAACGAACCACCATAAGAATTGAAAATGAAAGTAGCAAAGACACAATTCACCGGGAAGAATTGGAAAACGAATGAAGATACTTGAGGGGATTTAGATACATGAGAACGAAGAGATCATGAACTGATTAGAGGATATTTCAACGATTCACCGGTAAGATTTGGAGAACGATAGCTACATGATGAGATGAAGAATTATGGCATGAAGCTAGAACCATGAATCTTCAAGAGGATGGACCAAGATTTTAGGAGAAATCTCTTCCTCGGTCTTCAAGTGTTGAGAAAGACGATGAGAAACACCACCATGAGTTGTTGAGATACTCCGGGAGAATTAAAAGAGGAAAGGTTGAGCCAAAGATGAATTTGAAAACGACCTTGGAGAAGGCATGTGACTGATGAAAATTCATTCTTACATCAAACTTGGAAATGAATTTGAGAATCGCTCCTGATAATTCGAAGAGTCAGGTAAGATCCTGGGAAAAGACATGTGGGTTAGGGCCCACTCAAAAGAAAACACCATTGAACAATTTTAAAGAGAGGTTGCACCGGTTAAATTAGATGGCTTGAATGAGATAACAACCTCAAAATATCTTGAACAGATTGAGAATGGAAACACAAGTCTTGTGAGATATCTTGAGCACTTCAGGAAAAATGAATAGGAAGAAGTGAATGAATAAGAGGTGCATCGGCATGAGAAAGCATTAGAAACGAGGAAAGGGATATGATGTATATCGAAAACTTGAATTGGATCCACCGGAGAAGAAACAACAATGAAGGATGATGAAGTTGAAGCTCGTGAGCATCTTCACGAGGGATCACCGGATCAGAACATTGATTGAAAAGAGTGAAGTGACTTCACATGAATAAATGGATACTTGATTAACATAAATGAGTCCTTGAAGAAAAGGGTGGAAGGGTGGGGAAAAACAAAGACAACTTGGGATGAACGAAACAAACACCATTGAGAAAACTTAGAATTGATCTTGCGGATGGGGAGAATGATGGGATCATCTCGAAGAGAAGCGCACCGGTTGGAAAAGGATTAACATGACAACCTCAATGATCAAAAAGGATTAGTATTCACATAGCAATATGAGAACACCGTTTAGGAAAGGTATGGATTCAACATTAGACTTCGAAGCAACTCGAATACCACAAATAAAACAAAACAAAGGATTTGGCTTGCAGAATAAGCCGGAACAAATACATATGATAGAGATTTACCCATTCCCATATCATGCATCTGTCGGAAAGATATTCTAGGAGCTACTTGAATTCCCACCTATAAACTCCCGAAACTTTCTGGTTATGCAATCTGGTGTTGGGGATACAGGGGAAGCAATATATCTCACCCAAACTAACAATACCAACATCCAAGCTGTATCCATCCGTCAACACATAACCAAGAAACCTTCGGAAATCGTGTACCTCAACCTTCGAAAAGCATCCGTTATACGAGTTATGGCAATACTCCTGAACTCCCCAGTACTGGGTGACGTTGAGGTTATCTCACCAACAACTGTATAAAAGAGATTTTTGATGTCAACAAAACTCAGGTATTCCAGAACTGCAACGATAAAATTATGACGACAACACCTCGGAGCTCAACTCCCCGGGACACTACCACAACACCTAAATGTCAGGAGGCACCAAGAACAATGTTCTCGTCATAAGAATATCGGAATGATCCCAATATACCCGCGTGATCCTAATTTTTTTGTGAAATTTGAGGAGAGGAAAGACAAAACATCTACGTCAGGAGTCCTCACCAGAGCGACGAAGGGACTGAGGAGTAAAAAGAATCCTACTCTCCGATATATATATAATCCTAAGACTCAAAATAGTTTTTTTCTAGACTCAACAACGGCCAACAATCAAGGGGGCTCCTATGGTCGGTCGAGGCTCTGATTACCAACTTGTCACACCCAATATGCGATACTATCCTAAAGAGACTCGAAGGTCCCACCAAGGATAGAACCGCATATTGAAATGCTTTTGCAAGGTGGATATCATTACATAATAGATGGGGATACATACAAAAGGCATAAAATGCCACACGAATACAACATCATATTACATAAGAGCACCATCCGCCTATGGATGAAACACAAACAGAAACTCAAACGACATCCACCCTGCTAGCCCAGGCTGCCGACCTGGAACCTATCCCCTGATCGAAGAAGAAGCAGGAGAAGAACTCCAAAACAAGTAAACATTGCTCTCACGTCATGATCATCGCATAACCTGTACCTGCAACTGTTGTTGTAGAATCTATGAGCCACGAGGACTCAGCAATCCCATTACAATGGATATCAAGACTAGCAAAGCTTAATGGGAAAGGAAGGGGTAAAGTGGTGAGGTTGCAGCAGCGACTAAGCATATATGGTGGCTAACATACGCACATAAGAGCGAGAAGAGAAGCAAAGGAATGGTCGTGAAGCTAGCAATGATCAAGAGGTGATCCTGAACACCTACTTGCGTCAAACATAACCCAAAACCGTGTTCACTTCTCGGACTCCGCCAAAAAGAGACCATCACGGTTATACACGCGGTTGATGCGTTTTAATTCGGATCTGGTGTCAAGTTATCTACAACCGGACATTAACAGATTCCCATCTGCCACATAACCGCGAGCACGGCTCTCGAAAGTTTAAACCCTGCAGGGGTGTCCCAACTTAGGCCATGATAAGCTCTCGCGATCAACGAAGGATATTCCTTCTCCCAGGAAGACCCGATCAGTCTCGGAATCCCGATTTATAAGACATTTCAACAATGGTAAAACAAGACCAGCAAAGCCGCCCGATGTGCCGACAAATCCTGATAGGAGCTGCACATATCTCGTTCTCAGGGCACACCGAATGAGCAAGACGACGGGTTGGCATAGACCCTGGTTGCCCAGGGGGTGCCGGACATCGCTCAGGTTGGACCAACACTCGAAGGAGCACTGGCCCGGGGGGGGGGTAAAATAAAGATGACCCTCGGGCTCCGGAAACCCAAGGGAAAAAGGGCTAGGTGAGGCAAATGGTAAAACCAAGGTTGGGCCTTGCTGGAGGAGTTTTATTCAAAGCGAACTGTCAAGGGGGTCCCATAAATCACCCGACCGCGTAAGGAATGCAAAATCTGGGAACATAACACCGATATGACGAAAACTAGGGCGGCAAGAGTGGAACAAAACACCAGGCATAAGGCCGAGCCTTCCACCCTTTACCAAGTATATAGATGCATTAATTAAAATAAGAGATATTGTGATATCCCAACATAATCCTGTCCACCATGGAGCAATCTTCAACTTCACCTGCAACTAACAATGCTATAAGAGGGGCTGAGCAAAGCGGTAACATAGCCAAGCAATGGTTTGCTAGGACGGGTGAAAAGGTTAGAGGCTAACATGGCAAATTGGGAGGCTTGAAGAGCAAGCGATAGGTAGCGCAGCAAAGCGATAGAACGAAGCAACTAGCATAGCAATGATAGTAGTGAGATCCAGGGTAGCGGTAATCTTGCCTGAAATCCCGCTAGGAAGAAGAATGAGTCCATGAAGAAGACGAACGGGAGTATTCGAACGAATCCTCACAATCACAACATAACCGGAACTAAGAAGCAACACCGGAAAGAAACGAACAACATGGTAAATGCACAAGCATAAACATGGCATGATGCACAAACAAGTATGATGCATGTCCGGTTTAATGAGGCATGGCATGGCAAAGTGCAACAAACAATACTACAAGTTAAGTGGAGCTCAATATGCAACGAGCTGCATATTGACAAAACACCACATTGACATATTTAGTTTAATCTCGGTTATGCTACTCATCAATATTAAATGTTGTTAAACATGGCAAGGGGTGAAGCATAATAAAACTATCTATTTAGGCAAGTTTAAATGAGGCCGGAAGAACAAACAACAATTCCGGAAAATCCTCATGTTATTTATCAATTTAATGCAACAAAAATTTTAAACATTTTAATTATTGTTATCATGATGCGGATGACATATGCAAGTCTTATGCAATTTTATGAAAATGTTGACATGAGCATGTTATGAAGCATTTGGTCACCATGGCGGAACAAAACGGGTGCCACGGCAACGAATCCGAAAATGATGCCACGACAACATATCGGTTCCGGTAACTTGATTGAGATACCGATGCAAACGAGAAGTGTGCGGATGTGTGGAACACGCAAGAGATGGGGAGTGATCCCGGATACCGGATGCCCCACATGTCGGTGGCATGGCAAAAGAGGGGCATCGCAAGCGACAATTTGATCACGGTGCAAACACGGACATCTCATTCAACACATGCATTCGGCGGTCGTCTCGGTTGTTATACCTTTGAAGCGTGCATTTTCGGGGCGAAACAAGTTTGGTGCAATGAAGAGGAAGTAGACGTTCTCGCAACGGTCGTGGTGGAAGTAGTGGTACACCTCTCGAAGAGGGACTTGACACACTCGATGTCTCCGGGGTCGACGGTAGTGGTACACGGTCATCGTGGTACTTGGCGAGTCCGTGTAGTCGTAGACGTTCCAAGGTACTTGACGTGTCATCATGTAGTCGAACTTGGCGGTCTTGAGGAACCGTAGTGGTACTGGGCGAGATACACGACCATGGTAGTCTTCGGACTTGGTTTTTCCCGTGCATGACTCCACGGGTCCTGGGGTAACTCAGTGATGGCCTTGGCAAAGAGGCGGCATCATCAGTCGAAGGAAGCGACAGCGGCAGCTTGGCCCGAAGACGACGGGAGATGGGGGCGTCGGCCCCTAGTTCGAAGCAAAGGCGAGGCGCTGGCCTCGAGCGACGCTCATTAGCGGGAATAGTGACGGGGTCGCAACACCATGGGGATGGAGGTGCTTGTGAGCAGCTGATGAAAGAGGATGTCGGCGCAGGATCTCGAGGCCATGGGGATGGCCGGTAGAAGGAGGCGCGGGCGAGGCGAAGCAGGAGAGGAAGGTCGACGGGGAGGCAGCGACCTTGGTCGCGGTGGAAGGAGTCGCACAGGGGAAGGAGGCCCCTAGTCGCCATAGAGGAAGCAGAGGACGGCGCGGGTCCGGCGACGACGGAGAACGGCGGGATGCGGCGAGGCTGCACTGGCACTTGGCGAAGGCGTGGCGATGGACGACGGCGAGGTGGGTTGAGGGCGGCGGCGCTCCTGGTCGCAGCGACCGGACTCCGGCGACGAGGAGGAGGCAGAGGGGAACGAGACGAGGGCGCGATGTTGCTCTCTCTCTCTCTCTGCGACGGCGCATTAAGGGAGGAGGGGATCGAGCAGGGCTCTCCCTGGTGATGTGCGTGTGTGTGAGTGGCGGCGCGAGGTGGTGAACGAGGAGGACGGGGATCGGGTAATGGTCGGGCTAGGGTTAACAGCGGGGCGCGGCTGGGCCTCAGGAGGGTTGGTGGGCCTAGGGGGCCGGCTGGGCTATCTCTCTCTCCTTTTCTTTAGCAGAAAAGAATTAGAGAGAAGAAAAGAAGAGAGGGTTAGGGAAAGAATTTGAGAACAAGGACAATTTTCCTGGACTCATAAAAATGAGCTTGACCCAAGAAAAATAGAGTGGGCAAGATTGCAATAATTAAATTCAAAGTCATTTGAATTTAATTCAAATGGTTTGAACAAGGAGTAGGAATCCGAAGTTTCCAAAAATGTTGAACATTTAGGAAGAGCCTCGATAAAACGATAAAAGAATAAGAGGACAAGTCGGAGACCAAGAATTGAGATAACAAAGGCATTGAGATTTATTTGCAAGTGTGTCAAAGGTATTTCCACATCCATGGAATACTTTATAATAGCTTCCTAATATTGGGAGGATATGTTATAAAGAGAAGTCACCCTTCCCTCAATTTAAATAGATGAACCATCTATGCAATTTATTAGCTGAGTTGAGATGCAAAATTAATGACATGATGGCATGATGACATGATGCAATGCAAAAATAAAAGAACAAGCACAAAAGAAACACATGGTGATCACGAAAAATATGTAAGTCTTCTGGAGCGTCGGTCTTGGGGCGTTACAGGTGGACAGGATGCACGCGTCCCGTCGAGCCTGCGCAGAGGACTGCTTGCACGTGTCCCGTCGAGCCTGCACGGCAGACTTCTCGCCCTCGTCCCGTCTAATCAAACAGTTGCATGCACGCAACTGAGTATGGTTAAATTTTGACACGGTTCATATAATACAACCATTTGCGATATTAACATGTCAGCTTTTTGTTTCGAAAAGGACTCCGTTGGCTACTAATGTGTGCGCCTCTTATCAAACTGGACAATTTTTTTACCACGGCATATATGTGCCATGTCATGAAACCATGCCAAGTTTCATGTTTTTTGGGTGAGTTTTTGATTTACTAGGATTTAAAAACCAAGATTCTCAATGTTTCAGGACGACGACAATTTTGTAATTCATTCTCATTCCTTAAATGAGACCTAAACATGCACCCAATGACACATGTATGATTTCCCACCCATTTTGCTTCACTTGAGCATGTGCTTGTAGTTCAAATTTGAATTATTGACTACATTAAATGCGTAGAAAACTTAATTATTAGTAATAATATATACAATGGCCAAACGAACCCTAAACTGTTTCAAATTTTGGCACGACACTCCTGTTATTCTATGTTGCCGGTAGAAAACAAATTTCAAGGCTTGAAGAGGCAACGATTATCATTTCGCCCACCAAAACCACGAGGGTTGCGAGAAGCTTTGGTTTGTAAGAGGCTTGTAATATAGCTTCGCCCAAATTAGACAATTATATGTACCATGTAGTGACACCCTGCCAAGTTTCATGATTTCCTGGTGAGTTTTGGATTTACAAAGATTTATAAACCGAGATTCGCAATGTTTGTGGCCAAGGCAGGACGACGAGACGGTTGAATTCATTCCCATTTTGTTCCATGGGACCTAAACATGCACTCCAATGTCACATGTACGTTTTTTCTAGCCATTTTGGTGCACTGGAGCATGTATTTGTAGTTCAGACTTGAATTATGGACATTAAAGGCCTAGAAAACTCAATTATGAATAAAAAGGGTCAAACGAACCCTGAATAATTTCAAAGTTCAGCGCGAATCTTCTGTTGTTCCGTGTTGCATGTAGAAATAAATAGGAGGCTAGAAGAGGGAGCGATTATCATTTTTCCCACTAGGGGACATGTTTCCCTATCGAAACCACGAGGGTTCTTGCGACAGGCTCCGGTTTGTAAGAGGTTTGTAATAAAGCTTGGCTCAAATTGGTAATGTTTTTACCACGACATATATGTGGCATGACGTGACACCATGCCACCTTTAATGACTTTCTGGTGAGTTTTGGATTTATATGGGGATTTAAAAACCGAGAATCCAAATGTTTGAGGACGAGCCAGGACGCCGGTCAGGTTGTAATTCATTCCCATTCCTTGCATGGAACCTAAGCATGCACCCAAGGACACATGCATGTATAATTTTTCTAGCCATTTTGGTGAACTGGAGCATGTATTTGTAGTTCAGGTTTGAATTATGGACATTAAATGCCTAGCTAGAAAACTCAATTAGTGTATAAAAAGGCCAAACGAACCCTGAATAAGTATAAATTTCAGCATGGATATCATGTCGTTCCATGTTGTCCGTAGAAGAAAATACAAGGCGAAAAGAGGGAGCAACTACGTTTCGCCACAAGGGGAACACGTTTCCCTATCGGAACCATCAGGCTTCCTTGAGAGAAGCTCTGGTTTGTAAGAGGTTTGTAATAAAGCTTCGCCCAAATTGGCAATGTTTTTACCACGACATATATGTGCCATGACGTGACACCATGCCACCTTTGATGACTTTCTGGTGAGTTTTGGATTTTATGGGGATTTAAAAACCGAGATTCCAAATGTTTGAGGACGAGCCAGGATGCCGGTATGGTTGTAATTCGTTCCCATTCCTAGCATGGGACCTAATTAAACATGCACCCAAGGACACATGCATGTACAATTTTTCTAGCCATTTTGGTGAACTTGAGCATGTATTTGTAGTTCAGATTTGAATTATGGACATTAAATGCCTAGGAAACTCAATTAGTGTATAAAAAGGCCAAACGAACCCTGAATAAGTTTAAATTTCAGCATGGATATCATGTCATTCCATGTTGCCCGTAGAAGAAAATACAAGGCGAAAAGAGGCAGTGATTACGTTTCGACAACAAGGGGAACACGTTTCCCTATCGGAACCACAAGGCTTCTTGTTGAGAGAAGCTCCGATTTGTAAGAGGTTCGTAATAAAGCTTGGCCCAAATTGGACAATGTTTTTACCACGGCATATATGTGCCATGACGTGACACCATGCCTACTTTCATGACTTTTTGGTGAGTTTTGGATTTACAGGGATTTGAAAACTGAGATTCCAAATGTTTGAGGACGAGCCAGGATGCTGGTACGGTTGTAATTCGTTCCCATTCTTGGCATGCATGGGACCTAAACATGCACCCAAGGACACATGCATGTATATTTTTTCTAGCCATTTTGGTGAACTGGAGCATGTATTTGAGGTTCAGATTTGAATTATGGACATTAAATACCTATGAAACTCAATTAGTGTATAAAAAGGCCAAACAAACACTGAATAAGTTTAAATTTCAGCACAGATATCATGTCGTTCCATGTTGCCCGTAGAAGAAAATACAAGGCGAAAAGAGGCAATGATTACGTTTCACCACAAGGGGAACACGTTTCCCTATCGGAACCACGAGGCTTCTTTGAGAGAAGCTCCGGTTTGTATGAGATTTGTAATAAAGCTTGGCCCAAATTGGACAATGTTTTTACCACGACATATATGCGCCATGAGGTGACACCATGCCAACTTTTTCATGACTTTTTGGTGAGTTTTGGATTTACGGGGATTAAAAAACCATGATTCCAAATGTTTGAGGACGAGCCAGGACGCTGGTACGGTTGTAATTCGTTCCCATTCCTGGCATGCATGGGACCTAAACATGCACCCAAGGTCACATGCATGTATATTTTTTCTAGCCATTTTGGTGAACTAGAGCATGTATTTGAGGTTCAGATTTGAATTATGGACATTAAATGCCTATGAAACTCAATTAGTGTATAAAAAGGCCAAACGAACCCTGAATAAGTTTAAATTTCCGTACAGATATCCTGTCATTCCATGTTACCCGTAGAAAAAATAACAAGGCGAAAAGAGGCAGTGATTACGTTTTGCCACAAGGGGAACACGTTTCCCTATCGGAACCACGAGGCTTCTTTGAGAGAAGCTCCGGTTTGTAAGAGGTTTGTAATAAAGCTTGACCCTAATTGGACAATGTTTTTACCACAACATATATACGCCATGACGTGACACCATGCCAACTTTCATGACTTTCTGGTGAGTTTAGGATTTACGGGGATTTAAAAACCAAGATTCTAAATGTTTGAGGATGAGTCAGGACGCTAGTCACTACAAAAGAAATACACTTCCGTGATGATACGTGTTTGTCATAGTAGGTCACGTTTTTTGTCATGCATGTACATCCATGACAATTTTATGACAGAATCAAGATAGTCATACCTGTAATGTCGTAGAAGTGTTCCATGACATTACCAAAATTATCATCACGGAAGTGTCCACTTCCATGATGATAAATTGCGCGTCACAGAAGTGCTTTCGTCAAGGGTGACCGACACGTGGCTTCCACTATAAAGGAACGTTGTTAAGCTATCGGGTCTGGTTTTGGATCTGATAACCCATTAACAGCCCTGTCCAATGGGGATTTTCTACGTGTAAAATCATCATTGGCTGGAGGAAGCACGTGTCAGCTCACCGTTGGGACAGATGTGATCCACGCATTGGATAGAAGGCGCCTATCATACGTCGACACATGGCACGGCCCAACAAAGGCCCATTCCTGTGAAAAGGCCGGCCAGTTTGACTTGGTGAAAAGGTGGCGGGCTGGCCCATGGAAAGCCTGTTAACGGCATGTTCACATATAGCCCATTTACAGCCCGCTAACCCAGGGCCCGTTACGACCTATCCGAATTAGGCCCTGTAGCATCATCTGGGCCGTCCAATATGATTCCAGCCCGTTTTAACTTCTGGCCCATGTATGGCCCATGACGTCTTTCGGTCCATATGAGGCCCTTTGTAACTCTTGGCCCATTAACGACCCGTGGTGAAACTGGCCCGTAATGAACAGTGTATCACTTTATACCCATTAACGGCCCGTGGTGAAACTGGCCCGTAATGAACAGTGTATCACTTTATACCCATTAACGGCCCGTTATTTCGTTGGGCCATTTCCAGCCCATGTTATCTTTCGGCCTTCTCAGGGCCCATTTATTCTTGGGCTCATTTCCAGCATTCATTTACTTATGGCCCGTTACTGTCATTTTATGCTTGTGGGCCAAATTCAGCCCGTGGTTACAATCGGCCCGTTTGTGGCCCGTTAATACGTTGGGCCGTTTTCATAGCATCATCAAATACGGCCAATTAACGACGGCTTGTTATGGTCGGCCCAAGAATGGGCGATTCCAACTCTAGCCCGTTTACGGTCATAATGCGGTATGTTATTGGCCCATGTTTGGCCAAACGATCATACGACCCGTAGAAGGCCCATTGATGATATGGCCCGTAGAAGGCCCATTGTGTCTATGACCCGTATAAGGCCCATTGTGTCTACGACCCGTAGAAGGCCTATTGTTTCTACGACCCGTAGGAGGGCAGTGGTAACTACAATAAATATGTAGCCCACGGTTATTGTGGCCTAGTTTTTAAAAAATAGGTTATTGCGGTCACTAGCAAACCGCGGAAAAATAACTACATTGACTACAAGCAAAGAAATAAACAAGACAATAAGGAAATAAATAAGCAAGCAACTTATGCTAGGCTATCATGGCTATTACACATATTACATCCACTGGGCATCAAAGTTTGCCACTAGTGCAAATATAGGGAACAAAGCAGCATATAAACGCCGCAGCAAAACAAGTCCAGAACTGAAACCACTTCATAAGAGCTCAAGAAACAATATCCTGGGTACCCATAATGCTGGCAAGATGCTTAGCAAGCTTATTAACTTTCTCTTGTTTGGTGCTTAAATCCTCCAGCACTTGCTGTTCACCAGAAAGTATGCATCTGAATTCTGCAGGGACTTCCTCAGTCCTTCGGCTTCCTCTCGCATAACATCTGATCGATGTCTTTCAACTTGAAGTTGAGACTCAAGAAGCCGAACTGATTCAGGCATCGAGTTCGAAGAGCTGGTGCCAGCAGTAGTAGCTAGTAACTCGAACACTACATCAAAACATGACTTTGGGGTTGTCTCAGTGTCTTCAATGTAGTTTTTATCATCTTTCTTGGAGACCGACAGGGATGTCTCACTATCTTGAACCTTATCTGCATTACTTCCTTTACCATTGCATAACGGGGTACTCTTGTCCAATATTTTATCCACGTTCTAAAAGAGAACAAACAAACACATCACAGGTTTACAATGTAGTATATGAAACTCATTTTGGTAAACCAGTTCAGTAGTGAGGTGGACAGGATAACAACATGAAACAAACATATATCTATGTAGTATGGTCACTGTATGGTCTATATCATTCTAGTTTATGTTGCCAAATCAAGATAGATACAGTTCGAATCATATCTATTTAAGACAAAGCAGCATAGACAGAATATAAGTGTGGGAAACTACACAGCAATCAACATAGAGCAAGTTACAACAGCAAAGACATTAAAGAAACAGGTTTAAAACATACCTGTTGCGCCATTGGAGTTTCAATTGCATCCTTCAAATTTGAAATTAGTTGGTATGAGTAAATACAGTGATGCAAGAGCAAAGTAGTATGAACCATAGCTACGGAACCTGACCTGAGAACAATTCTACTTCTGCTTTAAGCGTCGACTTGGGGTTCAGAGTGGTGGTCCTCATGCTTTGGGCACTGCAGTTGCCTTACTAACTGCTCGTGTTTGGGTGCTCTGTGGTGGAGACGGTGTTGTGTCAACGGGAATTGGGTTACTATCTGCTGGGGTTGGGTTAGATGGGATGTAGCTGGTTCTCTATCCAACTGGGTAGGGGTACAATCTACGTTAGTCTGGGTTATGTGTGGTGGGGCTGGTTCTTGGGCAAGTACAACTGTGGTTCTATCTGCATCGATAGGTAGCACGATCTTTTCTGAAGACCGTGTTTTTACTCCCACAGATACTGCCATCACCCCCTCCAATTGAAATGGCTGATAAACAATAAAAGTAATTGAATGTACAGACATTGTAAGATAGACATGTGCAATGGATAGTAGGGAAGAAAATAGGGCATGAAATAATTCACATTTATGTTGTCTAACCAAACAGAATAGCAGGACATAATTTCACATATATGATGGCTAATTAAACAGGATAGAATGACACAATTTCACATGTATGATGGCTAACTAAACATGATAGAATGACATACTTCAAAATATGATGACATGATATAACTATACGATATGTCTATTAAAGTGGTTGGCATGCCATAAATCACAAACATGCCGTCGATGGAAACATGATGGCATGATATAATTCACGGATAGAATGACATAATTTAAAATATGATGACTATGTAAACAGGATGAGATGATATAACTATATTATATCTTTAGAAAATGGGCTGGCATGCCATAATTCAGATACATGTTGTCTATGTAAACATCATGGCATGGTATAATTCAAATATATGATTTATATACTAAGGAAGTGAGCAGAGGGCAAACGCATATATGATGTGTCAACTAAGGAGATGGCATTCAATATTGTGTATATGATGTAAAAACTAAGCATTACAATACAACATATGCATGATATGAGTAATATAACCCTGCCAAGTTTGAGCATACACCTCAGGGGGATAATAGGACTGGTCATCTGCCTCTGAATCCTCCTCTGAAGAGCTATCTGTAACCAGCAAGATATCTGCTTCAGCAGGTAGCATTGTCTGCTCTGAAGACCTTGTTTTCACTCCAGATTTCTCCATCACCAATTCAAATGCTGATGCATAGGAAGAGCAGTTGAATATAAAAACATTGTCGACAAAAGCAATGAGAAATACAAAAAAAGTACGACATGATATAGTTCACATATATGACGCTTGGCTAAACATCATGGCATTGCATAATTCACATATATAATGCCTTGCAACAAGAAAACATTGCATAATTCACATATATAATGTCTTGCAACAAGGTGGCATTGCATAATTCACACATATGGTAATTAGACACTAAACAGGTGGCATTCACACAAAGCATGTCTAAACTAAGCAAATGACATAGCAATGCAAGATACCATACGAACGATATGAGCAACATAACCCTGCGAAGTTAGAGCATGCACCTCGGGGGGGGGGGGGGGGGAATAGGACTGGTCATCTGTCTCTGAATCCTCCTCTGAGGAGCTATCTGTAACCAACAAGACATGCGCTTCATCAGATAGCATTGTCTGCTCTGAGACCTTGTTTCCACTCCAGATTTTTCCATGACCGTGCCGAATGGCTGATGCACAGGAAGAGTAATTGAATGTACTAAAATTGTTGACAAATTTAACACGTAATAAAAAAATGATGGCATGATATAATTCACATATAAGATGACTGGCAGACCAGGGTGGCATTGCAAAATTCACATATATGATGCCTGGCTAAACAAGATTGCATTGCATGATTCACATATACGATAAAGAAACTTAACAGATGGCATTGACACAAAGCATGTCTAAACTAAGCAGATGACATCTTTGATGTATACAGTAAGCAATGCAAGGCACCATATGCATAATATTACCAACATCAGCAAGCCAAGTTAGAGCAAAGACCTCATGGGGTAAATGGGAGTGGTCTTCTCCTTCTAAATCCCCCTCAGAACAGTTATCTTCCTCTTGATTATGATCCGAAATGGGTGGAGGGGGGCTGCCTTTACGCCCACCATGGAGAGACGTCTGCATGAAATTTTATTGCCACGCAAGGCTCGTCTCTTTTGCTCTACATGATTAGTTCCATTGTGTACAATAACTGGCATGCATAGGAATAAAACATAGTGAGATTATGTAAGGAGTGCATGCACAAATCCAGAGTGATGGTAGCAAACTGTGGATAGACCCAAAACCAATGATAGCAGGCAGATAATAGATTTAGTTAAAAAATATAGATAATGGCTCCTTTAATGTTTGTTTGCACCCAACATGAAACTCATAGTAGACACCCGAGATTAACCAGATAGTAGACAGATAGTACTGATTGCTGCCCCAATATGTACCCCACAACCATTTAAAAACTCAAGTTTCAGCATTAGTTTGGACCTGACTTGGAGTCTAATAGGTGAACACGACAATAATGTAGAACGTCATCATGTTAAGCGATGCATAACTTAAGCAGAAACGGAAGAGTGCGACCTCTCTTGCGGACCCGTGTAGTCCTCAAGGTCATCTGCTTAGTTGATGATGGTAATGCAGTTGTCGTGGCTGTTGGCGGGGGGAAAGAAGATCTGAGGCGGCGAAAGACAGTCTGGAGAGCGGATCCCTACTGTGGTGAACCCTTCCGTCGTTGGAGTAGCTGATCTGGGGTGGAACACAGCGCCGCGGGAGCAGGACAAACCACACAAGGTTTTCTTTGACACATGTTTGTAACAGAAGTAATTGTGTAAGGGTTTGTTTGAATTTGAGGATTCTAACAATGCAGGGATAGGAAATAGACAGGAATCGGATAGGAATGCATGTGCAAAACAGAGAATTTAAAAACACATGATTTCTGCCAATCTGGGTGTTTGATTCACAAGAATTGGAAGATCACATGATGCAAAGAAGCATGACGAGATTAAGTCAAACCACAAGAAAATGTACGATTATAATGCTATTATGCTACTATATCTTAGTCTTGTGCTTCATGAATAGGAATATGAAAAGGAGGACAAGTGGAAATTAGAATTCCTACGGTTTTTCTTTCAAGGAGACACTAAAGGAACAAATCCTACAGTTTTCCTTTGCTCCATTCCTTTGCACCAAATTCATGAAAAGTAGTACCATAGGGAACTTTCCAATTCCTATGTTTTTCATTCACTTTTCCTTTCAAGCACTGGTGATTCTAGCAGGCAGGCTTGGGCAAGGAAAAGCCTACACTAAAAAAATGTTTTTGTGCTACTTCTATTACTTTGGACCCAGGCCACTGCCCTACTAGCTCAACCCCCAGGCCCACCAACAAATGCACAGCTCAAACGCGCAGAGATAAATAATGATGGCGTTCAAGAGAGTCCATCACAGATAGCTAAGTTGCCTGGTACCTCACTGCTTGTCATATAGTAGGATAAAATAATCGTATTTCACGTTATTACGTGTACTTAGTGGACAATATATATAACATGTAGAGTAAAAAAGAGATGCAACAAGTGTACAACCTCTTTGGCGAAGCCATGTCGATCTCAGTGTGATTGGGTTGGCCGGTGAGGATGCTCCGGCAGACTTGGCTGGAGGAGGGGAAGAAGATCTTAGGCGTCTGGAGATGGAGCCTGAGGTAGTGCTCCGCTGTGATGGAGGGTTTCATCGTTGGAGCAGCTCCGGTGAGTTGTACGACGCCGAGGCTGAAGCAGGACAAGAGAGACAACGTTAACCTGAGTGGAATCCTAATTGCATCTCCAATAGATGACGTAAAATACATAACCACAAAGTGCTAGATGTAAAATACATCAGCCGCTCATCTCCGAACTTAACTGTCGAAACTGAATTTAACTGTCGAAACTGAACTTAACTGTCGAAACTGAATTTTGCTGTCGAAACTGAATTTTACTATCAAAACTGAACGCACTAGAGGTGAGGCTACACGTCAGTCGACTGACTTTTTCATCTCTGGTCATTCGATTTTGCAGCCGTTGGATACGAAATCAAGGGCCTGCAGTTCATATTCAACCTCCACCCCCCTGAGCCGCCAGCCACCCCGCCCGCCCCGAAAACACTCCCCACCGCCGGTCCGCCGCTGCCCCGGCCATCCCTCTAGGCCCCCCCGTGCCGAGCTTTTTCTTCGGCGATCCCCACGCCACCGCCCCACCACCACCGGCGACCACCGCCCCCACCCTGAACCCTGATGATGCTGCTCTTCCGGTGGTGCAGGTGAAGACGACGGTGTGGGAATGGAGGTGGCGCGAAAGATGAGGGGAACATCGGGGCAGCTCCTTGGAGGTGGAGTACGGGGTGGCTGAACCGGCGGGACGACAAGATCGACGACGGATCCTCATCCGGTACGGTGGATGAGGGACGTCGAGGTGTTGCTGTGGACTGCTACGTCTTGAGCTTGCGTTGGTTTTCCTCGAAGAGGAGAGGGTGATGCAGCAAGTGTAGCGTAAGTATTTCCGTCAGTTTTGAGAACCAAGGTATCAATCCAGTAGGAGGCTCCTCAAAAGTCCCACGCACCTACACAAACAAACTGAGAACTCGCAACCAACGAAATAAAGGGGTTGTCAATCCCTTCACGGCCACTTGCGAAAGTGAGATCTAATAAAGATAGTAAGATAAGATAAATATATTTTTGGTATTTTATAATATAGATGCAAAAAGTAAAGATGCAAATAAAAGTAGATTGAAAGCAAATATGATAAGAGATAGACCCGGGGGCCATAGGTTTCACTAGAGGCTTCTCTCAAGATAGCATAAGTATTACGGTCGGTGAACAAATTACTGTCGAGCAATTGATAGAAGACATCGACCGCATAGTTATGAGAGTGAACAAAAGCGCATAGTTATGAGATTATCTACGCATGATCATGTATATAGGCATCACGTCCATAACAAGTAGACCGACTCCTGCCTGCATCTACTACTATTACTCCACACATCGACCGCTATCCAACATGAATCTAGAGTATTAAGTTCATAAGAACAGAGTAACGCATTAAGCAAGAAGACATGATGTAGAGGGATAAACTCATGAAATATGATATAAACCCCATCTTGTTATCCTCTATGGCAACAATACAATACGTGCCTTGCAACCCTTTCTGTCACTGGATAAGGACACCGCAAGATTGAACCCAAAGCTAAGCACTTCTCCCATGGCAAGAAAGACCAATCTAGTAGGCCAAACCAAACTGATAATTCGAAGAGACTTGCAAAGATAACTCAATCATACATAAAAGAATTCAGAGAAGATTCAAATATTATTCATAGATAAACTTGATCATAAACCCACAATTCATCGGATCTCGACAAACACACCGCAAAAAGAGTTTACATCGAATAGATCTCCACAAGAGAGGGGGAGAACATTGTATTGAGATCCAAAAAGAGAGAAGAAGCCATCTAGCTAATAACTATGGACCTGTCGGTCTGTGGTAAACTACTCACAATTCATCAGAGGGGCAAGGATGTTGATGTAGAGGCCCTCCGTGGTTGATTCCCCCTCCGACAAAGTGTCGGTGAAGGCTCCAAGATGGGATCTCGCGGATACAGAAGGTTACGGCGGTGGAAATTGTGTTTTGTGGTGCTCCTGGATGTTTTCGGGGTACGTAGGTATATATAGGAGGAAGAAGTACGTCGGTGGCCGCCTGAGGGGCCCACGAGATAGGGGGCGCGCCCTACAAGGGGGGGGGGGTGGCCTCCTATCTCGTGGCTTCCTCGGAAGCTTCTTGACTTCGACTCCAAGCTCTCTGGATCATGTTCGTTCCAAAAATCATGCTCCCGAAGGTTTCATTCCGTTTGGACTCCGTTTGATATTCCTTTTCTTCGAAATACTGAAATAGGCAAAAAAACAGCAATACGGGCTGGGCCTCCGGTTAGTAGGTTAGTCCCAAAAATGATATAAATGTGTAAAATAAAGCCCATAGACATCCAAAAGGGGTAATATAATAGCATGGAACAATAAAAAATTATAGATACGTCGGAGACGTATCAAGCATCCCCAAGCTTAATTCCTGCTCGTCCTCGAGTAGGTAAATGATAAAAAGAAATTTTTGATGTGGAATGCTACCTAGCATAATTCATAATGTAATTTTCTTTATTGTTGCATGAATGTTCAGATCCAAATGATACAAAATAAAAGTTCATATTGACATAAGAAATAGTAATACTTTAAGCATACTAATCAAAGTAATCATGTCTTCTCAAAATAACATGGATAAAGAAAGTTATCCCTACAAAATAATATAGTTTGGTTGTTGCTCTATCTTCATCACACAAAGTATTTAATCATGCACAACCCCGATAACAAGCCAAGCAATTGTTTCATACTTTAATAATCTCAAACTTTTTCAACTTTCACGCAATACATGAGCGAGAGCCATGGACATAGCACTATATGTGGAATAGAATGGTGGTTGTGGAGAAGACAAAAAGGAGAAGATAGTCTCACATCAACTAGGCATATCAACGGGCTATGGAGATGCCCATTAATAGATATCAATGTGAGTGAGTAGGGATTGCCATGCAACGGATGCACTAGAGCTATAAATATATGAAAGCTCAACAAAAGAAACTAAGTGGGGTGCATCCAACTTGCTTGCTCACGAAGACCTAGGGCACTTTTGAGGAAGCTCATCATTGGAATATACAAGCCAAGTTCTATAATGAAAAATTCCCACTAGTATATGAAAGTGACAACATATGAGACTCTCTAACATGAATATCATGGTGCTATTTTGAAGCACAAGTGTGGAAAAAGAGATAGTAGCATTGTCCCTTCTCTCTTTTTCTCTCATTTTATTTTATTCCTTCTTTTTTTTCTTTCTTCTTTTTTTCTTTGGCCTTATCTTTTTTTCTTTCTTTTTGGCCTTTCTCTTTTTTTTGTAAAGTCCGAAGTCTCATCCCGACTTGTGGGGGAATCATAGTCTTCATTATCCTTTCCTCACTAGGACAATGCTCTACTAATGAAGATCATCACACTTTTATGGATTTACAACTCAAAGCTAGAACAAGATATGACTCTATATGAATGCCTCCGACGGTGTACCGGGATATGCAATGAATCAAGAGCGACATGTATGAAAATTATGAAGGTGGCCTTGCCACAAATACAATGTCAACTACATGATCATGCAAGAGCAATATGACAAAAGTAATGTGTGTCATATGAACGGAACGGTGGAAAGTTGCATGGCAATATATCTCGGAATGGCTATGGAAATGCCATAATAGGTAGGTATGGTGGCTGTTTTGAGGAAGGTAAATGGTGGGTGTATGGTACCGGCGAAAGTTGCACGATACAAGAGAGGTTAGCAATGGTGGAAGGGTAAAAGGGTGCGTATAATCCATGAACCCAACATTAATCAAAAGAACTCATATACTTGTTGCAAAAATTTAGAAGTCATCAAAAGCCAAAGTACTACACTCATGCTCCTAGGGGGATAGATTGGTAGGAAAAGACCATCGCTCGCCCCCGACCGCCACTCATAAGGAAGACAATCAATAAATAAAATTGTGCTCCAACTTCATCACAAAGCGGTTCACCATACGTGCATGCTACGGGAATCACAAGCTTCAACACAAGCATTCTTTAAATTCATAATCACCCAACTAGCATGACTTTAATATCACTACCTCCATATCTCAAAACAATTATTAAGCATCAAGTTGATCATAGCATCCAATTCACTTTCTATGATAGTTTTTATTATACCCAACTTGGATGCTCATCATTCTAGGACAAATTTTAAAACCATAGCAAAAACCATGCTGTTCTAAAAGACTCACAAAAAGATATAAGTGAAGCATGAGAGACTAGCAATTTCTTCAAAATTAAGACACCATCGTGCTCTAAAAGATATAAGTGAAGCACTAGAGCAAAAACTATCAAGCTCAAAAGATATAAGTGAAGCACATAGAGTATTCTAGCAAATTCTAATCAAATAGGATTCTCCCAAAAGGTGTGTACAGCAAGGATGATTGTGGTAAACTAAAAATCAAAGAATAATATAATACACGACGCTCCAAGAAAAACACATATCATGTGGCGAATAAAAATATAGCTCCAAGTAAAGTTACCAATGAACGAAGACGAAAGAGGGGATGCCTTCCCGGGGCATCCCCAAGCTTAGGCTTTTGGCTATCCTTGAATATCTTGGGGTGTCATGGGCATACCCAAGCTTAGGCTCTTGCCACTACTTATTCCATAGTCCATAAAAGCTTTACCCAAAACTTGAAAACTTCACAACACAAAACTCAACAGGAAATCTTATAAGCTCCGTTAGTGAAAGAAAACAAAACCACCACATAAGGTACTGAAATGAACTCATTATTTATTTATATTGGTGTTAAACCTACTGTATTGCAACTTCCTTATGGTTTATAAACTAATTACTAGCCATAGATGCATTGAAATAAGGAAACAACACACGAAAAACAGAATCTGCCAAAAACAGAACAGTCTGTAGCAATCTGTAACTAACGCAAACTTCTGGAACTTTACAAATCCTACCAAAATAGGAAGTCCTGGACAATTTGTTTATTGAACAGCAGCAAAAAGAATCAATGCAAAAGCACGTTCCTGTGATTTAACAAAATTATATTTGTGCGTGCAAAGTTTCTGTTTTCAGCAGAATCAAATCAACTCTCATCGTAGGTTGTCCTATAGGTTCTACTTGGCACAAACACTAATTAAAAGATAAAAACACATCTAACCAGAAGGTAAATTCAAGATTTATTACTAGACAGGAGCAAAAACAAAAAACATAAAGAAAATTGGGTTGCCTCCAAACTAGCGCTATCGTTTAACGCCCCTAGCTAGGCATAAAAGCAAGGATAGATCTAAGTAGTGCCATAATAATAAGATAGATCTTGAAAGCTCATCTCATATTATCTACGTCCGGCAGCAAGTTTTCTTTGAGGAAAGGAAAAGTAATCAAAAGGGCTAAATTTAGTGGGACAATGGTCCGCAAGATCAATCACAGGAGGAACGGGTTCCTCCTTTCGCCCTTCATAGTGCACAACTATTTCATCACTAAAAGCATTCTTTTGGCAAAATCTTGTGAGCCTATACTCAAGAGAGTATCCTAGCTCATTGTTTCGAAGGGGAAAATCATTATTAAGCTCGTTAATGCAATCAACCAAGACATTGGTAGGAACCTTTTTTCTAAGGTTTTCACTAAAAGCGACATAGTCCGAAGATTGAAAACGTCTAAATTCCTCTTGATCATAGAGGATCGCCTCTATGGGAGGACGACCGGCGTCCACCCTATAGTGCGCAAAGATTTCTTTGGCCTCTCTTATGATAAATCTAAACTCATGAGCCAAAAAGATAGTAACAACGTGCTTAACAAAAGAATGCTCAATATTAGAGAATTCGAGGAAAATTCTTTGTATGGAAGGATGCATATGCATAAATTGTCTTTCAAGTTCAACTACAAGCATAGCGATAGCATCTGCAAGACTACTAGTTCTATGAAGAATAGAACAACCCATGGAAGGTAAAGCACCGACATAAGTAAAGAAATCTTGAATAACACCTTTGCCAATGATGTTACCACTACCGATTCAAAACTTTTTAGTATGCAAGATAGGGGGTTCATCGGCGGGAGCCTCGGGATTTTTTGTGTTATCATTATTGTCCATATCAACGATAATCTCCCCAATTTCAGACATAGCGGCAAACAAAAGCAAGGCGGGAAAAAGGCGAGCGAAAAAGAGAAGAGGAGATTGGGAAAGAGAGGGCGAATAAAACGGCAAGGGTGAAGTGGGGGAGAGGAAAACGAGAGGCAAATGGCAAATAATGTAAATGCGAGGGAGATGGGTTTGTGATGGGTACTTGGTATGTCTTGACTTGAGCGAAGACCTCCCCGGCAACGGCGCCAGAAATCCTTCTTGCTATGTCTTGAGCTTGCGTTGGTTTTCCTCGAAGAGGAGAGGGTGATGCAGCAAGTGTAGCGTAAGTATTTCCCTCAGTTTTGAGAACCAAGGTATCAATCCAGTAGGAGGCTCCTCAAAAGTCCCATGCACCTACACAAACAAACTGAGAACTCGCAACCAACGAAATAAAGGGGTTGTCAATCCCTTCACGGCCACTTGTGAAAGTGAGATCTAATAAAGATAGTAAGATAAGACAAATATATTTTTGGTATTTTATAATATAGATGCAAATAAAAGTAGATTGAAAGCAAATATGATAAGAGATAGACCCAGAGGCCATAGGTTTCACTAGAGGCTTCTCTCAAGATAGCATAACTAGTGGGTGAACAAATTACTGTCGAGCAATTGATAGAAAAGCGCATAGTTATGAGATTATCTAGGCATGATCATGTATATAGGCATCACGTCCATAACAAGTAGACCGACTCCTGCCTACATCTACTACTATTACTCCACACGTCGACCGCTATCCAGCATGCATCTAGAGTATTAAGTTCATAAGAACAGAGTAATGCATTAAGCAAGAAGACATGATGTAGAGGGATAAACTCATGCAATATGATATAAACCCCATCTTGTTATCCTCGATGGCAACAATATAATACGTGCCTTGCAACCCTTTCTGTCACTGGATAAGGACACCGCAAGATTGAACCCAAAGCTAAGCACTTCTCTCATGGCAAGAAAGACCAATCTAGTAGGCCAAACCAAACTGATAATTCGAAGAGACTTGCAAAGATAACTCAATCATACATAAAAGAATTCAGAGAAGATTCAAATATTATTCATAGATAAACTTGATTATAAACCCACAATTCATCGGATCTCGATAGGCACACCGCAAAAAGAGTTTACATCGAATAGATCTCCACAAGAGAGGGGGAGAACATTGTATTGAGATCCAAAAAGAGAGAAGAAGCCATCTAGCTAATAACTATGGACCCGTAGGTCTGTGGTAAACTACTCACAACTCATCAGAGGGGCATTGATGTTGATGTAGAGGCCCTCCGTGGTTGATTCCCCCTCCGGCAGAGTGCCGACGAAGGCTCCAAGATGGGATCTCGCGGATACATAAGGTTACGGCAGTGGAAATTGTGTTTCGTGGTGCTCCTGGATGTTTTCGGGGTACGTAGGTATATATAGGAGGAAGAAGTACGTCGGTGGCCGCCCGAGGGGCCCACGAGACAGGGGGGCGCGCCCTACAGGGGGGGCTCCTATCTCGTGGCTTCCTTGGAAGCTTCTTGACTTGCACTTCAAGCTCTCCGAATCATGTTCGTTCCAAAAATCACGCTCCCGAAGGTTTCATTCTGTTTGTACTCTGTTTGAAATTCCTTTTCATCGAAATACTGAAATAGGCAAAAAAAACAGCAATACGGGCTGGGCGGCCGGTTAGTAGGTTAGTCCAAAAAAATGATATAAATGTGTAAAATAAAGCCCATAGACATCCAAAAGGGGTAATATAATAGCATGGAACAATAAAAAATTATAGATACGTTGGAGACGTATCATGGACGAACGTCGTCGGGGAAGAGGCTCCGGCTGGGTGGCGGATGGAGGAGGGTGTGGGGCTTCGCGGGTTTTCGCGGCCTCGGTGTATGAATGGGTGGGAGGATGTGATGGGAGTGGGGAACCATGTCTTAGGGACGCGCTTGTCCGAAATGTGGGGTAAGTTACGAAAGTACCCCCACTGATTTGAGGTGGTTCTTTCGGTTCAGGGGTACCACAGGCGTTTCTCATGTCGGGATTTCACAGGAGGTGGGAGTTTTCGCACGCGTTGTAATTTTGGAATAGCAAGGCACGGGTTGAGATGGAGGGAGTTGTCGGAGCACAACGAGACAAAGATATATCTTAAATATTTCGAGGTAACAAGGCGCGGGTTGAAGAGGCGGGAGTTTCGCAGCACGATAGACAGAAACGCTAGCTTGAAATTTTGGCATAACAAGGCGCGGCTTGAAATTTCGGGAGAACAAGCGTAACGTGTACCCAAAAAAAGACAATTCGCACCTCAACACGCACAACACACACACAAACACCATTTAGACTAGTAAGGTACACGTGCATTACACACATGAGATTTGGCAACCAAATTATGAATAAATACCACATTATAGCATGTAAGCTTTGAGTCATATATGCATGATGTAGATGTTCGTTTAATTCTTATAGTTCATTTCATTCAAAATCATCTAGTTTTTATAAGAAAGCTAATCTATTTTAAGATTCACGGAATTGTGGGTTGTAAGAGATAAAGTAAAAACAAATAATGGCAAATCATGTAGAAAAACATTTGGGTAATTCCGATACGGAAGATTCTAGAACAAAGAAGAAGTGCTTGTGTTTTGAGGTTTGCGCATTATGCTTAAGTTCAACCATGGAGTCTTCTAGATTGTACATGTGGCGAAATCTGGTGGAATCTAGATGATATCCAACGACCATCTTTCAAAGTTAAAGTTACCCGCACACAATATAAAAAATATAAAATATAATATATATCAGGGTATAGATAACGATATGTGATGCGAAAGTCACCCATCATCTCCAATTAGAATAGTGTGTCCATGCACGGATGCAATATGGCCAAACGATGTCTGCCATCGGTATCTCAAATTCAAATCAGTCTGACCTTGTTCAATGTGTATACATTACAACATGCTCGTTTCCAAACCACACCGCGCAGATCTCGGTTATATTCATGCATGCATGGGTTTCAAACATAATATTTACGCATTTGATCAGTGTAGTCTACTTGAAATTGATGTTCCACTAAACTCAACGGGAGCCGTTTTGGGCCTCGAAACCAAAACCATCGATTAATCTTTACCTTGTTCCCATCACATTCGAAAGTACTAGTGCTACAATTAAGTGCAAGCCTGCTCACACCTACTAGTACGTACCAAACCTGAACGTGTTCCCACTATGCAAGTATTAGTACTAGTGCTAGTACTTAGGTTATAAAAAGGGGAACTACCTAACCGAAAATTACTCTACCTTTCCTCCTCATAAGTGCTTCTTCTTCATCCATCCTTTCCATGGCCGATGAGCAGAGCTCTAGGTCGAGAACTACTCGTAACAAGGGAGCGGCAACCAAGGCTGTGAAAAAAAAAGAGAGGGATCGCCGCCACGCAGAGACCTCGAAAGATCCTCACGGGGAGGCGATGGCTCCCAGGAGCACCCTAGCCGCGGAGGCGAACATGCCGAGCTGGTGGCGCTGGAGTCGTTATCCCTCGACGGCATGCCCGATCAGCTCAATAAGCACCTCAATAAGCAGAAGGAGTTCATCCATGGCTTGGTGGAGCTGCTGAAGGAGAGCCTCGGCGACATGCCCACTAAGCTCAATAAGCAGGGCGAGTTGACCGCCGGCTTGGTGATGCTGCTGAAGAAGAGCAATGCCTCGGAGAAGAAGGCGACCGGAGAAATCCTGCAACTTTAGGAGGACAAGGCGAAGCTCTGCCACGAGCTCGACCTATTGAAGGAGAAGAACGCCGGCTGGAAGAAGCTGCGTGAGAATAGTACTTCCTCGATGAAGATGCTGCAGGCCCTCGTCATGGAACAGAAGGAGGAGTTGGCGAAGCTCCGCTTCAAGCACACGACTGCTGTCAAGGTATGTAATGCGGTCGTGGAACAGATGATGAAGGCTCGCGTCGAGAAATCCCGCGTCATGGACAGAATGAAGAAGATGGCGGAGGAGACACGTAAGGAGATGGGGGTCGTGGAGGCGATGAAGAAGTAGCTACGACTCCCCGGCGAATTAGATCATTTGGGGTGATAATCTCCCTTCTTCTTTTGCTCCCGTGTTTCATCTTTTGCTTCGGGTGTTTCGCCGCACGTGTCACGTTCTCTGCGAGGCATGAATAGAACAATGCTAACAATGGGATAACTAGCAAATAGGTCATTTTTATCGCCATATGGCATTGGGCTACCATGTTTCGTGCTCCGTCGTAGTACTACTCCAATGGAAAACTTGAGTATACCGCACGGTTCTGTGCTCCTCCTTAGGTCGTCGGCACATTTATACGAGCAGTCAAATCACAAGGCCCCGCCTTCCAGCAGTAATGAGCCGTCAAATCACAAAGGCCCTCACCTCTCGTGAAACCGACCGAGCTAGATTGCCCCGCCCTCTAGCCTTTTAAAAAATGTATACTTTTGTACAGTAGTAGTATCGATGGATTGCGCCATGGAGAAAAACTTGAAATTAAAAAAAGGTGGTACATATAGAGAGCGCTCGTCGCCAAATTATGCATATAGTACTATTAAAAAGCTAGTCACAATAATGGTGTCCAGCACAACCCACCCCTCAAATAAAACTAAGCACCCTAGAATTCTTTGACAAAACTAAGCACCCTGAAATTCTTTGACAACTAAACTGCTGGCTATATGATGTTGGCCATATATATCATACGTATATATTGTGAAGAAACGAGTGGTAGTACTATACCAACCAAAAGATGAAATGTAAGAAATACTAGTATGCATGTACTGAAGAGTTAAAGTAACGAGAAGAAACATAACATAGTTCTGCTGGGGGCTCAGCACAACACACCCCTCAAATTAAACTAAGCATACCTGAAATTAAACTATGCAACTAATCCGGTAGACACTGCATTAGAACCACCATGAGCAACGACACTGCCACCTTACACGGAGTCCTCGTCCACGTCCTCGACTTCGTCCTTGTCCCTCTTCCTCTTGGCCGATACTTCTTTGCTTGAACCGCACACTTGGCTCTTGCTCTTCATCCAACCCTTGTAGATACTGAAACAAAGGTAGCCATCTAATGCAGCATAGTGGATGTGGTCTATATCTAGTACATTCCACTGCCATGCATGACGATGAAATGTGTACGGAGGTTTCTCCAGTTTACCATACGAAGGATGAACCATGGCTCCTGCCAGGGACAACATTGAAGGCTGACCATTGGAGGGCAGCAGCCGATTCTTCTGGAGGTCGAAGGGGTTGCCTACAACGAGGCCTATCTGACCCGTCGGCATGGCATATGTGGTAGACCAAGCATAAGTCATGCACACAAACCTGGATCACGACGGGCTTCTTCTTCTCCTCCTCCTTTAGATCCTTCTCTTGTCCTAGGACTGTGGTGTACTCAACATCTATCCTAGCGACCCACTCATCATTTGAGTTTTCAAACATGCTTCTGAAGCGAGCAAGGCATCCTTTCACCGTCGTGGAAGAACGGGTGTAGATGACATCGAACTCATCACCGGTGATGGTTCTAACCTTGTAGTCACCGCCGATCATGGAGATTTGGGATGCCATGGATTTGGGAGGAGGGTTAGGATTATTGGAACTGCCATAATGTGAAAGGACGGGACGACTAGGAGCAAACTGCCGTAATGTTAAAGGACGTGCAGGGACGAGTAGGAGCGAACTGCCAGTGTGCGAACGGCAGGGTAGTGGCTTTCCATTCTCCCATGATACGGGCTTCCGAGAGCCCTTGGATCTTAGATCGAATGGTTGCATGGTGTGATTCTAGACCTATGGGTGAATATCCTATTCTAGAGGGTTATTCTGCAAATTTTTAGCAACTTAGCATGCAACCGTTCGATCTCAGATCCAAGGGCTGCCAGCAGCCTGTATCATGGTCGCGCCTACCACGACCGTCGCCTCGCTCGCGCAGTCGCACCCTTGGAGATTTAACATGGTGCGTTAGCCTATCTGATGTTGGCATGTCATACATAGTCATCACTTAGTCACTCATACTACAACAAGGTTAGCTATAAGGTTGGCTATAAGTGTATTTTTTTACTTCTCTCTATCTCTTTCTTTGTGGTATTTATTGCATTTGCCAAGGAGTGACCTCTTCCAATGAAATGGTGCTTAGATGAGGTGCTAAGGGCGTTAAATGGCTTAGCAATCAAGTCCCCAATGCATAGGTGCTTAGTTTTTTGTTGCTAAGTTTGCTTCATTTAATTAGCTATAGACTCAAAATTGTCTTTTCACCTAGGTAAACGTGCTTAGCACCGTTTCTTCCTTGGGTCACCAAACTAGTCTCTCTCTTCTCAATTAACTTGCCACATTAGACTTTATGCCTATGTGGCAAGCTTAGCACCTGTAGGAGCAAGTAAGTACAATAGTGGGCTAGAAGCCCGCTTTACATGGCATTTTTGCATATGTGGAGGAAAGAGGCAAGGAAAAAGTGGAGAAGTGGGCTCTCATGCAAGAGCCAGCCTCTACATGGTGGAGCATTGGGAGAGGCTGTTGGAAATATGCCCTAGAGGCAATAATAAAAGCATTATTATTATATTTCCTTGTTCATGATGATTGTCTTTATTCATGCTATAACTGTGTTATCCGGAAATCGTAATACATGTGTGAATAACAGACACCAACATGTCCCTAGTGAGCCTCTAGTTGACTAGCTCGTTGATCAATAGATAGTCATGGTTTCCTGACTATGGACATTGGATGTCATTGATAACGAGATCACATCATTAGGAGAATGATGTGATGGACAAGACCCAATCCTAAACATAGCACAAGATCGTATAGTTCGTTTGCTAGAGTTTTCCAATGTCAAAGTATCTTTTCCTTAGACCATGAGATCATGTAACTCCCGGATATCGTAGGAGTGCTTTGGGTATGCCAAACATCACAACGTAACTGGGTGACTATAAAGGTAGACTACGGGTATCTCCGAAAGTGTCTGTTGGGTTGACATGGATCAAGATTGGGATTTGTCGCTCCGTATGACGGAGAGGTATCACTGGGCCCACTCGGTAATGCATCATCATAATGAGCTCAGAGTGACCAAGTGTCTGGTCACGGGATCATGCATTACGGTACGAGTAAAGTGACTTGCCGGTAACGAGATTGAACGAGGTATTGGGATACCGACGATCGAATCTCGGGCAAGTAACATATCGATTGACAAAGGGAATTGAGTACGGGGTTGATTGAATCCTCGACATCGTGGTTCATCCGATGAGATCATCGTGGAGCATGTGGGAGCCAACATGGGTATCCAGATCCCGCTGTTGGTTATTGACCGGAGAGTCGTCTCGGTCATGTCTGCTTGTATCCCGAACCCGTAGGGTCTACACACTTAAGGTTCGGTGACGCTAGGGTTATGAAGATATGTATATGCAGAAACCCGAATGTTGTTCGGAGTCCCGGATGAGATCCCGGACGTCACGAGGAGTTCCGGAATGGTCCGGAGGTAAAGAATTATATATAGGAAGTGCAGTTTCGGGCATCGGGACAAGTTTCGGGGTTATCGGTATTGTACCGGGACCACCGGAGGGGTCCCGGGGGCCCACCGGGTGGGGCCACCTGTCCCGGGAGGCCACATGGGCTGTAGGGGGTGCGCCTTGGCCTTCATGGGCCAAGGGCACCAGCCCCTATAGGCCCATGCGCCTAGGGTTTCCACCTAGGAGGAGTCCTAGTGGTGGAAGGCACCCCTAGGTGCCTTGGGGGGGAGGGAAACCTCCCCTTGGCCGCCGCCCCCCCTAGTAGATCTCATCTACTAGGGCCGGCGCCCCCCCATGGCACCCCTATATATAGTGGGGGGGGAGAGGAGGGAAACACACCAGCCCCTGGCGCCTCCCTCTCTCCCCGTTACGTCTCTCTCTCGTAGTCTCGGCGAAGCCCTGCTTCTGTGACGCCCTGCATCCACCACCACGCCGCCGTGCTGCTGGATCTTCATCAACCTCTCCTCCCCCCTTGCTGGATCAAGAAGGAGGAGACGTCTCCCGTCCCATACGTGTGTTGAACGCGGAGGTGCCTTCCGTTCGGCACTTGGTCATCGGTGATTTGGATCACGTCGAGTACGACTACATCACCATCGTTCTTTGAACGCTTCCGTGCGCGATCTACAAAGGTATGTAGATGCATCTAATGACTCGTTGCTAGATGAACTCCTAGATGGATCTTGGTGAAACGAGTAGGAAAATTTTTGTTTTCTGCAACGTTCCCCAACAGTGGCATCATGAGCTAGGTCTATGCGTAGTTCTTCTTGCGCGAGTAGAACACAATTTGTTGTGGGCGTAGATTTGTCAACTTTCTTGCCGTTACTAGTCTTTTCTTGCTTCAGCGGTATTGTGGGATGAAGCGGCCCGGACCAACCTTACACGTACGCTTACGTGAGACCGGTTCCACCGACTAACATGCACTAGTTGCATAAGGTGGCTGGCGGGTGTCTGTCTCTCCTACTTTAGTTGGAGCGGATTCGATGAACAGGGTCCTTATGAAGGGTAAATATAAGTTGACAAATCACGTTGTGGCTTTAACGTAGGTAAGAAGACGTTCTTGCTAGAACCCTAATTCAGCCACGTAAAACTTGCAACAACAATTAGAGGACGTCTAACTTGTTTTTTGCAGCAAGTGGTTTGTGATATGATATGGCCAAAGTTGTGATGAATGATGAGTGATCTATATGTGATGTATGAGATGTTCATGCTATTGTAATAGGAGTCACGACTTGCATGTCGATGAGTATGACAACCGGCAGGAGCCATAGGAGTTGTCTTTATTCTTTTATATGACCTGCGTGTCATTGAGAAACGCCATGTAAATTACTTTACTTTATTGCTAAACGCGTTAGCCATAGTAGTTGAAGTAATAGTTGGTGAGCAACTTCATGGAGACACGATGATGGAGATCCTGATGATGGAGATCATGGTGTCAAGCCGGTGACAAGATGATCATGGAGCCCCAAGATGGAGATCAAAGGAGCTATGTGATATTGGCCATATCATGTCACGTTTATTATTTGATTGCATGCGATGTTTATCATGTTTTGCATCTTGTTTACTTAGAACGACGGTAGTAAATAAGATGATCCCTCATACTAATTTCAAGAAGTGTTCCCCCTAACTGTGCACCGTTGCGACAGTTCGCTGTTTCAAAACACCACGTGATGATCGGGTGTTTTATTCAGACGTTCACATACAACGGGTGTAAGACAGATTTACACATGCAAACACTTAGGTTGACTTGACGAGCCTAGCATGTACAGACATGGCCTCGGAACACAGAAGACCGAAAGGTCGAGCATGAGTCGTATAGAAGATACGATCAACATGAAGATGTTCACCGATGTTGACTAGTCTGTCTCACGTGATGATCGGACACGGTCTAGTTAAACTCGGATCATGTAATACTTAGATGACTAGAGGGATGTCTAATATAAGTGGGAGTTCATTAATAATTTGATTAGTTGAACTTAATTATCATGAACTTAGTCTAAATATTTTACAATATGTCTTGTAGATCAAATGGCCAACGTAGTCCTCAACTTCAACGCGTTCCTAGAGAAAACTAAGCTGAAAGACGATGGCAGCAACTATACGGACTGGGTCCAAAACCTGAGGATCATCCTCATAGCTTCCAAGAAAGATTATGTAATACAAGCACCGCTGGGTGACGCACCCGTTCTCCCTGCAGAACAAGATGTTATGAACGCTTGGCAGGCACGTACCGATGACTACTCCCTCGTTCAGTGTGGCATGCTTTACAGCCTAGAGCCGGGGCTCCAAAAGCGTTTTGAGAGACATGGAGCATATGAGATGTTCGAAGAGCTGAAAATGGTTTTCCAAGCTCATGCCCGGGTCGAGAGATATGAAGTCTCCGACAAATTCTTCAGCTGTAAGATGGAGGAAAATAGTTCTGTCAGTGAGCACATACTCACTATGTCTGGGTTACATAACCGCTTGACTCAGCTGGGAGTTAATCTCCCGGATGATGCGGTCATTGACAGAATTCTCCAGTCGCTTCCACCAAGCTACAAGAGCTTTGTGATGAACTTCAATATGCAGGGGATGGAAAAGACCATTCCTGAAGTATTTGCTATGCTGAAATCAGCAGAGGTAGAAGTCAAGAAGGAACATCAAGTGTTGGTGGTCAATAAAACCACTAAGTTCAAGAAAGGCAAGGGTAAAAAGAACTTCAAGAAGGACGGCAAGGAGGTTGCCGCGCCTGGCAAGCAAGCTGCCGGGAAGAAGCCAAAGAATGGACCCAAGCCCCAGACTGAGTGCTTTTATTGCAAGGGAAGCGGTCACTGGAAGCGGAACTGCCCTAAGTACTTAGCGGACAAGAAGGCCGGAAAAACAAAAAGTATATGTGATATACATGTAATTGATGTGTACCTTACTAGTGCCCGTAGTAGCTCCTGGGTATTTGATACCGGTGCAGTTGCTCACATTTGTAACTCAAAGCAGGGGCTGCGGAATAAGCGGAAACTGGCAAAGGACGAGGTGACGATGCGCGTCGGGAATGGTTCCAAGGTCAATGTGATCGCCGTCGGCACGCTGCCTCTGCATCTCCCTTTGGGATTAGTTTTAAACCTTAATAATTGTTATTTAGTGCCAGCTTTGAGCATGAACATTGTATCAGGATCTCGTTTAATTCGAGATGGCTACTCATTTAAATCCGAGAATAATGGTTGTTCTATTTATATGAGAGATATGTTTTATGGTCATGCTCCTATGGTGAATGGTTTATTCTTTATGAATCTCGAACGTGATGCTACACATGTTCACAATGTGAGTACCAAAAGAAGTAAGGTTGATAATGATAGTCCCACATACTTGTGGCACTGCCGCCTTGGTCACATAGGTGTCAAACGCATGAAGAAGCTCCATGCTGATGGACTTTTAGAGTCTCTTGATTATGAATCATTTGACACATGCGAACCATGCCTTATGGGAAAAATGACCAAGACTCCGTTCTCAGGAACAATGGAGCGAGCAACCAACTTATTGGAAATCATACATACTGATGTGTGCGGTCCAATGAGTGTTGAGGCTCGCGGTGGCTATCGTTATGTTCTCACCCTCACTGATGATTTAAGTAGGTGTGGGTATATCTACTTAATGAAACACAAGTCTGAAACCTTTGAAAAGTTCAAGGAATTTCAGAGTGAGGTTGAAAATCAACGTGACAGGAAAATCAAGTTTCTACGATCAGATCGTGGAGGAGAATACTTGAGTCATGAGTTTGGCACACACTTAAGAAAATGTGGAATAGTTTCACAACTCACGCCGCCTGGAACACCTCAGCGTAATGGTGTGTCCGAACGTCGTAATCGCACTCTGTTAGATATGGTGCGATCTATGATGTCTCTTACCGATTTACCGCTATCTTTTTGGGGCTATGCTTTAGAGACTGCCGCATTCACTTTAAATAGGGCTCCGTCGAAATCCGTTGAGACGACACCGTATGAATTATGGTTTGGGAAGAAACCTAAGCTGTCGTTTCTAAAAGTTTGGGGATGCGATGCTTATGTCAAGAAACTTCAATCTGAAAAGCTCGAACCCAAGTCGGAAAAATGCGTCTTCATAGGATACCCAAAAGAAACTATTGGGACACCTTCTACCTCAGATCCGAAGGCAAGATCTTTGTTGCCAAGAATGGGTCCTTTCTAGAGAAAGAGTTTCTCTCGAAAGAAGTAAGTGGGAGGAAAGTAGAGCTTGATGAAGTATTACCTCTTGAACCGGAAAATGGCGCAACTCAAGAAAATGTTCCTGAGGTGCCTGCACTAACTAGAGAGGAAGTTAATGATGATGATCAAGATACTTCTGATCAAGCTCCTACTGAAATTCGAAGGTCCACAAGGACACGTTCCGCACCAGAGTGGTACGGCAACCCTGTCTTGGAAATCATGTTGTTAGACAATGGTGAACCTTCGAACTATGAAGAAGCAATGGCGGGCCCGGATTCCGACAAATGGCTAGAAGCCATGAAATCCGAGATAGGATCCATGTATGAAAACGAAGTATGGACTTTGAATAAGAGTTTTTCAATGAAGGACCTTGGAGAAGCTGCTTATATATTAGGCATCAAAATCTATAGAGATAGATCGAGACGCCTCATAGGTCTTTCTCAAAGCACATACCTTGATAAGATATTGAAGAAGTTCAATATGGATCAATCCAAGAAGGGGTTCTTGCCTGTGTTACAAGGTATGAAATTGAGCTCAGCTCAATGTCCGACCACGACAGAAGATATAGAAGAGATGAGCGTCATCCCCTATGCATCAGCCATAGGTTCTATTATGTATGCCATGCTGTGTACCAGACCTGATGTTAACCTTGCCGTCAGTTTGGTAGGAAGGTACCAAAGTAATCCCGGCAAGGAGCACTGGACAGCGGTCAAGAATATCCTGAAGTACCTGAAAAGGACTAAGGAAATGTTTCTCGTTTATGGAGGTGACAAAGAGCTCGTCGTAAAGGGTTACGTCGACGCTAGCTTCGACACAGATCTGGATGACTCTAAGTCACAGACCGGATACGTGTATATTTTGAATGGTGGGGCAGTAAGCTGGTGCAGTTGCAAGCAAAGCGTCGTGGCGGGATCTACATGTAAAGCGGAGTACATGGCGGCCTCGGAGGCAGCACATGAAGCAATATGGGTGAAGGAGTTCATCACCGACCTAGGAGTCATACCCAATGCGTCGGGGCCGATCAAGCTCTTCTGTGACAACACTGGAGCTATTGCACTTGCCAAGGAGCCCAGGTTTCACAAGAAGACAAGGCACATCAAGCGTCGCTTCAACTCCATTCGTGAAAATGTTCAAGATGGAGACATAGAGATTTGTAAAATACATACGAACCTGAATGTAGCAGATCCGTTGACTAAACCTCTCCCTAGGGCAAAACATGATCAACACCAGAATTCCATGGGTGTTCGATTCATCACAATGTAACTAGATTATTGACTCTAGTGCAAGTGGGAGACTGTTGGAAATATGCCCTAGAGGCAATAATAAAAGCATTATTATTATATTTCCTTGTTCATGATGATTGTCTTTATTCATGCTATAATTGTGTTATCCGGAAATCGTAATACATGTGTGAATAACAGACACCAACATGTCCCTAGTGAGCCTCTAGTTGACTAGCTCGTTGATCAATAGATAGTCATGGTTTCCTGACTATGGACATTGGATGTCATTGATAACGAGATCACATCATTAGGAGAATGATGTGATGGACAAGACCCAATCCTAAACATAGCACAAGATCGTATAGTTCGTTTGCTAGAGTTTTCCAATGTCAAAGTATCTTTTCCTTAGACCATGAGATCGTGTAACTCCCGGATATCGTAGGAGTGCTTTGGGTATGCCAAACGTCACAACGTAACTGGGTGACTATAAAGGTAGACTACGGGTATCTCCGAAAGTGTCTGTTGGGTTGACATGGATCAAGATTGGGATTTGTCGCTCCGTATGACGGAGAGGTATCACTGGGCCCACTCGGTAATGCATCATCATAATGAGCTCAGAGTGACCAAGTGTCTGGTCATGGGATCATGCATTACGGTACGAGTAAAGTGACTTGCCGGTAACGAGATTGAACGAGGTATTGGGATACCGACGATCGAATCTCGGGCAAGTAATATATCGATTGACAAAGGGAATTGAGTACGGGGTTGATTGAATCCTCGACATCGTGGTTCATCCGATGAGATCATCATGGAGCATGTGGGAGCCAACATGGGTATCCAGATCCCGCTGTTGGTTATTGACCGGAGAGTCGTCTCGGTCATGTCTGCTTGTCTCCCGAACCCGTAGGGTCTACACACTTAAGGTTCGGTGACGCTAGGGTTATGAAGATATGTATATGCAGAAACCCGAATGTTGTTCGGAGTCCCGGATGAGATCCCGGACGTCACGAGGAGTTCCGGAATGGTCCGGAGGTAAAGAATTATATATAGGAAGTGCAGTTTCGGGCATCGGGACAAGTTTCGGGGTTATCGGTATTGTACCGGGACCACCGGAGGGGTCCCGGGGGCCCACCGGGTGGGGCCACCTGTCCCGGGGGGCCACATGGGCTGTAGGGGGTGCGCCTTGGCCTTCATGGGCCAAGGGCACCAGCCCCTATAGGCCCATGCGCCTAGGGTTTCCACCTAGGAGGAGTCCTAGTGGTGGAAGGCACCCCTAGGTGCCTTGGGGGGGAGGGAAACCTCCCCTTGGCCGCCGCCCCCCTAGTAGATCTCATCTACTAGGGTCGGCGCCCCCCCCCATGGCACCCCTATATATAGTGGGGGGGGGGGGCAGAGGAGGGAAACACACCAGCCCCTGGCGCCTCCCTCTCTCCCCGTTACGTCTCTCTCTCGTAGTCTCGGCGAAGCCCTGCTTCTGTGATGCCCTGCATCCACCACCACGCCGTCGTGCTGCTGGATCTTCATCAACCTCTCCTCCCCCCTTGCTGGATCAAGAAGGAGGAGACGTCTCCCGTCCCGTACGTGTGTTGAACGCGGAGGTGCCGTCCGTTCGGCGCTTGGTCATCGGTGATTTGGATCACGTCGAGTACGACTACATCACCATCGTTCTTTGAACGCTTCCGTGCGCGATCTACAAAGGTATGTAGATGCATCTAATGACTCGTTGCTAGATGAACTCCTAGATGGATCTTGGTGAAACGAGTAGGAAATTTTTTGTTTTCTGCAACGTTCCCCAACAGAGGCACCTCTATGGAGGTGGTCAGGAATCGGGAGACTTACGCCGGTCGTAGCACTGCATTTAAAAATGATAATGGCAAGTCAAATCACGGGGCCCCACCTGTCCAGTAGCAACTCGCGGTCAAATCACACAGCCCTACGTTTGCATCAGCCTACTCCCTCATCTTCTCGCATCTCTGTCGAACCGACTAGGCGGAACTGCCCCGCCTACCGCGCAGGAAAAGCCCCGTCCTCGACTTTTAAATAGTACAGTATACTAATTTTGTATCCATGGATTGCTCCATGGAGAAAAGCCACACGAAAACGGCGGTACACATGTACGGAGTATACAGCACGCCCGTCGCATTCGCTTCGCACCCCAGACGGTCGGCCGGTCTGGCACGCTACTCTCCGAATGGAACGCGCGTCATATTGCGTTTGCACACACATGTGGGACCGCAATTGAGAACCGACCATAGGCACACTCCCCGGCCCCGCAAGCTGGGTGACTTAATAGAAGAGAGAGATGAGCGATAGTACTAGAGAAGTGTTGTACTACGTTGGTGCCTGGACGATCCCTGTAAGACACGGAAGATCAGTTCGTCCATGCATGTGACCAGACTCCAGCAGACACGCCTGGATTGGCTATCATCTACATATCGTGCAGGCTGTGTTGTACAGGGCTGTAGTTATGGTGAGAAATCTAAAAAAAGGTTTCTTGTCATCTCGCAAAATTAGGTATCATGTGCTTCATATCACTACGAGGGTTAAATAGCGACAACTGAGTTGGACTAGTCATTGGGGGCACATGCACGAAGACGACTCGGCTGCCATCTAGGTTAAGCCGGCTATGTTAATGAGGACATCTATCGACGGACCCCTTTTCTACGAGTTTATCTTTAATTTGAGCTTTTATCCTCGTTTAGTTTGTCCGTCGGAATTCATGTTGTCTCCTTTGGGTAGTGAGGTTATGATTTCTTGTCATGTGGCATTTTTTCGTGTTATATATTATAATCCGTTGCTTCAGATCAAAATGACGACAACTGCGCCTCCGGGGCACGTGCATGAAGACTTAGTACAACACTTCTCTAGTACTATCGCAATGGAGAAGAGGGAGAGGCGAGACGGTGGTTTTGGAATGGAGATGATGGAGAGGAGAGGAGGTGGTTTTGCAATGGAGAAGAGGGAGAGGAGCATGCGGCAACGATTTAGGGTTGAACGAGAGGGCCGGCACACTGTTGGTGGATCAAAATCAAAATCAATTTACCCTTCAATTAAGAAAGCGACCCCACATTAACTAGTCTCCCTTTTATTCTGGGTCATAATTGACCATGATTTTCGCAAATAAAATATATGTTATATGTTGCAAAAATAATATAATTTGAAAGTACATTCAGATACGAACCAAACGATACAATTTCTGGTGACATGCATTCACATTTTGGTTGTCAAATATAGTACGTGGTCAAACTTTGTCCCAAAATACGCAAAACCAAGAAAATACTTCCAAGACCAGCACCGCTCTTCCGCTCTTCTCCTCTTAAACCACTGCCGCTCATCTCCTATTCCAATCTAAATCTAGCGCCACTCCTCTCCTCTTTCATTTCAAAACCACCGCCCCTCCTCTCCTGTTCCAATCCAAACCAGCGTTGCTCCTCTCCCGTTCTAATCCAAAACCAGTGCTGCTCCTCTCCTCTTCCATTCAAAAACCACCGCCGGCGAGTGAAGGTGCTGTGGAGAAGTAGATCGATGGAGGAGTACAACCGATACGTGAGGATCGCAGACGGCGACCCTGTGAAGCTAGCTAGGATGTTGGAGATATAGTCTTGGTTTGACAACAAGGAACAACTCGCGGCGACGGTGACATCCATGGCCAAATATCTGCAACAGAGCGAAAAGGCGGCGATACTCCCGGAGGGAGTCGCACGGGAGTACATAGAGCTGCTCCTCTGGGCCATGGAGCAAACAGATTCACCGAATCCGATCGTGAGGGAGCGGTGGTGGGAGTATCGATCCCAGATGGAGCATCCACCAGAGATTGAATGATCGAGCATTTACGTGGTGCCGTTTGTGAGGGTGTCATGCCAGAGCGAGCCGGTGGAGTCTTCGTCGACCGAACCCAACTGCAAGAGGAGAAAAGCAGTTGGCCCGACGACGCTTCCCCGCCATCCTCTCCCTCGCCATTCACATTGTCTCACGGGGCGGCTATCTGCCACCGAGGAATAGGAGGGGACTTCCCCCCAGCCCAATAGTCGGGCAGGTTGTGAATTGTCAGGAGGAGCTTAGGGTTGTTAGTATTTGCAGGTTGTGAATTGTGTTTTATGTTGTGTATTTTGAGAGTACTTTCAGATATGAATGTCTTTTGAATTTCAGATTTGTAGTATTGAGCATATGAAGTATTTTATGAATTATAGAGATATATTTTTAGCACTTAAAAAATGTAGTTTCATAGGAGTATAAAAGTGCAGACAATGTGATTCTCAGAGAAGAAACTGCAAGTTTCAGTTTCAAATAAGAAACTACAAGTTCAGTTTCAGATAAGAAACTGCAACTTTCAGGGGCAGAGCATTTATATTAACACGACCTTTTCAAACAGGGTTAACATCATGTTGGAAGTTTTATTCATGGTCGAAAATGGAATTACCATCTAGTTAACATCATGTTGATCAACGTTCATGCATAGCACATCTTCATATGATGCATAGTCAAAAAGATATGCTATTTTCAAAATGCCCACACAATGTCGAGTGTGCGAAACACAGAGAAGACGAGGGACAAAGTTTTGGCAAGAGTTGGACGTGGTGTGCGTAGATGACAATGGGGACCCACATGTCAATAAAGGCAGATGCAAAAAATTTGGAGATATTTTCCCTGCATAGGTGGAATCGAACCCGGGCGGAACAGCTCTCGGGTAGTGTCACTTGGCCACTAGGCTAGTTCAGTAGTTTCGTTACTAATAAGGCACTTTCTCAGGTGGTCAGATCCCCTCCTGCGCCTTTGTGCTCTTGTCGCGACGCCGCTGTCTGCCGTTGTGAACATGCTGAACAAACGAGAGGAATCTGAAGAGGACTGTACGTGGAGAGGCAGACAGTCAGGACCCACCAGGTCTATGGCCGTACGCAAGCAAGTGCCTCATTGAAAAAATACTTCCTCCTAATGCTATACTGACGTTGGGGCCCACGAGTTTGTCAACATAGTTACATTTTTAGGTGCTTCAACGTAGTTACTATAGGAGATAAATTCACAACGAAGCCGGGGAGCTTGCAGGTATCATTTATTATCACTGGGGCAACAAGTATCAGCTGGGTTTTGGGCTGCCCCGTCTAGGCTTTCTTTTTTAACATGCGCAGCCCACAACATGCTGGTTTGTATTTTCTTGAGGGCCGTCATGTATTGACCGGCCTATGGACCTCCCATCCGAGGTTTTATTTTTCCTGAAACATCGGCAGCCCAATTTATGTATTTTTTTGTAGAAAACGTAGAGGTGTGTTCTATTTTTCTATATAAGAATAGGAATGCTGGGTCCAAATTATGTTTCCCTTCTAACTATATTATATATATTTAAATTATTTTATATGTTATTATATATTATTTTTATTTTCGTCATATATTTAACAGATACTTACATATGTAAGAAAACAATAGCCCACATCTTATTAACTTTAAAAAAATTCTTAACAATAAAATCCTAGATTTTTTGGCACGAAAATCCTAGTGATTGTGTATAAAAGCTTGGTAAGATTTAAGGACGAATGTAATAATAAATCACTAATTATTTAAATATATTTATAACAAAATGCTCAGCCCCTGTTTATTTTTTGATAACATTGCTGGCCCAACCCAACATTATAATTAGAATTAGCCCAGGAAAATCGTGTATTTCGAGAAAGTGCAAATGACCTGTAATTTTTTAGGAAAAAATAAATGGGCCGCATGGACGCTACATTACTTGTTCACCCAGCCCAGCTAATGGACTGTAGTTCAAAAAAAAAGATCAAATTGACTATAAATTCTACCCCGCAAAAAACACTGTAAGTTCTGAAAAAACGGGTTGAATACGTGCCACAGTTTTGGAGGCTGAAATGTGGGCCACTAGGTCGAAGCCAACGCAAGTCGTTGTCAACTTAGTAAAAAAATGATTCTGACATCATTAGCTGTTGTATTTACATCCAATGACCGACATCCATCTTCAATCTCTCGTCTTCTTCCTCTAGCGCCGCAGGGACCACCTCCCGCCTCCTGCTGCTAGCAGCTCTGCTTAGCACGCTTCGCTGTGAAGCGCTACTCCATCGTTGGCTAGGCCATCCCTGCACCGCTCCACACCTCCTGTTCTTCTCCATCGACTGCCGAACCACACCGCACCAGAACCAGTTAACCTCGTACACCTCTCCATCTGCGACTCTACTCCTGTGTCTTCCCATCTCCGGCTCGTTGCTGTCCGGGGCCTCGCTGTCGTCCACCACCTTGGATGCGCTCGGCACGGCGTGGTCAACATGGTCAACAAACGACACCATCGAAAGTAGATTGTGCGTGAAGAGGCTGACAGCTGGGTCCATGGCCACACGCAAGGAAATGCCTCCTTATTATGCGCAAAATAATGATTCCTCCACCTGACAGCTGGGACCCACTGGACGGGCCTCTGTATTTCGCGAAAAAGATGTTCCCCCCGCTGACAGGTCGGACCCACCAGCTATATCTTCGCACACAAGGAAGTGCCTCCTTATTACGCACAAAAAATGAATACCCCCTGCTAGCTGGGACCCACCATAGTGGGAGGCTGACCTGTGGGCCTACTAAGTTGACGCGTACCAAGGGCTTTGTCAACTTAGTCAATATGAATGATTCTAGCTCCAGTGACCGTACGATGTCCATCCAACGGCCATAATGCTTCTTCAACCTCTGGTCTTCTTGCTCCAGCCGCCCAAAGCAGCACCGGTCATGCTGCCTGCTCCTGCCTCTCGTGGCCGGTTGTGCTGCCGCAGAGGCTGCACCGCCCTCTACTACTCCCACCGTTGGCCAGGCCATCCCTCCACTCACCCACACCCCCTGTTATTCTGCGGCGACGGAAGCCTCACACCGCAGCCGGACCAGTGAACCCTCATACTCCTCTCCACGTGGGCATCCACTGCTGCATCTTCCCCGGCTCCGGTCGTCCCCTTCCTAGGCCTCGCCGTCGTCCACCGCCAGGGTGCTCAAAGCGCGACATGGTCAACGTGGTCAATGACCGACTTCCATCGAAAGAATATTGTACATGGAGAGGATGACAGCTGGGTCCACGGCAGCCGCAAGGAAGTGCCTCCTTATTACGCGCAAAATAATTATTCCTCCACCTGACAGCAGGGACCCACCGAACGGGCCACTGTATTTCACGAAAAAAGGTCCCCCCTGACTGTTGGGACCCACCATCTACATCTTTGCACGCAAGGAAGTGCGTCCGGCAAAAAAATGATTCGCCCCCTGACTGCTGGGACCCACCAGCTACATCTTCGCATGCAAGGAAGTGCTTGACAGTCGGGACCCACCTGGTCGAAGCGTACGTAGCATTGTCATTCTGGTCGCGAACGTGTACGTACATACTGGTTGATGTAGAGGCGCGCACATGTCGTAGTAGAGGCGCGCATGTAGCATGTACACGTACGTCCTGCGGCCAGTGTGCAAGAAAGAAAATACGACCACATATGTACATACGGGCGGGGTCTCGAACGCCTACTCGTGCATACGTACGGCCAGGGTTCATGTACATGGCTGGGTCGGAACGGAGAAACTGCATCCTCGTTGTGTTCATGGGGAGGCAACGGAATAAGTCATGTTCATCGGGAGGCAACGGAACGCGTGGGAGCCAACCGTCTTAGATGGAACAACTGATGGAAATGTGGCCTGGCGTACCGCAGAACGAAGGAAACGACCTTGTGTTCGACCGGCCACGTTCGAAATGGGATCCTGTTCATCGGGAGGGGTCTGGCATACCGCAAACAGAGGAAACGGACTTGTGTTGGACCTCCTATGGTCGAAACAGGGTCCTATTGATCGGGAGGGGTGTGGCATACCGCAAAACGGAGGAAACGGACTTGTGTTGGAGCGCTATGGTCGAAACGGGGGTCCTGTTCATCAGGAGGGGTGTGGCGTACCGCAAAACGGGACTCCACGGGATACTGTTCATCTCCACTGTCGACCTCCTCCATCCTCCACGGGCTACTGTTCATCCACCGTCGACCTCCTCCAGCCTCCACCTACGACTGTTCATCCACGGGCTCCTGTTCATCCAGCCTCCACCGTGTGCTACTCCACCGGCTACTGTTCAACCAGCCCTCTCCACGGGCTCCTGTGCAACCACCCCTCCACAGTCTACTGTTCATCAAGCCCTCCAATGTCTACTGTTCATTCAGCCCTCCACGGGGTCGTCCTGTTCATCCAGCCCTCCATGGTGTCCTGTTCATCCAGCCCCAACCGGCTCGATCGATTGGGGTCCTGTTCATCCAGAGGCAACACCAGGGGTCCTGTTCATCCACCCCCACCAGGAACTATTCATCCAAATCCCCCAGCAACGCTCACTGTTCATCCAAAGGCAGCATTGATCGGCTTCAGTTAGCAGTAGTAGCAAAGGAATCGCTCGATCACTCGGGTTCAGTAACGCGTAGCCTGCAGTGCAATCGCTTGGGTTCAGTTAGGCGACGCCTCGCTCGGGTTCAGTTAGAGCCCAACGCCTCGCACCCACGCGCGTACGGTACGAGCGAAATGTGCATCGCTCGGCCCCCGACCACCCATCCTAAACTGGGAACACCCCGATATTTTCCTCGCCCTCGATTCGACCACGGTTTTTCCATCATGGACATCCCAAAGAATGTCATGCAGCTGCGTCTCCGGCCCGACCAGGACGAAAAGCCCATTTTTTGTCTTGATTTTTTGTCATAGAAGTAGGAGCCCACCACATCTATGATGATATCGGGTTTTGTCACAATTAGCGTCATAGAAGTGTCATAAGTATGACAGAAAAAATTGCGTTCGGCCCAAAATGTCACGGATGTGTCTTTTTTTTGTAGTGAGTACAGTTGTATTTCGTTCCCATTCCTGGCATGGGACCTAAACATGCACCCAAGGACACATGTATAATTTTCTAGCCATTTTGGTGAACTGTAGCATGGTGTTTGAAGTTCAGATTTGAATTATGGACATTAAATGCCTAAGAAACTCAATTAGTGTATAAAAAGGCTAAACAAAAGCCGTGTGACTACCAAACCATTGCCGATGCCGCGCGCAATCTGAGTCATGCATTCTGATTGGCCATAACCCAAACCCCACGAATCACACGTCTGCACCGTTGGATCCTCCCAGATCGAACGACAACCCTCAGCCCTTTCGATAGCACATGCAGTACATGGGTAAGCACTGTGTGCATACGTCATGCTAGCTCACGCTTCCTTCTCTTGTACATTTTCTAAACAGACTACTGTTTCCCGCCACTCCTCTCATCGGTTTCCCACCTCTTCTCCCATCGGTTTCCCGCTACCAGTGTCAGTGCTCATTGAAGGCTAGGCGGCGACAAACCAGCCATCAAGCATAGTTTCTAAAAGAACAAATGTGCATGATAGGAGGGAGTAGGTCCCATAGGGTGACCAGCGTGAAACGCCTTAAAGGCAAGGAGGCAATTCCTATCAGCAAGGTGCCGCTTCCCATCCGCTAGCCTATTCGAATAGAATGCAGAAGTTAAGCATGCTCGGGCTGGAGTAGTCCAAGGATGGGTCACCCTGTGGGAAGTTGCATATTATATAAACCTTGGGATCATCCTTGTTTTGCTAATTTGTAGACTATGTTTTTATAGGGTTTTTTGCTGTAAAATCACCACGACTGCGCAAGCACGCGCAAAATGGTGCAGGTACTGGCTTAACCATGTGCGATGCAAGTGCGCTGTAAAATCACCAGGACTGCGCAAGCGCGAGCAAATGGTGGAGGTACTGGTTTAACCGTGTGCGATGCAAGTGCGCTGTAAAATCACCATGACTCCGCAAGCGCGAGCAAAATGGTGCAGGTACTGGCTTAACCGTGTGCAATGCAAGTTCGCTGGAAAATCACCACGACCGCGCAAGCGCGAGCAAATGGTGGAGGTACTGGCTTGACCGTGTGTGATGCAAGACTGCGCAAGCTAAAGGCGGTGAGTTTATTTAGAAATTAGGACGAACCGTGTGCGATAGACCAGCTAGCTAGAAATATAAAAACAAACTACCCACCTTAGCGTTGCAAAAATCGGCGGTTCCGCCACTTTTCCTTATTATCATACACACATATTCTTATTGGACCGTGCGCGATCTTGGGCACTCCCACCCCGCATCAATTCCTTTACCCAAATTTTAGTAGCCGCCGTACTTCAACCATCGCCCACACTCCTCCATCACCGACCTTATAGTAAAATCGCAGTAGCCGAGGCATTTGAACCGTCGCCCTCCCTCGTCCACCACCATCTCCGCCCACCATTACTAAAATTTTCAGTAGCCGTGGCGTATCCTCAAACACCACTTCCCACAATCCCCCTACCACAGCCCCCACCTGCCCCCTCCCCCCTCGAACCCTAGCTCGCAGCCACCGCAGCACCGCTAGCGCCGCTGCCAACCCATGCCGGTCTGCCCGTTTCTCCTAGCTTAGATAATAAAGTTCAGGTTACCCAGCAATTACCATACCGTGTCCCCACTCCACTGAGTTTTTAGATGAGGCCTGCGGTGTCCCTCCCTGCCAGATCCACATCCCCTGCTCCAGAATGTCGCAGCCTAAGCTCGACCACGTATCCCAGTTATCCCGACAAGCGTTCGGCTAAGAAGTGGTTTATCATGGCCTCTCTAGCGGACGTTGGTGAGGTGACCACCGTTCGCCCCGACTAGTCGATCTCGGAGCAACACGTCACCGCGGAAGCCGGTGAAGATGTTGACCTTGTTGCCATGTCAAAGGCTTCATGTCTGCGGGCTTGCGTATTACTATATCTCGGGAAAGCTGGCTACGACATCAAGCTCGTCGACAGCGATGGCTTTACGCGGGCCATGTCACAGGTTACGTGGTCCATCCCCAACCCCTCTGGTTCAAGCGTCGTCGATCTCTTCGACGGCCCTGCCGCTGATCTCCTCCGCCAAGCAGTCAAGGATTTGCGATCCTTATATGCCATCGAGCCCATTTTGTCATTTCTAAAGGACACGTTCTACGGCGGCGGCTTGGAATCCTCAAGTGCCAAGTCGGATCTCATCGACCACGACCACAACCACGAGGAGGGCACCCACAAAGGTTCTTCCAACATGGGTCTGTGCTCTTCCAACTGGAAGGATCCCGTCCATGAAATGTGATGCAACATCCTATCAGCAAATCTTACCTTTTCTAGCTTGCCAACCGAACCCTTTGTTGTAGTAGCATTTGCCGTGTGGTGCTATAATTGTGCCATGTTTAATTATTTCAGTTATGCAAAAATGTATTGTTCAATAGGGCTATGTGATGTTTAAGTATGAATTGTCCACTTTAGTTTCACGAATGGCTATATTTGGTTGTTTATAGTGAGTAGATGCCTTGTTTATTTGTGTTTGGTTGTTAGGTTGGTTGTATTGAGCATTTTTCCAGTTATCGAGTTGATGCCTTGTTTATATGTATTTGGTTCTTAGTTTGGTTGAAGTGAGCATTTGTCTAGTTATCAAGCAGATGCCTTGTTATCTATATTTGGTTGTTAGTTTGCTTTTTTTTAGCATTTGTCTAGTAAAGTAGATGCCTTATTTATCTGTATTTGCTTGTTAGGTTGGTTGAAGTGAGCATTTGTCAAGTTTTCAAGCATATGCCCTGTTTATCTATATTTGCTTGTTAGGTTGGTTCCAGTGAGACTCTATCCAGTTTTCAGTGGCCATATTTGGTTGTTATACTGATCATTAATGCCTTGTTTATTTCAGTCATTCACAATGTGTTGTTCATTATGTGCAAGTCGGAACTGTGCCGCTCGACTGCATCAATACTAGTTTGGAAGACTATATTTGGTTCTAGTTATGCTTGGTGTAGTTAACACATGCCCTTTATTTCAGTTTTACACATTCATCCAGTGATGTTTAAGCATTACCTACGTTCTATTCATTTTCAACAATACCAGTTTGAGTTGCAATATTTGATGGCTGTTAAGCCTGCTGTCGGTGACATTGCCTTCCATTTTATATATGCTTTAACGGCATGCTGAAACCAACACATTCAAGCTATCATTTGGAGATCATATTGTTTACCTTTGCTATATTTTTTGATGTTAAGGTTGCCGTACTTATCATGCCTTTCCACTACTTATGTAGGACAAAAACGGGAGTGGCCACCATTTTCCGCCGAGGTTAGCTTCATCCCTCGGCTTGTACTCCCCCGTCGTTCCATAATGTAGTGCATATAGATCTAGGCCTAGACACTTGTTAGCATCTAATATTGACTTGTTGCTTGTAGGTACATATGCCCTTGGCAAGGATCCACATATCGACCCTTTTTGTGTATGGGGCAATGAAATATTCATGAACAAGCATCAAGTGAGGAAACTGATAAGGATTATTAGCAAAAAGATACAAATGGTGGCAAGCAAATTATTTGTTTATGTTCTAGCCAACACAACAGTGAGCTGTAGGATGGTAACTACAAACTCTGTAGCCTTCTCTTTTTACTACCCATAATGAGTTGTTAGACAACAATGTCTAAATATTTTTCGTTCATAGTGGTTCCTGAAGCAATTCACTCAAGATTACCTCGCAAAGTACATGATTGGTGGACATGCAATGAAGGTTAAAGTATTTCATCCAAACTACAATGAGCATCGAGAAGTCGTGATGAAGACAGTGTAGCATGGATGGGCAGCCATCACAAGGGGTTGGCCTAGAGTCATGCACGCATTACGCATGGAGGAGGGCACAATATGGGCATTCCACTTCAGCTTCTCCAGCAACCAGAATGTCTTTCTTCTCTCTCTTTATAGTCTTTAGTACAACTGTGGTTCATCATTCTTTACTTGGTGCTTGTGTAGTTCTTCAGTATATGTACTTGTGCATCGAATTATGCATTCGTGGTTGAACCTATATTTGTAATAAACATGGTTGGATATGAAATAAGTGATTGCCTACTTTCAAATTCAAAACACGTGATTTTTAAATTAGGGAGTAATTAGGGATTAATAAGGGATTAATTAGAGATTACACTGCACACGGTTTGCAAAAGCGAAACGTCTGCGATAGACATGGAGATCAGACACGTTTCTAGGATCCGCTACATGTGCGATCAATCTCCACCGCACACACGATCAGCTAGGAAAAAGCGTGTGCGATCAATCTCCATTGCACACACGATCAGCCAAGAAAAAACGTGTGCGATTAACAACAACATCGCACACAATTCTTTCTTATGAAATGTTTGCGATAGTCACCTTATCACACGCGCTTCGAAATTATTGACTGTTTTGTGATGTTGTGTGCATCACAAACATTGGGTACTTATTGGATTAACTATGTGGGATGTACATACTAACGGAAACATATTCCTTGGATGGTTTGTGTGGAATGTACATACGAACAAAAACGTTTAGCGGGGGCTGACTGTGTGGGATGTACTTACGATCGGAAACGATTTCGCCTGTATAATTGTATTTTTTAGCACTACTGTACGTATAACCGTATTTGAGCGCTCGCCGGTCGCACACGACCTCATTTTGCCGAGCGTGTGTGATAGGAGGGCATATCCCCGAAGGTTTCTGGGTTGTGTGGGAAGGAACCCCCTATCGCAGTCACTCACTTGGCGACGGTTACGAACGCCGATGCGGAAAGGGGTTAAAGACCGTTTGTATAGCACCGACGCGTACCAGTGCTAGTCCTTCTAAAAAGAAAAAGAAGAAAAATGATAGGACTTTGCATGCCTCTAGTGAACATGAAGTAGAAAAACCTCCTGATAATGATAAATGAAGTTTCTATCTCTGATGCCGAAACTCAATCTGGTAATGAACACTCACCTTCTGATAATAAAAAAGATAATAATGAGGATCATGAAGACACTCAACCTAATAATAAAGAACCAGACAATGATGTTGAGATAGAACCAGCCATTGATCTTGATAACCCACAACCCAAGAATAAAAGATATGATAAAAGTGACTTTGTTGCTAGAAAACATGGAAAGGAAAGAGAATCATGAAAGAAAGATGATGAAGAATTTGAACACTTTGCTGAAATGATTAGGCTAGTTTTTTTGCGCACTCGCTTGACTGATATCTTAAAAAGGCCTCCTTATGGAAAGTACATGAAAGACATCATCACCAATAAGAGAAAAATACCGGAAGCTGAAATCTCCACTATGCTTTCTAATTATACTTTTAAGGATGGAGTACCGAAAAAACTTGGAGATCCGGGAATACCAACTATACCTTGCTCCATTAAAAGAAACTATGTTAAAACTACTTTATGTGATTTAGGAGCTGGTGTTAGTGTTATGCCTTTCTCTTTATATAAAAGACTTGATTTGAATAAACTCACACCTATTGAAATATCTTTGCAAATGGCTGACAAATCAACTGCCATACATATTGGTATTTGTGAGGATGTGCCCGTTGTTGTTGCTAATGTTAGTATTTTAATTGACTTTGTTATACTTGAGATGCCTAGGGACGACAACATGTTGATTATCCTTGGTAGACCCTTCTTGAATACTGCAGGGGCTGTTATTGATTGCAATAAAAGCAGGGTCACTTTTCACATCAATGGTAATGAGCATACGGTGCACTTTCCGAAGAAACAATTCCAAGTGAATGGTATTAATGTTATTGAAAAATCTCCAACAATCGCTATTGGAAGTTTTCAACTACCTCTGCCTACTGTTAAAAAGAAATATGAAATGCTTATTGTTGGGGAGATCCATATCCCCATTGAGGTAACTTAGTGATTTACGAAAGTTCTTCGGTTTCATGCTAATCGAAAGTGGCTGTTAATAAGACTTGATCAACCTTATTATTGGATCATTTCTGAGAGGTATGAAGTTGATGAATTTAGTGAGCACTACCTTTTGTCCCTTACCTTTTTATTTTCTGTTTTTACTAGTTAAATAAAATAAAATGACATGCTTTGTCTGTTTTCTGAGTTTGTCGTGCAATAAAAAAATGACCCAAAAATAAAAGTTCTCAAAATGCTCTGAAAATTTAATACGACTTTTTCTAAATATTTAAGAATTTCTGGTGTAAATAATATCAGAGGGAGGTGCACTAGGTGGGCACAACCCACCTGGGCGCACCAGGACCCCCAGGCACGACCTGGTGGGTTGTGGGCCCCATGTGGGCCCCCTCACTTACTTCTTCTTCCCACATCACCACATTCATCCAGAAAAAAATCACCATTGCACTCTCTCTCTTGTTCTTGCTCCCGAAACCGCGGATTTCGATCTCTTTGCTCGAAGCTCTGTTTCCAAAACTGTTTCGGGGAATTGTTGCTTGGTATGTAACTCCTCGATGTGTCCAGTTAGTTTTTGCTTTAGTGGTTTATATTTTGAATAACTAGCTATTCTTGGTGCTACTGTGGATGAGCTTGCATGTTGAATTATTAGAGTTCTAAGTATAATGCTTGCTATGGCCTCTATACATCCCTATGAGTAGTTGCTATCATTCTTATGAAGTTTTGTTAACAAATTTTTGTGACTCAAAATTTTTCAGAAAATTGTACGCGAACATTATGAACTTCTTTTGAAGGAGTTCTTCGAGGAGGAGATCCTCGGAGGCATCTTCTAGCAGCAACTCCGCTCGTCGGCCTTATGTCGAACCAAGTGAAAGTTCCATTCGAAGTGCCACCACCAAAACATGCTTATGGCCATGCAACAATTATATGGTGAGCATGGGCATTAAGGAGGAATTTGAGCAATATGTTCACAATGCCAATCCCGGTCCCTACATTTCAGATAAGTGCGACCAACACCTGATCCTCACTGAATCATTTGTCAAAGGATTTAAATTCCTTCCCCGTGAGTCTAGGGTGTCATTTAAATTGTATGAAAACCAATTTACCATATCCTTAGAGATATTCGCTCACCACTGCAAAATTCCATTCTAGGGTTCGCTCGATGAACCACCAAGGTCTGAGTTTGAAATATTCTTGACTAGTCTTTGCTACGGTGAGACTAGGGGAGTGACACAAGGTAGAATAAAGAGCATCCATTTTCCTGCAATCCAGTACTTTGCATTATTTAATGGAAAATGTATTGTAGGCAAACAAGATTGTAGTACACTTTGTGCTCCTGATTTGAGCCTAATACACACCGCTCTCAACGGTGGCAGAAGTTATAATCTTGGAGCGATTGTTGCATGTAGGTTACAGCACAATGCTGGTAGTGGATATTTTTGTTGTGGAATTTATGCCACACGATTAGCAAGGGAGCTGGGTGTTTCACCTTTGCCCTATGATCCTATTTTACCCACGGAGTACCTAGACTTTGATGCTACGAAACGTCATAAGATCCTTAAAGGAGATCCCCATAATTTCACTTGTAATTTGATGTTTAATAAGGACTCCATGGTGGATACATATTTGCCTGCACCTGCTCTCTTTAATGTTCATAATAGGGGAAGATATTATCTTCTTGAGAGCGAGGCCCGAGCTCATAACGCAGCAGTCGTGGCTGCACGGCGAGCTGAGGCATCCGCACCCGTGAGCTAACACTCCGACCATTACACATGCTACTGACTGGTTACCAAGTTAGGCCAAATGCCTAAGCTTGGGGGAGTACGTATTCCCACCGACACCACATTCATGTTCACACATTTCATTCCAGTTGTCGGTGTTCACACTTTTTCATTGTATTATCCATGTTAAATTTATTTTCTCGCTTTCTTCTTGGTGTTTGAAAAACTTTGAGAAAATCCAAAAATATATTTCTTGCTTCTTTTTGATTTTACTTCCTAGTTTAAATTGTTGTAGCACTAAAAAGAAAACCCAAAAAGATTTCCTTGTTCTTCTTTTGCTTGTTGGGAGCTTTCCCGTGTAAATAGTTTTTATCATTTTTGCTTTTTCTCTTTTATTTCCCTGTTTACGAAAAACCAAAAACTCCAAAAATATTTCGGTCTGTTTCTCTGAATTGATTTTCTTTTTATTGAGTTGTACCGAGGAGAAGACCACGATGAAAATGTTGAGTGGCCCTCATTTGCATTATTGTTGATCCAACGAAGAGCCCATATTACCTTGTCTTCTCCTTCTGAATAAAATGTTTGTATATTCCAGCTTAGTCCACGACACTCTTGCACTATTATTATTTTCAAATCGTTCGGTCATGCAAGTGAAAAGCAATAATGACAATATTCGATGAACTGGTCGTGGCAGAGAGAAACGGGTATGAACTCGACTTGTTCTGTTTTTGTAAATATGTTTAACCTAGTATCCATGATTTAGCCTATTATGATCAAACATGTTTGCGATGGCAATTAGAGATTATAGTTTCTCATGCCATGCATAAGTATCTAGGAGTGGATAATGATTTATCTTGGATGTCAACATTGCGTTAAAATGATTGTGATGTAGTATGATGATATGGTATCCTCCTCTGAATGTTTGAGTGGCTTGACTTGGCACATGTTCATGCAAGTAGTTGAATCAAAACCAACATAGCCTCTATGATATTTACGTTCATGGTGTTCATATCCTACTCAGGCTAGGATCCAATGTTACTTATGCATAATGCATGTTCATGACTGTTGTTGCTCTCTAGCTGGCCGCTTCTCAACCTATTTGCTAGCCTTCGCCTGTACTAAGTGGGAATTCTGCTTGTGCATCAAATACCTGAAACCCAAGTTATTCTAGATGAGTCCACCATACCTACCTATATGTGGTATTACCCTGCGTCCTAAGTAAATTTGCATGTGCCACCTCTAACTTCAAATAAATATCCTTTTTGTGTGCCTGGATTGTTCACAGAGAGATAGGAGGTAGTTGGTATCTTCCATGCTAAGAGGTTTATTCTCAGGTTGGGTGTTTATTCACTCACCATTGCACGAGAAAAGAAAGGTAATAGGGATTCCCAGTCCCAAATAGCAAAAAGAACTTATCAATAATCAAACAAAAACTCCTATGGAGCAAAAACCTTTAATTTACCGCTTGGGAACCGCTACTAATTTGTTTGCATGGAAGATATTGATAACTGATGGTCGCAAAGTAAAGAAGAAGGGTGCATGTCTCAAAATTTCATTTACCTCTGTTTTAAAAAACTTGAGCTTTGGCACCTCTGCAAATCACTGCTTCCCTCTGCGAAGGGACTATCTATTTACTTTTATGTTGTGTCATCACCTTCCCAAAGAAGCGCTAGAACCTGAGAGCACTGTTGTCATGCTGATGCATTGTGTATAGCTAATGTTGGGTGCAACATCACTGGATCTTTTCTACCTTTAATTACAATGTTTAGTCGCTGCTTGAACTTTGGAGGTGCTCTGCATTTATGTTTTGCGGTCTCAAAAAGGGCTAGCGAGATACCACTATTGTCATATTGTATCATGGTTATTTTAACAACGAGTTGCTGTTTGAGATATCTTATTATTGCTCTCTAGTTGGTTATGTCATTGATATGAGTTAATATAATTTTTAAGAGTTATTGTCGACATGGTTAGTTATAATCTTTGCTAAAAACCTGGGTGTTGTTTAAGCTTATTTATGAAACAAGTGCAAAAGAGTTCGTAACTTTTTTTATTTTTCACTTTCAGTTTATTAACTGAATTGCTTGAGGACAAACAAAGGTTTAAGATTGGGGGAGTTGATACATCTCCATCGTATGTACTTTTCCTAACACTATTCCTCTTGTTTTGGACTCTAATTTGCATGATTTGAATGAAACTAACCCGGACTTATGCTATTTTCAGCATAACTACCATGGTGTTGTTTTTGTGAAGAAATAGAAGTTCTCAGAATGGAATGAAACTTTGCGAGGATTTTTTATACAATAAAAGAGAATTTATGGAGCCAAGAACCACCGGAGGGGGGCACCTGGGTGGGCATGATACGTCTCCAAAGTATCTATAATTTTTGATTGTTCCATGCTATTATATTATCCATCTTGGATGCTTTATATACATTTATATGCTATTTTATATGATTTTTGGGACTAACCTATTAACCTAGAGCCTAGTGCTAGTTTATGTTTTTTCCTTGTTTTTGAGATTTACAAAAAAGGAATACCAAACGGAGTCCAATTGACCTGACAACTTACGAAGATTTTTTATGGACCAGAAGAAGCCCCTGAAGCAAAAGATTTGGGCCAGAAGAGTCCCAAGCCAACCACGAGGGTGGAAGGCGCACCCTACCCCCATGGGCGTGCCCCTACCTCGTGGCTGACTCAGAGACCCCCTGACATGAAACCGACGCCAAAAATTCTTATAAATACAGAAACCCCGGGAAAGAAACCTAGATCGGGAGTTCCACCGCCGCAAGCCTCTATAGCCACCAAAAACCAATCGGGACCCTGTTCTGGTACCCTGCCGGAGGGGGATCCATCACCGGTGGCCATCTTCATCATCCCGGCGCTCTCCATGATGAGGAGGGAGTAGTTCACCCTCGGGGCTGAGGGTATGTACCAGTAGCTATGTGTTTGATCTCTCTCTCACTCTCTCTCTCTCTCTCTCTCTCTCGTGTTCTTGATATTGCACGATCTTGATGTACCGCGAGCTTTGCTATTATAGTTGGATCTCTTATGATGTTTCTCCCCCTCTACCTCCTTGTGATGAATTGATTTTTTCCTTTCAAGTTATCTTATTGGATTGAGTCTTTAAGGATTTGAGAACACTTGATGTATGTCTTGCATGTGCTTATCTGTGGTGACAATGGGGTATTCATGTGATCCACTTGATGTATGTTTTGGTGATAAAATTGCGGGTTCACTGAGCTTGTGAACTTATGCATAGGGGTTGGCACACGTTTTCATCTTAACTCTCCGGTAGAAACATTGGGGCACTTTTTGAAGTTCTTTGTGTTGGTTTGAATAGATGAATCTGAGATTGTGTGATGCATATCGTATAATCATACCCGCGGATACTTGATGTGACATTGGAGTATCTAGGTGACATTAGGGTTTTGGCTGATGTGTGTCTTAAGGTGTTATTTTACTATGAACTCTAGGGCTGTTTGTGACACTTATGGGAATAGCCCAATGGATTGATCGGAAAGAATAACTTTGAGGTGGTTTCGTACCCTACAATAATCTCTTCATTTTTTTCTCTGCTATTATTGACTTTGGAGTGACTCTTTATTGCACGTTGAGGGATTGTTATATGATCCAATTATGTTATTATTGTTGAGAGAACTTGCACTAGAGAAAATATGAACCCTAGGCCTTGTTTCGAAGCATTGCAATACCGTTTTTACTCACTTTTGTTACTAGTTACCTTGCTGTTTTTATATTTTCAGATTACAAAAAGCTATATCTACCAGCCATATTGCACTTGTATCACCATCTATTCACCGAACTAGTGCACCTATACAATTTACCATTGTATTGGGTGTGTTGGGGACACAAGAGATTCTTTGTTATTTGGTTGCAGGGTTCTTTGAGAGAGACCATCTTCATCCTACGCCTCCCATGGATTGATAAACCTTAGGTCATCCACTTGAGGGAAATTTGCTACTGTCCTACACACCTCTGCACTTGGAGGCCCAACAACGTCTATGAGAAGAAGGTTGTGTAGTAGACATAAAGCTCTTTTCTGGCGCCGTTGCCGGGGAGGTTAGTGCTTGAAGGTATATCTTTAGATCTTGCAGTCGAATCTTTTAGTTTCTTGTTTTATCACTAGTTTAGTTTATAAAAGAAAACTACAAAAAATTAGAATGAGGTTGACTCATATGCTTCATCTTTTTAATATCTTTCGTGAAAATGATTAAAAGGAAAATTGTGCTCAAGTGCTAGAAGAAGAATGCATTAAAATGTTTGGCACTAAATTTTTGAATGATGAGCATGATTGCAATGTTGTTAGTATGAATTCTTTGAATATCCATGATGTTAATGATATGCAAAGCCACAAGATTGGGGATGCTATGTTTGATGAAAATGTTATTTTTTGTCCCCCAATTTTTGATGAGCAATTTATTATGATGAAAGCATGCCTCCTATTTATGATCATTATATTTATGAAAGTGGATTTGGAGAGGTCATGACTTTATTTAGTGACGAATCCAATATTTCGGAAGAGGTTCCAATTGATTATGAGAACAAAGTTGCTATCTATGATGATTATTGTGGTGACATGTATGCTATAAATATTAATGATAACCATGAAACTTGTCATCATGATTTTAGTTTTCAATTGGATTATGTCTCACATGATAGTTATTTTGTTGAGTTTGCTCCCACTACTATTCATGAGAAGAAATTCGCTTATATGGATAGTAATAAAATTTCTATGCTTGTGGCTCATGAAAAGAATGCTTTATGTGATTTTTATATTGTTGAATTAGTTAATGATGCTACTGAAAATTATTATGAGGGAGGAATATATGCTTGTCACATGATAGTTATATGGATCTACACTTATATCTTTTGGAGTAATTTGTCGTTTGATCTAGTGCTTCACTTATATCTTTTTAGAGAACGGCGGTGGTTTTATTTTGAAGAAATTGATGAACTCTCATGATTCACTTATATTATTTTGAGAGTGTTAAACCGCATGGTAATTTGCTTAGGTTATGAATTTAGTCCTAATAAGATAGGCATCCAAGAGGTAAACTTTCATATAAAGTGCATTGAATACTATGAGAAGTTTGATTGCTTAAGATTGTTTTGAGATATGAGGATGGTGATATTAGAGTCATGCTAGTGAGTAGTTGTGAATTTTAGACATACTTGTGTTGAAGTTTGTGATTCCCGTAGCATGCACGTATGGTGAACCGTTATGTGATGAAGTCGGAGCATGATTTATTTATTGATTGTCTTCCTTATGAGTGGCGGTCGGGGACGAGCGATGGTATTTTCCTACCAATCTATCCCCCTAGGAGCATGCGCATAGTACTTAGTTTCGATAACTGATAGATTTTTGCAATAAGTATTTGAGTTTTTTATGACTAATGTTGAGTCCATGGATTATACGCACTCTCACCCTTCCACCATTGCTAGCCTCACTAGTACCGCGCAACTTTCGCCGGTACCATGCACCCACCATATACCTTCCTCAAAATAGCCACGATACCTAACTATTATGGCATTTCCATAGCCATTCTGAGATATATTCCCATGCAACTTTTCACCGTTCTGTTTATTATGAGACACTTCATCATTGTTATATTGCTTTGCATGATCATGTAGTTGAGATAGTATTTGTGGAAAATCCACCATTCATAATTATTTCATACATGTCACTCTTGATTCATTGCACATCCTGGTACACCGCCGGAGGCATTCATATAGAGTCATATTTTGTTCTAAGCATTGAGTTGTAATTTTTGGAGTTGTAAGTAAATAAAAGTGTGATGATCTTCATTATTGGAGCATTGTCCCATGTGAGGAAAGGATGATGGAGACTATGATTACCCCACAAGTCGGGATGAGACTCCAGAAGAAAAATAAAAAAATAAAAAAAATAAAAAAAGAGGCCAAAAAATCAAAAAACAAAAAATGAGAGAAAAAGAGAGAAAGGGCAATGCTACTATCGTTTTACCACACTTGTGCTTCAAAGTAGCACCATGATCTTCATGATAGAGAGTCTCCTATTTTGTCACTTTCATATACTAGTGGGAATTTTTCATTATATAACTTGGCTTGTATATTCCAATGATGGGCTTCCTCAAAGTTGCCCTAGGTCTTCGTGAGCAAGCGAGTTGGATGCACACCCACTTTGTTTCTTTTTGAGCTTTCATACACTTATAGCTCTAGTGCATCCGTTGCATGGCAATCCCTACTCACTCACATTGATATCTATTGATGGGCATCCCCATAGCCCGTTGATATGCCTAGTTGATGTGAGACTATCTCCTTCTTTTTGTCTTCTCCACAAGCACCATATTCCATTCCACTTATAGTGCTATATCCATGGCTCATTCTCATGTATTGCGTGAAAGTTGAAAAAGTTTGAGAACATCAAAAGTATGAAACAATTGCTTGGCTTGTCATCGGGGTTGTGCATGATTTGAGTATTTTGTGTGATGAAGATGAAGCATAGCCAGACTATATGATTTTGTAGGGATAGCTTTCTTTGGCCATGTTATTTTGAGAAGACATGATTGCTTTATTAGTATGCTTGAAGTATTATTGTTTTTATGTCAATATTAAACTTTTGTTTTGAATCTTATGGATCTGAATATTCTTGCCACAAAATAGAAGATTACATTGATAAATATGTTAGGTAGCATTCCACATCAAAAATTCTATTTTTATCATTTACCTACTCGAGGACGAGCAGGAATTAAGCTTGGGGATGCTTGATACGTCTCCAATGTATCTATGATTTTTTTATTGTTCCATGCTATTGTATTATCCATCTTGGATGTTTTATATGCATTTATATGCAATTTTATATGATTTTTGGGACTAACCTATTAATCTAGAGCCCAGTGCCAGTTTCTGTTTTTTCCTTATTTTTGAGTTCTACAGACAAGGAATACCAAACGGAGTCCAATTAACCTGCCAATTTACGGAGATTTTTTATGGACCAGAAGAAGCCCTCGAAGCAAAAGAGTTGGGCCAAAAGAGTCCCGAGCCAACCATGAGGGTGGAGGGCACGCCCTACCCCCTGGGCGCGCCCCCTACCTCGTGACTGACTTGGAGACCCCCCAAACGTGAAATCGATGCCAAAAATTCCTATAAATACATAAACCCCAAAAAAGAAACCTAGACTGGGATTCAGCCGCCGCAAGCCTCTGTAGCCACCAAAAACCAATCGGGACCCTGTTTCGGCACCCTGCCGGAGGGGGATCCATCTCCGGTGGCCATATTCATCATCCCGGCGCTCTCCATGACGAGGAGGGAGTAGTTCACTCTCTCTCTCTCTCTCTCTCTCTCTCTCTCTCTCTCGTGTTCTTGATACAACACGACCTTGATGTACCGCGAGCTTTGCTATTATAGTTAGATCTTATGATGTTTCTCCCCCACTACCTCCTTATGATTAATTGAGTTTTCCCTTAGGAGTTATCTTATTGGATTGAGTCTTTATGGATTTGAGAACACTTGATGTATGTCTTGCATGTGCTTATCTGTGGTGACAATGGGGTATTCATGTGATCCACTTGATGTATGTTTTGGTGATCAAATTGCGGGTTCACTGAGCTTGTGAACTTATGCATAGGGGTTGGCACACGTTTTCATCTTTATACAGTATCTTTTATGTGAGCATCATTGAAATAATCATGCCTAGCTTAAAAGATATTAAAGAAAAGCGCTTGTTGGGAGACAACCCAATATTTACCCCTACTGTTTTTGTGTGTTCACATGATTAAGATACTGTATTAATCATGTTTTATAGCTTTTTTTCAATAAAGTGTCAAGTAAAGCCTTTAGGATAGCTTACGGGGATAGTTGTGTTGATCCTGCTGAAATCAGTAACTTTTGCGCTCTGTAAATTAGTTTTAATAATTCACAGAAATGTGATTTTGATATGGTTCTTTTTTATTTGGATTGGTAAACAAATTTCTCAGGTTTTCCTAATTTGGATGGATTTTTGGAGTTACATAAGTATTCTAGAGTTACAGATTACTACAGACTGTTCTGTTTTTGACAGATTCTGTTTTCTATGTGTTGTTTGCTTATTTTGAGGAATCTATGAGTATTATCGGCGGGTATGAACCATAGAGACGTTGGAATACAATATAAATTACACCAATATTAATTTAGAATGAGTTAACAACAGCACCAAAAGTGGTGATTTATTTTCTTGTACTAACGGAGCTTATGCGATTTTCTGTTGAGTTTCGTGTTGTGAAGTTTTCAAGTTTTGGGTAAAGATTCTATGGACCATGGAATAAGGAGTGGCAAGAGCCTAAGATTGGGGATGCCCAAGGCAACCCAAGGTAATATTAAAGGACAACCAAGAGCCTAAGCTTGGGGATGCCCCGGATGGCATCCCCTCTTTCGTCTTCGTTCATCGGTAACTTTACTTGAGGCTATATTTTTATTCACCAAATGATATGTGTTTTGCTTGAAGCGTCATTTTGTTTTATTTTGTTTTGATTGATGCTTGAATAATATCCCAAGATCTGAAATTCTTAAATGTTATAGAGTCTTCACATAGTCACATAATTATTCGACTACTCATCGATCTTCACTTATATCTTTTGGAGTAATTTGTCATTTGCTCTAGTGCTTCACTTATATATTTTTAGAGCACGGCGGTGGTTTTATTTTGAAGAAATTGATGAACTCTCCTGCTTCACTTATATTATTTTGAGAGTCTTAAACAACATGGTTATTTGCTTAGGTTATGAATTTAGTCCTAATATGATAGGCATCCAAGAGGGATATAGTTAAAACTTTCATGTAAAGTGCATTGAATACTATGAGAAGTTTGATTGCTTATGATTGTTTTGAGATATGAGGATGGTGATATTAGAGTCATGCTAGTGAGTAGTTGTGAATTTGGGAGATACTTGTGTTTAAGTTTGTGATTCCCATAGCATGCACGTATGGTGAACCGTTATGTGATTAAGTCGGAGCATGATTTATTTATTGATTGTCTTCCTTATGAGTGGCGGTCGGGGACGAGCGATGGTCTTTTCCTACCAATCTATCCGCCCTAGGAGCATGTGCGTAGTACTTAGTTTCGATAACTAATAGATTTTTGCAATAAGTATGTGAGTTCTTTATGACTAATGTTGAGTCCATGGATTATACGCACGCTCACCCTTCCACCATTGCTAGCCTCTCTAGTACCGCGCAACTTTCGCCGGTACCATGCACCCACCATATACCTTCCTCAAAATAGCCACCATACCTACCTATTATGGCATTTCCATAGCCATTCTGAGATATTGCCACGCAACTTTTCACCATTTCATTTATTATGACACGCTTCATCATTGTCATATTGCTTTGCATGATCATGTAGTTGACATAGTATTAGTGGCAAATCCACCGTTCATAATTCTTTCATACATGTCACTCCTGATTCGTTGCACATCCTGGTACACCGCCGGAGGCATTCATGTAAAGTCATATTTTGTTCTAAGCATTGAGTTGTAATTTTTTGAGTTGTAAGTATATAAAAGTGTGATGATCTTCATTATTAGAGCATTATCCCATGTGAGGAAAGGATGATGGAGACTATGATTCCCCCACAAGTCGGGATGAGACTCCGGACAAAAAATAAAAAAATAAAAAAAGAGGCCAAAAAAGAGAAGGCCCAAAAAACAAAAAATTGAGATAAAAAGAGAGAAGGGGCAATGCTACTATCCTTTCATGATAGAGAGCCTCCTATTTTGTCACTTTCATATACTAGTGGAAATTTTTCATTATAGAACTTGGCTTGTATATTCCAATGATGGGCTTCCTCAAAATTTCCCTAGGTCTTCATGAGCAAGCGAGTTGGATGCACACCCACTTAGTTTCTTATTGAGCTTTCATACACTTATAGCTCTGGTGCATCTGTTGCATGGCCATCCCCTACTCACTCACATTGATATCTATTGATGGGCATCTCCATAGGCCGTTGATATGCCTAGTTGATGTGAGACTATATCATTCTTTTTTGTCTTCTCCACAACCACCATATTCTATTCCACTTATAGTGATATATCCATGGCTCACGCTCATGTATTAAGAAAGTTGAAAAAGTTTGAGAACATCAAAAGTATGAAACAATTGCTTGGCTTGTCATCGGGGTTGTGCATGATTTGAGTATTTTGTGTGATGAAGATGGAGCATAGCCAGACTATATGATTTTGTAGGGATAGGTTTCTTTGGCCATGTTATTTTGAGAAGACATGATTGCTTTATTAGTATGCTTGAAGTATTATTGTTTTTATGTCAATATTAAACTTTTGTTTTGAATCTTATGGATCTGAATATTCTTGCCACAGTAGAGAAGATTACATTGATAAATATGTTAGGTAGCATTCCACATCAAAAATTCTATTTTTATCATTTACCTACTCGAGGACGAGCAGGAATTAAGCTTGGGGATGCTTGATACGTCTCCAACGTATCTATAATTTTTTTATTGTTCCATGCTATTATATTATCCATCTTGGATGTTTTATATGCATTTATATGCTATTTTATATGATTTTTGGGACTAACCTATTAACCTAGAGCCAAGTGCCAGTTTCTGTTTTTTCCTTGTTTTTGAGTTCTACAGAAAAGGAACACAAAACGGAGTCCAATTGACCTGCCAATTTACGGATATTTTTTATGGACCAAAAGAAGCCCCCAAAGCAAAAGAGTTGGGCCAGAAGAGTCCCGAGCCAACCACGAGGGTGGAGGGTGCATCCTACCCCCCTGGGCGCGCCCCCTACCTCGTGACTGACTCGGAGACCCCCCCTGACGTGAAACTGACGCCAAAAATTCCTATAAATACATAAACCCCAAAATACAAACCTAGATCGGGAGTTCAGCCGCCGCAAGCCTCTGTAGCCACGAAAAACCAATTGGGACCCTGTTCCGGCACCCTGCCGGAGGGGGGATCCATCACTGGTGGTCATCTTCATCGTCCCGACGCTCTCCATGATGAGGAGGGAGTAGTTCATCCTCGAGGCTGAGGGTATGTACCTGTAGCTATGTTTTTGATCTCTCTCTCTCGTGTTCTTGATATGGCACGGTCTTGATGTACCGCGAGCTTTGCTATTATAGTTGGATCTTATGATGTTTCTCCCCCTCTACCTCCTTGTGAGGAATTGTGTTTTCCCTTTGAAGTTATCTTATCAGATTGAGTCTTTAAGGATTTGAGAACATTTGATGTATGTCTTGCATGTGCTTATCTGTGGTGACAATGGGATATTCACGTGATCCACTTGATGTATGTTTTGTTGATCAACTTGCGGGTTCAGCGACCTTGTGAACTTATGCATAGGGGTTGGCACACGTTTTCGTCTTGACTCTCCGATAGAAACTTTAGGGCACTCTTTGAAGTTCTTTGTGTTGGTTTGAATAGATGAATATGAGATTGTGTGATGCATATCGTATAATCATACCGCAGATACTTGAGGTGACATTAGAGTATCTAGGTGACATTAGGGTTTTGGTTGATGTGTGTATTAAGGTGTTATTTTACTACGAACTCTAGGGCTATTTGTGACACTTATAGGAATAGCCCAATGGATTGATCGGAAAGAATAACTTTGAGGTGGTTTCGTACCCTACAATAATCTCTTCGTTTGTTCTCCGCTATTAGTGACTTTGGAGTCACTTTTTTTTGCACGTTGAGGGATTGTTATATGATCCAATTATGTTATTATTGTTGAGAGAACTTGCACTAGCGAAAGTATGAACCCTAGGCCTTGTTTCGAAGCATTGCAATACCGTTTTTACTCACTTTTGTTACTAGTTACCTTGCTGTTTTTATATTTTCAGATTACAAAAACCTATATCCACCATCCATATTGAAATTGTATCACCATCTCTTCGCCGAACTAGTGCACCTATACAATTTACCGTTGTATTGGGTGTGTTGGGGACACAAGAGACTCCTTGTTATTTGGTTGCAGGGTTGTTTGAGAGAGACCATCTTTATCCTACACCTCCCATGGATTGATAAACCTTCGGTCATCCACTTGAGGGAAATTTGCTACTGTCCTACAAACCTGTGCACTTGGAGGCCCAACAACGTCTACAAGAAGAAGCTTGTGTAGTAGACATCAAGGCACAATCCAGCAGGGCGCGCCACCCCCTCTAGGTGCGCCCAGGTGGGTTGTCCCCACCTTGTGGCCCTGCAGACCCTGAAACCAACACTATAAAATCCTATTTTTCCAGAAAAAAGTTCTTGGAGAAAGAATCATCACGTTTCACGAGACAGAGCCGCCGCCGTCTTCTGTTCTTCATCGGGAGGCCAGATCTGGAGTCGTTTGGGGCTCCGGAGAGGGGGATCTTAGATCTTCGTCATCACCAACCCTTCTCCATTGCCAATTCCATGATACTCCCCACCGGGAGTGAGTAATTCCTTCGTAGGCTCGCTGGTGGGTGAGGAGTTGGATGAGATTCATCATGTAATCGAGTTGGTTTTGTTAGGGCCTGATCCCTAGTATCCACTATGTTCTGAGATTGATGTTGCTATGACTTTGCCATGCTTAATGCTTGTCACTTTGGGCCCGGGTGCCATGATTTCAGATCTGAACTGTTTATGTTATCACCATTATGTCCATGTTCTAGATCCGATCTTGCAAGTTATAGTCACCTACTACGTGTTATGATCCGGTAACCCCGCAGTGACAATAGTCGAGACCACACCCGGTGTTGACCATAGTTTGAGGAGTTCATGTATTCACCTGTGTTAATGGGTTGTTCCGGTTCTCTATTAAAAGCAGGTCTTAATATCCCTTAGTTTCCAATAGGACTCCGCTACCACGGGAGGGTAGGACAAAAGATGTCATGCAAGTTCTTTCCATAAGCACGTATGACTATTTACGGAATACATGCCTATATTATATTTATGAACTGGACCTAGTGCCGTATCACCCTAGGTTATGACTGTCTCCTGATGAATATCATCAAACAAATCACCGGTCCAATGCCTACGAATTTACCTTATATTGTTCTTCCTAAGTTACTACTGCTGCTACTGCTATCGTTACTACTACAAAAATCATTGCTATCACTGTTACCGTCACTATTGCTATTGCTACTACTATCAAAACTATCATATTACTGTGCTACTGATCACTTTGCTGCAGATAATTAATCTCCAAGTGTACGTGAATTGACAACTCAGTTGCTAATACTTGTAAATATTCTTTGGTTCCCCTTGTGTCAAATCTATAAATTTGGGTTGTATACTCTACCCTCAAAAACTGTTGCGATCCCACATACTTGTGGGTTATCACGATATCTAAGGCAATGATCATGAACATAGGTGTCGTGGGAACGAACACCTATGGGACCGGAGCCCCTTACGGTTCGGCGGGGGGTGGAGATCGCACGAAGAGCGGATCGAGGCGAAGCACACGAGCGATTTACCCAGCTTCGGAAGCTCTCCGGAGAGATAATACTCCTACTGCTACTTGTCTGATTGTATTGAGTTCTTGCTTGAGAGCGTGAGTGTTTTCTGGTTTCAAGTGCTTCGAACCCCCCCCCCCCCCCTATGTTGCGCATGGGCCTCCTTTTATATGCTCAAGGGGTCACCGACAGGTGGCAACGTAGGTGAGGGCAAAAATGGAAAAGGAGTTGTGGTTGGTACAACTACCTGAACAGTGTATCCTACCTAACCCTAACGGCAGGGGACAAAGGCATTAAATGCCCGTCTGTGTTGTCCAAACAGTGCAGGAAAGGGACCGTCAGGGGCGCCACCGCTCGCCACGATGGCACTCTTGTCAGCGCCGCTTGCCACCTCGCACCGCTGGCTGCACAGCCCCTCGCCACGCGCGCCTGGAAAGGTCCCATGGCGACACGCTGACGGATGCGCTGGAGCGTGGGTACAGAGTGGTGGCTTGCCGCGGCAAGTGCCTTGCCGCGGTGGTTGTCTTGCCGCGCCCGGAAGCTTGTCGCTCGCCGGCCCTTGCCGGGACGCATGGTGCGTCGCAGCAAGTTCCTTGAGATGCCGTGGTTGGTCTTGTCTCCTTGACTTAAACACCTTGTTCTTGAATGGCTCCAAAGGAAACACGGAGGACCTTGGCAGTCACCCGGCAAGCCTTGCCGCGGGGTGCTGCGACTGCCCGTGCACAAGTTCGGGATACTAGGGTACCCCTACTCTAGTACACCAACAATAGGCATCATGTCCGTATCAAGTAGACCGACTCCTGCCTACATCTACTTCTATTACTCCGCACATCGACTGCTATCTAGCATGCATCTAGAGTATTAAGTTCATAAAGAACGGAGCAACACATTAATCAACATGACATGATGTAGAGGAATTAACTCAAGTAATATGATGAAAACCCCATCTTTTTATCCTCAATGGCAATAATACAATACGTGCCTTGCTGCCCTTACTATCACTGGGAAAGGACACCGCAATATTGAAGCCAAAGCTAAGCACTTCTCCCATTGCAAGAAAACCCAATCTAGTAGGCCAAACTAAACCGATAATTCGAAGAGACTTGCAAAGATATAAAATCATGCATAAAAGAATTCAGAGAAGATTCAAATAATATTCATAGATAATCTGATCATAAATCCATAATTCATCGGGTCTCGGCAAACACACCGCAAAAGAGTATTACATCGAATAGATCTCTAAGAACATCGAAGAGAACATGGTATTGAGAACCAAAGAGAGACAATAAGCCATCTAGCTACTAGCTATGGACCCGTAGGTCTATGGTAAACTACTCATGATTCATCGGAATGGCAATGGTGTTGATGTAGAAGCCCTCCGTGATTGAATCCCCCTCCGATAGGACGCCGGAAAAGGTCCCTAGATGGGATCTCACGGGTACAGAAGGTTCCGGCGGTGGAGAAGTGTTTTCATGGCTCCCCTGATGGTTTTGGGGTATAAGAGTATATATGGGCGAAAGAATTAGGTCAAGAGACCCATGAGGGGTCCACAAGATAGGGGGCGCGCCCTCCACCCTTGTGGCCGCCTCGTGGCTCCTTCGAATTCATCTCCAAGTCTCCTGGTTTGCTTCTGGTCCAAGAAAGATCATCGCGAAAGTTTTATTCCATTTGGACTCCGTTTGGTATTCCTTTTTTGCGAAACTCTAAAACAGGCAAAAAAACAGAAACTACCACTAGGCTCTAGGTTGATAGGTTAGTCCCAAAAATAATATAAAATAGCATATTAATGCATATAAAACATCCAAAATAGATAATATAATAGCATGGAACAATCAGAAATTATAGATACGTTGGAGACGTATCAAGCACCCCCAAGCTTAATTCCTGCTCGTCCTCGAGTAGGTAAATGATAAAAACAGAATTTTTTATGTGGAATGCTACCTAACATATTTATCCATGTTATTCTCTTTATTGTGGCATGAATGTTCAGATCTGAAAGATTCAAAACAAAAGTTTAGTATTGACATAAAAACAATAATACTTCAAGCATACTAACAAGGCAATTATGTCTTCTAAAAATAACATTGCCAAAGAAAGCTTATCCCTACAAAATCATATAGTCTGGCTACGCTCCATCTTCATCACACAAAATATTCAAATCATGCACAACCCCGGTTTTAGCCAAGCAATTGTTTCATACTTTAGTATTCTCAAACCTTTTCAACTTTCACGCAATACATGAGCATGAGCCATGGACATAACACTATAGGTGGAATAAAATGGTGGTTGTGGAGAAGACAAAAAGAGGGAGATAGCCTCACATCAACTAGGCGTATCCACGGGCTGTGGAGATGCCCATCAATAGATATCAATGTGAGTGAGTAGGGATTGCCATGCAACGGATGCACTAGAGCTATAAGTGTATGGAAGCTCTAAAAGAAACTAAGTGGGTGTGCATCCAACTTGCTTGCTCATCAAGACCTGGGGTGATTTGAGGAAGCCCATCGTTGGAATATACAAGCCAAGTTCTATAATGAAAAATTCCCACTAGTATATGAAAGTGACAAAATAGGAGACTCTCTATCATGAAGATCATGGTGCTACTTTGAAGCACAAGTGTGGAAAAAGGATAGTAACATTGTCCCTTCTCTCTTTTTCTCTCCTTTTTTTCTTTCCCGTTTTCTCTTTTTTCTTTTGGTTTCTTTGACCTCTTCTTTTATTTTTTCTTCTTTGGCCTCTTTTTTTTTGGCTTCTTTGGCCTCTTATTTTTCTTTTTTTATTTCCTCACATGGGACAATGCTCTAATAATGGTGATCATCACACTTCTATTTACTTACAACTTGATACTTAGAACAAAAATATGACTCTATGTGAATGCATCCAGCGGTGTACCGGGACGTGCAATGAATCAAGAGTGACATGTATGAAAGAATTATGAAAGGTGGCTTTGCCACAAGTATTATGTCAACTACATGATCATGCAAAGCAATATGACAATGGCGAAATGTGTCATAACAAACGGAATGGTGGAAACTTGCATGGCAATATATCTCAGAATGGCTATGGAAATGCCATAATAGGTAGGTATAGTGGCTGTTTTGAGGAAGGTATATGGTGGGTGTATGGCACCGGCGTAAGTTGCGCGGCACAAGAGAGGCTAGCAATGGTGGAAGGGTGAGAGTGCGTATAATCCATGGACGAACTCACATACTTATTGCAAAAATCTATTAGTCATCAAAACCAAGCACTACGCGCATGCTCCTAGGGGAAGGGTTGGTAGGAGTTAACCATCGCGCGATCCCGACCTCCACACAAAGGATGACAATCAAAAAATACCTCATGCTCCAACTTCTTTACATAACGGTTCACCATACGTGCATGCTATGGGAATCACAAACGTCAGCACAAGTATTTCTCAAATTCACAATTACTCCACTAGCATGACTCTAATATCATCATCTTCATATCTCAAGACAATCATAAAGAATATTCAATGCACTATATATGAAAGTTTTTACTCTATCCATCTTGGATGCCTATCATATTAGGACTAATTTGTAACCAAAGAAAATTACCATGCTATTTTAAAAGACTCTCAAAATAATATAAGTGAAGTAGGAGAGTTCATCAATTTCTATAAAATAAAGCCACCGCCGTGCTCTAAAAAGATATAAGTGAAGCACTAGAGCAATATTGCCTAGCTCAAAATATATAAGTGAAGCACATAGAGTATTCTAATAAATCATGATTCATGCGTGTCTCTCCCAAAAGGTGTGTACATCAAGGATGATTGTGGTAAACTAAAAAGCAAAGTCTCAAATCATACAAGACGCTCCAAGCAAAACACATATCATGTGGTGAATAAAAATATAGCCTCAAGTAAAGTTACCGATAGACACGAAGACGAAAGAGGGGATGCCTTCCGGAGCATCCCCAAGCTTAGGCTTTTGGTTGTCCTTGAATATTAACTTGGGGTGCCTTGGGAATCCCTAAGCTTAGGCTCTTGCCACTCCTTATTCCATAGTCAATCAAATCCTTACCCAAAACTTGAAAACTTTACAACACAAAACTCAGCAGAAAATCTGATGAGCTCCGTTAGTATAAGAAAATAAATCACCACTTTAAGGTACTGTTGCAAACTAATTCTTTATTTATATTGGTGTAAAGTATATTGTATTCCAACTTTTCCTTGGTTCATAACCCCGGATACTACCCATAGATTCATCAAAATAAGCAAACAACACATAGAAAACAGAATCTGTCAAAAACAGAACAGTCTGTAGTAATATGTAACTCTCAAATACTTCTGTAACTCCAAACATTCTGAAAAACTAGGACAGCCTGAGAAATTTGTGGACCGATCCATTGCAAAACGAATCAGATCAAAAGCACGTTTCACTAAAATCCTGGAAATTAATTAAATGGGGCAAAATTTTGTGTTTTTCAGTAGGATCAACACAACTATCACCGTAAGCTATCCTAAAGGTTTAACTTGGCACAAACACTAACGAAAAAACAAAATGACATCTAAACAGAGGCTAGATGAATTAATTATTACTAAACAGGAACAAAAAGGAAAGAAAAAAAATAAAACTGGGTTGCCTCCCAATACGCGCTATTGTTTAACGCCCTTAGCTAGGTATAAAACATGATTAGATCTAGGTATTGTCATGTTTGGTATGCAATCCATAAGTGGCTCTCATAATAGATTCATATGGCAATTTAATTTTCTTCCTAGGAAAGTGTTCCATGCCCTTCCTTAACGGAAATTGGAATCTAATATTTCCTTCTTTTATATCAATAATTGCACCAATCATTCTAACGAAAGGTCTACCAAGAATAATAGGAAATGTAGGATTGCAATCTATATCAAGAACAGTGAAATCTACAAGCACATAATTCCTATTTGCAACAATAAGAACATCATTAATCCTTCCCATAGGTTTCTTAATAGTGGAATCCGCAAGATGCAAATTTAAAGAACAATCATCAAATTCACAGAAACCTAACACATCACATAAAGTTTTTGGAATCGTGGAAACACTAGCACCCAAATCACACAAAGCATGGCACTCATTATTTTGATCTTAATCTAAATAGTAGGTTCCCACTCATCATAAAGTTTTCTAGGGATAGAAACTTCCAATTCAAGCTTTTCCTCAAAAGATTGCATCATAGTATCAATGTTATGTTTAGTAAAAGCTTTGTTTTGATTATAAGCATGAGGAGAATTCAACACAGATTGCAACAAGAAAATAAAATCTATTAAAGAACAATTATCACAATTAAATTCATTGAAATCCAAAATAGTGGATTCATTGCTAATTAATGTCTTGACCTCTCAAATCCCACTTTTATAAATTTTTGCATCAAGATCTAAAAACTTCGAATCATTGGGATGCCTTTTAACTAAAGTAGACTCATCTCCAGTCCCATTTTTATCAAGATTTATATTGGAAAACAAAGATTCAATAGGAGTCATATCAATCACTTTGAGATCTTCAGCATTATTTTTAGCTTCCGGTTTAGCGGCCATTTTATTTACAAGGTAGCTTGTTTATCAAAAATTTGGCCTACTAGATTTTCAAGATGAGCAAACTAAGATTTCAAACCATAAAATTCCTTAGACATATCATCGAGCTCTTTATTCATATACTCCATAAAACCTTTTTGTTCTTTAAGCTCGTTTCTAAAGAAACTATTTTGCTCAAATTGTAAAGACATAAATCTTATAACATTATTTTCAATTTCTTCCAACCTCCTAAGGTGAGGATCAACACTTTTTGGTTGCGCCATAAAGGCACACCAACACACAAGCACACAAAAAAGCAAGCAAAGAAGACAAACGGAAGAGGGGCGAAGAAAAGGCAAATCTTTTCAAAAATCGTTTTAGAAGTGGGGGAGTGGAAAACGAGAGGCGAATGGCGAATAATGTAATGCAAGAGATGAGAGTTTATGATGGGTACTTGGTTTGTCTTGACTTGGCGTAGATCTCCCCGGCAACGGCGCCAAAACAATTTCCTGCTACCTCTTGAGCTTGCGTTGTTTTTTCCCTTGAAGAGGAAAGGGTGATGCAACAAAGTAGAGTAAGTATTTCCCTCAGTTTGAGAACCAAGGAAACAATGCAGTAGGAGACGACGCACAAGTCACCGAATACCTGCACAAACAATCAAACAAACTTGCACCCAAAGCGATAAAGGGGTTGTCAATCCCTTCACGGTTACTTGCAAAAGTGAGATCTGATAGAGATAGATAAACAGTAAAGTAAAATATTTTTGGTATTTTTGGTTTATAGATCGGTAAGTAAAAGATTGCAAAATAGTAGATCGGAAACTTATATCATGGAAAATAGAACTTATATAGTGGAAAAGAGAACTTATATGATAAAAAAGGGACCCGGGGGCCATAGGTTTCACTAGTGGCTTCTCTCAATATAGCAAATAATATGGTGGGTGAACAAATTACTGCCGAGCAATTGACAGACGATACGTAAGGCAATGATCATGAACATAGGCATCACGTCGGTATCAAGTAGACTGACTCTTGCCTGCATCTACTACTATTACTCCACACATCGACCACTATCCAGCATGCATCTAGAGTATTAAGTTCATAAAGAATGGAGTAACGCATTAAGCAAGATGACATGATGTAGAGGAATTAACTCAAGCAATATGATGAAAACCCCATCTTTTTATCATCAATAGCAACAATACAATACGTGCCTTGCTGCCCCTACTGTCAATGGGAAAGGACACCGCAAGATTGAACCCAAAGCTAAGCACTTCTACCATTGCAAGAAAAAGCAATCTAGTAGGCCAAACTAAACCGATAATTCGAAGATGTCAGTGTTCTGGGAAAGGGGGTCCCCAGACTTGCCTGCCTGCGGCCTGCGGCGTGGCTAAAAGGGGGCCAAGCGTGGCCCATATTCATCAACACAAGCTCAAGACCCTCGCGAGGGGCCAAGCCTCGCAGGGCGGACGACAAGGAGCTTCTTCAGGCACAGCCTCATCAGGCTGGCTCACGAGGAGGCGGAGAGTTTAAGGCGACCAAGGGCGCCAGTCGGGCGCCAGCCCGCGCAGTGTCCTCCTTTCCTCTTTGGTGCAAAGGGAGCAAGCGCAGGCGAGAGCATCAATTAAAGGCATCCATTTCGGTGCAACGAGACCAAGACCAGCCCAACGGCAGGGAGGAAGTCATTGTGGAGCCAAAGCAGGCGTCACCACCAGAGCCTTTGACAGGCGAGGACCAACTTTAGTCAGGATAGGTGTACCCGCTGTTCCCCTTCAAAATGGCCAATTGTTGGCGCCCTTCCCGCTCGATATTTGGGGAGAGGCCCAGGGCCTTTGCATATAAATAGGACTAGCCACCCCCAGGGTAGAGGCATCTGGATCCTCACCAAGAAACCAGTAGATAGAGCGACCGAACTCCTCCTAGCAGTTCATCGCATCAGTCAAGAACAGACCCTCGCGAGGCTGTTCTTCCTTGTATTGTTCATCATCAGCCCAAGAGGCAATCCACCACACCACACACTGTAGTAGGGTATTATACCACCATGGTGGCCTGAACCAATATAAACCCCGTGTCTCTTGTGTTGTTTCTTTCGTAGTTAGATCCTAGCAATTTGGCGAGGAGCAGGTAGATAGAGGGAGAAATCTCCGCGCGCACCCTAGAGTTCGAACCTCAAGGGTCTGCCGGAACCCGAAATCCGACATTTGGCGCGCCAGGTAGGGGTGCGCCAGAATTCGTCTTCCATGCCATGTTCTTATCCGACCATCGCGTCCATGTCAGACGCTCATCGGGCCCGCGCCGGGCGCCGAGCTGCCCTCGCTTCCCTTGTCGTCAAGACGGCTCCCGTCGGCGGGCGTCCTCGTCGTTCCCCGTCACCTGCCATCAACGCCGCCACCGGCCCGGCGGGGAACGGGCAGCAAGCATTGTCCCAGCATCCCCCCGTGGCCTCTTGGGAAGAGCCACGCGGCCTCTTCCTCACCCACCCCGTCGCGCCGCCCTCCAGCCACCACGTCAAGCCATTCATCCGCCAGGTCGGCGCCGCCTCCACGCGGCAGGGGCTCCCCCGGGCCGGTCGGAGCCATCGGCCGGGCTGGCCTTCAGCTCGGAGGATCACCCCTCCAACTCGGCCTGCTCGGGTGCGCTCCCCATGCTCTACACGCCCACCATCTGCCAGGTGGCTGTCACCAGGACTCTCATCGACGGCAGCGCGGGCCTCAGCGTGCTCTTAGTTGAGGCCTTCAACCTCCTCTGCATACCCCAGGAGCGGCTGCAACCCAGCCGGCCTTTCTCGGGCGTCGGAGGCGGGTCGTCCAGCTCCTTGGGACAGATCCGGCTCCCGGTAACTTTCGGCACCTACAACAACTTCCGCACAGAGCTGGTCGATTTCGACATCGCCCCCATCGGCCTCCCCTACAACGCCATCCTCGGCTATCCAGCACCGGCCAAATTCATGGCCGCGACTCACCCAGCGTACAACCTCATGAAGATGCCCGGGAGCAACGGCGTCCTCACCGTGCCCGGGGACACCGGAGATGCGCTGCGAGTACTCAAGCTCGCCCTCAAGACGGTGGCGGTGGCACGGCGCGCCGACGCAGAAGCCCCCAAGCCCAAGGGGGCTGCGCCGACCAAGAAGAAGCAGTTGTTCACCCAAGACAAGGCAGAGACCAAGCAGATACCTGTCGACGAGGACGGGTCCACTAACGCCACTTTCACCATAGGCGCCAACCTCGGGCCCGAGCAGGAGGAAGCCCTGGTCAAGTTCCTGCGCACAAACAAGAAGGTGTTCGCCTGGGAGCCCGATCAGTTGGCAGGGATCCCACGGGGCGTAATCGAGCACCACCTCAACGTGTGCCCCAACGTGCGCCCCGTGAAGCAGAAGGCGAGGAGGCAGTCCACTGAAAAGAAGGCCTTCATCATCCAGGAGACCTGCAAGCTAGAAGCCGCGGGGGTTATTCGCGAGGTCCGATATCCAGATTGGTTGGCCAACCCTGTGGTTGTTCCAAAGAAGGAAGGGAAGGAGCGCATGTGTGTCGACTTCACCAACCTCAACAAAGCGTGCCCGCAAGATCCGTTCCCGCTCCCTCGTATCGATTCCACCGCTGAGTGTGACCTGTTATGGTTCTTGGATGCCTTCTCCGGGTATCACCAGATCAAGATGGCAGTGGAAGACATGGAGAAGACAGCCTTCCTGACCCCATGTGGGGTGTACTGCTATACATGCATGCCGTTCGGACTACGCAACGCGGGGCAACCTTTCAGCGGCTCATGCACATCACCTTGGGCCCGCAGCTTGGGAAGAATGTGGAGGCTTACGTCGACGACATCGTACTGAAGTCTCGTGACGCCAAGACCCTGATACAAGACCTGGAGGAAACCTTCGTGAGTCTCAATGCAGTGAGCCTGCGGCTCAACCCGGAGAAGTGTGTGTACGGAGTCCCCTCGGGCAAGCTCTTGGGCTTCCTCGTGTCCCACCGAGGCATCGAGGCCAACCCAGAAAAGGTCAAGGCAGTCGAGGACATGAGCCCACCAAAGACCCTCAGAGAAATGCAGAAGCTCACGGGGCACGTGACTGCGCTGGGGCGCTTCATCTCTAGGTTAGGGGAGCAAGCGCTGCCTTTCTTCCAGCTGATGAAGAAAAAGGGGCCCTTTGAATGGACTGAAGAGGCCGACAAGGCGTTCCAAGATCTCAAGAGATACTTAACCGGTCCTCCGGTGATGGTCGCCCCACGCCCTCAAGAGCCCTTGGTACTCTACCTCGCCGCCACTCCTTACTCCGCCAGCGCGGCTCTGGTGGCAGTTAGGGAGGAGCATCGAGCCAAAGCCACAGCTGCTACCCGTGTCAAGGCAAGGTAGGACCAAAAAGGACTCGTGGAGATCGCTCCCACGGCTGAGGAGGATCAGCCGCCGCAGGGGAGCACGCCGGGAATGGAGGAGGCCCCTCCCCCAGGCAACCAGCTTTCGGAGGCCCCATCGCCTCAACAGGCGCCACGGCCTCCGGAGGACGCCACCAGCACCGACGCTCCAAGCCTCATCGAGCACCCGATGTACTTCGTCAGCACGGTGTTGCGGGATGCGAGGGCACGGTACCCCATGCCACAGAAGCTCCTCCTCGCACTACTGGTGGCCTCACGCAAGCTGCGGCACTGCTTCCGGGGTCACCCGATCAAGGTTGTCTCAGCATATCCCTTGGAAAGGGTGCTCAGGAGCCCTAACTCGACCGGAAGGGTTGCCGAGTGGAACATTGAACTGCAAGCGTTTCAGCTCAAATTCAGCACGACCAGGGTCATCAAGGGAGCCGCGCTAGCAGATTTCATGGTTGAATGGATGGAGGCACCGGACCTCAAGGCCGACGAGGACCGATCCCTCTCCCCGGGAAGCGAGGCGCCAAAAGGCTGGGTCATGTACTTCGACAAAGCGTTCTCCAGGCATGGCGCAGGGGCTGGGGCGGTGCTCATATCTCCCACTCAGGACAAGCTTTACTACGCCGTGCAGCTCTGTTTCCAGCAGGGTGAAAAGGTCTCCAACAATATAGCAGAGTATGAGGGACTGATAGCGGGCTTGAAGGCTGCTGCTGCCCTGGGGTTGAAGCACCTTACTATCAAGGGCGATTCGCAGCTCCTCGTCAATTTCTCCAACAAGGTATATGAGCCAAGAGATGAGCACATGGAGGCCTACCTTGCGGAGGTCCGCAGGATGGAGAAACAGCTCTGGGGGTTGGAGCTACAGCATGTGCCCCGCGGCACTAATCAAGAGGCTGACGACATCGCCAAACGAGCCTCTAGGCAGTTGCCCCAGGAGCCGGGCATCTTCGAGCCCTCGGCCCTGCCATCATTATCAAACACAGCACAGCCTCGGGAGGAGCTTCCCCAGCCGCCTGCCTCGGGAGCCCCGGCCTGGGGCCCAGCCTCAAGAGCACGCCTGCTCCTGACGATGGAGCCTCAGGAGGGGTGCTGGATCACAGAGCTCCGGAGCTACTTAACGCAAGGGACCCTACCGGAGAAGGAGGAGGAAGCAGAGCGTGTGGCGCGGCAAGGTACAGCATACTGCATCAGGGATGTAGAGATCTACCGGAAACGACCAAACGATGTGTCCCTGCGTTGCATCACCAGGGAGCAAGGGAAGGAACTGCTGGCAGATATACACGGTGGAGACAGTGGGAATCATTCGTCGTCACGGACCCTCGTCGGCAAGGCGTTTCGTAGCGGCTTCTATTGGCCTACTGCGCTCAATGACGCTGTCGAACTAGTGAAGGCTTGCGAGGCTTGCCAATTCCATGCCAAGCAGATCCATCAGCCGGCAGGAGGTCTGCAAACCATACCCCTCACGTGGCCATTTGCAGTCTGGGGACTGGATATCCTGGGCCCGTTTCCTCAAGCGCTAGGGGGCTATCGCTACCTCTATGTCACCGTGGACAAGTTCACCAAGTGGGCTGAAGTCGAGGCCGTCCGCACCATCCCTGCTGGTTCTGCGGTCAAGTTCATCAAGGGCATTGTGAGCCGGTTCGGGGTGCCGAACCGCATCATTACTTGTAACATCCCAAATTTTCAATTTGGAATGTTATACATAGATCATTATTGCATATCATATTTTGTTGCATTTTGGCTCGATCCTAGAAATTCTACGCAACTCAAGGACCCACGGAGAGAGTTGGGGATTTCGTTATTTTCTTATTTGAGTATTTCTCAAATTTTGAAAATATGATCATTGATTTTATTTATTTTATCTTCAATTATTTCTACTACCAAAAATTCAGAGAGGGAATAAAATGACTTTCCCAAAATAAAGAAAAAATGAAGATTTAATAAAAAAACCAAATAAGATTTATTTTGGAGTTTTTCGCTTTTTATTTGAATTTAGGAAAAATGCGCGTTTTCCAAAATTGCATTTTGGCCCCAAATAAATGTTCATCTAGTCTGGCTTTATTTTAGAAGCCGGGGAAAATTTATTTCGGGATTTTTGGAGTCCGTTTAGTATTTCTTTTTATTTTTCTTCTGCGAGGAATTATTAAAAAAAAAACGCGCACCGACCTACGGGTCGTGCCCGAGCGGGACTCCGCTCGGGGGGGGGGGGGGGGACTATAAATAGCGCCGCCCCGGCGCCTCGGCCCAACCGCCCGACCCCGCCAGCCCGCGCCGCCGCCAGCCCACACCGCCGCCGCCGACACACACCGAAACCCTAACCCTAATCCGCTGCCGCCGCCCGATCCGCCGCCGCCGCCGCCAGCGCCGCCGCCCGCCGTCGCCGGAGCCCCTCAAGACTTCGTCGCCGCCGCCGCCGAGGTTCGCCGCCGTCTCGAACCGCGTGCCGCCGGTTTTCTTAAAAACCGGGCCGTTTTATTATGGTTTTTTTTGGTTTTTTTGTTTCGTTTTTATTTCCGGTTTAGGTTAATTAGCGGACGTTCGTCCGTTAGTTCGTTTTAATGAACGCTTTCGTCAGATTCGTTTACTTAACAAACGTTCGTTCGTTGACCCGTTCATCGTTCTTCTTTTTCTCGGATTTAATCCGCGATTTTTCTGATCGTGATTTCTGATCCGATTTTCATTTTAGTATAACTTTTCACTCGTTTATCGGAATCAGGCGATTCAAGCACCTGGAGTTTCGTCTCGAAACCCTCTTTCCGAATATCTACTTAAACAAGTTTTTGCTTCTGTAAAATTTGACTTAGATCCAGATTAGTAAAACGAAGCTGTTTTCTTTTGCCGTTTGACTTTCGTTGCTTTATTTGATTTGATTCTTTTGCAAACCGGAGTTCTTAAGTTGAACATTCTGGTTGAATCTTTTATTCGAGTTTTACCTGTGCATTAGATGAGTACTTATTGTATGCTTGTTTGTTTGTCTGCGACAGAATACCCGGAGTGCGCCGCCTGTTACCTCGAGTCTCTAGGTCTCGGGGATCATCAGCAAGGCAAGTAACACTTGATCATACGTTTCTACTACCCAGTTTTTATGCATTAGTTCTATCCTCAAACATTGCGTGATTAGGATCTAATGAAATTGTGGGATGGGAAGTAGATGAGGTAGTACCTATTACCTGTTTTATTATCAAACCTTTGGGACTTACTTCTACGTTTGCTTATTATGCCATGCTATGCTAGTAGACGTGGATTGGGTGAGTGAATATCCATGACAGATGTGAGATTGTTAATTAATGGTTTATTAAGGTGGCAGCTTAAACACACATCTGGGTGGATTGAGGCACCTGTTTTCTAGCAGGACTTGCCTGTATTTCTTCAGACCGCCACCCATGCTCAAAGGGATCATGAGATTATTCAAACTAGAAACTTACGTGTGCAGTCACAAGCAATTATGGTCTCTGGCATAGTTGACTAAGTTGTGCGAACTCTTACGGGTAGACTAGCAGATGAAGGGGAAAGTAGGTGTACCGGTCTACCCACATGTAAGGTGCTAGTGCTTCCGAAAGACTATGTCTCGGTCATCCGTTTCTCAAACATCATGTAGTGCGGGGAATCAAACGGAGGCGATCGAGTCTTGTGGGAAAAGTGCGCAAACCTCTGCAGAGTGTATAAACTAATCATGGTTAGCCGTGTCCCCGGTTATGGACATCTTGAGTATCTAGTAGCTAGATATCATGTGAATCTCAACATGTTACTATAATCAATATTGTTGGGTTTTTAATGAGTACTTTTTAATTGGGATTGAGAATGCTATCAACCATTCTCAATGTTTAACAACCACCATGATAGTTAAACGAATTTATTCCTTTGCAGTAGGGAAAAATTGGCTTTATGCAAAAACTGTAACCATAGAGCTTTACCACCAGCCAAATATCCATGTAGCATAGCCTATCTCCATTGTTATTCTCTATGTGTTACATTGCCAACATATTCCATGTGCTGACCCGTTTTCGGGCTACAACGTTTCATGTTGCAGACTTTTCAGACGACGAGTAAGGTGCTGTTAGGTCGTGGTTCTATACTCAGTGATGCCGTTGGAGTTGATGGACTCGCTTATCTTCCAAGCCTTCCGCTGTTATCGTTTTAGATGGCCTTAAGCCATATTTATTTCAATAAGTTCTCTTTTGAGACATTCAATGTAATAAGTGTGTGATTGCTACTCTGCTATAAATCCTCCAAGTACTGTGTGGTGTCAGCATTACTGATCCAGGGATGACACTGAGCACAGAGAGCAGACTGTTTGAGGTCTGGTCGCTACAAGGTGGTATCAGAGCACACGCTGACTGTAGGACACGGCCACTAAGATTAAGCCCTAGATCACTACTCTTTCTTCTCATTTCTGACTCCTCATATTTTCTATTCTTTAGGATGGCGGATGCAAGGATCAAGTTTGCGCAACCCGATGAGAATTCACCTTTTGGATGTCACTTGAAGGAAGCCGCTAGATACTTGAACATAGGAGTACCAAGCTTCACTGGGACTTTCAACGCCATTTTACCCGAAGAGGAGCGCTGGAGGATTCAAGTCTACATTCCAGGAAGGACATTTGCACCAGTCACGGGACCAATAGAATTTACCTTTGATGTGCCAACATGGAGCCTAGGAAAGAGCATGGCAGCCCACATCGCCATGGGACGAATTGGAGAAGTTTACCGCAACGATCTCAAGAACACTATCTACCAGATTTGTGGGCACCGAGATGAGCATTGGGAGATGATCACCACCAGGAGGGACAGATCAATCGCAGCTTATATTCAGGAGTTAAACCAACACATCCGACGTCAGGAGAACCAGATGTGCGCAGATATGGAGGTGCTACAGAAGGCTATGACCAAGATCAAGGAGCTAGAAGCAGAACTCAAGGCTACACGTAAAGACTATATGGAAGAAATCGTCGCTCTAGTAAGACAGAACGGTGACCTTAAGGAGAAGATTGGAGTATTCATGGGAGGTTCAGCACCCAAAGGAGAAGAAGATGAACCTACTTGTCCGAATAATTATATCATCATCGACGACACCAACTCGGATCCCGACGACAACGATGATGATTATGTTGATGAAGCTGGAGCAGATATCGTGGAATCTGCATCCGAGCAGTTTTTCTAGTTGACCACCATAACAGTAGTAGAATTTTCCACCATTTAACTAGTTTTAGTTCAAGCACTTTTGTAACGATAGTTAGACCGTTGTATGCCCTTGTTTGAATTGATTGGAATGATATTGTGTGTTTTGTCTCATGTGCATATGGGTAGTGTATTCTCACTAGATCTCATTCTATTGTTAACTCTTCCCTTTTAAGACCCTCAGATGCCTCCGAGACGCGACCCCGAGTTTGTTTTCCCGCCAGAGATCACTCAGTTGATTCAATAGCAGAATACCTTGATTCAAACATTGGTATAGAACCAAGGCAACAACAACAACAACCCACCACCACCACCACCACCTGTTGACCATCTGGCACGTTTCTTAAGGTTGAATCCGCCGGTGTTTTCCAGTAGCACCGAGCCGATAGTAGCAGATGATTGGCTCCGTAAGATAGGGAGGGAGTTGACCACTGCAGGATGCACAGATGGAGAAAAGGTGAAGTTTGCCACACATCAGCTTGACGGACCCGCAGCAGCATGGTGGGAGAATTTTACAGCCACTTACCCTGTAGACACTGTCACATGGAATCAGTTTCAGCAAGCATTTTGTACTGCCCATGTTTCAGCAGGAGCTATGGCCATGAAGAAGCGTGAGTTTAGCAACTTATGCCAAGGAGGACCGACAGTTGGCCAGTATGTGGATGATTTTAGTAAGCTAGCACGTTATGCCCCAGATGACGTTGCTACGGATGCAGCTAAGCAGGAGAAGTTTCTAGAAGAACTGAATGATGAGCTGAGCATGCAGTTGATGGTAGCCACTTTCAATAATTACCAGGAGTTAGTAGATCGTGCTCTTATGATTGAAGGGAAGCAGCAGCAATTGATAATCGTAAGAGGAAGTATGCACAGGGGAAGTATAATTCTGGAGCTCAGCAGAAGCCACATTTTACCCCAAAGTTAGGAGGACATTTTCAGCATACTCATGGAGGAGGCAGCTCGCACAATCACAATGGAACAAAGAATGGAAACGGGAATGGAGGAAGCAATGGACAAAGTCGCACCACCCCGTCAACACCATCCAAAACAGACCTAAGCCATATCACCTGTTATAAGTGCCGCAAGACGGGGCATTATGCAAATGATTGCCTAGAAGCCCAAAATGGAAATGGCAATGGAAGCTCAGGAAAGAAGCCGAACCCTTTCAACAGGGGCAAGTGAACCACTTTCAATAATTACCAGCTAGGAGGACATTTTCAGCATACTCATGGAGGAGGCATCTCGCACAATCACAATGGCACAAAGAATGGAAACGGGAATGGAGGAAGCAATGGACAAAGTCGCACCACCCCGTCAACACCATCCAAAACAGACCTAAGCCATATCATCTGTTATAAGTGCCGCAAGACGGGGCATTATGCAAATGATTGCCCAGAAGCCCAAAATGGAAATGGCAATGGAAGCTCAGGAAAGAAGCCGAACCCTTTCAACAGGGGCAAGTGAACCACGTTACCGTGGAGGAGGTTGAAGCTCAGCCAGATGCAGTAATAGGTAAGTTTTTGGTTAAGGCATTTACTGCAGTTGTTCTTTTCGATACTGGTGCATCACATTCATACATATCAAGGGGATTTGTGAATAAGTTTAGCCTGCCCACTAAGACTCTTAAGACACCCATGCTAGTAAGTTCACCGGGAGCTGAGTTTATGGTCAGTTAAGGATGCTTCCAGGTGCCGTTGAGTATAGGAAGGCATGTTTTCCCCACGGATTTGATTATATTGGAATCCCAAGGCTTGGATGTAATTCTTGGTATGGATTGGCTGTCGATGTATGGAGGAAACATTGATTGCGCCAGTAAGACAATTTTGCTTACAACGCCCGAAGGGATAAGGATCAAGTATGTATCACGGCATGAGCCAAGAAGAGCACATGTAAATTCCTTATCAGGAGTTGTGCAGGAGGAAGTACCAGTGGAAAGGGATTTCCCCGATGTATTTCCAGAAGAGTTGCCAGGCATGCCACCGGATAGAGACATTGAGTTCTTAATTGAACTACTGCCAGGCACTGGGCCAATATCCAAGAGACCGTACAGGATGCCAGCCCAAGATTTGGAGGAAATCAAGAAGCAGATTAAGGAGTTGTTGGACAAAGGTTTTATTCACCTAAGTTCTTCACCTTGGGGATCTCCAGTACTTCTAGTGGAGAAGATGGATGGATCGTTAAGAATGGTTGTTGATTATCGCGGATTGAATGAAGTAACAATCAAGAACAAGTACCCACTACCAATGATCAATGATCTGTTTGATCGGTTGCAAGGAGCTATGGTGTTTTCCAAGATCGATTTGCGATCAGGGTACCATCAGTTGAAGATTCGGGAGCAAGATATACCGAAGACGGCTTTTACCACCAGGTACGGGCTGTATGAGTATACCGTTATGTCATTTGGTCTAACTAACGCCCCAGCCTATTTTATGAACATGATGAACAAGGTGTTTATGGAGTTTTTGGATAAATTCGTCGTGGTGTTCATTGATGATATTTTGGTTTACTCGAAGAATGAAGAGGAACACAAGGAACACTTGCGATTAGTACTCGAGAAGCTCAGGGAACATCAGCTATACGCCAAGTTCAGCAAGTGTGAGTTTTGGTTGAAGGAAGTTGGATTTCTCGGACATGTTATATCCGGAGAAGGTATCGCAGTAGACCCCACTAAAGTAGACACTATGACAAACTGGGAAGCACCAACCACAGTTGGAGAGATCAGGAGTTTCCTTGGACTCGCAGGATACTACCGAAGATTCATCGAAAATTTCTCAAAGATTGCCAAGCCTATGACAGAGTTGTTGAAGAAGGATACTAAGTTCATTTGGACTGAGGAGTGTGAGGCTAGTTTCCAAGAATTGAAGAAACGCTTGGTTACCTCACGAGTGTTGATTCTGCCAGATCAGACTAAGGATTATGAAGTGTATTGCGACGCTTCACGACGAGGACTTGGAGCAGTGCTTATGTAGGAGGGAAGAGTTGTTTCGTATGCTTCACGACAGCTTAAGCCCCATGAGTTGAACTATGCTACTCATGATTTGGAGTTATCAGCCGTAGTGCATGCACTGAAAACATGGAGACATTTTCTCATTGGAAATCATTGTGAGGTGTACACGGATCACAAGAGTGTGAAGTACATGTTCACGCAGAAGGAGTTAAATCTCAGGCAGAGGAGATGGTTGGAACTTATTAAGGATTATGATATGAGATTGCATTATCACCCCGGGAAGGCTAACGTTGTAGCAGACGCGTTGAGCCGCAAGAGCCATGTCAATACTCTAATGACGGGAGAAATACCCAAGGAGTTAGCTGAGGACCTTCAAGAGCTATGTTTGGAAATAGTTCCGAGAGTCTATGTAGCAGCATTGGAGATTCAGTCTACGTTGATGGATAAAATCAGAGAAGCTCAAAAGGCAGATACGGAAGTTGCCACTATTAAGGAACAGATGAGCAAGGGGAAGGCTAAGGGATTTCATGAGGATGAGTACGATACCCTACGATTTGAGGACCGTGTTTATGTGCCCAATAACCCGGAGATCAGGAAGTTGATTCTGCAAGAGGCACATGATTCACTATATTCGATCCACCCCGGAAATACAAAGATGTATTTGGATTTGAAGGAAACATTCTGCTGGACCGAAATGAAGAAGGATATCACAGAGTATGTAGCAGTTTGTGACGTATGTCAGAGGGTGAAGGCAGAACATCAGAAGCTAGCTGGATTGTTGCAGCCATTTCTTATACCCAAATGGAAGTGGGACAAACTAGGCATGGTTTCATCACGGGATTGCCCAGGACTCGTTCAGGCTATGACTCGATTTGGGTTGTAGTTGATCGTTTGACGAAGGTAGCTCATTTCATCCCAGTAAAGACTACCTACAGCAGTGCCAAATTGGCTAAGATATACATGACGAGGATTGTATGTTTGCATGGAGTTCCAAGGAGTATCATATCAGATAGAGGAACCCAATTCACCTCGAAGTTCTGGAAGCAGTTGCACGAAACATTGGGAACCAGACTGGAGTTTAGCACAACTTTCCACCCACAGACAGATGGACAGACCGAGAGAGTCAATCAGATTTTGGAGGATATGCTTAGAGCTTGTGTTTTGGATTATGGATCAAGTTGGGATGCCAAATTGCCATACGCGGAGTTTTCTTACAACAATAGTTATCAATCTAGCTTGAAGATGGCCCCTTTCTAAGCCTTGTACGGAAGGAGGTGCAGAACCCCGTTGTTGTGGGATGAGGTTGGAGACCGACAGTTGTTTGGACCAGATTTGATTAAGGAGTCTGAACAGAAAGTAAAGTTGATTCGCGACAGGCTCAAGGTAGCTCAGTCAAGGCAGAAGAGCTATGCAGATTCGAAACGCAAGGAGACAAAATACAAAGTCGGAGACAGAGTTTATCTTCGAGTATCTCCACTTTGGGGAGTTAAACGTTTTGGAGTTAAAGGAAAGTTAGCGCCACGTTTTGTGGGGCCATACAAGGTTTTGGAACGCATGGGAGAAGTAGCATACAAGTTGGAATTACCTGAGGGATTGTCAGGAGTTCACGATGTGTTCCATGTTTCACAGTTGAAGAAGTGTCACGCAGAGATGGCTGATATACCACTGAGAGATACGGTGCCATTGGAAATGATTCAGTTGAAAGAAGATCTGACCTATGAAGAGAAACCAGTTAAGATTTTGGATTATGCCAGCAGAGTTACCCGCAGTAAGGTTATCAAGTTTTGCAAAGTTCAGCGGAGCCACCACACCGAGGAGGAAGCCACCTGGGAGCGAGAGGAGGATCTGCTCAAGGACCACCCTCACCTGTTTGCTAGCCAACCCGAATCTCGAGGGCGAGATTCATCTTAAGGGGGGTAGGTTTGTAACATCCCAAATTTTCAATTTGGAATGTTATACATAGATCATCATTGCATATCATATTTTTGTTGCATTTTGGCTCGATCCTAGCAATTCTATGCAACTCAAGGACCCACGGAGAGAGTTGGGGATTTCGTTATTTTCTTATTTGAGTATTTCTCAAATTTTGAAAATAGGATCATTGATTTTATTTATTTTATCTTCAATTATTTATACTACCAAAAATTCAAAGAGGGAATAAAATGACTTTCCCAAAATAAAGAAATAATGAAGATTTAATAAAAAAATCAAATAAGATTTATTTTGGAGTTTTTCGCTTTTTATTTGAATTTAGGAAAATGCGCGTTTTTCAAAATTGCATTTAGGCCCCAAATAAATGTTTATCTAGTCCGGCTTGATTTTAGAAACCGGGGAAAATTTATTTCGGGATTTTTGGAGTCCGTTTAGTATTTCTTTTTATTTTTCTTCTGCGCGAAATTATTTAAAAAAACGCGCACCGACCTACGGGCCGTGCCCGAGCGGGACTCCGCTCGGGGGGGGGGGGGACTATAAATAGCGCCGCCCCGGCTCCCCGGCCCAGCCACCCGACCCCGCCAGCCCGCGCTGCCGCCAGCCCACACCGCCGCCGCCGGCCCACACCGAGACCCTAGCCCTAATCTGCCGTCGCCGCCGCCCGATCCGCCGCCGCCGCCGCCGCCGCCGCCGCCCGCCCGCCGTCGCCGGACCCCGCCGGACTTCGTCGCCGCCGCCGCCGAGGTTCGCCGCCGCCTCGAACCGCGTGCCGCCGGTTTTCTTAAAAACCGGGCCGTTTTATTATGGTTTTTTTTTCGGTTTTTTGTTTCGTTTTTATTTAGTTTTCGGTTTTTGTTTCCGGTTTAGGTTAATTAGCGGACGTTCGTCCGTTAGTTCGTTTTAACGAATGCTTTCGTCAGATTCGTTTACTTAACGAACGTTCGTTCGTTGACCCGTTCGTCGTTTTTCTTTTTCTCGGATTTAATCCGCGATTTTTCTGATCGCGATTTCTGATCCGATTTTCGTTTTAGTATAACTTTTTGCTCGTTTATCGGAATCAGGCGATTCAAGCGCCTGGAGTTTCGTCTCGAAACCCTCTTTCCAAATAATCTAGTTAAACAAGTTTTTACTTCTGTAAAATTTGACTTAGATCTAGATTAGTAAAATGAAGCTGTTTTCTTTCGCCGTTTGACTTTCGTTGCTTTATTTGATTTGATTCTTTTGCTAACCGGAGTTCTTAAGTTGAACAGTCTGGTTGGATCTTTTATTCGAGTTTTACCTGTGCATTAGATGAGCACTTATTGTATGCTTGTTTGTTTGTCTGCGATAGAATACCCGGAGTGCGCCGCCTGTTACTTCGAGTCTCTATGTCTCGCGGATCATCAACAAGGCAAGTAACACTTGATCATACCTTTCTACTACCCAGTTTTTATGCATTAGCTCTATCCTCAAACATTGCATGATTAGGATCTAATGAAATTATGGGATGGGAAGTAGATGAGGTAGTACCTATTACCTGTTTTATTATCAAACCTTTGGGAGTTACTTCTACGTTTGCTTATTATGCCATGCTATGCTAGTAGACGTGGATTGGGTGAGTGAATATCCATGACAGATGTGAGATTGTTAATTAATGGTTTATTAAGGTGGCAACTTAAACACACATCTGGGTGGATTGAGGCACCTGTTTTCTAGCAGGACTTGCCTGTATTTCTTCAGACCGCCACCCAGGCTCAAAGGGATCATGAGATTATTCAAACTAGAAACTTACGTGTGCAGCCACAAGCCATTATGCGCTCTAGCATAGTTGACTAAGTTGTGCGAACTCTTACAGGTAGACTAGCAGATGTAGGGGAAAGTAGGTGTACCGGTCTACCCACATGTAAGGTGCTAGTGCTTCCGAAAGACTATGTCTCGGTCATCCGTTTCTCAAACATCATGTAGTGCGAGGAATCAAATGGAGGCGATCGAGTCTTGTGGGAAAAGTGCGCAAACCTCTGCAGTGTGTATAAACTAATCATGGTTAGCCGTGTCCCTGGTTATGGACATCTTGAGTATCTAGTACCTGGATATCATGTGAATCTCAACATGCTACTATAATCAATATTGTTGGGTTTTTAATGAGTACTTTTTAATTGGGATTGAGAATGCTGTCAACCATTCTCAATGTTTAACAACCACCATGATAGTTAAACGAATTTATTCCTTTGCAGTAGGGAAAAATTGGCTTTATGCAAAAACTATAACCATAGAGCTTTACCACCAGCCAAATATCCATGTAGCATAGCCTATCTCCATTGTTATTCTCTATGTGTTACATTGTCAGCCTAAAAAGGCCCAGAGCCTGTGAAGAAGGCGAATGCCTGTGAAGCTCATCTTTTTGGAAAAGGCCCAGAGCCTGTGAAGAAGGCGAATGCTTGTGAAGCTCAACTTTTTGGAAAAGGCCCAGAGCCTGTGAAGAAGGCGAATGCGTGTGAAGCTCATCTTTTTGGAAAAGGCCCAGAGGCTCTGAAGAAGGCGAATGCCTGTGAAGCTCATCTTTTTGAAAAAGGCCCAGAGCCTGTGAAGAAGGCGAACGCCTGTGAAGCTGTCGCGTTTTGGGAAAGGCCCGGAGCCTGTGAAGAGGGCCAATGCCCGTGAAGCTTGCCTCCCCGAAGAAAGGCCCGGAGCCTGTGAAGAAGGCCAACGCCTGTGAAGCTCGCCGCCCGTGACACTCTCACGTAATAATGAGTTGGCGCTGTACACGCCCCGGAGTCTTAGGGGTGCCGTCCTCAGGCCCTGGGGCTCCCTCCCACGCCCAGTGGCAGCACTTAGATCCGCGCTCGTGAGAAGACATCGAAGACTAGACTAGGTGCCAGACGCGGCTTTTTCATTTGCTTTCTTCAGTTGGCTAGTTCATTCTCATTTGGAGTTTTATCGAAACTATCGCCGCCTTTTGACTTGTGGTTCTTCGACTTTTTTGCTCTCCTGCCTCGATTTCTCTTGCGCAAGGGCTCGTGAGGTGGGAGCCCCGGGCGCCCTCGCGAGTGTTCCTGTCCCTATCGCTTGAGGTTTCACGGCCCGGGTCCGCTACAGGAGCGCCCCTCTAGTCCATGCCTCACGGGCACCATGACACGAATACAGGGCCTGGGTCGGTCGCCCCCCACGGTTGAGGCTGGAGATTACCTACGCGCGGGCATGCGACAGAAAGGAACAATACCGAAATAACAGAAACAGTACATTGATTGACGACGATAACCCAAACACGCCCCCACAGGGCCCTACACTGTTGTCTTTTTTGCGCAGGAGAAAAGAAAGGAAAGAACAAAGCAGGCGAAGCTTGCCCTATGCCGGCCCTCAGGGAAGACTCGAGCCGCCTCCGGAGCTCAGGCGGACTCCCTCTCGCGCTTCACCGGGGCGCGACGGTGGGCAGACCTGCTGCCGCCCTCCAAGCAGGCGCGACGGCATGGAGGCTGACCGCGGCCGTAGCTAGAAGAGTCGCTACCCGAAGAAGAGCTGGTGAAGCTTGAGGAGTCTCGAGCGTCGCCGACCACACGCGCGCTATCCTCTTCGTCCTCGCCGGGGCTGAGTCCCCGGCCGCGGTCGTCGTCTTCAGGGCAGCACCCTGCGCGGCGACCATCTTCCCCAAACACCCTCACATATAGGGTGGCGTCGCCGTCGAACTTGAAGTGTAGAGTGCACCGGCGGCTCAGGCCACGCGCGCGGGCAAACGTCTGCCAGCCGGTGGTCAAGGCGAGGCTCCTGGCTACGGAGACCTCCAGCGAAGCCCATGAGGCCCGGCTGCAGCAGCCATCTGCCTGGAGCCAGAGGCCGCCCAAGGCGCCAGCTGGGAGCTCTCCTAGGAGGAAGCGAGGGAGCTGAAGCCGGGCGCTGGTTGGCTCCGCCGCCCACACAATGAAATCCGGCAGCACCTCCACAGTATGGAGGCGCGGCCTCGGGGGCCGCACGGCCGGAGCACGCCCCCCGGCCATGGCCAGCCGCTCATCGCCGCGCAGAGGGCCACCTCCGCGACTGCGGGGGGCCGCCGTGGAGGCCACAGGATGTTTGCGAGGGCGACCTTGACCGTGCTTGGGCGGGGGAGAGGTAGACTCGACCTGGCGAGCCTTTCCTTTTTCTGCGGCCGAGAACTTCCTGGGCGGAGCCATGAAGAAGAAGGAGAAGCAAGAGGGGGTAGACTGGAAGGGCGCGCGCCGTTCTGTACTTATAGCCGGCGAAGGCCAACCGTCGACCACCACGATCGCAGGTAATCATGACCCGTTTTGCATGCAGGGACTTGTCGAATCCGTGCAGTTGCCGAGGCGTCGTGGGGAAGCGGAGGCGCCCGCGTCCAATCAACTGCCACGCGGCGCCCAAGGCCGCAGGCTGTTAGGGCCCGCGACGCTTCGCACTTGCCCTTTCGCCTCTCTGATTGGCCAAGTCCGGGTGCGCCGTGGGCCCGGGGGATACTGTCGGTGTTCTAGGAACGGGAGTCCCCAGACTTGCCTGCCTGCGGCTTGTGGCGTGGCTAAAAAGGGGCCCAGCATGGCCCATCTTCATCAACACAAGCTCAAGACCCTCGCGAGGGGCCAAGCCTCGTTGGGCGGACGACAAGGAGCTTCTTCAGGCACAGCCTCATCAGGCTGGCTCACGAGGAGGCGGAGAGTTCAAGGCGGGGTACCTCGCGAGGTGCCCATAATGCAAGCCATGACGACCAAGGGCGCCAGTCGGGCGCCAGCCCACGCAGTGTCCTCCTTTCCTCTTTGGTGCAAAGGGAGCAAGCGCAGGCGAGAGCATCAAGCAAAGGCATCCATTTCGGTGCAACGAGACCAAGACCAGCCCAACGGCAGGGAGGTAGTCATTGTGGAGCCCAAGCAGGCATCACCACCAGAGCCTTTGACAGGCGAGGACCAACTTTAGTCAGGATAGGTGTACCCGATGTTCCCCTTCAAAATGGCCAATTGTTGGCGCCCTTCCCGCTCGATATTTGGGGAGAGGCCCAGGGCCTTTGCCTATAAATAGGACTATCCACCCCCAGGGTAGAGGCATCTGGATCCTCACCAAGTAACCAGTAGATAGAGCGACTGAACTCCTCCTAGCAGTTCATCGCATCAGTCAAGAACAGACCCTCGCGAGGCTGTTCTTCCTTGTATTGTTCATCATCAGCCCAAGAGGCAATCCACCACACCACACACTGGAGTAGGGTATTACACCACCATGGTGGCCTGAACCAGTATAAACCCCGTGTCTCTTGTGTGGTTTCTTTCGTAGTTTGATCCTAGTGATTCGGCGAGGAGCAGGTAGATAGAGGGCGAAATCTCTGCGCGCACCCCAGAGTTCGAACCTCAAGGGTCTGCCGGAACCTGAAATTCGAAAGAAGAGACTTGCAAATATATAAAATCATGCATAAAGAATTTAGAGAAGATTCAAATAATATTCATAGATAATCTGATCCTAAATCCACAATTCATCGGGTCTCTGCAAAAATACCGCAAAAGAGTATTACATCGAATAGATCTCCAAGAACATCGAGGAGAATATGGTATTGAGAATCAAAGAGTGAGAGAAGAAGCCATCTAGCCACTAGCTATGGACCCATAGGTCTGTGGTAAACTACTCACGCTTCATCGGAAGGGCAATGGTGTTGATGTAGAAGCCCTCCATGATTGGATCCCCCTGAGGGAGGACGCCGGAAAAAGTCCCTAGATGGGATCTCACGGGTACAGAAGGTTGAGGCGGTGGAAAAGTGTTACCGTGACTCCCCTGATCGTTTTGGAGTATAAGAGTATATATGGGTGAAAGAATTAGGCCAGGAGACCCGCGAGGGGCCCACAAGACAACGGGAGCGCACTAACCCCCTGGGTGCACCCTCCACCCTTGTGGCCGCCTCATGGCTCCTCTAACTTCATCTCCAAGTCTCTTGGTTTGCTTCTGGTCCAAGAAAGATCATCGTGAAAGTTTTATTCCATTTGGACTCCGTTTGGTATTCCTTTTCTGCGTAACTCTAAAATAGGCAAAAAAAAGAAACCAACACTAGGGTCTGGGTTAATAGGTTAGTCCCAAAAATAATATAAAAGAGCATATTAATGCATATAAAACATCCAAAATAGATAGTATAAGGAACAATAAAAAATTATAGATACGTTAGAGACGTATCGACCATCACCAGGTTTTGCGAGAGCCATGCAGGTGGGTACCCACGACGAGATGTAACGTGCAGACGATGCCGCGACAGGCAGCACACCCCAGAAGCTAAGTCGAAATGCTCCACAAGCCCCCTTTTAGCACAATCGTTGCTTTCCTCCCTCGCAACCTTGCAAGTGCCAGCTTTCCCTTCCCGCGCATGTTGCTTGTGCGTCAAAAGGGGGGGCCTCGTGAGCATCACGCCTCCAGAGCCCTTGCCACCCAACAGAGTCCCAACATACCAGCGACTGTTGCGGTATGCTCAGGGGTTGGGTCCTAATGACGTAGAACATTAAAGCAGGCAAGAGGAAGAGAAACATGCCTTGCAAGGAAACAAGTGTGAAGTAAAGCACCACCGGGAGGCGAAATATAGTACTCCCTCTGTCCGAAAATACTTGTCATTGAAATGAATGTATCTAGATGTATTTTAATTCTAGATACATCAATTTTCATCCATTTATGCAACAAGTATTTTCGGACGGAGGGAGTAATACTTAGGATAAAACAAGGTGTCAGCAAAATATCTTCACGCCCCATGGGGCCGCTCCTACTCTATTACAGGGGATGGAAGCTAAAGACTCAAACAGACGAGCTGTCATCAGGGGTGTCGGCACTGACAACGCCCTCGGCTTCGCCGGGCACCTCCCCGACGGGCGCGAACCACTCCACCAAATTCGCCACGTGCTCCTCCATGTCCCTCGCGAGGCCATCTAGGAGCTCTTTAGGGACGGGGTGCAGCACCCTGCCGAAGTCAAAATCAGCGTCGACACGTAAAAGATTGCTGAAGACACGGGTCGAAGTGTGGCGCACGAGATCACGTCACTCCCCGTCCAGGAGCTCGTTCCACCTGGTAGTACCAGCCTCGAGCCAATCCACGAGCTTGGTGAAGAATACCATGTAGCTGGTGACATCAGTCTCGCAATGATCTGCCACCCCCTCGTCCAAAAAGGTGGCCACGGCTTTGCAGGCACGGGTCATGAGCTCTGAGAACATCTTGGAGTGCTGGTGCTGCTCCCCTCGCTTCCGAGAGGCCTCATCGCGGGCCTTCTCCACCATGCTGCTGATGTCACCAACCTAGTCCTGAAGATCCTCCAGCTCGTGGCGGGTCGAGGCCTGAAGCTCCACCGTGCCCCACCTCTCAGCCTCCACTGCGCCAAGCTGCCGCTTGAGGGCTTGAGGCTATCGATTTCGGCCTCGAGCTCGCCGTGCCTCTTCATGGAACAGTCCTCCTCCTTCTTCAGGCTCGCGAAATGGGTGGCGCCGAGAACCTGGTCTTTCGCTTGACCTCCTCCTGGGCCTTACGGTCGGCCTCTGCCTTGTACCTCATCTCTCGTTCCTCAAGCTGGGCATTGGCCTTTGCTATGCTGGCGGCGCAGGAGGCCTTGTCGGCCGCCAGGTGCACTCCAGGTTCTCAAGGTGCTCGCGCTCCTTCTCCAGCTTGGAGGCCGTAGCGCGAGCTCACGCTCTCGAATCCCCATGTCCAGCTCCAGTACATACATCATACTCTCACACCTAGAGAGTGCCTGCTCACGAGGGGCGAGCCGGGCCTCATGAGCCGCAGCCCGTTCCATGAAGGCCTTCTTTGTGACCTCTGCGTCTGCAGTCCATCGAGTGGCCTCGTCTGTGTCTCAGATCGCCCCGTCAAGGAGCTCCTTGGCGTTTGGAGCGACCTCTTCATGTTTCTCCTACGTGTCTCTCTCGCGCCGATGCACCAGCTTGACGGCCACACTTAGATGCCGCCAACTCTTCGCGAGTGTCACGAACTCATCGTCTCAGATCGGATCAAAAGGGAAAGGGGATGAGATCGGACCTGGAAGATAGCTTTATTGACAAGGAGGGTGAGAGTATAGAGAGTAGGTGAGGGATCCAGATCAGATAGAAATCATGCCTGCCTATTACACTGGCTAATGCAGGCTTTATAACCCAGCCACACACGCCGATGGTTGCGCTGACAAGTGGACCAATGCCAACTGGCAGCTAGGTCCCACATCACACATCCACCACATCCACCACTAGTGATGCAGGTGTGACATTCCCCACCCCTTGAGAACTGGCGCCATCTTCAGGGACTGCTTGCTGCTCCATGTCGCCGTCTGAAAGTGCAACTATCCCTGGGTGGTTTTGGTAATTCCTAACAACATATAGCTCATTGAGCTAATGCTATTTCAAGATAAATATTTCAGGAAAGCTCAATGATTGGCATGGCATGGATGAGAAAAGTGGATCCCTCAAAATGCTAAGGACAAAAGGATTGGCTCAAGCTCAAAGCACAAGACTCTACACTTTCTATTTTAGTGATCCGAGATCACATTGAGTCTATAGGAAAAGCCAATACTATAAAGGAGGATTGAGGTGTTGCTTAATGAGCTCTTGCTCAAAATTCTTAGTGATATCCTCCAAAGCCCTCAACTACTTTCTCATATCCACTTATGACCCAAGCCAAAAGTCCAACTCGCCCCCCCTCCCCGATTCTTTCTATCCGGCGCCACCGAGTTCAGATTCATAACCACTGCCACAAACCCTAATCAAATCGGTCTCACCATAGGGATCTCGGTCTCACCAAGATGGGATTGTAATCTCTCTATTTCCCTTCAAAACGTTTCGGTCCAACCAAGATGAGCAATCGGTCCCACCGAGATTGCAATGCAAACTCTCTGTTTCCCTTTCGTAACATTTTAGTCCAACCGAGATGAGCAATCGGTCCCACCGAGTTTGCCTGGCCAACTCTCTAGTTAGCTTATTACCAGAATCGGTCCCACCGAGTTTGTGTAATCGGTCTCACCGAGATTACATTATGACCTAACCCTAACCACATCGGTCCCACCAAGTTGACATGTCGGTCCCACCGAAAATCCTAACGGTCACATTATTTGCTAAATCAGTCCGACCGAGTTTCACGATTCGGTCCCACTGATATTGGTAAGTTGTGTGTAACGGTTAGATTTTGTGTGGAGGCTATATATACCCCTCCACCCACTCTTCATTCGTGGAGAGAGCCATTAGAACATGCGTACACTTCCAACATAAATTTTCTGAGAGAGAACCACCTACACTTGTGTTGAGGTCAAGATATTCCATTCCTACCATATGAATCTTGATCTCTAGCCTTCCCCAAGTTGCTTTCCACTCAAATCTTCTTTCCACCAAATCCAAATCCTGTGAGAGAGAGTTGAGTGTTGGGGAGACTATCATTTGAAGCACAAGAGCAGGGAGTTCATCATCAACACACCATTTGTTACTTCTTGGAGAGTGGTGTCTCCTAGATTGGCTAGGTGTCACTTGGGAGCCTCCGACAAGATTGTGGAGTTGAACCAAGGAGTTTGTACGGGCAAGGAGATCGCCTACTTCGTGAAGATCTACCCCTAGTGAGGCAAGTCCTTCGTGGGCAACGGCCATGGTTGGATAGACAAGGTTGCTTCTTCGTGGACCCTTCATGGGCGGAGCCCTCCGTGGACTCGCGCAGCCATTAGCCTTCATGGGTTAAAGTCTCCATCAACGTGGATGTACGATAGCACCACCTATCGGAACCACGACAAAAACATCCGTGTCTCCAATTGTGTTTGCCTTCTCAAACTCCTCCCCTTTACCTTCATATGCAATTTTTTTACATTCCGCTGCTACACTCTTAGAATTGCATGTGTAAGTTGATTGCTTGAATTGTGCTAAGTTGCTAAAATCTGCCAAGAACTAAAATTGGGAAAAGGCAAGTTTTTTATTTGGTCAAGTAGTCTAATCACCCCCCTCTAGACATACTTTCGATCCTACAAGTGGTATCAGAGCTTTGGTCTCCATTTGCTTTGATTTCCATAGCTTTTGGTAGTCATAGCCTTGGTTTCACAACCTAGGAGAGTATGGCGTCTTGCAAGGGAAATTACCACCGTAGAGGTCCTTACTTTGATGGTACTAATTTTGCTAGTTGGAAGCATAAGATGAAAATGCATATTCTTGGACATAACCCCGCCGTTTGGCTATTTTGTGTATTGGCTTGCAAGGTGAATTTTTGATGGGAGAGAACCGAACCGTGAAGCTACCGCGGAAGAGTTGAAGATGCTACAATACAATGCTCATGTTTGTGATATCCTCTTCAACGGATTGTGCCCCGAAGAATTCAACAAAATCAGCCGTCTTGAGAATGCAAATGAAATTTGGGATACTTTGATTGACATGCACGAAGGTACCGACTCCGTCAAGGAATCCAAATTGGATGTGCTTCAAAGTTAACTTGACAAGTTCAAAATGAAGGATGGTGAATGTGTCACTGAAATGTATTCTAGGCTTGCTCTTATCACAAATGAGATTGCCGGCTTAGGAAGTGAAGAGATGACCGACAAATTCATTATCAAGAAGATCCTAAGAGCCTTGGATGGAAAATATGATACCGTGTGCACATTGATCCAAATGATGCCCAGTTACAAAGATCTCAAGCCAACAGAAGTCATTGGAAGAATTGTTGCTCATGAGATGTCACTCAAGGATAAGGAGCTCCACAACAAGTCAAGTGGTGCTTACAAAGCCTCATGTGAAGCTCCCACATCATCAAGTGAGAAACAAAACTTCAATGAAGAATTGAGCCTAATGGTGAAGAACTTCAACAAGTTCTACAAGAGTAGGAGCAAGGAAAGAAGTTCCAAGTCAAGGTCCCACAATGACAAAAGATCTTCTAGTCGTGAGTGTAATTGCTACAATTGTGGAAGACCCGGACACTATTCCAATGAGTGTATGGCACCCTACAAAAGAAGAGAAGACTCTCCAAAATGAAGTAGAAGAGAAGAATCACCATCAAGAGAAAGAAGGAGTAGAGATGATCGTTATGAACGAAGACCATCCCGGGGAAGCAAGGATTCAGAAAGGAAGGACAAGTCATCAAGGAGCTACACAGAACGAAGAAATCAAGCTCATGTTGGTGAATGGGTATCCGGCTTTGACTCTGACAATCACTCTGAGAGAAGCCATCACTCCAACTCCGAATATACTCAAGATGAAGGTGTTGCCGGTCTAGCACTTGTGTCAACCAACTCCTACGACATATTTGATTCACCAAATGAAGGACTTGGAAGATGCTTCATGGCTAAAGTCCAAAAGGTAACACACTCCGAGTATGTTGATTTCAATAGTGATGAAGATAACTTGTTAGGTAATGATGATTTACATGTTGACAACTCTAGTGATGAATACTATGATGAAATGTCAAATAATCATGCTAATCAAGATAAAACGAATGACAATGATAAGGAGAAGATTGAGCTCCTAACTAAAGAACTAAACACTCTTAAGTTAGCTCATGAAACTATCTTAGGAGATCATCGAGAAGTTTTAAGGACTCATGAGAAATTACGCTTTGAAAAGCTCAACCTTGAGCAAGAACATGAGTTTTTAAAGGAATTCAATGATGATCTTCGCGAGAAAAGTTCTTCTTACATTGCCAAGCGTTTACTCTTATCTACTCACATGCCTCAAGTCAAGTCTAGTAACAAGAACAAGAAAGATTATTCCTCTAGTAGTAACAATAATCATGCTAAATCCAATGTTGTTGCTTCTAGTAGTTCTCTTGATTCCACTAATGATTCTCTTAGCCATGTTACACTTGAGCAAGAAAATAGCTTATTGAAGGGAATTATAGAGAAAGGTGTTTACAAGAGCCTTGCTAGGAGTAAGCAATTCGAGGAAATTGTACGCAAGCAAGGAAGGCACCGGAAGAACCAAGGTGTTGGTATTGAATGAAAGTTCAATGCCAATGGAGTTGAGTGGGAAGAAGATCAATACCCCAAGACAAAGTTTGTTCCTCAACAAGGGAAGTATGATCCTACTTCTTTCAAAGGGACACAAGCTCAAGATGATCTTCCACCACAAGACCACAAGCAAAAAGGCAATGACAAGCTTCAAGAGGAAATTGATGCATTTGAAGAAGCTCATAAGGCCTTGGTCAAGTGGGTTCCCAAGACTACATCAAGTTCTACTTCATCAAGTACGACTACAGCTCCAAGGATTCCCCATCAAGATGATGTGGATCCTGAAGAAGAAGAACTAGAGAGTTCTTGAGGGTGACTCCTCCAACATACCTCACTCTTATCATTTTGGCGAGGACAAGTGTAATCAACTTCCACATCTTGCACTAGTTCAAGGAGTCATAACCCTCTTGTTGGTAAGACAAGGGACAAGGTAACCTAAGGCTTTCATAGACATCATCTTGTGTGTGTGTGCATCACTCTATGTCTATGGATATCCTTGTTTGTTCCTTGTGGGACTAACCCATGTAGGTATTGAAAGTGCAACTCACTCCAAAGGATTGCTACAAAAGATCTACATCAACATAGAGCATCCACATCTTCAACACCTACATGAAGTCATCATCGACAAAACCCAAGGTTAGTTCATCCCTCTTAGGGGGGATCTCACATCTAGGGGGAGCTTTACTCTTAGAATTGAGCTAAATCAACTCTAATGGTGTGAACACAACAATGCTTTATGTAAAAGTGGTAATCCCACTTGTGCTTAAACGATGAGTATGACCTATGATCAAATGTTCTCATTTGACTCCTAAGTCAATATACTCATATATAGATGACCTAGTCATCGCCAATTGCTTGATAGATGCTAGAATTGTGAGTGCGTGCTCTGTTACATATTTCATTTGCCATTTTATTGTGTGAGCATGTTGGTTGCATAATGTACTCATTCGAGGACATCCACTTGTAGCTTTGATTGTTTGGTTTCTTTTCTTTTGCCAAGTGGATGGACAAGGATGCCTAAGAACCTTCTCTAGCTATCTATGCTTTTCTTGTCTCAAACTCTATTCATGCTATATCACAAAGTTTGGTCAAGTCAGATTCGAACCACTCTGTGTGAGGAGCACTCGGAGTCCCCGATTCATCATAGACTTAAACTTCCAAAACCTCTTTGTGCGATTCGGTCTGACCGATTCAACCTTTTCGGTCATACTGAGATCACTAAGTTTTTCTAGGTTTTCAATCTTGGTGCAACCGATTAGAACATTTTGGTCACACCGAGTTGCAGTAACTGCTTGCAGTAATGCATCTCGATGCCACCGAGTTGTTCCACTCGGTCACACCGACACGGCTAGGCTATATATACTCACGGGTCAAATTTTCTAAAATCTTTTGAAACCCTTTGCCCGCGCACATCCTGCTCTGCCTCTTCGGGTCTCCGGATCGTCCTTCTCATCGCCAGCGACCTCCCGCTGCTGGTCTCCGCCGCCGTCAACGGGATCATGCTCCGCCGTTGCCGCTGTAGCAAGTCCATCGCCACATTAGGGTATGGATTTGAACTTTGTGCCATTCTTAACTCTGATTCCTAGCACATTGCATTGCCATGAATCTTGCCACGTTTGAAATCTTCCTATCCAGCAAAACTACTTCGTAGATTAGGCTTGGATTGAAAATTTAGGGTTAGGTTCCTGCCGAATTCATCTCGGACCGACCAAGTTGTAGAAATCGGTCTCACCGATTTGGCTTAGGCCATTGCACATGTGATTCTCGGTCTGACCGAGAATTGCAAATCGGTGTGACCGAGATTGATTCTTTGTGAAACCTTAGCAGTCTCGGTGCCACCGAACTATGACTCGGTCTGACCAAGTTCACTAGTTTAGGTTCCAATAGCAGCTTCGGTATACCCAAGTTTACAAATCGGTAGCTCCGAAATGCTTTCTGTGGAAAACTAAAACTAAGTTTTTGACTCAATTTTTTGCAAAAACCTTTGTTCTTTGTGATGATCATCTACTCCACCTCATCTACATCTATTCACAGGGTCTGCTATCAGAGTTTGCATCATGTCAGATCAGAGTGATAGTCAGAACAAGTCTGAGGAGCAAGTTCATATGAGTGAGGGCACTAGTCCCTCCAGTACCTCAGATGAGGGTAGCAGGAGCACACCCAGCAACTTGCCAAAGGCAACAACTAGAATAAGGAAGAATAAAACATCAGAGTCTGAAGATGAGGACTATGTGGCCATTGAGGATGAGGCCAATTCTAAGAAGAAGGTGCTGAAAAGGAGTATGGCACAGCTGCATCCACTAAGCTAGGAATGCAAAAGAAGGCACCTGCCAGGAGAATTCCCACTTCCGAACCTAGGAAGGTTGCCACTGGTGAAACCATGAAGTTCACCATTGAGTTTGATGAAGAAGTTGTTGGCCAAGATAAGAAGAAGAAGAGAGTCAGAACTACTACTGCCAAAGTACTTGGCAAGCCATCTAAGAGGAGATCTTCTAATGAGGAAGAAGAAGAGGAAGAGGATGCTGCACCAGCTCCTAAAGCTCAGAAGCTAATGTGAGATGCAATCAAGTCAGGGGCTGCTCCATCTAAGCCCAAATCTGCTCCCAAGGCTGCTGCACCAGCACCCAAGCCTAAACCCAAGAGGAACACTAGGAACATACCTGCATCTGAGAAGAACAAGGCCCCAGTGCCTGAAGCTGCTGAAGAAGATGAAGATTCTCATGTTTTGAGAAAGTTGAAGCCCAAGATTCCAGATCACAGTGATGCTCATCTAGTTGCAGAAGACATGCATATCAGAAAGGATGCTGTACTGAGATTGTGAAGACAATCAGATCCTTATGTTGTGAGGAGAAGGACAGCAGTTCACTACAGATTCCACACAAAGGAGCAACAGGACTTTTATGAAACTATTCTGCTCGACAAGAAGCCCATTGTATGTGACATGAGATGGATCAACTGGGAATACATCAAGGAGAATGAAGAGCACTTCCCAGGAGTTTATGACATCTTCAAGGCTTGTGGAGTCGATGACTTTGTTGCCCAGAAGCTCACCAAGTGGAATGATGAGCTCATTATGCAGTTTTACTCCACAACTCACTTCTACCCAGATGGGAAGATTGTTTGGATGTCTAAAGGTACTAGGTACCAATCCACAGTTGAGGAATGGGCTGAGCTGATCAATGCCCCTAAGGAATCTGAAGATGACCTGGATGTGTATGCAGATAAGAAGAAAGACCACAACACTATGGCTCACTGTACAGAGAGATCCCAGATAAAGCTTTGGAAACTCACAAGCTTGGATCTGTACACTACTTGTTGTCTGGTCTGCCTACAATCAATTGGATCCTTAGGCACACATTGTTGCCAAAATCAGGTGATCACAAGATGATCAGAGGTCATGCTATTAACTTGCTGCACTTGTTTGACATACTTCAAAAGTTCAAAGTCATGAGCCTGATTTTGGAAACAATCAAAAGGATTGTTGCTGATCAGAAGAGGAGTTGTGGGTATGCTCCACACATTCAGGAGCTCATCAACTCAAAGATGGGCACATGCACATATCTTTTAGGTAAGGATCATCTACCCTTATATCCTGAATTTGAAGACAACATAGTTGAGATGAATGAGGAGGATCCATCATCTGTACAAGCACAAGAAAAGAGAGAGAAAGCAAGGGCAGCGAAAGCTGCAAAAATGCCAACTGCTGAAGAGGCATCTCAAATTTTCTTGAAGAGCAAGCAAGATCAGCTTGGCTACTTGATTGCCTCCACCTTGAGGATTGAGAAGGGTTTGGCCACCCTGACTCAAAACCAGGAGAGCTTGGAGAGAATCATAGAGTAGAAGTTTTATGCTCTTGATGTCAAAGTTACTGAGATCCAAACTACAGTTGAGCAACTTCAGGAGGATGTGGAGGAGAAGAAGGGCAAGTCTACCACATATGCTTTTGCTAGAGTGCCTAGAGGACAGAGATCCGCTGCAATGCCTATTCCAGACACCAGAGCTACATCATCTGCACCAGCTACAGCTTCAGTGCCTCTAGCTCCAGCACCCACTCCACCAGCTCCAGCTACATCAACTGATGCCTTCGTCCTTGGAGTCATCTCTACACCACCTCATAAAGACCAAGCCTGAGAGTCGTTTAGCACTATGCATTTTTTGTGAACTTTTTGGTAACTTGTTGCCAAAGGGGGAGAAAAATGTATAGATCATAGGCTTCGAGAGAGAGAGTGTTTCTTTTGATCTCTCTTGTTTTGGTGGTTAAACCTTTTATTCTATGTGTGCTTGATACTTTATGCCTTTTGTGAGATACTTGGATGATCATGTGTTTGCTCATATGCTATGCTACATTAATGCTTGTTGGATGATATTATCTCTTATATCCTCATATGATCATTCACCTTGCTTGGTGATGAGTGCATGTATTTAATTATTATCATTTTGAGTGCTCCACCAAGATGTATGTGACATGAAAGAGTGACTCATGATCCTAACTCATTGTGCATTTGCAGTCCAAAGCAAATTTCAAATAGTGCACAAATTTAGTGGGAGCTCTTACTTTTCACATACTTCTAAAAGCGACAACGTCTTTCAATCTTATTATCATTTGTCAAAGCTTTGATCTATATGTTGTCATCAATTACCAAAAAGGGGGAGATTGAAAGTGCAACTATCCCTGGGTGGTTTTGGTAATTCCTAACAACATATAGCTCATTGAGCTAATGCTATTTCAAGATAAATATTTCAGGAAAGCTCAATGATTGGCATGAAATGGATGAGAAAGGTGGATCCCCGTCTGGGGGTAGTACGCCGTGGAGTAGAGAAGTTTCTCTGTGCCGTCGCCATCAGGAAGGATGCCTCGCCCCGTCTTTAAAGACGGCACCGTTGCTAAAGGAGCTTTGGCCATCGGCCAAACTCTCCGGCTAGGCGGTTTTCTTATGACCACCTGTTCGGCCGCCGCGCCGACAATGACTTCTCAGGTCATCAAAAGCAATCTTCACGTCAACTCGGAACTTGCCGAGCAGCTAGATCCGATGGAGCTCTCCTCTTTAAGCGAGCTCTTGGATCGCATCGCCGCCCTGGGAGTCGCTACAGACTACGATCGGATTGGGCCTAAAACCGATCTGAGAGAGATCAACTCCTCCCAGGCTACCCACCACATTGCCGTGGTGGAGGAACAGTATGGCGACCCTTCTTCAATATTAAGGACTAGTTATGTCCGCATTGCCAACCCCTCCATGCCGGATTCCCGCGGAGGGGCGGACGTCGATCAAGTCCTGAACCTAAAGTCAGGCAGCGGGCTGGATTCATTGGACAATATCCAAAAACCCAAGCTTCCAAGTTCGGAAACTTTCCGTCCCTTGAGTCTTAGATTGGACGGGGTTCCGAATTCAGTTCCACCCGCCCACCCAAACATAAGCGATCTATTCCGGATCCGGCAAGAGCGCGCTGAAACAGTACACCATTACTGTCCCAGATTCCTCCTGGTTATGGATAGGATAAAGGACTGCCGCGAGGAAGACGCAATTTCACTTTTCTACAACAATTGCAGGGACAAGGGAATCCTAAACGCCATAAGTCGTTGTGAGATTACACGCTTTGCCGACTTGGCATCCATAGTACGAAAGTATTGTGCGATGGAGAGCGCCTGGAAAACCAAAACCAAATTTTTGGATAATCCGGCTCCGAATACAACCCTAGTCCGAAATAAGAGGGTGCATCATCGCCAGGCACCTGGGTTAAATACCACAAAGCAAAAAACCCCTAAAGGGCACGGAACCGTGCTAGAGGGATGGCTCAATGGACCCTGCAAAATTCATAGTACAGAGGGCGCCACTCCAACTCATAGCCTTCGAGCATGTTGGATACTACGGCAGGTGGCCAAAAGTGGCGAAGAGCTTCTAGCTCCAGAGAACCAGCCCAGCAATACCAGTACGGTATTAACAGTCTTCGAGACTTTTGCATCAAATAATATGCGGAAACGAACACTCCGCAGCCTTGCCGAAGTCTACCAAGTAGCAACAATAAATCCATGGAGTGACACGGCTATTACCTTTAACGCCAGTGACGAACCTAAATTCCGAATAGCCCGAGCACCAGCCGCATTGGTCCTCAGTCCAATAGTGGATGGCTTTCGCCTTACCAAGGTACTCATGGATGGCGGCAGCGGATTGAACCTCATTTACGAGGAAACCCTTCGAAAAATGGAAATAGACTGGAGCCGCATTGAACGAAGCAACACAGCCTTTAGAGGAATAATCCCTAGTCGGGAAGCACGCTGCACAGGAAAAATTACACTGGATGTGGTGTTCGGCTCGCCGGACAATTACAGGTCCGAGGAGGTCACATTCCAAGTGGCCCCGTTCAGCAGCGGATATCACGCTTTATTAGGGCAAGAGGCATTCACAGTTTTTCAAGCTATACCCCATTACGGACACATGAAGCTCAAAATGCCCTGGCCCAACGAAATCATCACTCTTGCCAGTGATCCGGACATAGCACTCCGCGCCGAAAATAAGACAGCCGCACTAGCCCTCGAGGCACTATCCGAAGCCCTAGCAGCCGAGGAACTCACTACGCTGCACTCCATGATGAACAGGGACGATGTGATACTCGATAAGAGATCCAAGTCCACCTCTTTTAAGCCAGCGAACGAAATAGTCAAATTCCAAGTCCATCCAACGGACCCTATAAAGACGGCCTCCATTGGGGCACAGTTAAACCCTGATGTAGACGCCGCACTACGAGAATTCCTACGAGAAAATTGGGACATTTTTGCCTGGCACCCTTCAGACATGCCAGGAATCCCACGCCGGCTGGCCGAGCATAGCCTAAATGTCCTAAAATGATTTAAGCCAGTCAAACAGGCTCTTTGGCGATTTTCCGAACCCAAGAGACAGGCAATGGGAGAGGAGCTAGCCAAACTATTGGAAGCCGGATTCATCAGAGATATAAAACATCCGGACTGGCTAGCAAACCTGGTAATGGTACCAAAGAAGGACAAATCCTGGCGCCTGTGTGTCGATTTCAAGGACCTTAATGAGGCTTGCCCAAAGGATACCTTCCCCCTTCCCCGCATCGATCAAATTATCGACGCTACCGCAAGGCACGATTCATTGTGCTTCCTCGACTCATACTCCGGCTACCACCAAATTAAGATGGCAGAGCCAGACCAAGCCGCAACGGCATTCATCACCCCATACGACCCATTCTGCTTCAACACAATGCCATTCGGGCTCAAAAACACCGACGCAACATATCAGCGCATGATTCAGACATGTCTGGCAAACCAGATCGGCAAAACAGTGGAGGCATACGTAGATGATGTGGTCGTCAAATCCAAGCATGTCGAAACTCTAGTAGACGAATTGAGGCTCACATTTGACAATCTCCGAACATACGACATTAAGCTGAATCCAGAAAAATGCGTCTTCGACGTACCAGCCGGAAAGCTCTTGGGCTTCATTGTATCCGGTAGAGGAATTGAAGCAAACCCAGACAAGATCCGAGCTCTGTCACAATTGGATATCCCAAAAGACCTCAAACAAATACAAAAATTGACTGGATGCGTGGCGGCTCTAAGCCGCTTTATCTCCCGTTTGGGAGAAAAGGCATTACCCCTTTATCGCCTCCTCCGACGCACCGAACGCTTCGAGTGGACGGATGCCGCCACGACCGGACTCGAAGAAATAAAAGCCATATTGGCAACAAATCCGGTCCTGGCGCGCCCAACACGGGCGAACCAATGTTATTATATATCGCGGCAACACATCAAGTTGTAAGCGCGGTGCTCGTTGTCGAACAAGAAACGGACGGACACAAGTTCCCCCTTCAAAAACCAGTTTACTACGTGTCCACTGTCCTAACTCCATGCAAGTCCCGGTACACATTATCAAAAGATAGCGTACGCAGTGTTCATGGCATCCCGGAAGCTGCGACACTACTTTCAAGAGTGTTCGATAACAGTAGCCTCCGAAGTACCCCTTAATGACATTATAAACAACCGCGACGCGACTGGCCGGGTTGCAAAATGGGCCATCGAGCTCCTCCCGTTCGACATAACCTACAAGCCACGGTGAGCTATTAAGTCGCAAGTTTTGGCCGACTTCGTCGCCGAATGGACTGAAGCTGAACTCCCTAAAGAGTACGGCGCATATTCCAACTGGATCATGCACTTCTACGGCTCCAAAATGTTGGCCGGCCCGGGGGCTGGCGTCGTCCTGACGTCCCCAACCGGAGACACAGTTCAATATGTACTCCAGATAATGTACACGGACTCCAACAATGCAGCCGAATACGAGGCCCTTCTACATGGCCTCCGGATGGCGGTCTCCATGGGCATTAAACGCCTAGAGGTACGTGGGGATTCAAACCTCGTGATATCCCAAATAAATGGAGACTTCGACGCCAAGGATCCGAAAATGGCAGCTTACTGTAACGCCGTCCTAAAAATGTCAGCTCGGTTTGAAGGGCTCGAATTTCACCATATAGCCCGGGATAATAACCAGGCGGCGGACGTATTGGCACGCATCGGCGCAAGGCGCGATGCCGTCCCTCCCAACATCTTCCTGGAGCGGCTTTTCAAGCCATCCATACTATGGGAAGGGGAGTCCGGAAACAACAATCCGGACCCAACCGCACCGCCCAACACCAAACATTCTGACACAATCGGCGGTTCTGCCAATGAAATAACACCTTCAGCCCATGAAATAATGGCAGTCATTGCCCCGTGGACCGAGCCATTCCTAGCCTACTTAACTAGGCAGGAACTTCCCGAGGACCAAATCGAGGCCCGCTGCATAGTAAGGCGATCTAAAGCCTATAAGGTCCATGAGGGAGAGCTTTATAAGAAAAGCACAACCGGAGTCCTTCAAAGGTGTATCTCCGAAGAGGAAGGGCGAAATCTTCTGGCTGAAATTCATGCCGGACTCGGTGGGCACCACACCGCAGCCCGGGCCCTTGTAGGCAAGGCCTTCCATACAGGATTTTATTGGCCGACGGCCCGGGCAGATGCACAGGACTTAGTCCAATGATGCGTCGGTTGCCAGCTCTTTGCTAATCAAAGCCACATGCCACCCACCGCCCTCAAAACTATACCAATCACCTGGCCATTCACGGTCTGGGGCCTTTACATGGTTGGACCCCTTAAAGGACGAACCCACAAGAAAAAATACCTTTTGGTCATGGTGGATAAATTCACCAAATGGATAGAGGCCAAGCCAGTTAAGACGGCCGAATCCGGACCCGTGATAGACTTCATATCAGGGGTAGTACACCGTTACGGCGTCCCCCATAGCATCATCACTGATAACGGCACGAACTTCACGGTCGACGAGGTTAAACTCTGGTGCAAAAATATGGGCATCAAGCTCGACTACGCTTCAGTCTATCACCCTCAAACTAACAGTCAAGTCGAACAAGCAAATGGTCTAATCATGAGCGACATTAAACCCAGACTGGTGCGGTCCCTTAAGGAATCAAACACGCACTGGGTAGAAGAGCTCGACTCCGTACTCTGGGGGCTGCGGACCACGCCGAATCGCACTACCGGATTCACACCATTTTTTATGGTATACGACACAGAGGCAGTTTTGCCCTGCGACATAATTCATGACTCACCTCGCGTGTGCATGTACGAAGAAAGAGAAACCGAGCTGGATCGGCAGGACAGTTTGGATGCCTTAGAGGAGGGCGCAACATGGCAAAAGCTCGTTCCACATTCTATCAACAGCAAGCTCGAAGATATCAAAGCAGAGAAGTACGGGCCAAAACTTACAATGTTGGCGAACTAGTTCTACGCCTGCAGTACAAGAAAAAGGACAAACTCAAGCCCAAATGGGAAGATCCCTTCATCATCGACCAAGTCCTGACCGGCGGAGCGTACCGTCTGCGAAACCCATCGGATAACCGACTCGAGCCGAATCCATGGAACGTAGCCCGACTCCGAAGATTCTACGCCTAGCGCCGGACTTTGAGTTCGTCTCCTTCCTCCGTCTATATTTTATAATTTAACTGTCTTTTATTTCTCTCCTTCTCCCTGCTTTTTTCTGAAGCCGTTGAAGGCTCGTTTGCGCATTGTTCGCACACACTTGACGCGTTATCCACGCTCAGTATACCTGGGGGCTTCTTTAACAGAAGCTTATTTATACGGGCTTTATGCCCAACACATGTGTCACACTTCCGCATGTACCTTTTATTCACCATTATATGCATCGATATGACTTAAGTTTTGGCCAAGCTGGGTTGCCTGGCTCCTGTGCTTACCCCTACATTCCCGATTGTTCGGGTAGGTGGTAAAGGGAGCACCTCTGCGATTGTTACCGCCGGGTCAGTCGGACGTGTACCTCAGACTGGGTGAAGCCGAAAGCTAGAGTTCTTAAGAGAATATTCAGTCGGTGAACTAAAAGACGAATTCTTACTTATTCATTTATCTGCCCCCAGATGTTTTTCTGCTTTTTCGCAGTCCGGACATGCACTTTAGGGCATGCCTCCCAGGGAAAGGAATGCCTAACGGAACTATTCTCCCTGGAAGATGTTTCTTACTAACCATGTAATATAACATAACTAGTTGGGCACTTGTCTGATAAAGCACTTATGACCCCTACGCCTGGTCTCCACGCATGCCCCGGTTCTTACATAACCGCGAGGGTATTCGGACACACTCCAGACTATCGGGTCCCGAGGTTGAAGCGAAAAGGTCCGCTACGACAAACGATCTACAATCCGACTAGAAGGCATGTTACATGTCATTTTAAATTACATAGTCAAATTGACTGATTGTATTCCTCTTCAATACCATCTAACAGGCTGTCTAGTTTACAGTCTCGCTGGGAATACTTTGCGGCCAACTCTACTTGGCCGTACACTAAGCTCACAGGGATCTCCTTCCCATCGGGCCCCACAGGTCCGACCTCGGCCATGTGGTTGGGGTCAGCCTTCGTGTACCGCGTCTTCACCATGGCCCAGGCCTCCCTGGCGCCTTGGCGGCAGGCTGATATCTTCCATAGCCGGAAGCGCCGCCGTGCTCCCTGAAGCTTCTCTGCAAGCTCTCCAAGGCCTTCGGGTAGGGAGATGGATGGCCACAAGGCCTGGGCAACGCCTCTCATCGCCTGCTGAACTCGTTCGTGCAGTTGCAGCAGCTCGGGAAGTAGGTCACCCATTGAAACGGGCATTTCCTCTGCAGGACGACCTATGAGCATACCTACAGACATATTTCTATTAATCGACTTCCTTGCCGAATACTTCTTTTCAAAAGTTCGCTTAAGCACTTACTATAAATGCTGCGACGAAGCCGTCGATTCTCCTTAACGGACTCAGACAGCTGGGCTCGAACATCTTTCAGTTCCTCACCCAGCTGGGTGTTGGCATCTTGGAGATTATTTTTCTCTTGCCTCACCCTTTTAAGCACACTCTCGCCGGCCTTTAACCGGCGGAGTAGCTGTTGCCTGTCCGGATCTAGTCCGGCGCCATCTGCAATATTATTGTCAGACTTATACACACGCCGCATTTAGCAAATTACTTCTCTTTTGAAGCATATATTACCAGAGGGAGTCTTTGTGGCTTCCCCTGTCGCGGCTAGTGTGGCCTCAAGTTGGGCCTTGCACTCTTGAAGCTCCCGGGATAGTTGGGTATTCTTTTCTGTAAGATCCTGCATAACAAATGATCCTTAAATCAGTTATTCTAACTATTTTAAGTCTCGGGGGCTACTGGCATATATAACTGTCAAGATTCCTTACCCGTATGTCTTTCACATACTGCTCCGTGGCTCTGGCTAGACCATCTTGAGCGGCACAGAGGTGCGCATCTCCCGAATTGAAGGCATTCAATGCCTCTTGGGAGAAACATGCGTCACGAAGAACTGTCCGGCGGCGCCTATGATTCATGGCGCTCTCCACCTCAGATCTGGTGGCGGACAATCTGTCGGCATCCTCTGTTGGAGGAGCATCCGACGCGCGCCTTGTGTTCGTCTCCCCTTCCGGACCTGGCGTTGGAGCCTGGCTGGCGGAGGCTCGATTGGCAACCTCTCTTGACACAGTCCCGCGAGCGCTCTTTCTCCTGAAAAAATCACGAGCGTTAGTATGCCTTCCAGGAATCTTTCCTTGAAACACCATGGCGCGCCATACCGTTGCGGCGACGTCTCGATCCGCACCGCACTTCTTTTCCGCCTGCTGGGCCGAGCTGCCCCTTATTGGCCGGCCACCGCGGGCTCAGCTTCCCGCCTCAAAGGCACCTCCTGCGGGACACCATTGGTATGCGGTGATCAGAAATAAGCACGGATGAGTCATGGTATCAAGACTTCGGTCACAGTTACCTGGGAAGCTGGAAATATTCCGGGGTAGTCGGCCGTAATGGCGACCAAAGCATTGTCGATGCTAAGTTGGTGGAACACCCCATCGATCAGCTCCACCTTTATGTCCGGATCCTCTTCGAAGGCCGGATCGAGGGACCGTTCCGGATCCTCGGGTTGTGGAGCCGGGCTGTGTATATCTTCTATGGCCCGGGGCAGTTCCTGCGTTGATATCACAAAATGAGATACTTAACCATGGTAATATGGATCGGATAGGCAAAAAGAAATGTCCGCTTACCCAGCTTTGAGGATTGTTCCTAGAAAACCCGTTTAGTGGACTGACATGGAGAAAATCCTCCTTTTCCCCTTTGTACAGGGTGGACAAGATCTTCACCAGATCGGCGACTGAACCCGGCCCCTTACGGCCATGACGGGTGGCATCATCCTCCCCGTTGAAATCCCACATGGGGTGGCCCCTATACTGGAGCGGCTGCACCCCCCGCATAATGCATGTGTCCATGACCCCGATCATGGTCAATCTGGAATGAGCCAATAATCTTATTCGGCCCATCAGGTAAAGGATGTCCCTGTCATTCTCCCGTTGAGGGCTCCGCAGACGCCAACTTAGGTGTTTCTTCAGAGGAGCATTACTGAACTTCGAGAGGCCAATCCGAACTGGATCCGGCAGCGGGACATCTTCCATGTAAAACCATTCCGAAGGCCAGTCTTCGGACGCCTTCCTCGGGGTTCCGGATAGGTATCCGGTCCCGGCGATGCGCCATAGCTCGGCTCCGCCCACTTGATATATTGACCCCTCATAAGAACGGGGTACAAGGCAGAATAATCTCTTCCACAGCGCAAAATGAGTCTCGACGCCCAAGAACAGTTCGCAAAGGGCCACGAAGCCCGCAATATGCAAAATGGAGGAAGGCATAAGATGGTGCAGCTAGAGGCCGTAGAACTCCAGGAGCCCCCGGAGAAACGGATGTATTGGAAATCTGAGTCCTCTTATCATATAAGAGACGAAGCATACCCGCTCTCCTTTGGAGGGGTCAGGAACGCTCTCCGCCTGTTTTCCGCCCTTGTAGGTGGCGAGTCCGGCTCGAACTGGAACCATGAAGGCTGGGGGAAGAAATCCCTTGGTTTGGAGCGCCACTAGCTCACTGTGCGGGACTGAGCATCTCCCCCAATCTCCAGGCTGAGGGCTGGGAGCGCGAGAGGAGGAGCCGCGTCGACTGTCCATGATGGAATGGATTTTTGTCAGAGGCGCTCCGATGAATGCTCACAGAGGGAGGATGGTGTGATTCGGATCTAGATCCCCGTCCCTTTTATAGGTGGCTCATTTGCGCAGCTAGGGGGGTAAATGAAAAAATACCCTGGCTTTTCACATTCATTCAACACATGGAAGATGGCCATTATTGGGCGTGGAAGCCGAGGAGCGCGATATTTACAAGAACCCGGACACTATTCAACACATGATTTGGAGAAGAACCCGCCTTGCAGTGCCGAAGACAATCAACACGCCGGACTCGTCATCATTGAAGCCTGGTTCGGGGGCTACTGAGGGAGTCCTGGACTAGGGGGTGTCCGGATAGCCGAACTATCATCTTTGGCCGGACTCCAAGACTATGAAGATACAAGATTAAAGACTTCGTCCCGTGTCCGAATGGGACTTTCCTTGGCGTGGAAGGCAAGCTTGGCAATACGGATATGTAGATCTCCTACCATTGTAACTGACTCTGTGTAACCCTAGCCCTCTCCGGTGTCTATATAAACCGGAGGGTTTTAGTCCGTAGGACGAACAACAATCATACCATAGGCTAGCTTCTAGGGTTTAGCCTCTTTGATCTCGTGGTAGATCTACTCTTGTACTACCCATATCATCAATATTAATCAAGCAAGAGTAGGGTTTTACCTCCACAGAGAGGGCCTGAACCTGGGTAAAAACATCGTGTCCCTTGTCTCCTGTTACCATCCGCCTCGACGCATAGTTCGGGACCCCCTACCCGAGATCCGCCAGTTTTGACACCGACAGTCGCGGTCGGAGACAATGGAACTTGGGATGCCGTGGAGCTTGACGACATGATCCCATAACACCTTGGCCACTTTCCGTGCCTTGAAGGGGTGCCGGAGCGGAATGAAGTGTGCAGACTTGGTGAACCGGTCCACCACCACCATGATCGAGTCGTAACCTTCCGATGCCGGCAAGCCCTCCACGAAATCCATGGTGAGGTCGCGCCATGGTGCAGTTGGAACGGGCAAGGGTGCCAGCATGCCCACGGGCTTGTTCTGCTCGTTCTTGGCATGTTGAAAGACCGGGCATTGCTGAACATAGTCTGCAATGTCAGCCTTCAAGCTGTCCCACACGAACAGCTTCTTGATGCGCTGTTAGGTGGCCGTAGCACCAGAATGACCCCCAACCGCACTGTCGTGCAGGGAACTGATGACTTTGGTGCAGAGTGTCGTGTTCTTGCCAATCCAGAGCCTGTCTTGCTTGCGGATCAGCCCCTTGTAGAGCTCGAACCCCTCGTCGTCAGGGCTGCGGACAGCCAGGCATGCCAAGCATTCCTGCGCATCGGCGTCCTTAGCATAGGAGTTGGCCACCTCCTGTACCCATGCTGACTGGCAAATGGAGAGAGCTTTGAGGTTCAATGCTGCCCCACACGGGATAGGGCTTCGGCAGCGCTGTTGTCGCAGCCCCGGCGATAGCAGAACTTGAACTGGAGGCCGACCAATTTGGCCATTGCCTTGCACTGCAGATCGGTGGCGAGCTGCTGGTCTTGAAGATTGCATAAGCTTTTGTGGTTGGTGACAATGATGAAAGGTCCCCGCTGGAGATATGCATGCCATTTCTCGACGGCCATCATGACGGTGATGAACTCCTTCTCGTAGGCCGAGAGCTTCTGATTGTGCACTCCTAGTGCCTTGCTGAGGAACGCCATGGGGTGGCCCTCCTGCGCCAGTACCGTGCCCACGCCAGTGTTGCACGCATCCATCTCGATGGAGAACAGACGCAAAGTCTGGGAGAGCCAACGCGGGCGCGGTCACCATGGTGCGTTTGAGCAAGTCAAAGGCCACCTGCGCCTATTCAGTCCACTTGAAGCCTTTCTTGGTCAGGAGGCTGGTTAGAGGCTTGGCGATGATGCCGTAGTGCGCGATGAACTTGCGGTAGTAGCCCGTTAGTCCGAGGCAGCCGCGGAGCTCTGTTGCCGTAGTGGGGTAGGCCAGGCCACCATGGCCTGTATGTTCTCCGGGTCCGTTGCCACACCATCCTTGGAAATGATGTGGCCGAGGTAAGAGATGCTGTCTTGCACGAATGAGCACTCGGACTCCTTGGCATACAATTGATGTGCCCGCAGCAAGTCGAGGACGAGGCGGAGGTGCTCCAGGTGCTCCTCCAAGGTCTCACTGAAGACTAAGATGTCATCAAGAAAAATGATCACGAATTTACGCACATACTTGGCGAAGATGGCGTTCATCAAGCACTGAAAGGTGGCTGGGGCATTCGTCAATCCGAACGGCATCACTTTGAAGTGGAAGTGGCCGTGATGCGTCTTGAACGTGTTCTTTTCTTCATCACCCGCACACATGCGGATTTGGTGATAGCCGACGTGCAGGTCTAGGTTCGAGAAGAATGCCGCGCCAGCTAGCTCGTCGAGCAGCTCATCCACGATCGGAAGTGGAAACTTGTTCTTGAAGGTGGCATCATTTAGCCGCCGATAGTCGACGCAGAAGTGCCAAGTGCCATCCTTCTTCTTAACGAGAAGCACCGGCGCTGCGTAGGGCCTCATGTTGTGCTTGATGACGCCCGATAGCAGCATCTCCTGGACTTGGCGCTCAATCTTGTCTTTCTGCAATGGCGAGTAGCGATATGGTCTGGAGTTGGCTGGCCGCGCGTCCTCCACCAAAGTGATGGCATGATTGTAGTGACGATGAGGTGGCAGGCCCTTGGGCTCGGCGAACACGTTGGCAAAGCTGTCCAGAACACCTTGCACACTCGGTGGTACCTTTGTTGGCTGTGACTCCATGGCGCGGGGCAGGTCCGGCACGGCCATATACCAGATGCCGTTGCCGGCTTGCCATTTGTGTAGTTGTTCGATCTCGATCTCCTCCAACGCCTGTTGGTACTTGGGTTGAACACCTTGCAGGGTGATCGTGGCGTCCTGGTGCATGAATGTTAGTGTCTTCTCGAGCCAGTGGCAGCTCAGCGGGCTGAACTGCTCGAGCCAATCCATGCCAAGCACACCATCATAAGCCCCTAGTGCCAGTTGCCTCATGTCCGTGTGAAACGTGTGCCCTTGAATCCACCACTACAGCCCTTTCACCATACTATTGCTGACCATTCGCTCTCGTCGGCGACTCGCACATCCATAGCTGGGACGGTGACCGTGGTGGCCTTGATGCGATCCACAAAACCAGTGGAGATGAAACTGTGTGTACTCCCTGAGTCCACAAGCAGCAACATGACTTGGTTGCCGACGAGTGCTCTGAGGCGAATGGTGCATGGAGAGTCCGTCCCTTCCATGGCGTGCGTGGAGAGAACACAACACTCGGGCGCCAGTTCTTCTAGCTCGGGCACGTCGAGCAAATCCAGGGCGTGGATGGCATCGTCACTGAGCATGAGGGAGTCCTGGACTAGGGGGTGTCCGGATAGCCGGACTATCATCGTCAGCCGGACTCCAAGACTATGAAGATACAAGATTGAAGACTTCGTCCCGTGTCCGGATGGGACTTTCCTTGGCGTGGAAGGCAAGCTTGGCGATACGGATATGTAGATCTCCTACCATTGTAACCGACTCTGTGTAACCCTAGCCCTCTCCGGTGTCTATATAAACCGGAGGGTTTTAGTCCATAGGACGAACAACCATTACAACAATCATACCATAGGCTAGCTTCTAGGGTTTAGCCTCCTTGATCTCATGGTAGATCCACTCTTGTACTACCCATATCATCAATATCAATCAAGCAGGAGTAGGGTTTTACCTCCATCGAGAGGGCCCGAACCTGGGTAAAAACATCGTGTCCCTTGTCTCCTGTTACCATCCGCCTAGACGCACAGTTCGGGACCCCCTACCCGAGATCCGCCGGTTTTGACACCGACATTGGTGCTTTCATTGAGAGTTCCTCTGTGTCGTCACCGATAGGCTTGATGGCTTCTTCAATCAACAACAACGTAGTCCAGGGTGAGAATTTTCTCCCCGGACAGATCTTCATGTTCGGCGGCTTTGCACTGCGGGCCAATTCGCTTGGCCATCTGGAGCAGATCAAAAGCTACGCCCCTGGCCATTAGGTCAGGTTTGGAAGCCTAAACTTCACGGCCGACGTCCGCGGAGACTTGATCTTCGATGGATTCGAGCCACAGCCGAGCGTGTCGCGCTGTCACGATGGGCATGATTTAGCTCTGCCGCCGGACAGTGCCCTGGAGGCCGCACACAAGTCCGCTCTGACCCATAGCTCGGAGCAGACCGCGTAGATCGAGGATAGGTGGCTGGACACCACCTCGGGAGCTGCAACTTCTACGGCGATGGAGCCGAATACTAACCTTGTCCCTTATAAAGCTCGTGACTCCGAGGCGCTGGACTCCTTGCCGGACTCCGAACCTCCTGTGCCCCTGCCAATCGAATCCGATCGGGCGCCGATAATGGAGTTCACCGCCGCGGACATCTTTCAGCACTCACCCTTTGGCGACATACTAAATTCGCTAAAGCATCTCTCGTTATCAGGAGAACCCTGGCCGGATTGCGGTCAGGATGGTTGGGATGCGGACGACGAAGAAATTCAAAGCCCACCCACCACCCACTTTGTAGCCACTGTCGACGATCTAACCGACATACTAGACTACAGCTCCGAAGACATCGACGGTATGGACGACGATGCCGGAGACTACCAAAGATCAGCGCCCATCGAGCACTGGAAGGCCACCCCAACCCATGATGTATATATGGTGGACACCCCAAAAGGAAGTGATAACGAGGAACAACAGGATGCGGCAAAGGATAATTCCGCCGACAAACAACCAAAACGGTGACGCAGACGCCGCCCTAAGTCCCGCCTCGACAAAAACAACACTCCTAATGACCCAGCAATAGAGCAGGGCAAACCAGTGGACGACGAACATGGAACCAAGCAAACGTCCAAACAGGACGAATTGGATAATCAATCCATGCTCGGCGAAAACAACAGTCCAGACGATCTCACGCCGGACACACCACCGGAGCATAAGAACCTTCACAAAAGACTTGTCGCCACTGCAAGAAGTCTGATAAAAGAAAAACGGAAGCTCAAAACAGCGGAAGACATACTCAGAATGAGGTGGAGCAAAGTACTCAAGACCTCGGACAAATACGGCAATAGCCACCAAACAAAGAGCTACCCGAAGCGCAAGCTGCTGCCAGAATTCGACGAGGAGGCCATAGAGCCCCCACAGTCAAAAAGCGAAGAGGCCGCCTGGCCGGATAGACGACTAGATGACGGGCCAAAAGCGACAAGCGGCGCCGCACACAAGACGACACACGATCCTCGTAAAACAAATGGCCCGGTCAGGTCCATTTATGGGCCAAAAAAGAGGGCCCCAGGAAGCAACACAACATGCCGCATGTTCGAAGATAACGGCACGCCTAAATACAGGGGCGCCGCACACCCACTATGTTTCACCGATGAGGTGCTGGATCATGAATTTCCAGCGGGATTCAAACCCGTAAACATAGAGGCATACGATGGAACAACAGACCCCGGAGTCTGGATTGAGGATTACATACTACACATACACATGGCTAGAGGAGATGATCTCCACGCCATAAAATATCTACCCCTCAAGCTCAAAGGGCCAGCTCGGCATTGGCTCAATAGCCTCCCAGAAAATACTGTTGGAAGTTGGGAAGGGCTCGAGGACGCGTTTAGAGCAAATTTTCAAGGGACTTATGTCCGCCCTCCGGATGCAGATGATTTAAGTCACATAACTCAACAGCCCGGAGAGTCAGCGCGCAAATTCTGGAACAGGTTTCTTACCAAAAAGAACCAAATAGTCGACTGTCCGGACGCCGAAGCCTTAGTAGCTTTTAAACATAATGTCCGAGATGAATGGCTCACCAGACACCTCGGCCAAGAGAAGCCGAGAACAATGGCTGCGCCAACAAGCCTCATGACCCGCTTTTGCGCGGGGGAAGACAGCTGGCTAGCAAGACGCAGCACCAGCGACCCGAGTACATCCGAGATCAGAGATGGAAACGGAAAATCACGGCGCAGAAAGGACCAGCGCCGAAATAAAGAAAAAAGCCCAAAGAATACGGCGGTCAACGCCGGATTCAAAAGCTCGCGGCCGAACAACAAAACACTGCCTCTTAAGGACAACATTGAAGAGCTATCCAACTTAAACAAGATTTTGGATCGGATATGTCAAATCCACAGCACCTCCGGAAGGCCTGCAAACCACACCCACCAAGATTGTTGGGTCTTTAAACAGTCCGGCCGACTCAACGCCGAACACAAGGGGCTTGACGGCCAAGCGAGGATGATGACGAACCCCACCAGCAGAGCGCCGGAAAACAGAAGACTTTCCCGCAAGAAGTCAAAATAGTAAACTCACTTCATGTGATAATACAGAACAACAATGCGGCACTCGCCAAAGTAGGTGTCGCACGGTCCACCCCAGCGGAACCTCGAGATTGGATGTCAAAACCAATTACTTTCAACCACCTGGACTATTCCAGAAGTATTCGAAATGCAGGATGGACTGCTGTAAGTGCATCTAGTGCCCCTTAGTGATTTTGGTGTATTGAAGACTTATAGGTTAAGGGACTGATGCATTCGTGAGTGTACAGAGGTCTATAAGTCTATGAGGAGTTTGATATTTACAGAGAAAGTCGACCCCTAAAAATGAAGTTCTTCGACTGAAGACTTTGATATTCTGAAGACTTTCTGAAGACTTTGAAAGTGAAGAAATTGGTGTGACCTTGAAGATTTGATATTCATTTGAGGAACATGAAGCATGAAGACTTTTGTTTTCGTAGTTTCATTTTCTCTTTCTTGAGTCATAGGAAACACCGTACTGTTAAAGGGGGTCGAGGAAATACTAAGGAAAAATTTCCATGTGATGCTCAACTCAAAATCCTACACCTACCAATCCCTTCGAGTGAAGCCATTGGAAATCTCATACAGTTCAGTCATTTTCTTCAGTGACAGAGACGCAGTTCTTCTGGTCACTGAGGACTTTGCTCTGACTGAGGAGTTAGGAATTCGCCAGTGCGAATTGCCTACACAGTGAGGAACATGATAGCCCTGAGGAATTTGAGAGTCAAATTTCCGACCGTTGCTGTCCTGCGCGCCAGCTGTCCCAAAATATCCTATCCACCTAACGGTCATATCATTGAAGGGCATTTATGTCTTATCATGTCGGGCTGCTCCCTAGGCTATAAATAGCCACCCCCTACAATCACTAGCTGGTTGGCTGCTCTGAGAGAACTTGACACTTGTCATTTGAGAGCAACCCATCCTCCGAGGACTTTGAGCGAAAATCATCAAGTGAGGAAATCCCAAAACCAAACCCCCACAAACCCAAAGTGATTGAGCATCACTGAAGAAATTGATCCTGCGTGGATCCGACGCTTGTTACCTTTGAAGACTGTGCTTCTTCTAGACGGTTAGGCGTCAAGGTCTAGAGCATCCCAGAGGAATTGTGGATCGCCGAGTGACCAAGTCTGTGAAGGTTTGGAAGTCACCTGAAGACTTACCATGAGTGATTGGATGAGGTCTGCGTGGCCTTAGTTCAAGGAGAATACGGTGAGGACTGGGCGTCCTGAGCTGCGTGCTCAGTGACTGGGTGTCTGGGACTGTGTGTCCTCGAGTTTAAATACTCAGCCGCTCAAACCAGACGTACAACTGAGACAGCAGTTGGAACTGGTTTACCAAATCATTGTCTTCACCAACTAACTGGTTCTATCTCCTCAACCCTTCCATTTCCTCATTAATGTGTTGAATGTTTGTTCATATCTGTGCTTGAAGACTTTGACTGAAGACATTCTCAAATTCCTCAGTTCAATTTCTTCAGTCTGTTTGTCTTCATCTTGTGTTATCCTGTGATTACGCTTTCTGTACTCTGTGCTTGTCTTCTTTTCATCATGATGACCATGCTTGTATTCTGTTATGCTTACCTCTGAGTACTTATTCCGCTGCAAGTAGTTCTTCGCTAAGGAATTTCCTCACCAGCAAATTCCTCAGTGAAGAATTCATAAAAATCGCCTATTCACCCCCCCCCTCTAGTCGATATAACGCACTTTCAATTGGTATCAGAGCAAGGTACTCCCTTGTTCTGTGTGATTTTGGTTTAACCGCCTGGAGTTGGAGTTATGTCGACCGCAGGTATGATCAAGGTCTCGGCTGGGTGTCCTAACTTTGATGGGACGGACTACCCCTACTGGAAGAACAAGATGCGAATGCATCTTGAGGCAATTGATAACGATCTCTGGTATGTTGTGGAAAATGGTGTTCCCTCTGTCTCACCCTCACTGAAAGCTACCGATGTGAAGAGATTCAAGCAACTCGATTCTCAAGCGAAGAATATCATATGTGGCCATCTGAGCAAAGGACAATATGGAAGAGTGAGTGCTTTGGAAACTGCTAAGCTTATCTGGGATAGGCTGTCCAAAGTAAATGAAGGAGTCTCAACTCAGCGTGACTCTCGAGTTGATGTTCTTCGGAATCTCTTCAACCGCTTCAAAAGACTGGACAATGAAAATGTCCAACAAACCTTTGATCACCTCACTGACATGTCAAATGAGATTCAAGCCCTCGGTGCCACTGACATCACTGATCATGAGGTGGTGAAGAAACTGTTGAGATCGCTTGATTCCTCATTTGATACTCTGGGGCTGATGATACAAGAACGTGCTGACTACAAGTTTCTTGATCCTGCTAATATCCTCGAAAGGCTAAATACTCACGAGTTCCAGCTTGCTGAAAAGAGAGATCTCTATGGTTCAAACTATGGCAAACCACGTGCCCTGAAGGCCAAGGCTGTGTCTGACTCTGAATATGAGGATTCTGGTAGTAGCCTTGGTGATCCTGAAGAATTGAGCCAGGAGCTAGCACTGCTCGTGAAGAAATTCCAGAAGTTCTTAAGACGTGGTCGCTTTGGAAAATCCTCAAGAAGCAGTGATTCCTCATCCAGTGACTATAAGAGAAGGCTGTGCCACAAATGCAAGAAACCTGGTCACTATATCCAAGATTGTCGTCAGTGGGAAAAGGAAATGAAGAAGAAGAAATACAAGGATTATAGTTCTGATGATGCAAAGAAGAAGAAGAAATCGTCAAAATCTTTGTCATCAAAATCCTCGAAGTCTTCATCTCACAAGAAGAGCAGCTCCAAGAAGGCTCGGGCATTCATTGGCAAGGAGATGGACTCTGAAGCTGAATCTGAGGAAAATGATGAAGAGGAGGCGTCTAAAGAATCTGAATCTGGTGTGGCGAGTCTGGCCTTCTCTACTGCTTTCGTCAGCAAGTCCATCTTCAACGCTGAAGAAACTGACCCCACCAACAAGCCTGATGAAGATAATGATGGCTATGCTCCCACCTATTGCTTCATGGCGAAAGGTGCAAAGGTACTCAAATAAAACTCCTCTGAATCTAGTGAAAATGAATCTGATGAGGATCTCAAGCCCAGCTACTCTAAACTTGCTAAGATTGCTGTAAAACAACAACGGGCTTTTGAAAAGGTTCAAAACATGCTAGACAAAAGTGATGATATGTTGGGTGAAGAAATGGATCGCACTAAATCCCTGACTGAAAATCTTCAGAGACTTCAGTCTAGGTTTGATAACCTTCAAAGTCATCATAACACTCTCTTATCTGATCATGAGAAACTTTCTTATGAATTTCTTCAAGAAAAGCAAGATCACGAGAAGCTTTCCTCTGAATCTCTTCAAAGAAAGGAAGATCTTGAAAAGCTAAGAGTGTGTTATGAAGATCTTCAGAAGGAGCGCGATTCATTACTAGCTCAACAAATCAGCGCTTCTCAGGAAGAATTTGTTCCTCCATGCTTAAAGTGCATTGAACGTGAATCTGCTAATTCTTCACCTGAATGTTCAAATGCTTCAACTGTTACAAATTCTTCATCTGCCTCTGCTATCACTACTTCCTCATCTGAGGACATTGCTAGTATCACTGACAATGCAGGGCTGAAGGAATTGTACATGACAGGCATGTGCAAAAGCCTCAAAGGGCATCAGACTCTTTGTGATGTGCTTAAAAAGCAGATCCTCAACAGAAACCCTAGGAAAGAGGGTATTGCCTTTGAGAGGAAACTCAATGCTGAGGGAACATATTGGAAGCCTGAGCAGTACCCCAAAACCTCATGGGTTGCTGCAAAGGGACCTCCAGTTGATCCATCTAACTTATCTGGCTTTACATGTGAATCTCCTCATTCTTCTGATGAGTCATTTGAATCCAACTATAAACTGTTCAAAAATCAGAATGGTGAAGTATTTGCTAGATATGTTGGCACTAACTGCAGGAACGGTTCCCCTATGAAGAAAATCTGGGTTCCCAAAAGTTATGTTGAAAGTCTTCAGGTGAATGTCCTCATGACACCACCAGTGAAGAACAGGAACCCCAGATCGAATTCTTCATATGGACCAAATTCTTCATATGGATCCAAGTCCTCATACGGACCAAATTCCTCAAAAGGATCAAAGTCCTCATATGATTATCATCGTGCTAACAACTCTGTCTCGCAGGGTAGAGCTAAGGGCTATGAATATGTGCATTATTCTTCAAACCATTATGTTCATAAGTCCTCGAAGAATTTCTCTGCTTATTCATATGCTTACCCTAACCCCTCTTATGTGAAACGAAATGGTTTGGCATCTTTGCCACCATTCTCATATGGTGCTCACAGAGTGATGAACTCTTTGCCACCCCTTCAGATGTGGGTGGTGAAGAAAAAGAACTAATCTCTTCTGCAGGGTCAGGTCTCCAGACGTGCTTTAACGTCTGAAGAATTTGCTGGGGACCTGACAAAATTCCTGAAAGGACGCAGGCGAATCATGATGAAATGAACTTTCATTTCACACGTCCTCATATTGCTATATTTGTTTACTGCTTGATGAAATTCATCTGATGAACTTGATATCATATTCTTCACTGATGAAGCATATGAGATTGTAAGCTACACTAATTCATCTGCAGGATGAACAACCCAAAACTACTGAATGGGTCCTCGATAGTGGATGTACGAATCACATGACTGGTGACAAGAATCTATTGATGGATGCTCCCTTATCACCGTCACCTCTGAAGCATATCATCTTTGCTGACAAAGGCAAAAGTCAGATATTGGGTCTTGGTAAGGTTGCAATCTCTAAGGATAAACACATGGACAAAGTCATGCTTGTTGAGTCCTTAGGATACAATCTCATGTCAGTCTCAAGGCTTTGTGATCTTGATATGGTTGTTGTCTTTGGCAAGTATCGCTGTGTTGTGATAATGGAAGCTGACAATTCCAAAGTCTTCGAAGGCTTTAGGAGAGGAGATCTGTATATTGTTGATTTCTCTACAGGACCACAACTAGCCGTGTGTCTACTTGAAAAAGCTTCAGAAGGCTGGCTATGGCATCGACGACTTGGTCACGCAGGCATGAGGAATTTGCATACGCTTGCGAAGAAGAAGCATGTCATTGGCATTGAGAATGTAAATTCCTCAAGGATCACTTATGCGGAGCCTGTGAAGCTGGAAAAATGACCAAGGCCAAGCATCCAACGAAGACTATCATGACCACTACTCGTCCATTCGAATTGCTTCACATGGACCTCTTCGGACCTAATCATTACTCAGCAGTCACTAATGATGCATCTCTATATGGTTTCGTCATTGTTGATGATTATTCTCGATATACATGGGTACACATTGTTACTTACAAACATGAAGTGCAGGAAGTCTTCAAACGATTTTCCTCGAGGGCTTCAACCAACTTTGGTGTGAAGATCAAGCACATCAGAATTGACAATGGAACTGAGTTCAAGAATTCCGGTCTTGATGCCTATCTTGATGAACTTGGTATTACTCATGAGTTATCTGCTCCCTATACTCCTCAGCAAAATGGCGTCGTGGAGCGCAAGAACAGAACTCTTGTTGAGATGGCTTGCACTATGCTTGATGAATACAAAATGCCTCAGCGTTTTTGGATTGATGCAATTGATACTGCGTGCCACATCATCAACAGAGTATATCTTCACAAATTCTTCAAGAAGACGGCCTATGAACTCCTCACTGACAAGAAACCCAATGTGAGTTATTTCAAAGTCTTCGGTGCTAAATATTGGATTAGAGATCCTCACCACAACTCTAAATTTGCACCGAAAGCACAAGAAGATTTTATGCTTGGTTACGGAAAGGACTCGCACACCTACAAAGTCTTCAACATTGTTCTTCACAAGATTGTTGACACTGTAGATGTGCGGTTCGATAAAACTAATGCCTCGCAAAGAGAGCACCTACCTTCTGTGTTTGATGAACCAGCACCTGAGGATTCTATCAAGTTCAAGGCAACTGAGGATGTCATTCCTACTGAAGAATCTACTGAAGAATTTATTCCAGTTCATGAAGAACGTCGAGCTGATGCACCTGAAGAAAATGCTAAGGAAAATGGTGCTGAAGAAAATGCTGATCAAATTCCTCAGCGACAACCAGCTCATCCTCGCGTTGCAAAAGAAGTGCAAGTGGAGAAGATCATCGATGACATTAGCGCACCAGGTCCTCTCACACGCTCAAAAGCTTCACATTTATCTAACTTTTGTGGGCACTATGCTTTTGTCTCTATCACAGAACCCAGTAAGGTAGATGAAGCATTTCTGGAGTCGGAGTGGATTCAGGCTATGCAAGAAGAACTACATCAGTTCGAGCTAAACAATGTCTGGGAATTGGTCAATCGCCCAGATCCTCGCAAGCATAATATCATTGGCACAAAGTGCATCTATCGCAACAAGCAAGATGAAAATGGCCTTGTGGTGAGGAATAAGGCACAACTAGTAGCTCAAGGCTACACACAGGTTGAAGAATTGATTTTGATGAAACTTTTGCACCTGTTGCTAGACTTGAGGCTATTCTCATATTACTTGCTTACGCTAACCATCATGATATCGTCTTATATCAAATGGATGTGAAAAGTGCATTCCTCAATGGGAAGCTTGAGGAAGAAGTATATGTTGCTCAACACCCAGGTTTTGAAGATCCAAAGAATCCTGACAAATTCTTCAGACTCAATAAGGCTCTCTATGGCCTCAAGCAAGCCCCTCGGGCGTGGTATGATACATTGAAGGAATTCTTCGTGAAGAATGGCTTCACACCCGGTTCACTCGACCCTACTCTCTTTACAAAATCTTATGATGGTGAACTGTTTGTGTGCCAAATATATGTTGATGATATTATCTTTGGTTGTACTGACCAACGTTATAGTGATGAATTTTCCTATATGATGAGTGAAGAATATCAAATGTCTATGATGGGAGAGTTGAAATTCTTCTTAGGTCTTCAAATTCGTCAGCAGCGCAATGGCATATTCATATCTCAGGAGAAATACCTCAAAGATGTACTGAGGAAATTCGGCATGCAAGATTGCAAAGGCGTCAAAATTCCTATGCCCACAAATGGCCATCTATGCACTGATGAAAATGGTATTGACTTCAATCAAAAGGTATACCGCTCCATGATTGGTTCTTTATTGTACTTATGTGCATCTAGGCTAGATATAATGCTTAGTGTTTGCATGTGTGCCCGATTTCAAGCTGCACCGAAGGAATCACACCATAAGGCTGTGAAGCATATTCTTCGATATCTAGCTCACACACCAACACTAGGATTATGGTACCCCAAAGGCTCTGCTTTTGATCCCATTGGATATTCTGACTCTGACTATGCTGGTGATCGTGTGGACCGCAAGTCAACATCTGGTACTTGTCATTTCCTCGGACGATCTTTGGTCTATTGGTCCTCGAAGAAACAGAACTGCGTATCACTGTCTACTGCTGAAGCTGAATACATTGTTGCTGGCTCTTGCTGTGCTCAACTGCTTTGAATGAAGCAAACCCTCAAGGACTATGGCGTCAACGTGAAGAATGTGCCTCTCCTCTGCGACAATGAGAGTGCCATCAAGATTGCTCACAACCCAGTTCAGCACTTGAAGACAAAGCACATTCAGATTCGTCATCATTTTCTTCGTGATCATGTGTTGAAGGGCGACATCTCCATCGAGCATGTGAAGACTGAAGAACAGCTAGCTGATATCTTCACTAAGCCCTTGGATGAGAAGAGATTTAGCAAGTTGCGGTGTGAGCTAAATATCTTAGAGTCTTCGAATGTTCTTTGAAAAGGACACACATCCTAACACTTATGCAAAATTGATGACTTAGATGTGCAACACATGAAGAAACGTTTTTCTTCAATCAATGAAGAATAACACTCTAAGTGTGAAGAAATTAATGAAGAATTTGATTCTCAGAACCCTACGACAATTGTACGCGGTGTCTGAAATCATCATTCTTATACGGTGGGTCACGCCACCACAAAAAGTTGAAAATCTTCAATTTGAGTTTTTCCTCATTTTTGAAATTCTTCAGTTTTTCAAATGCTTCAACTTTGCAAAATCTTCACTGGTTCCGTCGTTTTTCTTCATTGGCTACATATATATATATATGAGTTTATGTCCTCTACAACATTCACTTATGGCTATTTCTTCAAGTTGCTTTTTCTGCTAAGTGAATGTGATCGGACCCTTCCCCCTCTATGCTATACTCAACCCAATCTATTCACAAATTCTTCATGTGCGTTCTAATTGAAACTCGTTCAAAGTCTTCACTGTGTCCTTGTCAGCTGAAGAAATTGCGAACGAAACTTTAAAAACAAATCTTATCCAGATTTACCCCCGATCTTACACGATCTCATCTGCACAGTACGTGGGTGACACATGTCGCGTGAAGGAAAAAGGGCAGGGGCATGTTCGTCCCAAAATCTTCGGGCGAACAGTTTTTCACCGTGGCTATAAATACCCCTCTCCCCTTCCTCATTCATTTACTCCGCTCGACCGCGCTCTCTCTCGGTCGAGCTCCTCAAACCCTAGCGCTGCCGCTACTCCATCATCGCCGGTGAGGAAGAGCTTCGCTGCCTCGACCTCGTCGCCGTCGTACTCGCGCCGGTTGCGGAAATCTTCACTCCGCCGCCGCCGTAGCTGTATCCCTCTGCCAAGTTAGGGCGTGGGAGATCTAACTTGACGAACTTCACCTCTGTTCATCTCAGTTCGTCGCGTTCTTCAGTTCGGGTAATTAAAAGTTACTTTTATTACTCACTTTGATTCTCAAGCTTTCCTGAAAATCTTCAAAGGTGTTTTATTCTTCAAATCTTCACACATATGAACACCTCACACACTATATGCTCTTGATCCATTTCTCTAAGCACTCATTTTCTTCAAGGTTCCTCAATTGTGTGGATCTTCGATCTGTACAACTCTGGAACCTAAGACAAGAACGCTTAGTGAAATTCCTCAAGGCTCAACTGGTCAAATTCCTCAAAACTTGTCTTTTCGAAAAATCTTCTGAGAACGCATATGACCTCTCCAAATTCCTCACACCTACACTCTATTCACAGGTACTCACGTCCGCTGCTGAATCACTAGGTTCTCATCAACTTAACTCATTTGCAGCGTTCCTCGAAGAAAAACTGCATACTTCTTCAGAGTGTTCAATTGTTCAAATTCCTCATCCGAAGAATATGGCTGAAGAAAAGAGACCGCAGAAAGGAGGAAAGAAGCCTGAGGTCATGACTGCTTTCGAGATCCCTGATGACATATACAAGGATTATTGCACACCTGATGAAGCCAAATTTGGCAAAGAGAACAAAAATCAGCGCAAGGTGTGCATTCAGAGGATTGAACGAAGATGGGCAAGAGAATGGAGGGAGTACAGATATGTAACTCCAAAGTACATGAAGAAATTCGCTTTAAATCCTCCATGCCCAAGAGCTCCATTGGCACCTGGCCAAGTAGCTGATCCCACCGGCATCAAGCGTGGTGAGGACTTTCCTGAAGAGTGGGCTAGGCGCCAAGCTAAATTGGCAAGACAAGCCAAGGAGGCAGTGAGGAAATTCAATGAGGATTCTGCTACTGCTGCCGCTACTGAGGCCTCGGTCAAGCCGAGGAAATCAATGCCAAAGAAGCCTGCTCGCAAGCCAAGTGCTTCACCAATAGCGCCCTCACGGCCAAGTTCCTCAGCTATGCCCTCACGGCAAATTCCTCAGACCGCTACTGCTCCACCAAAGTCCTCAACTCCTGTGCATCTGGCTACATGTCAAAGGACTACGGGTTTCTCAATTGCTTCTGGGTTCTCAGCAAGTTCCTCAGCTGCACCAATGTCCTCATCAGGCCGCACACTGTTGAAGACTAAAGCAACAGCTGGACGCGGTCCTTGGCCAAGTCCAAGGAAGAAACAGGTCGCATTCCAAGTGCCCTTTGATGATGAAGCTTATGATGATGAACTTGCAGAAATCATCAGAGACAGACAAGTGAAGGCCGCTAGAGCCAAAGGCACATCTGCGCCACTGCTTTTGGATCCGAGGAAAATCCTCGACTACATTGACCTCTGGCACAAGGATCCAAGCATCCCCATGCCTGATTTTCAACTGACTCCTGGTCAAAGCCACATGCTGACCCATTTCATCACTCAAGAGAAATGGAAATTTGAAAAGGCAAGAGAGATCAAGAAGGCTCAATACAGAAAGGAGAAGCTCCTAAAGAAAAATGTTGTCAGAATGACACCTGAGGAACTTCTCAAGGCTCAGTCTGAAATCCAAGCCCTCAGCAAAGACTTCAATGCATACTATGCTGATTGGCAAGGAGCCAAAGTGAGATTCGTCAACCTGATGAAGAAAATGACAACTGTTGCAGCCCCATCGCAACAAGAAAATCCTCAGGCTGCAGACTCTGCTCAGCTTGCTGAAGAACATGCCAGCACCGCTGATGACTTTCAGCCTACTGAAGAAAATGTAAGTTCCAGGGCTGATGACTCCATCCCATCCGCTGAAGAAATTGCCAGGGCATCCACTAGTGGTGCGCTTGAAGAAACTGAAGAGATCAGGGCAACTGCATCAGTTGCGCCTGAAGAAAATCAACCAAAGTCCTCAGCTCCTCCCGCGCCTACGCCAACTCCAATTCTTCCTTATGCCTATGAAGTGAAGAAGACCAAGGCTGCAGAGTGAGCTGCAGTGAAGAAAAGGAAGGCATCAGCTGCGTCAAATTCTTCGGCTGCAAAGAAAATAAAGCCAATGACCAGCTCTCTTGAACATCCAATTGATGTTGTTCCAATTTCCTCCATGTCATCAAAGGAAATTGTTCCTTTTGGAGAAGACTACAAGATTCCAAGCGGATCTGATGAAGAAAATCATTCTGCTGCTTCGTCAAAGCAGCTTGATGAAGAAATTGAAGTGGATACAATCCCTTCAACGACAGTCAATTCCTCACCTATGCCTCAGTTCACAGCTGAAGAGGCTGGTATTGAGGAAATTGAAGATGAAGATGTGGATATTGGATGCACCACCAGTGATGAATGATGACTTTTGGGAAAGTCAGCATCCCAGTACTCCTCTCTTCACTCCTATTCAACAGATTCCTTAGTCCCCGGCAACAACTGTTCAAATGGGCTCTGAAGAAACTCATCCCACTCCCTCGGTTCATGAAGATATTCCAGCCGCTAGTGCTGAAGAACCTGCTGCTGCTGATCCACAGATTGCACAAGAAGAGGAACCAGAAATTCCTCAGCCTGAAGCACCTGAGCTCGCGATTCCTGAGGTGGTACTGCAAATCACTGACACCCCTCTGCCGAAGCCGAAGAATCCGTTCTCAAGCAAACAGAAGTTCAAGGCTGAAGACTTCTTTTCCGAGCATGTGTTCTTCACTGACTACAACCCATATGACTCTGCTCGCATAAGGAAGAGGCGTTTCTAGACTGCTAGTCAAGCCAACTTCTATTCCTCAGTGCTGTTTGACAAAGACAAATCTTCGATCATGAACATATTCCTCACGTGGATATGGAATCTCTGCCATGCTTCGAGCCTGTCCTCAGTGTTCTTCACGATGCAGGATTACTCAATTTCTGCAATGACATCTGTGATTGGAATGAAGAACTCATTCTTCAGTTCTACGCCACACTGCATATCACTGGAGACGCTGAAGATGTCAATTCGTGGGTGTTGGATTGGATGACCGAAAACACTCACTACAAGGCACCGGCAACTGAATTGCTTCGTGTCCTTCCTCTTGATCCTCCCCATGACAGTGCATGTTGCATCTACAATGACCCTGAACTAACAAATCATTGTATGCAAGTGCTCATGAAGCCTTTGAAGCCTGGGCAGGCCCCATGAACCAAATTCCTCGTCAAGGAATTGCTCTATGTGCCTCGGACTGTCTATCACATCCTGACGAAGACAATGAGTCCTATCAAAGGCCACGACTCAAATGATGAAGATGTCGTTGGCATCATGAAGAATATGCTTTTCAACATCATTCATGGCGTTCCCGTCAACTTCCATGATTTCTTCCTGAGGACTCTGGCAAATGTTGCTATGTCACCTTTCGAGCTGAGGCCCTATGCGCCTTGGATTATGAGATTCATAAGGGAAAGATCTTCACTAAATTACAAAGCTGACACTTTGAACCACGGTAGCTACTTGCCTCCCATTGAAGTCCTCAAACGGCCAGTTTCATCATCTGATGATAAAGGCAAGGCAGCTGCTGTGATCGATGAAGGCATTCGTCCATTGGATGGTCAATTTCGCCTGGCTACATCTTACTCTACCAATGACGACTCTGCCACACATGACACTGCCGCAAATACCTCAGCTAAGCAAAATCCTCAAGCCACAGCACCCAGGGTGATGACTGATCGTGAGTTGCTCCTCAGTCTTCATCAGAAGGTTGATCGCAATCACAAATGGGTAAAGCGTCAGTTTGGTGCACTTCTTCACAATATGACCTCAACGCACAATGCAGTGAAGAAAAACCACTACTACCTTCATGAAACCCTCAACCGCACCTGGGTTGTCCTCACTCATGTCCATAGCACTGAAGAACTGAAGACTATGGGTCTCAAGGAAGAATTTGACTGGTCTGCACCTCCTCCGAAGAAATTCAAGAGAGTCAAAGTTCCTGATCTGGTGGCCAGCTCTTATTCTTCATCACGTGAAACTGATGAGTATGAAGATTTGGACGACACTGCAGCAGGCCCTGCTACAACAAACAACCCCGACAACGCTGGCGCTCCTCCATCAACTTGAAATTCTTCAGGGGCATTAGTCCTCAGTTTCAACCCTTTTGGTCATTTGATGACAAAGGGGGAGAAATCTGAGTTAGTCTTCAAGCGGGTCTATATTATGGGAGTTCTTTTTAAGTTACAACTCTTGTTCTTTCGAAACTTTTATTGGATCGAGTTGTAATCTTAAACCCGATGGTGCTCTGATACTTTTGGATGGTGCTCTGATACTTTTGATGCACTGTGCTCTGATACTTTTGATGTGCTATTCTGCATGGTTATTCCTCGTTAATATTATTGCACGCGTGCTGAATCTCATTAGGCACCATATTTCATCATGCATTTCAAATTCTTCATATTATATATCAAATGCATGTATGAATTACAAGATATAGGGGGAGATCTCCATGATTCAACTCTTCAAATGTGCATTGCCTCAAAAGCAAATTCCTCACTATGCACATCTTACGGGGAGTTCTTCTATATCATGCAATCAAATTCCTCAATATCAGTATTTACACTTCATATGTTTATCCCCGTTGAAAACTTAACCTATGTTGTCATCAATCACCAAAAAGGGGGAGATTGTAAGTGCATCTAGTGCCCCTTAGTGATTTTGGTGTATTGAAGACTTATAGGTTAAGGGACTGATGCATTTGTGAGTGTACACATGTCAATAAGTCTATGAGGAGTTTGATATTTACAGAGAAAGTCGACCCCTAAAAATGAAGTTCTTCGACTGAAGACTTTGATATTCTGAAGGCTTTGAAAGTGAAGAAATTGGTGTGACCTTGAAGATTTGATATTCATTTAAGGAACATGAAGCGTGAAGACTTTTGTTTTCGTAGTTTCATTTTATCTTTCTTGAGTCATAGGAAACACCGTACTGTTAAAGGGGGTCGAGGAAATACTAAGGAAAAATTTCCATGTGATGCTCAACTCAAAATCCTACACCTACCAATCCCTTCGAGTGAAGCCATTGGAAATCTCATACAGTTCAGTCATTTTCTTTAGTGACAGAGACGCAGTTCTTCTGGTCACTGAGGACTTTGCTCTGACTGAGGATTTAGGAATTTGCCAGTGCGAATTGCCTACACAGTGAGGAACATAATAGCCCTGAGGAATTTGAGAGTCAAATTTCCGACCGTTGCTGTGCTGCGTGCTAGCTGTCCCAAAATATCCTATCCACCTAACGGTCATATCATTGAAGGGCATTTATGTCTTATCATGTCGGGCTGTTCCCTAGGCTATAAATAGCCGCCCCCTATAACCACTAGCTGGTTGGCTGCTTCGAGAGAACTTGACACTTGTCATTTGAGAGCAACCCATCCTCCGAGGACTTTGAGCGAAAATCATCAAGTGAGGAAATCCCAAAACCAAACCCCCACAAACCCAAAGTGATTGAGCATCACTGAAGAAATTGATCCTGCGTGGATCCGACGCTTGTTACCTTTGAAGACTGTGCTTCTTCCAGACGGTTAGGCATCAAGGTCTAGAGCATCCAAGAAGAATTGTGGATCGCCGAGTGACCAAGTCTGTGAAGGTTTGGAAGTCACCTGAAGACTTACCATGAGTGATTGGACGAGGTCTGCGTGGCCTTAGTTCAAGGAGAATACGGTGAGGACTGGGTGTCCTGAGCTGCGTGCTCAGTGACTAGGTGTCCGGGACTGTGTGTCCTCGAGTTTAAATACTCAGCCGCTCCAACCAGACGTACAACTGAGACAGCAGTTGGAACTGGTTTACCAAATCATTGTCTTCACCAACTAAATGGTTCTATCTCCTCAACCCTTCCATTTCCTCATTAATGTGTTGAATGTTTGTTCATATCTGTGCTTGAAGACTTTGACTGAAGACATTCTCAAATTCCTCAGTGCAATTTCTTCAGTCTATTTGTCTTCATCTTGTGTTATCCTGTGATTACGCTTTCTGTACTCTGTGCTTGTCTTCATTTCATCATGATGACCATGCTTGTATTTTGTTATGCTTACCTCTGAGTACTTATTCCGCTGCAAGTAGTTCTTCGCTAAGGAATTTCCTCACCAGCAAATTCCTCAGTGAAGAATTCATAAAAATCGCCTATTCACCCCCCCTCTAGTCGATATAACGCACTTTCAACTGCCCTGATATTGGATCCTATAATCGACGGACTACAATTTACAAAAGTCCTGATGGACGGCGGCAGTGATTTAAACTTGCTATATCCGGACACAATCCGCAAGTTGGGGATAGACCTCACTAACATCCGACATAGCCACACTTCCTTCAAAGGAGTGACGCCAGGCCCTTACGCCAAGTGCACGGGCTCCTTACTACTAGAAGTTGTGTTCGGGTCACCCGACAACTTCCGACGCGAAAAGCTAATCTTTCATGTCGTCCCATTCAAAAGTAGCCATCAAGCACTATTGGGACGTGAAGCTTTTGTCCGCTTTAATGCAATACCACACTACGTGTCTCTTACACTTAAAATGCCCGGTCCACGCGGCATCATCTCATTAAAAGGTTGTTCAAGACCCCGAACACGGCTAGACGAGTCCGGCATAAATAAGCTAGGGGCTCCCTAGCCGCACACCCCTTTACAAGGGGCTGTACGTATGAGCTAATATAAGCTCAGCTTTATTCATTCATTCATATTTCGATTTTTAATTCACTTTTTGCACGATTACTTTTCAAACTAAGTTCCTCTCTTTTACAGATGAACAGCGTGTTACACCCGTCCAGGATACAGCACAATGGAGACACAGGCACAGACGTGCAATAGGGACCCGTTGCAAGGATTCTTTTCGGATTAAGACCCTGTGTAAACCTTTTTTACTGTCTCTTGTTGCTATATATCCCTTGGTTTCTCATTACAACCAGAGAGGAGACTGACGTTTTGGCATCGGCCGCGTCAGAGGACCTTGCGTCTACCTGGACACTAGGGGCTTAGGGCATTGTTCTGCCCGCTATCATAAAGACCGAATACCTTAGGGAGTGTTCGGCGTCTCGAGTTAGGCCTTATATGCATCAGCTCCGAATCATGTCTTTGGTCAAATGTTGGGTTTGCCCGGCACCTGTGTTTTGCTGCTTTACGTTCCGTATCATCGGCTAACGCGGCACCAGGAGAACTACTGCGATTGTTCTCCGGTTCGGCCGGGCGAGCACCTTAGTAGAGAAAGCCGAAAACTGACTGTCATGATACAGTGAGAGACTGGTCAACCACTCGATCGACTACCGGAATGTTTAGAATTCCTCCGCTTTGACGAAGGACCGCTTCCCGGTCAGGCACATACGCGCCCCGAATTCGGAGAGCGCGGTGCCCCTAGGGGCTATATCGTAGCCCCACCCTCGAACTCCTATGGCTAAGTGAAAGTGATAAAGCATTATAGTCCGGTTGCCTCGTTTGCTACGCTACCACCTCCTTCACAGGACCGAGACGTTGGATTAAGTGTGAAAATGCGCTATTTTTGCGAACACCCCCACACCTTGTGTGTGGGGGCTGAAGCCGACGACTGCCATCTTTCAGGTTATACACACATATACATAAACGGCCACAGAGGAGATATTTTAATACTTGAACGCACAAGTACCAAAAAGCGCTTACATCATAAACATCTTTTTACAAACCAAAACGTTCATTTGAACATGACATTTTTTGAGCACTGCGACTCTATTACACGAGCACCACGCAGAACTTCCCCAAAATAGTGCTCGGCAGGTAACCGGCTCTCATCCGAACCCTGGGTCGCAACAGCGGTGGCATCCATCTCTGTCCAATGTGTCTTCACACGGGTGAGGGCCATCCGTGCACCCTCTATGCAGGCCGACCGCTTCATCGCCTTGATATGCGGCACCGCCCCAAGAAATTGCTGCAATAAGCCAAAATAACTCTTCGGCTTGGGCCTATCCGGCCAGACATGAGTCACGATATCCGTCATGGCAAGTCCGGACAATCTATTCAGCTCAGCCCACTCGGCCAGCCGATCGGTCAGCGGAAGTGAACGCTCCAAACTATGGAATTGAGACCAAAACAGCTCTTCTGTCTTGTGATCCTTCTGGCTTCGGAAGTGCACAACGGCATCTGCCGCACTCGCCGCTAAGTCCATATAAGGATCCTCCGGACCCCACAGCTGGCCAAGCTGAGCATACTTTGGATCTGTAAACCTTCGGTGCAGCAGAAAGGGCTTGCCAGCCACAATGTCTCCGGCCTGGCGCAGCTCCTCCTTTATAGCCCGCATTGCAGAACGGGCATCCTTGGCTTCGGCGGTGGCCTTCCCCAGGTCCTCTCGCTCCGCTAGGCGCTCCTTTTCAAGAACCTCATTGCGGTCGGTAGCATATTTAACTTCGCGGCCATTTCGGCCATCTCCTCCCTGCTTCGGCAGTGTGTAGCCCTTTCGGCTTCTAGCTCTTCGGCCGCCCTCGAGGCAGCCGCATCACTCCTTCTGGCTTGCTCCTTGGCTTGAGCAAGTTCTGCCCGAAGGCTCTCCACAGCAGCGGCACCATCTGCATTTAGCACACATGTTGTAAGGAGTGCGCTTCGGCTCCCTTACTAGGTGACCACGGAGAAAAAACCTACCTTGCGACTCGTCAAGTCGTTTATTGACCAGCGCGATGTCCGCATCCGCAACGTCGAGCTGCCGCTTTAGTTCGGCAACTCCATCAGTCCGGCTAGCCACCGAACTATCCGCCACCTGCACAGGAAAGGCGATAATCAATACCTGGGATTTTGATCCTCGGCACGCTGTCGTTCTCGACACCCTACCGAGTCTTAGGGGCTACTATCTATACAGGGCGCACTTTATGTGTAAAACTGTCAAAGGGTATGTCATTTTTTGCGTACCTCAAACCCCGCCAGCAAACTCCTGACGGCATCACATAATCCGCCTTCGGCGGATGAAATTCTTTCAATCACCGTATTCATCAGTGTACGGTGACCTTCTGAGATGGACACCCTCTCAAGCAGATCCTTCAGTTCCCCCGGCCGCACACCAGTTGGTGTCGAACTATTCGGCCCCGCCGGACTCGGAGATACCCTCCGTGATGACACTTTAGGCTCGTCCGCCCTATCCGATGGTGCGGCAGATGGAGGCGTCTCGCTCTCCATCATCTCCGGACGGAGTTCCCCCGAAGACGAGCTCATCTGAAAAGGACGGAGATCCGGACTACAAAGTAAAAACTTAAGTTATCCTCAGAAGCACAAATAGGGATGTTCCTTATCACAAAACGCCCTTTTTTCCACTTACGGCTCGCTGGAGGGCTGATTCTTTAGGGGAGACTGTGCGGCCGGAGCCTCTCCGGACGCAGGACCCTCTGGTGAAGATCTCTTCCCCCGCTTCGGGGCTTTGGCCTCCGGGTTTTCGGAGGCGGTCCTCTTCTCCCCTTGGGAGGAGGGATTCTCAATCCCCCCTTCCTTAAAAGCCTCCTTGGTTGAGGCGGTAGTTCCTCTGTTCTCCCCTTTGCCTTCCTCTGAAGGCACAACCTCCAGCATCCTGACCAGCACGGGATCCGGCGCGGTCTCTGGGAGGGGGGCCGGACACCGTATCAGTTTTGCTTGCGCTATCCACTCCTGTTTAAAGGGCAATTGGTCAAAAGGCGAATCATAGAAAGGCAAGCCAACGGTATGTCCGGACTCAGAGCTACTTACTTGTGTATCCGGGCGATTGCAGCTTAGGCCGGCATCCTTGGTCAATTCCGGACACACCTCTTGTGATCCGAAGAACAATTTGTACATCTCCACGGGTGTTGTACCCATGAAGTGTTGGAGAATTCGTGGTCCCTCCGGATTAAACTCCCACAACCGGAGAGGACGGCGTTTGCAAGGCAGGAGACGCCTAATCAGTATGACCTGCATCACGACGACCAGATTGATCTCCCTCGCTTGGAGGTCTTGAATCCGGCCCTGCAATAGGGGCACGTCCTTTCACGACCCCCAGCTGAGCCCTTGGCTGACCCATGACATCAACTGCTGTGGAGGGCCCGGGCGGAAGATGGGCGGCGGCTTCTGCCTGCTGCCCCTGGGAGCGGTTATGTAGAACCACTCCTGCTGCCATAAGCCGAGCTCCTCCTGAAAAGAGCCCTCGGGCCATGGAGCCTCGGCCCTTCTGCTTACAACCGCCCCGCCGCACTCTGCTTGATGCCCCTCGATCATCTTCAGCTCCACATCGAAGGTCTTAAGCCACAAGCTGAAGTGAGGGGTGACGCGGAGGAAGGCTTCGCAGACGATGATGAATGAAGAAATATGGAGGATGGACTCCAGAGCCAAGTCGTGGAATTCCAACCCATAGTAAAACATGAGCCCTCTCACAAAAGGATCCATCGGGAAGCCTAAACCCCGACGGGGGTGGGATACAAACACGACACACTCGCCGGGCTCGGGGGTGGGAATGACTTGCCCTTTGGCGGGCAACCTATGCGAAATCTCGTAGGTCAGGTACTTGGCTTCTCGCAGCTTTAGCACATCCTCTTCCGTGACGGAGGAGGGCATCCACCGGCCCTGTGGGTCGGAGCCGGACATTGTTGAAGGTCCGAAGCGCTCGAATCTGGGGCTCCAGGTGTTGGAACTCGGGGCGAGGAGAAGATTCAATTAGGGATTGAAGAAAAGAAACAAGCCTTGATCCCATTATAAAGGGGGAGAATACCAAGAGCCGTTCCCATGACCGTTCAGGACTCGCCTCTGATAGAGGCGTGGCAACGGGCACGGTTGGGTTACCCACGTCCGTATTGATGGGAATCCCGGGATAAGGGGAACACGATCTCTGCTCCAACAAGACGTGCCAAGGAAACCGCTTCGCTAAACGCGCTGAGGTGGTATAATAAAAAATGGATTCAAGTAAAGGCTTGGTAGTGGTGTGACATCATGCCACAAAATACGTCAGCAGATTGAACTTGTGTACATATTATTCTCTCTACGGTGGAATGTGGAATTTATTTTGCAGAGCCGGACACTACACTGGTGTTTACGATCTTCTATGAATTATTCGGAGGAGGAACCCGCCTTGCAATGCCAAACAATATGCGCGCCGGACTCATCGTCATTGAAGCCTGGTTCAGGGGCTACTGAGGGAGTCCTGGACTAGGGGGTGTCCGGACAACCGGACTATCATCGTCAGCCGGACTCCAAGACTATGAAGATGCAAGATTGAAGACTTCGTCCCGTGTCTGGATGGGACTTTCCTTGGCGTGGAAGGCAAGCTTGGCGATACGGATATGTAGATCTCCTACCATTGTAACCGACTCTGTGTAACCCTAGCCCTCTCCGGTGTCTATATAAACCGGAGGGTTTTAGTCCATAGGACGAACAACCATTACAACAATCATACCATAGGCTAGCTTCTAGGGTTTAGCCTCCTTGATCTCGTGGTAGATCCACTCTTGTACTACCCATATCATCAATATCAATCAAGCAGGAGTGGGGTTTTACCTCCATCGAGAGGGCCCGAACCTGGATAAAAACATCGTGTCCCTTGTCTCCTGTTACCATCCACCTAGACGCACAGTTCGGGACCCCCTACCCAAGATCCGCCGGTTTTGACACCGACAGAGCACTTCTCCAAAATCCCCAACCTAGATGGTTAGCAATTGCGTGGCTGGCTTGCATCGCTCCTCCCGCGAGTAACGGTCCCCGCACTTGAAGCAGAGGCCGTGTGCGCGCTGGTGGTCGTGCAACTAGCGTTCGTGGGCCAGCTCGTCATTGGGCTGCACGGTGCCTCCTGGTCGTGGTGCGCCCCCAGCCTTTGGTGGTGGCAGGGGGGTGGTGGTGGTTGACCGCTGGGATGATGCGCGGGCGAGGGTGCTGATGACCGGCCTCCTCTTCCACAATCCTTGCCAGGACTGCGGCGCAGGTGATGCTCGATGGTTCTTGAAGACGGACTGCAGCACGCAGATCATCTCGCAGCCCCAACGGGAACTGAGTGGCGAATAGCTTGGGGTTGAGCGTCGCATCGAGGGCAAGCAAGTGGTACATGTGAGCTTCAAATTCGGTCCGGTACTCTGCCACGGTGCCTGTCTGTCAAAGCTGGAGAAGTTTGTGCATCTCCACCTTGAATTCATCTGGACCGAACTCGCTGATCAGCGCCGCCATGAATTCACCCCAAGTGGAGGACCGATGGGTGTGCCGAAACGTCTGGAGCCAGCGTGCGGCGTGGCCCTCAATGTAGAGCGTCGCCATGGTGACCCATGTGTGTTGCGGAATGTGGTACAAGTCAAAGTAGGCGAGGCAGCGGTCGATCCAAAGGCTGGGCGCCTCATCGTCGAAGCGTGGGAAGTCGCGCTTGGGCAGCTTGACAGCGTACTCCGGTACATGGTCGTAGTGGACGCCGCGCACTGGCGCGTGCGCTACAGGCTGGCCCGCACCCGCGAACAGCGGCGCGCCCCTTGTGGGCAGCAGCAGCAGCGGTCCGCCGTTGGTGAGGCGAGCTGGAGGGCCTTGAGGAAGGGGCCCGTGCGGTTGCTCCAGCGACGTGACAGACGACCCTTGAGGCTCGCCGTTGTGTGCACCATGAGCTTGCTGTCGAGAGCACGCGGCAGTGGTTGGGAACGGTGGCAGATCGCGATGCTGCCGAACATCATCCACGTCCGCCTGCGTGAGATCCAGCTGCTTGCGAAGATCACTACAAAAAAATAAACTTCTGTGATGCTACGTGTTTGTCACAGTAGGTCGCATTTTTTGTCATGCATGTACATCCATGACGATTTTATGACAGAATCAAGATAGCACGTCACAGAAGTGTCCACTTCTATGACGATAAATTGCGCGTCACAGAAGTGCTTTCGTCAAGGGTGACCGACACGTGGTATCCACCATAATGGAACGTCGTTAATCTATCGGGTCGGGTTTTGGAATCGATAACCCGTTAACAGCCCGGACCAATGGGAAATTTCCACGTGTAAAACTCTGATTGGCCGGAGGGAACACATGTCAGCTTGTCAGTGGGCCAGATGTCGCCCGTCCATCGGAGGAGACATGCCTATGATACGTCGACACGTGGCTGGGCCCAACAGAGGCCCATATAGGTTAAAAAGGCCGGCCCATTCAAAGGCCCGTAGTATTTAATCAGGTACTAGTGGGCCAGCCCAATAACGGCCTGCTTAATAAAGGCCCATTTATGGCCCGAAGCCAGATCTGGCCCGTTAATTGTTCGCCCAATATTTGGGCCCATTTACGGCCCAAAGCAAGATCTAGCCCGTTAATTGTTCGCCGAATATTTGGGCCCAACTACAGCCCAGTGACTTTCGGCCTGTTAGAGGCCCGATGTAGACATGGGCCCATTTCAGCCCGGTGTGACTTTCGGCCTGGGAATGGCCCGTGCTGCCCATGGGCCATATATGGTCCGACGGGACATCAGGCCCACTAACGGCCCGTGCTAAAGGTGGCAACAGTTAAGCCCAACGTGACTTTGTGCCTGTTAAAGGCATGTCGCGTAATTCGGCCCGTTGATGCCTGTATTAAGCTTTCGGCCTCTTAAAGGCCCATGATATCAGTGGGCCAACTAAGGCCCGAGATATGTTTCGGCCTGGTAATGGCCCGTGAGCTAACTGGGCCCAAAAAGGCCCGGTCTACATTTCAACCTGCTGAAGGCCCGTCGACGACTAGTGAAAATTGAGGCCCAACATGCATTTCGGCCTGCTAAAGGCCCGTGGTTTCATCTGGGCCGTAACAGGCCAGTACAATATTCAGCCTATTAATGGCCCAACGCTACCTGGGCCAAACTAAGTGCTGGGTCGATAAAAGGCCCAACTAAAATATAGACCGGTGTAAGTTGTGGGCCTGGTGCAATGTGTGAAGGCCCCAATCATTCGGGCCCAAGAAAGATGCAGGCCGGCCCAATTGTGGCCCGCTAAAAACCAGGCCCGTTAGAGTCGAATGTTTCGGCCCGGTTGACTACATCTGATTTTTTTTCACATAGCGAATGATGGCACTAACTAGTAGGAATTAAGAACAAACCTACTCTATACAATAAAGAAATTACGGCATAGTAACTAAGAATAAACCTACACTATACAATAAAGGATTTAAGGTATATTACATCCACTGGGCATCGAAGTTCGCCACCAGTGATCATAAAGCGCAACGAAGAAGCAGATTACAAAAAATGGTCACCATTGTAGCGTAACAAAATAATACTAAACCGAGACCACTTCCAAGAAAGTTCAAGAAAGGTTAGCCTTGCAGGGGAACTGCTGCGCAAGCTGCTGAGCAAGGCTGTGAGACCGGCCTAGCGTGTCGGTGATAGCTTCCAGGTGTAGCTGTTTAGCGATGAGGTTCTCATTGGTGTTCTCCGCAATCTTTCTTAGAGATAGGACTTCAAGTCGAAGTTGAGTTGCAGAATGCCTTTCTGCTAGAACATGGGACTGAAGAAGTCGAACTGATTCAGATAAGGAATTCTGTGAGCTTGTCTGACTACTAATCTCAAGTAACTTGAACACTGCATCAAGACAAGACTTTGGGGTTGTCTCGCTATCTTCAAGATGTTTTGCCTTCTTTGCTGCAATATATGTTGGGTTTGTCTCACTGGCTTCAGCAGACTTGTGCATGCCATCAGGCATATCACCCTGAGAAAAAGCAGAGAGATGATAGGTTTTGCACGTGTATAAACAAAGATGATAATTGCGCTGTCAATTCCATCCAATTTCAAATTAGAAAATGAAGAGTAAGTTCAAAATATCAATAGCATTATTTGGCATTGTTCATAATGCGGGGAGCTTCACCACACTACTGGATTACCATGTTGATGTCTACTACACAACCTTCTTCTTGTAGACATTGTTGGGCCTGCAAGTGCACAGGTTTGTAGGACAGTAGCAAATTTCCCTCAAGTGGATGACCTAAGGTTTATCAATCCGTGGGAGGCGTAGGATGAAGATGGTCTCTCTCAAGCAACCTTGCAACCAAATAGCAAAGATTCTCTTGTGTCCCCAACACATCCAATACAATGGTAAATTGTATAGGTGCACTAGTTCGGCGAAGAGATGGTGATACAAGTGCAATATGGATGGTAGATAAAGATATTTGAAATTTGAAATTATAAAAACAGCAAGGTAACTAAAGATAAAAGTGAGCGTAAATGGTATTGCAATGGTAGGAAACAAGGCATTGGGTTCATACTTTCACCAGTGCAAGTTCTCTCAACAATAATAACATAGATAGATCATATAACAATCCATCAACATGCCACAAAGAGTCACTCCAAAGCCACTAATAGAGGAGAACAAACGAAGAGATTATGGTAGGGTACGAAACCACCTCAAAGTTATTCTTTCGGATCAATCTATTCAAGAGTTCGTACTAGAATAACACCTTAAGACACAAATCAACCAAAACCCTAATGTCACCTAGATACTCCATTGTCACCTCAAGTATCCGTGGGCATGATTATACGATATGCATCACACAATCTTAGATTCATCTATCCAACCAACACAAAGTACTTCAAAGAGTGCCCCAAAGTTTCTACCGGAGAGTCAAGACGAAAACGTGTGCCAACCCCTATGCATAGGTTCATGGGCGGAACCCGCATGTTGGTCACCAAAACATACATCAAGTGGCACATGATATCCCATTGTCACCATAGATAAACACGGCAAGACATACATCAAGTGTTCTCAAATCATTAAAGACTCAATCCGACAATACAACTTCAAAGGCGAAAGCTCAATTCATCACAAGAGAGTAGAGGGGGAGAAACATCATAAGGTCCAACTATAATAGAAAAGCTCGTGATACATCAAGATCGTGCCATAGAGAGAACACGAGAGAGAGAGAGAGATCAAACACATAGCTACTGGTACATACCCTCAGCCCCGAGGGTGAACTACTCCCTCCTCGTCATGGATAGCGCCGGGATGATGAAGATGGCCACCGGTGATGGATCCCCCCTCCGGCTATAGAGGCTTGCGGTGGAGGAACTCCCGATCTATATTCGTCTTCGATGTTTTTAGGGTATGTGGACTTATATAGGTGAAAGAAGTCGGTCAGGGGAGCCTCGAGGGGCCCAGGAGACAGGGGCGCGCCCAGGGGGGTGGGCGTGCCCTCCTATCTCCTGGCTTCCTTGAACCTTCCCTGGCTTGAACTCCAAGTCTCCCGGATCATATCCTTTCATAAAAATCACGCTCCCGAAGGTTTCTGTCGGGGGTTGGGTGCGACATAATGCCAAAGGATGGCTTATCATGGTGGGAGCGAGTAGAACGTCGCCGGTGCCTGGAAGCGGGATAAGGCGTAGACACGAACGCCGGCGGACTTTACCCAGGTTCGAGGCTCTCCTAGGAGATAACACCCCTAGTCCTGCTCTACGAGGTCTCCGCATGATCACTAAGGCACAAGTGACACAATGGTGCTCCTCGAGCTGTGTGTTTGAGGCAGGAGGAGGCAAGGCTCAGCTCTCTCCTGCTCTAAGGGGTGGCTAGTGCTAATGGGGTCGAACCCTTTGCATGGGTGGCCCGGGGGGGGTTTATATAGGCCTACCCCCTTGGGGTACAATGGTAATCTGGCCGGCTGCTGGGCCCGGCTGTCAGTGTCTCCAGCCTCCAGCTTCTCCGCCGACCGCTGGGGCCCGCCGCCTGGTGGGGCCCCGCCAACTGGTTGGTGGCTGCTTACTGTTGCCATGTCGTTGGTGACGAGGATTTGGTCACCTTTGCGTGGCTACAGTCCCGCCGCCTGGCGGGAGGCTACTGTAGCCACACCTGGTCTCATCAGCTTAATGGCATGCATGCCTCGGGACAAGGGACGGCCGCCTGCTGGAGGCCGGCTCCTCTTGAATCCACTTGGTCGAGCTTCCGCTGCCTTCCTCGAGGTCACTGCCCAGTAGGGGCCCGCCTCTGGCAGGCCATACCGACAGGCCGTCGTGGGGAACAGGACTCCGCCTGCCTGGAGCGACGTCAGAGGAGACATGGCACAGTGCCCCGCCGTGCGGAGATCTCTGTCTGTAAGGAGCACTGTAGCCATGCTCGTTCTGAGCATCAGAGGTGAAGCGCCCTACTGTAGCCATGCTCCGTCTTGTACTCTCGAAGGGGGGCTCGGCCATGCTGCAGTAGTAGGACGACCGCCTGCCTGTTGCCGCCCTCTCTGGAGGGCGGCTGCCAAGAACCTGCCGCCCGGAGCACCGTAGTCTGGGGTCATCCGCCCTCTGTCGGCCGACCACTGAGCCAGCCGGCCCCAGAGGGCGGAGCTTTGGCTTGGGGCCCAGCTAGGCGGAGCTGGCCCAAAGTCTTGGTAAATCTTGGGACTCGGGTGAGCCAACCCATGGCCCATTACTCCGACAGTAGTCCCCGAAGCCGGTGATGCGTCGTGGTCGAGGGGCCGCGAGGTCTCAGCGGCTTCTCCCCTCCCTGAGCTCTGGAAAAAATGTCGGTCCGCCTGGTGGCCAGCCGACCGTTCCAGCCGGCCTCCACCAAGCGGAGTCATACGGTTGATTTTGATCCTCCAGGCGGGAAACCGTGGCGTGCCTGTTAAGCTTCCCAGGCAGCCGCCCGCCACGGACGCGCCACGCGGCACGCGTCAGCCTGGCAAGCCTGCCATCCCATGCTCTGGATGGGACGTGACACCGGGTCGGGCCCACCACTACCACGCCTCGGCAACCGGGCGGATTTACTACGCCAGAAGGGGCGGTTGCCATCCCACGACTGTTCACGGCGGGGTAAATGCGCGCGGGAGACGGGGGGATCATGGGGACGTGGGCGCAGTAAATCCCACGACCCCACGTCCCGCCCCCTCAGCTTCATAGCCCCTGTGCTATAAGTAGGGAGGAGAGGAAGGTGCGGCAAAGTTCCTGCGCCCCCTCCCACTCCTCTTCTTCTCTCTCAGCTTCTGCCGCTGCTGCCGTAGCACTGCCATAGCTGCTCGTCGTTGCTCGTCGCCGACGCACTTCTCCCCTTCGTGCCGCCAGCCGAGGCCATGGGCAACTGGGATGGGTTGACGGTGATCGAGGACCATATCACCTTCCTCCGCGACACGCGCCGGATGCCCAGCGCGGCCTTCGTCAAGGCGCGGGTACCGTCGGAGACGGAGATCAGGCCGGCGCCGCAGGAAGGCGAGCGGGTCATCTTCCGCTCGCATTTCCTGCGGGGCTTCGGCCTCCCGGCAAGCAACTTCTTCCGCGCCTTCCTCGACTTCTACAACCTTCAACCCCACCATCTCACGCCCAATGCCGTGACCCCGCTCTCTGCCTTCGTCATGGCGTGTGAGGGCTACCTCGGCATCCTCCCCATCATCGAGTTATGGGGAGCGTTTTTTTATGGGAAGCTCGGCACCTCCGCCAGGGAGACGGCGGCTGAGTGCGGGGGCTACGTCGCCGTGCGCCGACCGGCGAAGAGGAACGCCTTTCCCATCATCAAATTGGCGTAGTCGGTGAAGATGTGGCAGCAGTCCTACTTCTACGTCGAGAACGTGGACCCGGCTGCCGACTTCCTCAACCTACCGGACTACGAGGTCGGCCCCCCACCGGGGCTCGGCCCACCTGGGGGTACCAGCCGAAACCAGTGTCGGCGGATGCGACGACCGCCATTGGCCGACTCCAGGTGCTCCAGGAGTCGGAGGGCCTCGTGGCCTCCGACCTCCTCGTCGCCTTCGTTGAGCGCCGGGTCCTCCCACTCCAGAGCCGCCCTCATCCGATCTTCCGGATGGGCTGTAACGCCCCGGATTCGATGCGCCAGGTGTCTGCCAGTTATTCGTCGTCATTGCCATGTCATTTGCTTGCGTGTTGCATTTTATCATGTCATCATGTGCATTTCATTTTGCATATGTGTTTGTCTCATGCATCCGAGCATTTTCCCCGTTGTCCGTTTTGCAATCCGGCACTCCTATGTCCTCCGGCGTCCCCCTTTTGTCTCTCGTTGTGAGCGGGTGTTAAACATTCTCGGAATGGACCGAGTCTTGCCAAGCGGCCTTGATATACCACCGGTAGACCGCCTGTCAAGTTTCGTGCCATTTGGAGGTCGTTTGATACTCCAACGGTTAACCGGGTAACCGCAAACCCCTTCTTTTGTTGCAGCCCAACACCCCTTCCAAAGTGGCCCAAAACCCAGCAAACTCCCCTCCATGCTCTCGGTCGTTCGATCACGATCGTGTGGGTGAAAACTGCACCCCATTTGGACACTCCTAACTCCTTCTACCTATAAATAAGTATCCTCCCCTGAAATTCGCGGTGCAAACCCTAGCCTCCTCTTCCTCTGCGCCGCCGGACACATCTCCCCCGCCGACGGACATGTCCGCCGCCGCGCCCCAGCCTCTCGCAGTCCGCCACGTAGCCCCGGCGCCCGCGCGCCGCCGCCGGCTCGCCAGGCCCGCGCGGGGCCCCCGAAGCCCGTCCACCTCTGCCTCCGTCGCCCCGCGGCTCGCGCGCGCGCCGCCGCGGATCTCCGCGCCGCCGACCGCCGGGCTCCGCCGCCGCCGGCAGCGAGCCCCGCCGCCGGTCGCCGCCCCGTTCGCCGCCTCCCTCGCCCCTGTCCTGCCGCCTCCCCGCCGCCCGTGCTCCGTCCCGCGCCGCCGCCCGGACCGGAAGGGCGCCGCCGCCTCGCGCCCCCTCACCGGGCCCGCCACCTCGCCGGCGCCGCCATGTCCGCCCATCGCCGCCGGCCTCCCTCCGGTCAGATCCGGTCACCCGGACCGGATCCACCCCGTCGCCCGCGCCCGATCCACTTCGCCCCGGCCCGATCTGCGACCCGCTCCGCGACCCGATCCACTCCGCCGGCGTTGACTTTTCCCCAGGGTGAGAATATCTGCAGTCCCGAATATTTTTTCATAATCATGCCATGTTCATCGCATCATAACTTGCTGCATACTGCTCCGTTTCGTGCATGTAATATGTCAAATTGTTCGTATCGACGAGTAATTCACTTCATTCCATTGAATCATTTTCATTTGAGCTCATCTTGATGCCCTAAATGCTGTTGGAAGAGTGCATGTTGATGTTAATCTGCTGAAACTGTTATAACATGCTCATTTGTCATTTTTGCCATGATTGATGTGTGCATCCTATGAGGTTGATGTCTACATGTGTTTTGATCTATGCCATGCCATCTTTCTAGAGGTGCAATCCATGTATTTTTTTGACTTGTGTACTTAGTGCGTCAAGCTTGTTAAGTATGGTACTTGTTGTTGTTGTTTTCCTGACAGATTCTGTTATATTTTGTTGCTATGTAAACAAGCTTCTACAAGTCATTTCGTGCATTATTTTGGAGATGTTCACTAAGGATGTTTTGTTATACATGTCTTGCTCTATCCATTCATGCCCTTGGTTGCAATTATAGCCTGCTGGAACATGTTGTAATCTTGCTCCAAACTTGCCAAATAATGTTGCTGTCAACCTGTTAACATGAAATTCAGTTTTGGCCATGTGCTTTTCTAGTGATCCATGTACCCTATGAACTTGTTCTTGCCATGCTTAGCTTCATAAACATGTCTTCTTACTGTTGGTTGCCTTGCCATGCCATGTATTGCTCTGTGGTGAGTGGTTTAAGCTCACCAACATGCCTACTTATTGTTGTTCCTGCCATGTTTGAATCTGTCATATAACTTGCCATGTTTACATGGGTGCCGTTATATTTTCTGTGCCCTTTTGGCTCATGGTCAGTAAGGGTCTTTTGTTCTATGAAATTAGTAGATTCACGCCATGCCTTTTTTTCCATGATAAGTTCCTGTAACATGTTGTTTGATAGCTCTAAACATGGCAACCTGATGTTATTTCTGTCAAGCCTGAAACTGTTATAATTTGCAATCTTCCCATGTCATTTCGAGCATGTTCTAGTCTTTTCTGGAGATAGCTCAGTGTTCATGTTTTGTTATGCTTTACCTGTACATCATGCTCATGCATTTTGTTCTTATGTTGGGGTGCTGTAGCTTGTTGTTTTGATGCTTGTAAGATGCCTAGTTGCTGTTATGGACAGATTGTTGCTATGACGTATAGAGTGTGTGTGTTGAACCGTTGCTCCGTTTTGAGTGTGCTCTATATGAAACTTGCTTGTTTTTGCATGTAGCTTCATATTATCATGTTGCATCCATGTTTGGGAGTGTTTTCTTGATGTTTGTATGCACTTTGCATCAATGCCAAGTTTAACTTGTTTTGCTCATATCTTCTAGGCCGTAGCTCCGAACTAAATGAACTTTATGTGTAACTTGACTAGAATTTCGTGTAGATCCACTTGGTGCTCTTTAACTTGCTGTTTAACAACTTCAACTTAATGTTTGTTCAGTTTTGGACCAATTTCGAAATAGGCATATGAGGACTTACCGGATTTGCTATATGTTGTTCCCGGCCTCATTTAAACTTGCTTTGATGTGTTGCTCTTGTTTGCATCGTCTCTTGCCATGAGTAGTTTCATGTAGCTTTGTCATACATCATGCTTGTTTGTGCATCATGTCTTGTTCATGTGTGGTGTGTTTACCATGTTGTGTGCTTCTTCTCGATAGTTCCCGTTTCGTTGCGATCGTGAGGATGCGTTCGTCTACGTGTGGTTCGTCTTCGTCGCTTCATCTTCTTCATGGACTTATTCTTCTTCCTTGCGGGATTTCAGGCAAGATGACCGCTACCCTGGATCTCACTACTATCATTGCTATGCTAGTTATTTCGTTCTATCGCTATGCTACGCTTCCTATCACTTGTTCTTCAAGCCTCCCAAATTGCCATGAACCTCTAACCTTTAACACCTTTCCAAGCAAACCATTGCTTGGCTATGTTACTGCTTTT